>LR738709.1:542056358-542103498 GCA_902687465.1 Secale cereale | reverse complement strand
TAAGAGAGGGAGATCTTTTGGGAGTGGGGGGAGAGGTTATAGGCTGAGGGGGGGTTAGTGGGCCGAGGCCTAGTTGGACCAGGGCTTTGCCCTGTTTAATTCCTTTTTTTGTTCTTTTGTATTTTCCTTTTTTTTAAATCCTTTCTGTTTTCTATTTAGTTCCTATTTATTTTAGTTTTAATAAAATACCAAGTGGCACCTAATTTGATGTTACAACATATGTCACAGCCATAAAAGTTTCACCCCAAAATAATATAGGTTAGTATTTTACCAATATAGATGGCATTTAATTATTTGTTTTAGCTATTGTTTTATTCATTTTAGAGTATTTAAACATTTTATAAAAGTGTGGTTTCTCCACCATAATTGTTTATGCATTATTTGGTCCACTCCGGACATTTTAGTTTGATATTTGAAATCTTTTGTTGTTTGCCTTTATCTCGAATTTGAATTTCGAATCGGTTTTGAAGCAACGCGAGATTATCAACAGTAATCGTGGTGACGTGGCATCATTAGCATAGGTTTACTGTAGCTTAAGTATCCGGGCGTCACAACACTCCCTTGACATTATAGCCGAGGGAGATTTCCTAGAATGTGATGAAGCTAGAGCTCTTGAAATTATACATGGTCTATCTAGTTACTTTGTTTATGATCATAATTTTGATACTGTCATAGATAGACTTGCTACTATTGAAAAGGGAATGGATGCTCTAGACTTAATGAAGGTAGAGAAACCTAAACCCAATAAGAGAGACATTTTGGAAATAGACAATGATTGGGAGCCCTTTGTTAGGATTAGCATCTCTAATCAAGACTTCCTTGCTTATTGTGATATTTGATCTATGGTTTCTACTATGCCAAAAATTATTCATGATTCTTTAAAATTTAACATGGATAGATTACCATCTTATCATGAACACACTAATGGAGATATTTCTGAAATCCAGGGAAGAATAAAAGACGTGCCAGTTAAATTCCTTAAAGGGATTGCAATGATTGATTTCTTCATCATGGAGCCCAACCAAGGAAATATAGTGCTTGGAAGGGACTTCCTCCGAGCAGTTAAAGGCTTCATCGATATAGGTAAGGGACAAATCCGCTTACGCGGGAAGGCAAAAGGTGTGTACCCCTTTCCTAGAAGGAAAAAGGATAAACTTGTTGAGGAACCATTTGAAACAATTTATAACTCCGATTATTATGATGGTTATTGATTCCTCTATGCATTATGCCTAGCTTAAAGGCATAAAAGAAAGCGCTTTTGGGAGGCAGCCCACATGAATAAATTTTTTGCTTTTGTTGTGTCTTGATGTTGTTTACTGCTGTAGCATCATCATTGTATCTTTGCTTTTCATATTTGTGCCAAGTATAGCCTCTGATTGCTAGAAAGTTCAAAAGTTGTGAGGTGCTGTCCAGGAAACAGATTCTGTCCTTGGATAGAAAAATTCGTATAAAATCACCAGATAATCTTTTTGGTCTGAATTTTTTCAACAGCGTTCTCTATATAATTGTCTTTCGTGCGTCTGTTCTGAGTTTTTTGATTTGAGTTGCAGAAGTATCCCGAACAGATCAATTACTGCATGCTGTTCTGTTTTCACAGATTCTGTCCTGTTTTGCCTTACCTTCACTTTGCAAATCAAGAACTTGCTTTTTCTTTGCAAAAACCTTTTGGCAATCTTTAGAAACAGTAGAACTTCAAGAATATCCTTATTTCCAGCAAGGTATAATTATTTTATTAAGGATACTAACCTCGCTAATCAGATTATGATGAGTTGTGTATGAAGGGAGTTTTCAAGTGTGCGAGGGAAGATGATAAAAAGATTCAGGAGTGTCAAGCGCTCAAGCTTGGGGATGCCCCCGTGCACCCCCAAGAAATATTCAAGGAGACTCAAGCGTCTAAGCTTGGGGATGCCCCCGTGCATCCCCTTCTCCATCAACATTATCAGTTCGTCTTTCGTTTCGCTATATTTTTATCACTTCATGTGTTATGTGCTATGCTTGGAGCGTCTTGCTTTTAGTTTTCTTTTTAGTTTTTCATAACGAGTCGGAACCCAGCATTCCTTTATGTGGGAGAGAAACACGCTCCACCTCTACCTAGAACATAACATAGAATTTTCATGTCTATCTATGCTGTGTGTGTTCTTTATCTTTTAATAGCTACTATCATGCTCTGCTCTTAGTATTCATGCCTATCTTTTCAAAGAGCTTTTGTTTAGTTGGTTGCTTGAACTCTCTTTAATTACCATGCTCACCTTATTAAGGGAGTTTGCTTCCATTGCATTGGTTAATGTGTCTATGATAAAGATGCTTCTTGCATGATGGTGCTTAGTAGTTCAGGTTTTCTTATGGTTAATCTCGAATAGCTGGGGGGTTCCCAATGTGTTATTGGAGTACCAACATGGTTTGTTTGCCTATGATGTGGTATGGTTTAGTAATATCTTCCTTCGAGAATTTATTTTGATTGACTTGGCGTATGCTCACGCATATTTTAGACTGTAAAGAAAGTCTGTCAAGCCTTGATGATCTTTTATTTCTAAGTAGCGATATAACTACCATGCCTGATTCAATATTGCTTTGTCGCTCTGCATGATTATGACCGTCATTGCTCTCTTAGTTGGTCGCTCCCAGTCTTTTGCTAACCTCCACCTGTACTAAGCAAACTAACCATGCAATACATAGCTCATGGGAAAGTAGCCTAAAAACTATTGTGGTAAAGAATATGTTGCTTATGTATCTTATTTCTTATAAGTTGCTTGCTGAGCGGTAACCATGTTTCTGGGGACGCCATCAACTGTCACACTTTTGTTGAATATCATGTGAGTTGCTATGCATGTTCGTCTTTTCTGAAGTAAGGGTGATTTACCATGGGTTGAATTAATATGCATATTGTTAGAGAAGAACATTGGGCCGCCATCCAAAGCCATGTATCATGGTGGAAGTTTTAGCTTGGACCTTAATCCTGAATCTCTCATGAGAATATGCTTATGCATTAAAGAGAAGTCCATCATCTATTTTCTATGTTGTCCCGGTATGGATGTCCTCAAGTTGAGATCTATCAAAAATGAGAAATCAAATGCGATTTATCTCCTTGGACCTTTGTACAGGTGGCATAGAGGTACCCCTTTGTGACACTTGGTTGAAACATATGTAATGCAATGATAACCCATGGAGATCCGAGCTAATTAGGACAAGGTGCGAGCACTATTGTATACGATGCATGAGGCTTGCAACTTATAGGATGTCTTATGCATGACACATATGAAGTACTACTACCGTTGACACAATTGCCTCCATGTTTTCAAAATAAAAAGCTCTAGCACATAACCTTTCTTTTACTTTTATGTTGAAGCACCAACTACTGAGAGCATGATTGTCATTCTGAGTGTAATGTGCATTGTCCCAAAGTAGCATTGTCTTTTGCATGATTTTGATATCGTTTATTCTGAAATGATTGTATCTAGTCATCACTTAAACCTTGAAGGTGCCCCTGCATTTATGTTTTGCATCACTAAAGGGGGCAAGCTAGATATCACTTTATCATATTTTCACATCATGTTCATTGCAAATCTTTTTGATGTTTCAGTTTCATGTTGTAAAACTTTCTGTCATTTGTGATTTTCTCATGAGGCAACTTAATTACTTTAGAATCATTGTCTCAGTAAGCTTTTGTCATATGACTTTGAAAAAGCCCTATATGGTTAATAGCATGTCACCACAGAAATTATTCTTGTTATCATTTACCTACTCGAGGACGAGCAGGAATTAAGCTTGGGGATGTTGATACGTCCAAAACGTATCTATAATTTCTGCTTGCTCCATGCCACTTTTGGGTGATATTGCTATGATATTCATACACTTCCATACACTTTTGATCATATTTGGACTAACTTACTAATCCAGTGCACCCCAGTGCCAGTTTCTGTTTTCGGCTGTTTTTGTATTTCAGGTTTTCACGTTTCGAGAACTGCCCAGAAAAATCCAGAAAAATTATATAAAAAATCAGCGTTCCGGAAACAACACTGCATCCGAAGGGCAGCCTGGGGGGGGCCACCAGGGCTCCAGGCGCCCTGGCGGCGCGCCCCCCCCGGGCCGCGCCGGGGGGGCGCCTGGGCCCCCCGAAGCTCCCCCGATGCCCTACTTTGGCATATATTTAAAGGGTCCTCCGTAACCCTCAGAACAGGAACCCTTTTCGCGATCCCATCTCTGTTCCGCCGCCGCTGCCGCTTCCAAGATCGGGAGCACCAGGAGAACTCTTCCCGGCACCCTGCCGGAGGGGAGGATCACCACCGGGAGCTTCTCCACCACCATGGACGCCTCCCGGATGACTCGTGAGTAGTCTCCCTTGGACCATGAGTCCATGACCAGTAGCTATGTGATGTTCTCCTCCCGTTCTTGTGCTTCACTAATTAGTCCTCGTGAGCTGCCCTACATGATCGAGGCACCTATGTAATCCTTATGCTGTTGCTATGTTGAGTTTGCTGGGATCCGATGGATTATGAGATTATGTTCAGATTGATCTTGAGTAATATATTTGATTCACCTCTTTTATATTTTTGTTCATAAGTAATTCTTGCATGTTCTCCGTTGTTATTTATTGCTTTGGCCGAGTAATAGGTAGTGACTCCAAGAGGGAACATTATGCTCGATTGTGGGTTCATGCCCCTTGATGACTAGCTTGAGTGACAGAAACATGAGTCTAGGGGATGTGCTGTTGCCACAAGGGGGAAAACAACGGTGCTTGTGCCCGCGGGTGCAAGGATTGTTTACTTTACGCAAAGTTCTTTTAATGCAGTTGTCTGTTGCATTGAGTTTACACTATGGGTGGGACTCGCAACTTAATACCAGCGAGATGTTCTGGATAGATATCTCAAGGTGGATGATTAGTAGTAGATATTGATGGATTTCGGTCTACTTACTTTGGCGTACCGCCCATGCTTTGAACCTCAACCTTTCTTGCAATGTAGTCAGCATTGGTTTGCGTTCGTGGTCCTGTCAATTGCCCAGCTGTAATTTGTTACCTCACATAGCTGTTTTATCGTCTTTTGGGAGAGAGACATCACTAGTGAACATCATGAGACTCCGGTCCATATTACCATCATTGATCACATCCGCTATTTACTTTTCGCTATTTACTTACTATTGCAAAACACTATCTATCACTACTATCATTGCTTTTAATCCTTTGTGAACTACAAGGCCGGAGGGATTGACAACCTCTCTGTACTCGTTGGGAGCAAAGTTATTTGTATCTGTGTGCAGGTCCATGTTGATTGCTACTAATCTGGCGCCGTAGCAATTGACACCTACTTGTTGAACCTAGGAGTCTCTGGGGATTCGATCCTTGGCATCTTTGCTAAGGGAAAACACTTCTACTTACTGCATCTTACACCTTCCACTTGGGGTAACCAACGAGGGGTTCGAGGCCCATCACTTGCTGCTGAACTTAGGGAATATGAGATGAGCTTTCGCGACATATCATACCATTGTGGCTATCCCTAGATCTATCTTGTATCGTGCCTAGCTAGGGGCGTAAAACGACATCGCTTGTTGGGAGGCAACCCAATTTTTTGTTTTTTGTTTTTGTTGCTGTTAGGGAATAAATATTGCATCTAGCCTCTGATTAGATGTGTTTTCATGTTTTGTTTAGTGTCTGTGCCAAGTAGAACCTTTGGTAAGACTTGTGTGAAGTTTATTTGATCTTGCTGTGAAAAACAGAATCATTAGCGGTCGCTAAAGTAGACTTCAGATTTTACTGGAGCGTTCTTTTCAGTTGATTCTTTTTGCTGCTGATTGGTAGACAAATTGCACAAATTTACCAATTTAGTTTGAATTTTTTGGAGTTCCAGAAGTAGACGAACCCAGCAGATTACTACAGAGTGTTCTGTTTTTGACCGATTCTGTTTTTCGTGTGTTGTTTGCTTATTCCGATGCATCTATGAGTAATATTGGAGGATATGAACCATAGAGAACTTGGAGTACAGTAGGTTTAACACCAATAAAAACAAAGTATGAATTCCTTGTTGTACCTTTGAGTGGTGGTTTGCTTTCTTTTACTAACGGAGCTCACGAGAATTTTTGTCTAAGTTTTGTGTTGTGAAGTTTTCAAGTTTTGAGTATTTCTTTGATGGACTATGGAACAAGGAGTAGCAAAGGCCTAAGCTTGGGGATGCCCATGGAACCCCATGTAAATTCCAGATAATCAAAAGCCTAAGCTTGGGGATGCCCCGGGAAGGCATCCCCTCTTTCGTCTTCATCCATCGGTAACTATACTTGGAGCTATATTTTTATTCGCAACATGCTATGTGTTTTGCTTGGAGCGTCCTGTATAATTTGAGTCTTTGCTTGTTAGTTTGCCACAATCATCCTTGCTGGACACACCTATTTGAGAGAGTTAAATATGGCCTAGAAATTGTTAGAACACTCTATGTGCTTCACTTATATATTTTTAGTTGAATAGTTTTTGCTCTAGTGCTTCACTTATATCTTTAGAGCATAGTGGTGGTAATATTTTGAATAAATTGTTGAACTCTCATGCTTCACTTATATCTATTTGAGAGTCTATTAAAACAGCATGGTAAAGTGTTTAGGCTAGAGAAACTAGTCTTCACATGATAAACATCCAATGTCAATGTAGTAAAAAAATTCACATCAAGTGCATTGAATAGAAAGAGATGTTGGATGCTTGATAATTGTTTTGAGACATGAGGATAGTGATATTAGAGTCATGCTAGTGGAGTAATTATGAAATTGAGAAATATTTGTGTTAAGGTTGGTGATTCCCATAGCATGCACGTATGGTGAACCGTTATGTGATTAAGTTAAAGCATGAGGTATTTGTAGAGTGTCAACCTTTGTGTGGAGGTCGGGGGTGCGCGATGGTTAACTCCTACCAACCGTGATGGCCTGGCTTATTAGGGATGATAGACTACTCATATCAATAAGGAATTCCTTCTTTTCCGGGAGCCCATTCGGATAGAACTCCAAAGTTAAGCGTGCTCAACTTGGAGTAGTTTCAGGATGGGTGACTGATAACCCTCAACCGTAAGGGATCGAGATAGTCTTCGCGGGTAAGAATAACCCAATTTATTGATTCGACACACGGGGAGCCAAAGAGTATTTATAAGCTTTAACAGTTGAGTTGTCAATTCAACCGCACCTGAAATATATTAACTTGCAACTAAAGATAAGTGGTAACAGTGATATGATAGTGATGATAGTAACAGTAAAAAGTAAATAGTAAAAGTAAATAGCAGTAGTAAATGGCAGAAGTAGCAACTAGTGACAGGCAAGGTTTAAAATACTGTAGGCTAGGGAGATGGATGGTTGGGCGCTGCATGGATGAGATAGATTCTAATTTGGGGCACGGCACACGGAAAAGTAATGATCATCTAGGCAAATATCAAACAGTAGGCATGTATCCCGTATGTAGTTGTACGTGCTTGCAATAAGAACTTGCACAACATCTTTTGTCCTACCATCCCGCTATGAACGGGGCCAAAAGGAACTAATGGATATTAAGGTGCTCCTGTCAAAGAGCACCGGAACAAAGCAATGAACTCAATGGATACATGTAATCCTCAAACTACGGACCATCCCCTTTGGTGTCCCAAGCTGTCACTTTTGGGATCGCCGGTTCCGAACCGTAACAGGTGCATACAACTCATAGATAGGATCAAGAACACAAATATATTCATGCAAACACATATGGTTCAGATCTGAAATCATGGCACTCGGGCCCTAAGTGTCAAGCATTAAGAATAACAAGTTGTAGCAAAGATGATAAACACCATACTAGATGATAGGCAACATGCCCCCAACAATCTAACGAACTATTACGTGACCTAACTCATCCAATCCCTACCATCCCCTTCGCTTACAGCAAGGGAATTACTCACACATGAAGGGGGAAGTCATGGAGGGATGATGGAGTGGTGATGATGATGACGATGGCGACGATCTCCCCTCTCCGAAGGCCAAATCAGCCTCCAGATTAGCCCTCCCGAAGAAGAACAGAGGGTGGCGGCGGCTCCGCGACGAAAAACAGCGAAAGAACTTCCGATCTGGGGTTTTTGCGTCGGGAGGAAAAATACGGGCTAAAGTAGGGCACCAGGGGGTGTGGGGCCCACCCAGGCGCCCCCCCCGGCGCGGCCCAGGGGGGGCGCCCACAGGGCGCCTGGGCACCCCCTGGCCCCCCTCTGGCCCCACTTCTGGCATTTTGTTTCTTCGGGTGTGTGGATTTTTCGTGATTTTTCGTGGATTTTTCTGAGATGCTTAAAAATCCGTTTTCCTACACACAAATAAACCATACAGGCAGCTCTGCTGAAAACAGCGTTAGTCCGGGTTAGTTTAGTCCAAATCATGCAAGAATGAGGTCAAAACAATATCAAAAGTGTTTGGAAAAGTAGATACGTTTGAGACGTATCAGTGACTGACCGGGAAGTTGCTCACGGGTGCACACGAGTGAGGACAAAGTGCGCAGAAAAGACTAGTATTGATATGTGAGGCCAGTCTAGATCCCGCCAGGAGTAACGACCACCGGCGGGTGTGTCCGGGGCGTTACAAGTTGGTATCAGAGCCGACCCTCGCGGTTACACGGATGTTTGCGGACAGTTTGCAGTCATGTTGTGCATGACGTTTGTGACCCGTCGTGGCGCACGGCATGGCACATGTGCTGTCCTGGAAGCACAGACGGTTGTACCAAGAGGGAACGTTCCTGTGGCCCGACGAGGACGTCGGTTCCTCTGAGTGAGGGTGTATGTGATGGCCTGGCTTATTAGGGATGATAGACTACTCATATCAATAAGGAATTCCTTCTTTTCCGGGAGCCCATTCGGATAGAACTCCAAAGATAAGCGTGCTCAACTTGGAGTAGTTTCAGGATGGGTGACCGACCGGGAAGTTGCTCCCGGGTGCGCACGAGTGAGGACAAAGTGCGCAGAAAAGACTAGTATTGATATGTGAGGCCAGTCTAGTTCCCGCCAGGAGTAACGACCACCGGCGGGTGTGTCCGGGGTGTTACAAGTTGGTATCAGAGCCGACCCTCGCGGTTACACGGATGTTTGCGGACAGTTTGCGGTCATGTTGTGCATGATGTTTGTGACCCGTCGTGGCACACGGCATGGCACATGTGCTGTCCTGGAAGCACAGACGGTTGTACCAAGAGGGAACGTTCCTGTGGCCCGACGAGGACGTCGGTTCCTCTGAGTGAGGGTGTATGTGATGGCCTGGCTTATTATGGATGATAGACCACTCATATCAATAAGGAATTCCTTCTTTTCCGAGAGCCCATTCGGATAGAACTCCAAAGTTAAGCGTGCTCAACTTGGAGTAGTTTCAGGATGGGTGACCGACCAGGAAGTTGCTCCCGGGTGCACACGAGTGAGGACAAAGTGCGCAGAAAAGACTAGTATTGATATGTGAGGCCAGTCTAGATCCCGCCAGGAGTAACGACCACCGGCGGGTGTGTCCGGGGCGTTACACCAACCTCCCCCTAGGGGCATGCGTTGATTGCTTTGCTTTGATGACTCGTAGATTTTTGCAATAAGTATATGAGTTCTTATGACTAATGTCGCGTCCATGGATTATACGCACTCTCACCCTTCCACCATTGCTAGCCTCTCTTGTACCGCGCAACTTTCGCCGGTGCCATAAACCCACTATATATCCTTCCTCAAAACAGCCACCATATTGTTCCTCAAAACAGCCACCATACCTACCTATCATGGCATTTCCATAGCCATTCCGAGATATATTGCCATGCAACTTTCCACCGTTCCGTTTATATGACACGCATCATATTGTCATATTGCCATTGCATGATCATGTAGTTGACATCGTATTTGTGGCAAGGCCATCATGCATAATTTTTATACATGCCACTCTTGTTTCATTGCACATACCGGTACGCCGCTGGAGGCATTCATATAGAGTCATACTTTGTTGTTTTAGTATCAAGTTGTAATCTTGTGTTGTAATGAAAGTGTGATGATCATCATTTTTAGAGCATTGTCCCATGGGAGGAAAGGCTGAATCTATAAAGCCCCTCCGCAAAAAAAAAGAAAAAAAGGGAAGGCCAAAGAAAAAAAGAAAGGCCCAAAAAAAAGAAAAAAGAAAAAGAAAAAAGGGACAATTGCTACTATCTTATTCCACACTCGTGCTTCAATGTAGCACCATGTTCTTCATTATAGAGAGTCTCATGCTTAGTCACTTTCATACACTGGTGGGAATTTTCATTATAGAACTTGGCTTGTATATTCCAACAATGGGCTTCCTCAAATGCCCTAGGTCTTCGTGAGCAAGCAAGTTGGATGCACACCCACTAGTTTCTTTTGTTGAGCTTTCATTCATATTTAGCTCTAGTGCATTCGTTGCATGGCAATCCCTACTCACTCACATTGATATCTATTGATGGGCATCTCCATAACCCGTTGATACGCCTAGTGGATGTGAGACTATCTACCTCTTTTTGTCTTCTCCACAACCACCTCTATTCCACCCATAGTGCTATATCCATGGCTCACGCTCATGTATTGCGTGAAAGTTGAATGGTTTGAAAACAAAGAGCATGAAAACAAATGCTTGGCTGAAATCGGGGTTGTGCATGATATGAATATTTTGTGTGATAGTAAGGGAGCATAGCCAACACTATATGATTTTGTAGGGATAACTTTCTTTAGCCATAGTATTTCGAGAAGACGTGATTGCTTTGTTAGTATTGCTTGAAGTATTGTTATTTCTTATCTCAATATAGACTTTTATCTTGAATCTTTCAGATCTAAACATTCATGCCACAATTAAGAGAATTACATTGAAAAACTATATTGGTTAACATTCCACATCAAAAATTCTTTCTTTATCATTTACCTACTCGAGGACGAGCAAGAATTAAGCTTGGGGATGCTTGATACGTCTCCAACGTATCTATAATTTTTTATTGTTCCATGCTATTATTTATGAAGTCTTGGATGTTTAATGGGCTTTATCATTCACTTTTATATCATTTTTTGGACTAACCTACTAACCCAAAGGCCCAGTCCAGATTGCTGTTTTTTTGCCTATTTCAGGGTTTTGCAGAGAAGGAATATCAAACGGAGTCCAAACGGAATGAAACCTTCGCAGGAGATATTTTTGGAGGAAATCACGCACGAAAGACTTCGGGGCCAAGCCAGAGGACGGAGGGGCCACCCTCGAGGGTGGGGGCGCGCCCCCCTTCCCAGGGCGCGCCCCCTACCTCGAGGGCAGCCCCTGTGGCCCCCGGCACCCCTCCTCTTCCTATATATACCTACGTACCCCAGAAACTCCATACGCAGATAGAAAACCCTAATTCCACCGCCGTAGCTGCTGTTCCCGTGGAGATCCCATCTTGGAGCCTGTTCCGGGAGGGGGATCCATCACGGAGGCCTTCATCATCATCATCATCGCCCTCACCATGAGTTGTGAGTAGTTTACCACAGACCTTGGGGTCCATAGCTAGTATCTAGATGGCTTCTTCTCTCTCTCTGGATCTCAATACAAAGTTCTCCTCGGTCTTCGAGGAGATCTATTCGATGTAATCTCTTTTTGCGGTGTGCTTGTTGAGATCCGATGAATTGTGAGTTTATGATCAAGATTATCTATGAAAGATATTTGATTCTTCTCTGAACTTTCTATGTGTGCTCATAATATCCTTGCAAGTCTCTTCGAATTATTGGTTTGGTTTGGCCTACTAGATCTATAGTTCTTGCAATGGGAGAAGTGCTTGGCTTTGGGTTCAATCTTTCGGTGTCCTTTCCCAATGACAGTAGGGGCAGCAAGGCATGTATTGTATTGTTGCCATCGAGGATAAAAAGATGGGGTTTTCATCATATTGCTTGAGTTTATCCATCTACATCATGTCATCTTGCTTAAGGCGTTACTCTGTTCGTATGAACTCAGTACACTAGATGCATGCTAGATAGCGGTCGATGTGTGGAGTAATAGTAGTAGATGCATGTAGGAGTCGGTCTACTTGTCTCGAACATGATGCCTATATACAATGATCATGCCTAGATAGTCTCATAATTATTCGCTTTTCTATCAATTGCTCGACAGTAATTTGTTTACCCGCCGTAGAATACCGCTATCACGAGAGAAGCCACTAGAGAAAACTATGGCCCCGGGTCTATCTTTATCATATTACTTTCCCGTCAATTTCTATTACCGTTGTTTATTTGTTGTTTTATTAAACTAAAAAATACCAAAAATATTATCAATCATCTCTATCAGATCTCACTATCGTAAGTGACCGTAAAGGGATTGACAACCCCTTATCGCGTTGGCTACGAAGTTCTTATTTGTTTGTGCAGGTGCGAGGGACTGGCGCGTGGTCTCCTACTGGATTGATACCTTGGTTCTCAAAAACTGAGGGAAATACTTACACTACTGTGCTGCATCTCCCTTTCCTCTTCGAGGGAATACAACGCAAGCCCAAGAGGTAGCATGTACTAGCGCCAACACCTCCTTCTCCCTGGTTCAATATTGATAGTCTTGGACAAAACTATCCAATGATGGAGAAAGGCGATCCAGCTACTGTTGACACAACGTTACTACCATTTATGAGAAGCAACTGTATCTATACCTTGGACATTGCAATGGTTCCCAACCCAGACTACCACAATATGCGTCCTGATATAGGTCGCTTCAGCCTGGATGATCAGTCATGCGTTGGTCTCGAGATTGACAATGCTGGCGCTTCCCAGAGAATCAGTTATGGTTCAAAGCAAGCGTTTCCAGCACTGAGGATTGGTTGAGCTGAAGTTCATTTCATCGCTTTGTTATTTGTTATGTGAGAAAAACTTTACTTTACTAGAATGTTTTGTTGGAAATAATCTATAATCGAACATGTATCCTCGTTGTTGTTGTGTGTTGATGACTGATGTCTACTACGCAACCTTCTTCTTGTAGACGTTGTTGGGCCTCCAAGTGCAGAGGTTTGTAGGACAACAACAAATTTCCCTCAAGTGGATGACCTAAGGTTTATCAATCAGTGGGAGGCGTAGGATGAAGATGGTCTCTCTCAAACAACCCTACAACCAAATAACAAAAAGTCTCTTGTGTCTCCAACACACCTAATACAATGGTAAATTGTATAGGTGCACTAGTTTGGCGAAGAGATGGTGATACAAGTGCAATATGGATGGTAGATATAGGTTTTTGTAACTAGATGATACCCCGCGCGTTGCTGTGGGAATTTATAGTAATAAATTATCAAGAATAAAATTAGAAATACATGAGAATAATATTCCTCCAACAAACAAACACATTCTCGCCCTATGAATGGTAGCAAACCTAGCAACAAATGAGGATGTATGTACATTACAGTAAGTATGTAAATTGGTGCTGCTTTTAAACATGCATGTCATCAACTTAGAACTAATTAAAATATATGGCTATTCAAAATAAATATGGATTAAGAACTCTTAATGTCATATTTATGGGTGCTTTGATCCAATACATTGCACATTTGCATAATAGAAAGTCACTTGGCAAAAAATGCTTATTTGTAACATTGCACATCTGCATAATAGGAAGTCACTTGGCAAAAGTTCTTGTTTGTACCCTGTTATAGAAATAATCATGGCAAAGTCTTCAAGCACCCATTTTTTTTCCTAAATACCTTCATGAAGCTAACATAGTAGTATAATTCATAGCTTTAGTATGCAACTTCCCTAAAATAGGCTATCAATCCTATCATTTTTTTAAGAAGACATGGAGATTTTGTAGCAGAGCAATTCTAATTCGGATCACCCATGGGAACAATTCAAGTAGGAAGATCTCTCAAAAGAGTGGAATTACATCCGCCAACCAATTAATGGGTTTGCCAATGCCTTGGATGTAGCCTGCATAGCAAGCCAAAGAAACAATAGAAATGAGACATGAGCGTCTGATTCTCCCCAAGAAGATGGGTGAACTTATAAGATTAATATCTTATCTAATCACAAATATGAGATCAAGCCAATGTTATGAACACATTCAAATGAAATTAGACATCGAGGTAAGGAGAAAAAAGAAAACATGTTTGAAATCTTAACCCACTAAGGCAATTCTATTTACAGATATGAGCAATCAAATAAGTGTCTGTGCAGTTTTGGAGCAAGTACCTACACACATGTAGCCTTGCAAAAGTACACATCCCGTCCTGGAGGTTTCCATTGTGGCAAACAATTGATGTAGATATAAATAAGCAACGCTAGTGGCCCTGAAAAGCTAGAAGACACACACAAATATTTTTATTAGCAATATCAAATGTGATGAATAAATTGATGAACCAAATACGTCCAAAGTCGATGCCAGTAGCAAGAAACTATAAAGAGAACAATAGCAACAAATTTAAACCACCAGAGTGCAAATGAGATATGAAAATGATTTCTTTTATAAATTTGACGTACCTTCCTTAAGTATACCGTTGTCAGAGACATCTGAATTGTAAATCCCGTGGCTAGTAAACTGATTTAATGAATTTCTATGCTAAGAAAGGTATTATTTATAAGCCATCTCCATCCATTATTTATTCAGCATGTTCATAGAGCTCACCAAGGACAACTTGAGGAGAAGATATGCATGTGTACCACTGCATACAACAAAATGTTTGATTAACTAAGATATGGGAAAAGGGGTTGACAGATGTAGCATATCCAATAAAGGACGTAACTGATGCAATCTTGACTAATGCAAATTCAGATAAACTACATGCTACTACCTCAAAGTACAATACAGAGAGCCAAATGCAAGCCAGGTTTAAGGAAAGCCCAGCAAATTTTTATATCAAAAATCAGACCAGTGCAGACAGCTGAAACAATATGGTTTCTAATTAAGCATTGAAGTCAGACCTACACTCTGTGTTGTTGCTGTGCAGTTGTGAAATCTGACATCCAATCTACGATCTGAGAAAAACCGGACTTCAGATCCTTCTCACCCGCTTCTATTTGCAAAATTATTGCATGGAAGCCTTGGCACAGCAAAATCACGGTCTTGACAATCTAGGGATAAGCTGGTCCATGGAGAGGAGGGGAGGTAACGAAGGGCTGGAGATGTGTATCGGCTAAGGGCCTCGTCCGGTGTGTGCGTCCCAGGCCGCCGACATAAGGAGGGACCCGAGGGGAGACACAGTGTGTGCAGAGGATAGATCGCCTGCGCGGGGATGTCTTGCAGGCCATGGTGCCGACAGGAGGCGGGGAGACGCCAGCAGCCTGCTCCTTTTCGTGGCCACCCTGCTGGATCCCACAGAAATTGGGGCCCCAACAGGGATGGCCGCGTCCACCGCGTCTGATGCCACTGCTACGAGGATGATCGGGAGCGGAGGGACGGTAGGAGGGAGCAACTCTGAATGCCGACGTGGGTACTGGGTAGGCAGGCGGCCAGACTCTAGCGCAGAAGATGAAGAGAGCCATGAAATCGGGGAATCGGTGGGGTGAGGTGTCGTATCGCTTCGACTTTCTCAACTTCTGTAAATAAAAGCTCTAGTGAAAAATTGTGAAATAGGCTAGTGGAAATGCTGACATGGCACAATGGTGACGTGGAGGGCTGCATGTTGATAGAATTAGGTGTAGTGGGGATCAACTATTTAGGTATTATAGATATTGTTGGAAATATGCCCTAGAGGCAATAATAAATTGGTTATTATTATATTCCTTGTTCATGATAATTGTTTATTATCCATGCTAGAATTGTATTGATAGGAAACTCAGATACATGTGTGGATACATAGACAAACACCATGTCCCTAGTAAGCCTCTAGTTGAATGGCTCGTTGATCAATAGATGGTTGCAGTTTCCTGACCATGGAAATTGGATGTCGTTGATAACGGGATCACATCATTAGGAGAATGATGTGATGGACAAGACCCAATCCTAAGCCTAACACAAGATCGTGTAGTTCGTATGCTAAAGCTTTTCTAAATGTCAAGTATCTTTTCCTTAGACCATGAGATTGTGCAACTCCCGGATACCGTAGTTATGCTTTGGGTGTACCAAATGTCACAACGTAACTGGGTGGCTATAAAGGGGCACTACGGGTATCTCCGAAAGTGTCTCTTGGGTTGTCACGAATCGAGACTGGGATTTGTCACTCCGTGTGACGGAGAGGTACTCTGGGCCCACTCGGTAGGACATCATCATAATGTGATCAAGGAGTTGATCACGGGATGATGTGTTAAGGAACGAGTAAAGGGACTTGCCGGTAACGAGATTGAACAAGGTATCGGGATACCGACGATCGAATCGCGGGCAAGTACTATACCGGTAGACAAAGGGAATTGTATACGGGATTGATTGAATCCTTGACATCGTGGTTCATCCGATGATATCATCGTGGAACATGTGGGAGCCAACATGGATATCTAGATCCCGCTGTTGGTTATTGACCGGAGAGTTGTCTCGGCCATGTCTGCACGACTCCCGAGCCCGTAGGGTCTACACACTTAGGTTCGATGACGCTAGGGTTATAGGGAAAGTATGTATGCGGTTACCAAATGTTGTTCGGAGTCCCGGATGAGATCCCGGATGTCTCGAGGAGTTCCAGAATGGTCCGGAGGTAAAAATTGATATTTAGGAAGTGATGATTTGGCCACCGGAAGTGTTCCGGGCATCACCGATAATGTACCGGGACCACCGGAAGGGTCCGGGGGTCCACCGGGAGGGGCCACCAGCCCCGGAGGCCTACGTGGGCCAATAGTGGGAAGGGACCAGCCCCTAGGTGGGCTGGGGCGCCTCCCACCAAGGCCCAAGGCGCCTCCAAGAGGGGAGGGGGGCAAACCCTAGGGCAGATGGGCCCTAGGGCCCAACTTGGTGTGCCCCCTCTCCCTCTCCCCCTTGGCCGCCACCCAAATGGCATTTAGGGCTACCGCCCCCCCTTTGGGAGGGAACCCTAGAGGGGGCGCAGCCCCTCCTCTCCCCCTATATATACTTGAGGTATTGGGGGCTGCAAAACAGATGATTTGATCTCTCTTGGCGCAGCCCTACCTCTCTCTCCCTCCTTGTCTCGCGTAGTGCTTGGCAAAGCCCTGCTGGAGTCCCGCGCTCTACCACCACCACCCTGATACGTCCAAAACGTATCTATAATTTCTGCTTGCTCCATGCCTTTTTTGTGTGATATTGCTATGATATTTATGCACTTCCATACACTTTTTGATCATATTTGGACTAACCTACTAATGGTTGCAAAAGTGCACAATGTTCTTGTTTTACACTTTATTGTGTAGGAATTACTTGGAAATTGACAAAAACGCAAAAGGAGTCGTATTGGAGTAGGACTCTGACTTTCCTGAAATCTGTCAGAGAACGTTTTTTAAAGATGGTCACGTTCCGCCCCGAAGACGACGTCAAACGGATAAAGTCTAGTTGCGAAAGTTGTGGGGAATTTCGAGGCGATGCTTCTGGATATAAAATTCGTCCAAATCGGAGTCCGGACGGCCGAGTAAAGCCCGTTTTACTAAGGCCCAAAATCTGATGACGGGAATCCGAGAGTCTATATAAAGAGAGGAAACCTAGGTCACCAAGGGCCACGAATTTTCCTCCTCCCGAGCCGCCGTCTTGGAGGGGAGGACCAGCACCATTGCAGCACCATCCACAAGGAAGAAGGGGGGCCAAGGAGTCGCTGCCCCCTAGGGCCGCCGCCGCCCGGAGGGCCGCCGCCGCCCCCTAGGGCCGCCGCCGCCGCCGCGCCACCAAAGGGCCGCCGCCGCCGCCTCCGTGGCTGCCGCCGGCCATCTCCTCCTCGCGGGGCTGCACCTCTCCATCAACACCATCATCAACCTCCTCCTCACCATGTCCATGTGTGAGTAGTCTTCTCCGGGGCCGAGGGCTCGTACGTGTAGCTATGTGGTTATCTCTCTCTCCCATGATGTGATCTTCGTTCTGATCATAGGCTATGTTAATCTAGGGTGATCCCATGATATTTCCCCTTCCTCTATGTATTGGATTGATGTACTCACTTGTCTTTATCTAGTATAATCCCCGAGACCAAGGTGACAGCGGTCTATTGGACATGGATTAGAAAAATATTTTCATGAGTGATTTCCTCTCTTGTGTGTTGATTGAAGATTGAGAGTCTCTTGGTGCTTGTCTTTGACTATCCTTTAGATATGTTGTGGTGATTGTGGGACTCTCTTTGGATGGCCGCGGTGACATTGGGAAATCCTTAGATTGAGAACTACGAACTTTGAGGTGTGCTTTTGTAGCCCTACATAATTCTCGTCCTCTCTTGACCACTGAGGAATGACCTCCGGGAGCGTCTCCATTGCATGTTTTATGGGAAATATCATGTGATTCGATTATGTTAATGTTGTTGGGAGTTGCCACTAGTGAAAGTATGATCCCTAGGCCTTGTTTCCACCATTGCAATACCAATTGTGCTCACGTTTACCACTTGTTTGCTTGCTGCACTTTTTATTACAGATTTATATTACTTTATTTTGCCATCCATATCACTTGCCATTTAACATCTCTTCGCCGAACTTGTGCATCTATACAACTCCTAGTTGTATTAGGTGTGTTGGGGACACAAGAGACTTCTTGTATCTTAGTTGCAGGGTTGCTTGAGAGAGACCATCTTCAACCTCTACTTCCCTGAGTTCGATAAACCTTAGGTCATCCACTTGAGGGAAATTGCTGCTGTCCTACAAACCTCTGCGCTTGGAGGCCCAACATAGTCTACAAGAGTAGAAGCGTGTGTAGACATCAAGCTATTTCTGGCGCCGTTGCCGGGGAGGTGAGTGCTTGAAGGTATATCTTTAGATCTTGCAATTAAATCTTTTTGTTTCTTGTTTTTATTTCACTAGTTATGTTTATGGAAAACCGCAATCTTAGTTCGTTGCTTGTGGGAAGGCGCCCCACACCTGTGGTGGTTGCTCCTCCCCCTACTGAAATTGTGCCCTATAAAATACCAGCTGTTATTATCGATTATGTTTTGGCTAATCGTTATGCAGGAGACAGACATCCCGGTGAACACTTGCTATATCTGTCACAATTATGTTCATTATTTAAGCTTGCAGGTGTATCAAGGGAGTTTGTCATGAGGAAATTGTTCGCCGTATCACTTATAGATAAAGCTTCAGATTGGTATAAGCTTCTCGATAACTCGCACTTGCTTGATTGGCAAGAGCTTATGTCTCTCTTTTATACTAAGTTTTATCCTCTTCATGAAATTCATCGAGACAGGAACTATATCTATAACTTTAGGTCTCGTGACGGAGAGAGCGTAGCTCAAGCTTGGGGAGACTGAAAACGTTAATGCTAAAAAGTCCTAACCATGGGCTCCCCAAAGATGCTTATGAGGAGAGTAAGAGTACCTTTTTGCATGTGGATCATGGTAACAATGCTTTATGTGAGGCTTATATTGTTGAGTTTATTCGTGATCCCACTGAAAATTATTATGAGAAGGGAACATATGCTTATAGATATTTCAATAATATCAAGTTCCCTCTCTTTATGTTGAAGGTTTTGAAGCTGCACTTGTTTTGTCTTCCTATGCTTATTGCTTTGTGCTTCAATGAATTATTTTATTGCAATATTCCTATGCATAGGAAGCATGTTAGGCTTAAATGTATTTGGTATTTGCTTCTTGATGCTCTCTTTTGTTCTTCAACTCTTATTCCTACGAGAGCATCATTAAAGTCTTAAGCCTAGCTTAAAGGCATAAAAGAAAGCGATTTTGGGAGGCAGCCCACAATTAATAAAATTTTATTTTGCTTTTGTTGTGTCTTGATGTTGTTACTACAGTAGCATCATCATTGTATCTTTACTTTTCAGCTTTGTGCCAAGTGTAGCCTCTGATTGCAAGAAAGTTCAAAAGTTGTGACGTGCTGTCCAGGAAACAGATTCTGTCCTTGGACAGAACAATTCATATAAAATAACCAGATCATCTTTTTGGTCTGAATTTTTTCGACAGCGTGCTCTATACAATTGTCTTTCGGGCTTCTGTTCCGAGGTTTTTGATTAGAGTTGCAGAAGTGCCCCGAAAAAATCATTTACTACCTGCTGGTCTGTTTTTCACAGATTCTGTCTTGTTTTGCCTTTCCTTCATTTTGCAAACCTTGAGCTTGCTTTTTCTTTGCAAAAACCTTTTGGCAATCTTGAGAAATAGTAGACCTTCAAGAATATCCTTATTTCCAGCAAGGAAAAAATATTTTATTATGGGTACTAACCTCGCTAATCAGATTATGATGAGTTATGTATGAAGGGAGTTTTCAAGTGTGCGAGGGAAGATGATAAAAAGATTCAGGAGTGTCAAACGCTCAAGCTTGGGGATGCCCCCATGCACCCCCAAGAAATATTCAAGAAGACTCAAGCGTCTAAGCTTGGGGATGCCCCCGTGCATCCCCTTCTCCATCAACAATTATCAGTTCGTCTTTCGTTCCACTATATTTTTATCACTTCATGTGTTATGTGCTATGCTTGGAGCGTCTTGCTTTTAGTTTCCTTTTTAGTTTTCTTTAGCTTTGCTTGCTGTTCATAACGAGTTGGAACCCAGCTTTCTTTGTGTGGGAGAGAGACCCGCTCCACTTCAACCTAGAACATAACATAGAATTTTCATGTCTATCTTCGCTGTGTGTGTTCTTTGTCTTTCAATAGCTACTATCATGTTCAGCTCTTAGTTTTCATGCTTATCTTTTTAAAGAGCTTTTGTTTAGTTGGTTGCTGGAACTCTCTTTATTTATCATGCTTATCTTGTTAAGAGAGTTGGCTTCTGTTGCACTGGTTGATATGTCTATGATAAAAATGCTATGTGCATAATGGTGCTTAGTAGTTCATGTTTTCTTATGGTTAGTCTCAAATAGCTGGGGGGTTCTCAATGTGTTATTGGAGTACCAACATGATTTGTTTGCCTATGATGTGGTATGGTTTAGTGGTATCTTCCCCCAAGAATTTATTTTGATTGACTTGGCGTATGCTCACACATATTTAAGACTGTAAAGAAAGTCTATCAAGCCTTGATGATTTTTAATTTCTGAGTAGCGATATAACTTCCATGCATGATTCAATGTTGCTTTGTCGCTCTGCATGATTATGACCGTCATTGCTCTTTTAGTTGGTCGCTCCCAGTCTTTTGCTAACCTTCGCCTGTACTAAGCGGACTGACTGCTTGTGCATCCAAAATCCTTTAAACCAGTTATGCCATATGAGTCCACCATACCTTCCTATACATGGTATTTACCTGCCATTCCTAACGAAGACTTTCACGTACCATCTCGAAATTATTCAAAAAAAAAACATTTCTCTTTTGTGCCTCTGTTTTAGCTCATGAGGAAGTAGTAGTTAATTCATGATCTTTTTAAATTGGACAAGCTTCACCCCGGGATTGCATGTCTAATGTGCAAACCCATAATACGAGAAGGAACTGGCAAAGAGTGCGCCCGGCTCATTAAAAAATAATACAACAAACAAACCCTCCTTCACGCTTTGTTCATGAGAAATCAGAAAACTTTGGCAGTGGTAAACAAAGGAGATTAAGAGGATGTGATCGTCCTCATGCGGGAGCCGTTCCTCGAAACTTGTCCAGCTCGAGAAGTAATTGAGTTATCTACTAGCATTCGTTGACGAAATATGCATATTCTAAAAAAATAATTTTTACTTCTGTTTTTAAAACCAAGAGCTCTGGTACATGTTTAGTTTTTGTTTCCGACCACGGGTTTTCAACCTTGCCATCAAAAGCCACGGTTCGAGAGTCTCCACCTTCTTTAAAGCACCAACTATTGAGAGCATGATTGTCATTCTGAGTGTAATGTGCATTGTCCCAAAGTACCATTGTCTTTTGCATGATTATGATATCGTTTATTCTGAAATCATTGTATCTAGTCGTCACTTAAACCTTGGAGGTGCCCCTGTATTTATGTTTTGCTTCACTAAAGGGGGCAAGCAAGGTACCACTTTGTCATATTTGCACACCATGCTCACTACAAATCTATTGAGTGTTTCAATATCATATTGTAAAACTTTCAGTTCTTTGTGATTTTCTCATGATGCAACTTAATTACTACAGATTCATTATCTCAGTAAGCATTTGTCATGTGACTGTGAAAAGTTCTTATATGGTTAATAGCATGTCACCACAGAAATTATGCATGTTATCATTTACCTACTCGAGGACGAGCAGGAATTAAGCTTGGGGATGTTGATACGTCCAAAACGTATCTATAATTTCTGCTTGCTCCATGCCTTTTTTGTGTGATATTGCTATGATATTTATGCACTTCCATACACTTTTCGATCATATTTGGACTAACCTACTAATGGTTGCAAAAGTGCACAATGTTCTTGTTTTACACTTTATTGTGTAGGAATTACTTGGAAATTGACAAAAACGCAAAAGGAGTCGTATTGGAGTAGGACTCTGACTTTCCTGAAATCTGTCTGAGAACATTTTTTAAATATGGTCACGTTCCGCCCCGAAGGCGACGTCAAACGGATAAAGTCTAGTTGCGAAAGTTGTGGGGAATTTCGAGGCGATGCTTCTGGATATAAAATTCGTCCAAATCGGAGTCCGGACGGCTGAGTAAAGCCCGTTTTACTAAGGCCCAAAATCTGATGACGGGAATCCGAGAGTCTATATAAAGAGAGGAAACCTAGGTCACCAAGGGCCACGAATTTTCCTCCTCCCGAGCCGCCGTCTTGGAGGGGAGGACCAGCACCATTTCAGCACCATCCACAAGGAAGAAGGGGGGCCAAGGAGCCGCTGCCCCCTAGGGCCGCCGCCACCCCCTAGGGCCGCCGCCGCCGCCGCTTCACCAAAGGGCCGCCGCCGCTGCCTCCGTGGCTGCCGCCGGCCATCTCCTCCTCGCGGGGCTGCACAGACATTAGGAAATCCTTAGATTGAGAACTACAAACTTTGAGGTGTGCTTTTGTAGCCCTACATAATTCTCGTCCTCTCTTGACCACGGAGGAATGACCTCCGGGTGTGTCTCCATTGCATGTTTTATGGGAAATATCATGTGATTCGATTATGTTAATGTTGTTGGGAGTTGCCACTAGTGAAAGTATGATCCCTAGGCCTTGTTTCCACCATTGCAATACCATTTGTGCTCATGTTTACCACTTGTTTGCTTGCTGCACTTTTTATTACAGATTTATATTACTTTGTTTTGCCATCCATATCACTTGCCATTTAACATCTCTTCGCCGAACTAGTGCATCTATACAACTCCTAGTTGTATTAGGTGTGTTGGGGACACAAGAGACTTCTTGTATCTTAGTTGCAGGGTTGCTTGAGAGAGACCATCTTCAACCTCTACTTCCCTGAGTTCGATAAACCTTAGGTCATCCACTTGAGGGAAATTGCTGCTGTCCTACAAACCTCTGCGCTTGGGGGCCCAACATAGTCTACAAGAGTAGAAGCATGTGTAGACATCACACGCCGTCGTGCTGCTGCTGGAGGAAGTCTTCCCCAACCTCTCCTTCTCCCTTGCTGGATCTTGGCGTGGGAGACGTCACCGGGCTGCACGTGTGTTGAACGCGGAGGCGCCGTTGTTCGGCGCTTAGATCGGAATCAACCGCGATCTGAATCGCTGTGAGTACAACTCCTTCATCCGCGTTCTTGTAACGCTTCCGCTTGGCGATCTACAAGGGTATGTCGATGCACTCCCCTATCCCTCATTGCTTTATTACTCCATAGATTGATCTTGGTGATGCGTATAAATTTTGATTTCTGCTACGATCCCCAACAGTGGCATCATGAGCTCGGTCTATGCGTAGTTTCTTGCACGAGTAGAACGCAAAGTAGTTATGGGCGACGATTTGTCAATTTACTTGCCGTTACTAGTCTTATCTTGATTCGGCAGCATCGTGGGATGAAGCGGCCCGGTCCGACCTTACACGTACTCTTACGTGAGACAGGTTCCACCGACTGACATGCACTAGTTGCATAAGGTGGCTAGCGGGTGTCTGTCTCTCCCACTTTAGTCGGATCGTATTCGATGAAAAGGGTCCTTATGAAGGGTAAATAGAAATTGGCATATCATGTTGTGGTTTTGGCGTAGGTAAGAAACGTTCTTGCTAGATACCTATAGCAGCCACGTAAAAACTTGCAACAACAATTAGAGGACGTCTAACTTGTTCTTGCAGCATGTGCCGTGTGATGTGATATGGCCAAAAGGATGTGATGTATGAGATTGATCATGTTCTTGTAATAGGAATCACGACTTGCATGTCGATGAGTGCGACAACCGGCAGGAGCCACATGAGTTGTCTTATTTTATTGTATGACCTGCGTGTCACTGAAAACGCCATGTAATTACTTTACTTTATTGCTAACCGTTAGCCATAGTAGTAGAAGTAATGTTTGGCGAGACGACTTCATGAAGACATGATGATGGAGATCATGATGTCATGCCGGTGAAGATGATGATCATGGAGCCCTGAAGATGAAGATCAAAAGGAGCAAAATGATATTGGCCATATCATGTCACTATTTGATTGCATGTGATGTTTATCATGTTTTGCATCTTATTTGCTTAGAACGACGGTAGTAAATAAGATGATCTCTCACTAAAATTTCAAGAATTGTGTTCCCCCTAATTGTGCACCGTTGCTAAGGTTCATTGTTCCAAAGCACCACGTGATGATCGGGTGTGATAGGCTCTAACGTTCGCATACAACGGGTGTAAGCCAGATTTACACATGCAATACACTTATGGTTCACTTGACGAGCCTAGTATGTACAGACATGGCCTCGAACACGGCAGACCGAAAGGTCGAACATGAGTCGTATAGAAGATACGATCAACATAAAGATGTTCACCGTTGATGACTAGTCTGTCTCACATGATAATCGAACACAGCCTAGTCGATTCGGATCGTGTATCACTTAGATGACTAGAGAGATGTCTATATGAGTGGGAGTTCATTAAATTTGATTAGATGAACTTAATTGTCATGAACAATAGTCTAAGTTGTCTTCGCAAATTATGTTTTAGACCAATAGCTTGCGTTGTAGCTCTCTGTTTGATACGATCCTAGAGAAAGACTAAGTTGAAAGATATTGTAAGCAATGATGCGGACTGGGTCCGTAGTCCTAGGAGTGTCCTCACTGCTACACAGAAGGCTTAAGTCTTTGATGCACCGCTCGATGTGCAAACCCCTACAATGTCGTCTGTGGATGTTGTGAACACCTGACAGACACGTCCTGATGACTACTTGATAGTTTAGTGCACCATACTTTACGGCTTAGAATCGGGATTCCAATGACGTTTTGAATGCCATATGAGATGTTCCAAGAGCTGAAATTGGGATTTCAGGCTCATGCCCGTGTTGAGAGGTATGAGACCTCTGACAAGTTCTTTTGCCAACAAGATGGAGGAGAATAGCTCAACTAGTGAGCATGTGCTCAGAATGTCTGGGTGCTAAAATCACTTGAACCAAGTGGGAGTTAATCTTCTAGATGAGATAGTTGTTGACGGAATTCTCTAGACACTATCACCAAGCTACTAGAACTTCGTGATGAACTATGACATGCAAAGGATGGAGATGATCCCGGAGCTATTAGCGGTTCTTAAGACCGCAAAAAGTAGAAATCAAGAAGGAGCATCAAGTGTTGATGGTTTAATAAGACCACTGGTTTCAAAAGGGGCAAGGGTTAGAAGGGAAACTTCATGAATGGCAAACCAGTTGTCGCTCTAATGAAGGAACCCAAGGTTGAACCCAAACCTCGAGACTAAGTGCTTCTATTGTAAGGGGAACGGTCACATGGTAGCGGAACTACCCCAAATACATGGTAGATAAGAAAGCTGGCAACTTCAACAAAGTATATTTGATATACGTGTTATTGATGTGTACCTTACTAGTACTCCTGGTAGTACCTGGGTATTGGATACCGGTTCAGTTGCTATTATTAGTGACTTAAAGCAAAAGCTACGGACTGAACGGAGACTAGCTAAGGGCGAGGTGACAATGTGTGTTGGAAGTGTTTCCAAGGTTGATAAAGATCACCATCGCACGCTCCCTCTACCTTCGGGATTAGTGTTGAACCTAGATAAATGTTATCAGGTGTCTATGTTGAACATGAATATGATTAGATCATGTTCATTGCGATACATTTATTCATTTAAGTTAGAAAATAATGGTTATTCTGTTTACATGAATAATACCTTTATGGTCATGCACCCAATGGTTTATTGAATCTCGATCATAGTAATACACATGATAATAATATTAACGCCAAAAGATGTAGAGTTAATAATGATAGTACCACTCTCTTGTGGCACTGCCGCTTAGGTCATTTTGGCATAAAATGCATGAAGAAACTCCATGCTGATGGATGTTTGGAGTCACATGATTTTGAATCGCTTGACACATGCGAGCCATGCCTCATGGGCATGATGACAAAGATCCCGTTTTCAGGTACAATGAAACGGGCAAGTGACTTGTTGGAAATCATACATGCTGATGTGTGTGATCCAATGAGAATTAAGGCGTGTGGTGGATATCGTTATTTTCTCATCTTCACTGACGATTTGAGTAGATATGGGTATATTTACTTAATGAAGCAAAAGTCTGAAACGTGTGAAAGGTTCAAGCAATTTCAGAGTGAAGTTAAGAATCATCATAACAAGAAGATCATGTTCCTACGATCTGATCAAGGGGAGATTTTCTGAGTTATGAGTTTGGCAATCACTTAAGGCATTGTGGAATTGTTTCGCAGTTGAAGCCACCTGGAACACCACAGCGTAATAATGTGTCCGGACGTCGTAATCGAACCTTATGAGATATGGTGCGATCTATGATGTCTCTTACCGATCTACCGCTATTTTAAGGTTATGCATTAGAGACAGCTGCATTCACTTTAGATATGGCACCATCTAAGTCCATTGAGACGACGCCGTATGAACTATGGTTTGGTAAGAAACCAAAGTTGTCGTTTCTTAATGTTTAGGGCTGCGATGCTTATGGCTTCAGCCAGAAAAAGCTCGAACCCAAAGCGGACAAATACATCTTCATAGGATACCCAAAGGTAACAGTTGGGTATACCTTCTATCTCAGATCAAAGGGCAAAAATGTTTGTCGCTAAGAACGGGTCCTTTCTCGAGAAGGAGTTTCTCTCGAAAGAATTGAGTGGGAGGAAGATAGAACTTGATGAGGTTGTCGAACCCTCACTTCAACCGGAGAGTAGTGCAACACAGAAAGATGTTTTTGTGGAACCTACGACTGTTGAAGAGGAAACTAATGATAGTGATCATGAAGCTTCGGATCAAGTTGCTATCGAACCTCGTAGGACGACAAGGATATGTACTACTCCTGAGTGGTGCGGTGATCCTGTCTTAGATGTCATGTTGTTGGACAACAATGAACCTACGAACTATGGAGAAGTGATGGTGGGCCCGTATTCTGACAAATGGTTAGAAACCAAGAAATCCGAGATAGGATCCATGTGTCAAAACAAAGTATGGACTTTGGTGGACTTGCCCGATGGTCGGCAAGCCATTGAGATAAACGGATCTTTAAGAAGAAGACGGATGTGGACGGTAATGTCACCGTCTATGAAGCTCGACTTGTGGCGAAGAGTTTTTCACAAGTTCAAGGAGTTTACTACAATGAGATTTTCTCACCCGTAGCGATGCTTAAGTCCGTCGGAATCATGTTTGCATTAGCTGCATTTATGAAATCTAGCAGATGGATGTCAAAACAAGTTTCCTTACCAGTTTTCGTAAGGAAAGGTTTTATGTGATACAATCAGAAAGGTTTTGTCGATCCTAAGGATGCTAAAAGGTATGCTAGCTCCAGCGATCCTTCCATGGACTGGAGCTAGCATCTCGAGGTCGGAATATACGCTTTGATGGAGTGATCAAAGTTTTTCGGTTTATACAAAGTTTGTTGGAAACTTGTATTTACAATAAAGTGAGTGGGAGCACTACAACATTTCTGATAAGTATATGTGAATGACATATTGTTGATCCGAAATGATGTAGAATTTCTGGAAAGCATAAAGGGTTGTTTTTCAAAGAAAGACCTGGATAAAGCTGCTTACATATTGGGCATCAAGATCTATAGAGATAGATCAAGACGCCTGATGATACTTTCAAAAGAACACACACCTTTGACATGATTTTGGAGGAGTTCAATATAGATCAGTCAAAGAAGGAGTTCTTACCTGAGTTGTAAGGTGTGAAGTTGAGTAAGACTCAAAGCTTGACCACGGTAGAAGAAAGAGGAAGCACGAAGGTCGTCTCCTATGCTTTTGTCATAGGCTCTATATGGTATGGCATGCTGAGTACCGCACCTGATGTGTGCCTTACCACATGTCTGGCAAGAGGGTACGAAGGTGATCTTGGAGTGGATCACTAGATAGCGGTCAAAATTATCCTTAGAGGAATAGGGAAATGTTTCTCGTTTATGGAGGTGATAAAGAGTTCGACGTAACGAGTTACGTCGATGCAAGCTTAACACCTATCCGGATAGCTCTGAGTAGAGATACCGGATACGTATAATGGAGCAACAATTTGGAATAGCTCCAAGTGGAACATGGTAGCAGCATCTATGATATGACATAAAGTTTTGCAAAATACATAGGGATCTGAATGTTGCAGACCCGTTGACTACAACCTCTCTCATAACATGATCAAACCCAGAACTCTTTGAGTGTTAATCACATAGTGATGTGAACTAGATTATTGACTCTAGTAAACTCTTTGGATGTTAGTCACATGGCGATGTGACCTGTGTGTGTTAATCACATGGCGATGTGAACTAGATTATTGACTCTAGTGCAAATGGGAGACTATTGGAAATATGCCCTAGAGGCAATAATAAATTGGTTATTATCATATTCCTTGTTCATGATAATTGTTTATTATCCATGCTAGAATTGTATTGATAGGAAACTCAGATACATGTGTGGATACATAGACAAACACCATGTCCCTAGTAAGCCTCTAGTTGACTGGCTCGTTGATCAATAGATGGTTGCGGTTTCTTGACCATGGACATTGGATGTCGTTGATAACGGGATCACATCATTAGGATAATGATGTGATGGACAAGACCCAATCCTAAGCCAAGCACAAGATCGTGTAGTTCGTATGCTAAAGCTTTTCTAAATGTCAAGTATCTTTTCCTTAGACCATGAGATTGTGCAACTCCCGGATACCGTAGGAATGCTTTGGGTGTACCAAACGTCACAACGTAACTGGGTGGCTATAAAGTTGCACTACGGGTATCTCCAAAAGTGTCTGTTGGGTTGGCACGAATCGAGACTGGGATTTGTCACTCCGTGTGACGGAGAGGTATCTCTGGGCCCACTCGGTAGGACATCATCATAATGTGCACAATGTGATCAAGGAGTTGATCACGGTATGATGTGTTATGGAACGAGTAAAGAGACTTGCCGGTAACGAGATTGAACAAGGTATCGGGATACCGACGATTGAATCTCGGGCAAGTACTATACCGGTAGACAAAGGGAATTGTATACGGGGTTGATTGAATCCTTGACATCGTGGTTCATCCGATGAGATCATCGTGGAACATGTGGGAGCCAACATGGGTATCCGGATCCCGCTGTTGGTTATTGACCGGAGAGTTGTCTCGGCCATGTCTGCATGACTCCCGAGCCCGTAGGGTCTACACACTTAAGGTTCGATGACACTAGGGTTATAGGGAAAGTATGTACGTGGTTACCGAATGTTGTTCGGAGTCCCAGATGGGATCCTGGACGTCACGAGGAGTTCCGGAATGGTCCAGAGGTAAAGATTGATATATAGGAAGTAAGGATTTGGCCACCGGAAGTGTTCCGGGCATCACCGGCAATGTACCGGGACCACCAGAAGGGTCCGGGGGTCCACCGGGAGGGGCCACCAGCCCCGGAGGCCTACGTGGGCCAATAGTGGGAAGGGATCAGCCCCTAGGTGGGCTGGGGTGCCTCCCACCAAGGCCCAAGGCGCCTCCAAGAGGGGAGGGGGGCAAACCCTAGGGCAGATGGGCCCTAGGGCCCAACTTGGTGCGCCCCCCTCTCCCTCTCCCCCTTGGCCGCCAACCAGATGGCATCTAGGGCTGCCCCCCTTTGGGAAGGAACCCTAGAGGGGGCGCAACCCCTGCCCTCCCCCTATATATACTTGAGGTATTGGGGGCTGCAAAACAGATGATTTGGTCTCTCTTGGCACAGCCCTACTTCTCTCTCCCTCCTCGTCTCTCGTAGTGCTTGGCGAAGCCCTACTGGAGTCCCGCGCTCCTCCACCACCACCACGCCGTCGTGCTGCTGTTGGACGGAGTCTTCCCCAACCTCTCCTTCTCCCCTTGCTGGATCAAGGCGTGGGAGATGTAATGCCCCGGATGTAATACTTTCCCTTTTGGGTATATAATATATCTCCGGCTTCATCTATTTCCATTCCGGGTTCTTTGTCTTTCGGGTTTTCATCGTTTTGTTGTGTGAGTGTGTGGCATTCATTCATATCATGTAGACATGTGCATCGCATTGCATTTGTGTTGTCGGTTGCATCCGGTTCCGCGTGTTTCTTCCCGTTGTCCGTTTCGCGTTCCGGAGATCCCTCACGTGGCCGTGACGTCCCGTAGGCCTACTTTGTTGTTCGGGCGTTTAACGTTACCGGTGTGCCGCGAGGTTGTTGTGTGTGTTGTTGTTTTGTTGTGCGCAACCCGCCTCTCAAATCTCGTCTCGTTTGGACTCCGTTGGCTTTTCCATCCGTTGTTCGTGTGGGTCCGAAGTGCCTTCACTTCGTGTCCTGGAAACACCCCTACTGCAGTCTTTTATCTCCTCCTAGGCCTTTTAATCTATCCCGCGATCGGATCCGTCGGATCGCGATCGGAGGGCTCCTAGCACCCCTAAAATCTCCCTAACCCTAAAATTCCTGCTATATATTAGACCCTAGTCTAAATTTGGCATCTCTATCTTCTTCCTCCTCCTCCCCTCTCATTTTTTCCCAGATCCACAATTTCCCATCAGCCACTTGGCAAAATTCCTCCCGAAAATCCCTCCTGGGAGTCTCCCTCGAGCCGCCGGGCGGCGTCCTTTCCGCTCGAGCGACCCAGGTGCCGAGTCAACGCCCAGCCGACCGAGCGCCTTCCCTCCTGGATCGATCGAGTCGACCGATCGCCAGCCACCGACCGGCCCATCTCCCCGATCGCCACGGGACCAGATCCCCGCTTCGCCAGGTCATCCACTCTGGACCACATCGCCAGGCGCTAGGAGGCCCGAGGCCTCGACCGCACCACCGCTTCGTCCCCGCAGGCCGGTCCCCACTTCGCCGTTTCTCCTCCGGCCCGAAGGCCCAGGTCCCTCGCCGCCGCGAGCCTCTGGATCGGGAGGATCCAGGGCGCTCGCATCGCTAGCCGCCTCCGCCGAGGTGGGCCGAGCCGCCTCCGCTCCCGCAGGCCTCCCTCAGCCCGCAAGCCGTCCGCCGCCCCAGCCGGGCCTCGTCTCTGACTGGGCCGCCGCCGCCTCCACCGCCAGTTCGGGCAGCCCAGCCGCCGGCCCACTCCGTCTTTTCCTTCAGATCTGGATCTGCCTAAGGTTGCTCCTAATTCTTCTAAGTCCCTGTTCTGTTAATCTCTGATGCAGTTTTCAAACTGCTCTAACTTTTTGTCTGTTGCTCCGATTCGCGCGTATAATATGTCCAGACGTTCGTGGAGACTTGCTCTACGTTTTACCTGTTGTTGTCATGCATGTTAGAGCTCATCTAGGTGCTTGTTTTGCTGTTGCAAGAGTGCATCATGATATAAACTGCTGCTATGTGTTATTTTTATGCCACCTTTGCCATGTGATATCTTTTAGCTCGTTTGTCCGAATGATGCAAATGACATGTCCACGTGTTCGTCTTGCCATGCTCTACGTGTTGTATGTGATAGGTTGCATGATAGATTTATTTTTTCCTTGTTATCATCGTTGCAAAGTGCCATGTGGCCGTGATGTTGTTTCACTTGTTATGAAATGCCATCTTGTTGAGCTCGTTGCAATCGTTGTGTTCACCTCTTTGATGCATGCTTGTGTGTTTCGGGATCACCTTCATGTGCACTTTGATGAGGTGCTTACCCTTTGCCATGTTTAGTTTCGAGGTGACTTAAACATGCTCTTTTAGATGCTATGATGATATTGCTGTTTTAGGACTTAGTGGTTTTTCACTAAGTCTGAAATCTGTAACGTTCCGATGCCATGTTCGTGTGCTGCTCTAGAACAAAGCATGATAGTTTTGGAGTGGATCTTGATTGTTCCTTGTAGTATATATTGTTGTCTTTCCATTCATGTCCTCACATGTCCATTTAAGTGGCTGTAGCATGTTTATCTTTTGCTCCAAAGTTTCAATAAAATTCTGCTGCCAGAATTTTATTGTCAAGTTCAATATGTCCAAGATCATTGCTATTGATCCGTGGCTCCGTTGGGGGTGCACCTTTGGACTTAGTTGCTGTAGTATATGTCTAGTTTGTGTTCTAGGTCTTTGCCATGTTGTTTGAATGCTGTAGCTCAATTATTTTGAGCTCCGAAGTTGTTATGATGCTGTAATTTTCAGCTTTCGCTCATTTCTTGTTTCGGGCATAACTTTTAGCCCGTAACTCCGATTTCAGCGAATCTTATATCAAACTTGATTGTTTTTCCGTGTAGATTAATAATATCAGCTTGTTATCTTGTTTTGAGGTGTTTTGCTTGAGTGATATTTTACGTGCTCCGTGTGCATCCTTAGTGCATCCTTCATGCATTCATCTTTTTTCGAGTGCGCATTGCATCTTATTGATTGGTGCTTGGTGTGATTGTTTTGTTTAGAGCCGGAAGCTGAGACCGAGATCGAGTACGAGCACGAGGTTACCAACGAGGTTGAGCACGAGGACCCTTCTTACGATCCGAACGACTTCTCTTCAGGCAAGATGACCGAACCCCGATAACATTACTATCTTTGCCTATTGCTAGTAGTCTCGATCTATATTTTTTCCTCGATGCCCATGATCTTCTTGTCAGCCTCCTACTTGTAACCAATTGCCATGCTTAACCAACCTACCTATGCAAACCGTTGCTTGGCTAAGTACGCTTCGCTCAGCCCTTCTTATAGCATTGCTAGTTGCAGGTGAAGATCGAAGATGCTTGCTTCATGTTGAAGTTTGGTTGGGTTATATCACACTATATAAATGCTTAAAAATGAAATCATCTATATATTGGCAAGGGTGGAAGGCTAAGCCTTTTGCTTGGTGATTTGTTCCACTCATGCCGTTAGGATCCGTATAAGCCGGTGTTATGTTCCTTGATTATGCGTTCCTAACACGGTTGGGGTGTATGGGACCCCCTCGATAAACCGCTAAGTGCTAAGTCTTTTCCAGCAAGTCCCAACATTGGTACTATTTGCCTAATAACAAACTAAACTTGCATAGGGAGTAATTAACCCTCTTTCTTAATCAACAACACCGGGCCAGTGCTCCACATGAGTGTTGGTCCAAAACGGGGGTCCTGCAGGGCCGCCTTGGGGCAACCCGAGGTATCTGGCATACACTTGTAGCATCGCCCATCCGGTCGTGTCCTGAGACTTAGATACACTCGGCTACTATCAGGGTGTCGACACGCCGGGAGGATTTGCTGGATTAGCCTTACCTTAGTTCGGTATATCTTGAGCACGGGATTCCGAGGATGCTCGGGTCTTCCCACTTTGGAGTTGCGACTCCGCGGATCGTGGGTTTGTAATGGGTCAAGTTGGAACACCCCTGCAGGGTTTGAACTTTCGAAAGCCGTGCCCGCGGTTATGTGGCAGATGGGAGCTTGTTAATTCCGGTTGTAGATAACTTGACACAATGTTACTAATACACTACCAGCGTGTGTTCCGTGACCGTCAGTTTCCGAATAGGGATTCGGGAGTTGAACACGGAGGGGTTATGCTTGTTGAGCTTGTAGCTAGGATCACTTCGTGATCACTTCTCGCCGAGGCTTTCTCTTCTCGCTCTCACTCACGTAAGCTAGATGCTAGTTGCTGCTGCAGACACTTATTCTTTTCTTCAGCCTTATCCTCACCCAAAGGCTTGGATAGTCTTGTTACCCGGAAACGGGATTGCTGAGTCCTCTGTGGCTCACAGTTACTTCACACACCAGATGCAGGTCCCGTTGTGAGCTATCCAGGTGATGGCACCGAGCTGGATTGGGAGTACGACAAGGAGCGTAGTCGGTACTATGTGCGATACCCGGATGATCAGTAGTGGAGACTCTTACTAGGATTCGATCCGCCTGTGGTTTATTTATCTAAGTTTGGTACTTTGACATTTGGTTTTTGCCCTTAGAGGGTTGTGATGTTCTTAATGTATGATGATTGAGATTTGAATTGTAATTCTGTGACGTGGCGAGTGTAAGCCAACTATTTTCTGTTTACAATCCCCTCTTTTACATGAGTTGTGCAAAGATTACCAAACTTGAGATCATTCTAGGATGGATTTATGCCTTTAAGTCGTGCCTCGACACGTAGGAGGTATAACTCCATCCTGGGCATTACAAGTTGGTATTCAGAGCCTTCTCCGACCTAGGAGCCCCCACTGTTTGATCGAATCGTTGACGGTCGAGTCTAGGCACACACTGAAAACTTTTTGAGTCCTATATTATATCGGAGAGTAGGATTTCTTTGCTTCTCATCCCCTTTCTCTCTGGTGAGGACTCCTGACGTCTACTCTTGTCTCTCCTATCTTCAAAAATTGCACAATTTTTTTTTAGGAATCCCGCGAGTATTCTGGGATTGTTTCGATGTTCTTGTGACAAGGATATTGTTCTCGATGCCTCCTGTTACCGAGGAGTTGAGCTTCGGGGTATTGTTGTCACAAGCATATCGCGGCAGTACTAAATACTTAAGACAGCCGACATCGAAAATCTCCCCTATACGGCCAGTGGCAAGATAACCCCGACATCACCCAGTACTGGGGAGGTAGTTCGGGAGTATTGCCATAGCTTGTTATAGTGGATGCTTTTCGAAGGTCCGAGGTACACAGTTTCCGAGAAAGACTGGTTATGTGTTGAAGGATGGATACACCTGGATGTAGGTTAGAGTTGATTGCGCGGTGCTTCCCGTGTATCCCCAACACCTGATTGCATAACTGGAATCTTTCGGAAATCTATAGGTGGGTTTTATCCAGTAGATCGTAGGCATTCTTCCAACGAATGCAGGTTAGTGAGTTCGGGGTTCTACATTGAGTGAAGTGGTTATATGACCGAGGTTACTATCAGGAGTTGCATCTTAAAGGGTCCTTGGCTATGCTGATCCGGGGATTGCAAAACCTTTTCGTAACGCGTTCATATGCTTTCAGCACAAAGATGTTAGAACGAAACTCCTCTCTTGTGTTTGTTCCCGTCTGTACCTTGTTGTTTTCTTATTTTATCCTTTTGTTCCCTATGTGGCTTCTCGTGAAGACTGATGTTATCATTTAACTAAGAATTTCATCCGTTCCTCTTGTTCGGATGTTTTCATTCGTTCTATTGTTCGAATGATTATTGTGAAGACTTGTTGCAATTCATTCCATTGATTCAGCTTATACCTTTTGTCAATCAATTGCTGATTCGTGGTCATCTCTTACAGGATGGCTCCGAAAAGGATTCCCAACGCTAACCCAGAGGTGGAAGAGATCCCAGAACATCCTCCTTCACCTCCTCCTCCGCCTGAGGCTTGGAGAGCAATTATGCAGACTACAGCTCAGAATACCCAGTTGATGATGCAGATGATGCAGCAGATGCAAGCTATGCAAGCTAATCAGGGTGTTCCAGGGAATCAAGGCAACTTCTTCCAGCAGCACCATGCTACCCTCAACCAGTTCTTGGCCAACAATCCTAAAGCTTTCAGTTACTGTGTCGACCCTCTTGATGCTGAAGATTGGCTAACCGATATCAAGAAGCATTTTGAGTGCAGTAACGTGAAGGAAGATGACTATGTGAAGTTTGCAGCCTTCCAACTGAAAGATCAAGCAGCTGACTGGTGGCAGCAGTACAAAGACTCCAGGCCAGGTCAAGTGATCTCTTGGGAGAATTTCTGCAAGGATTTCCGCTCGCACCACATTCCTACAAGTGTCATCGAGGGTATGCGTGAGCAATTCCGCAACCTGAAGCAGGGCTCCATGTCAGTCTATCAGTATAATGTCAAGTTCCAAAACCTCGCTCGTTATGCTAAGCAAGACATTCCTGATGCCAAGAGTAAAATCTACCAGTTCCGTGGAGGTCTCAAAGATGAACTTCAGCTTGCTCTCACTTTGTTCGAGCCCGATGAATTCGACAAGTTCTATAACATGGCTTTGAAACAAGAAGCAGCTCAGCTTAAGATGGAGGCTTCTAAGAAAAGAATTCGAGATGCTGTTCACTCTTCCTCATCGTCTCAGATGGTCTCGAAGCATCAGAAATTCTGGCTTCCTCCTCCTCCAGTGATTCGAGCTCCATACAACAACTCCAACAACAAGAACTCTAGTCGTCGTGGTTTCTCCCACCCACCCAACCCGAGCAACCAGTCGAAGAAGCAGTTTCAGTCTCAAGGCTCCAAGTCAAGTGGCTCTCATTTCCGTCCTCTCTCAGAAGTGGTGTGCAACAAGTGTGGCCAGAAGGGTCATTATGCCAACCGTTGTCCGAATCCGAAGCGTCTTCCACCTCCTCCACCTGTGAGTTCAGCTATTGTCAGGCATGATCCAAAGGCAGCAAGGGTCAATCTGATGAATGCAGCGCAAGCGGAGAATGCTTCTGATGTCATTTTGGGTAACCTTCCAGTGAACTCTATCCCTGCTAAAGTGTTATTTGATTCAGGTGCTTCTTGCTCTTTCATGTCATATCCATTTGCATCCAAGCACGATTTTGTCACCAAAAATCTGCCAAGGGAGTTAACAGTTATTTCTCCGGGGAGACGAATGCACTCCAGTGTTTATGCTCCGGATGTTTCTATTCGCATGGGTGATTATCGATTTTTGGCTTCTCCGGTGATTCTTGGTAATTCTGACATCGACCTCATCCTCGGAATGGATTGGCTTTCTCAGCATGATGCTCATATTGATTGTGCACAGAAGGAAGTCAAGATGACTCATTCTGATGATGATGTGATTATCTTCGCCTCCAGGGATAACACTATCCGGCTTTTCTCTCTTAATGATAAGGGCGAAATTAATGCCATATCTCAAATTCCAGTGGTGAACGAATATCAAGACGTCTTTCCTGAAGAACTTCCAGGCATGCCTCCACACCGTCAGGTGGAGTTTGTCATTGAACTCGAGCCGGGTACTGAGCCAGCATGCCGGCGTCCGTACAAGCTCTCTCCGGATGAATTGAAGGAATTGAAGAAGCAGCTTGATAAGCAGGAGAGTATGGGTCTCATCAGACCTAGTACATCTCCGTGGGGCTGTGGTGTCTTATTTGTCAAGAAGAAAGATGGCACGGAGCGTCTCTGTGTTGACTACCGGCCATTGAACAAGAAGACGATTAAGAACAAGTATCCGCTCCCCAACATCAACGAACTCTTTGAGCAGCTCAAAGGAGCTAAAGTGTTCTCTAAGCTTGACCTCCGAATGGGCTATCATCAAATTCGCATTCGCGAGGAGGACATTCCCAAGACGGCCTTCAGAACGAGCTACGGTTCATACGAGTATACCGTCATGTCCTTCGGTCTCGCCAATGCTCCTCCTACCTTTTCGAGGATGATGCATTACATCTTCAACCCCTATACTGGCGAGTTTGTGCTTGTGTATCTGGATGATATTCTGGTGTTTTCCAAGAATGAAGAAGATCACAAAAAGCACTTACGTCTGGTTCTTGATCGACTCCGAGAGCATAAATTCTATGCCAAGTTCTCCAAGTGCGAGTTCTGGCTCGATAAGGTTTTGTACCTGGGCCACATCATCTCAGCTGACGGTATTGCGGTTAATCCCGAGAAAGTTGAAGCAATTGTCAACTGGGAAGCTCCTCAGAACGTCAAGCAGCTCCGCATTTTTCTGGGTCTTGCCAGCTATTGCAGAAGATTCGTTGAGAACTTCTCCAAGATTGCCAAGCCTCTTTCCAACTTGCTTCAGAAGAATGTCAAATACTTTTGGTCTCCAGAGTGTGAAGTGGCATTCAAAACTCTCAAAGATAAGCTTGTCTCTGCTCCAGTTCTGACTCCTCCGGATGAATCCAAGCCCTATGAAGTATTCTGCGATGCTTCTCTTCAAGGTCTTGGTGGTGTGCTTATGCAAGATAAGAGAATTGTGGCATACACTTCTCGTCAGCTCAAGCCAAGTGAGAAGAACTATCCCACACATGATCTCGAGCTAGCAGCTGTGGTACATGCTTTGATTACGTGGAGACATCTGTTGTTGGGCAGAAAGGTCGACATCTTCACTGATCACAAGAGCTTGAAGTACATCTTCACACAGCCGCATCTGAACCTCCGTCAGACTCGTTGGGTTGAAATGATCCAAGAGTACAATCCCAGCATCGAATACACCCATGGCAAGGCGAATGTGATTGCAGATGCTTTGAGCAGAAAGGCATATTGCAACAGCCTTCTTATCAAGCCGTACCAGCCTGAGCTTTGTGAAGCATTCAGGAAACTCAACCTCCAAGTTGTTCCGCAGGGTTTTCTTGCAAATCTCCAAATTGCTCCTACCTTGGAAGATCAAGTCCGTGAGGCCCAGCTCAGTGATACCATGGTGAAGAAAGTGAAACATGGGATTGCAAAGGGCACTCCAAAATACAGGTGCTTCCGTGTTGATGAGAGAGATACCTTGTTCTTCGAGGACAGACTCGTTGTTCCCAAAGGTGATCTCAGGAAGCTCATAATGGAAGAAGCTCATGATTCTCTCCTTTCCATTCATCCTAGCAGTTCCAAGATGTATCAGGACCTCAAGCAGTCTTACTGGTGGACACGCATGAAAAGGGAGATTGCCCAATTCGTGAATGAATGTGATGTATGCAGAAGAGTGAAAGCAGAACATCAACGTCCAGCCGGTCTTCTCCAACCTCTTCCTATTCCCGAGTGGAAGTTCGACCACATTGAAATGGACTTCGTCACTGGCTTTCCTAAATCCAAGCGAGGAACTGATGCTATCTTTGTGGTGATTGACAAGCTTACCAAAGTCGCTCACTTTCTTCCAGTCAAAGAATCAATCAATGCAGCTCAATTGGCAGAGCTGTACACTTCCAGAATTGTGTCCCTACATGGCATTCCTCAAGTTATATCCTCAGACCGTGGAAGCTTGTTCACATCAAGGTTCTGGGACTCCTTTCAGTCCGCCATGGGCACTAAGATCAGGTTCAGCACTGCTTTTCACCCTCAGACTAGTGGTCAAGTCAAGCGCGTGAATCAGATTCTAGAAGACATGCTCAGAGCCTGTGTCATCTCCTTCGGCATGAAATGGGAAGACTGCCTTCCATTTGCCGAGTTCTCTTACAACAACAGCTTTCAAGCAAGTGCAGGCAAAGCACCATTTGAAATTCTCTATGGCAGAAAGTGCCGTACCCCTCTCAACTGGTCTGAAACAGGCGAACGTCAACTTCTTGGCAATGACTTGATCTCAGAAGCCGAAGAAATGTGCAAAGTCATACGTGAGAATCTCAAGGCCGCTCAGTCGCGTCAGAAGAGCTACTATGACGGAAAGCATCGTGATTTGGCTTTCAACATCGGTGATCATGTCTATCTCCGAGTTTCTCCGATGAAAGGAACCCAAAGATTCGGTATCAAAGGAAAACTTGCTCCTAGATACGTTGGGCCTTTCAAGATTCTGGGCAAAAGAGGCGATCTAGCCTATCAACTTGAGCTCCCGTCAAACTTCGCCAATGTTCATGATGTCTTCCATGTGTCTCAACTTCGCAAATGCTTCAAAGCACCTGAGCGCATGATTCCGTTTGAAGAGATTGATCTTCAACAAGACCTGTCCTACCGAGAGCATCCAGTTGCCATTCTCGAAGAAACCGAGCGCAAGACCCGCAACAAGTCCATCAAATTTCTGAAAGTCAAGTGGTCACATCACACCGACCAAGAAGCTACCTGGGAACGAGAAGATCATCTTCGTTCCGAGTACCCTTCCTTTTTCCAGTCCTAGATCTCGGGATGAGATCTTTTTGTAGTAGAGGAGAGTTTGTAATGCCCCGGATGTAATACTTTCCCTTTTGGGTATATAATATATCTCCGGCTTCATCTATTTCCATTCCGGGTTCTTTGTCTTTCGGGTTTTCGTCGTTTTGTTGTGTGAGTGTGTGGCATTCATTCATATCATGTAGACATGTGCATCGCATTGCATTTGTGTTGTCGGTTGCATACGGTTCCGCGTGTTTCTTCCCGTTGTCCGTTTCGCGTTCCGGAGATCCCTCACGTGTCCGTGACGTCCCGTAGGCCTACTTTGTTGTTCGGGCGTTTAATGTTACCGGTGTGCCGCGAGGTTGTTGTGTGTGTTGTTGTTTTGTTGTGTGCAACCCGCCTCTCAAATCTCGTCTCGTTTGGACTCCGTTGGCTTTTCCATCCGTTGTTCGTGTGGGTCCGAAGTGCCTTCACTTCGTGTCCCGGAAACACCCCTACTGCAGTCTTTTATCTCCTCCTAGGCCTTTTAATCTATCCCGCGATCGGATCCGTCGGATCGCGATCGGAGGGCTCCTAGCACCCCTAAAATCTCCCTAACCCTAAAATTCCTGCTATATATTAGACCCTAGTCTAAATTTGGCATCTCTATCTTCTTCCTCCTCCTCCCCTCTCATTTTTTCCCAGATCCACAATTTCCCATCAGCCACTTGGCAAAATTCCTCCCGAAAATCCCTCCTGGGAGTCTCCCTCGAGCCGCCGGGCGGCGTCCTTTCCGCTCGAGCGACCCAGGCGCCGAGTCAACGCCCAGCCGACCGAGCGCCTTCCCTCCTGGATCGATCGAGTCGACCGATCGCCAGCCACCGACCGGCCCATCTCCCCGATCGCCACGGGACCAGATCCCCGCTTCGCCAGGTCATCCACTCTGGACCACATCGCCAGGCGCTAGGAGGCCCGAGGCCTCGACCGCACCACCGCTTCGTCCCCGCAGGCCGGTCCCCACTTCGCCGTTTCTCCTCCGGCCCGAAGGCCCAGGTCCCTCGCCGCCGCGAGCCTCTGGATCGGGAGGATCCAGGGCGCTCGCATCGCCAGCCGCCTCCGCCGAGGTGGGCCGAGCCGCCTCCGCTCCCGCAGGCCTCCCTCAGCCCGCAAGCCGTCCGCCGCCCCAGCCGGGCCTCGTCTCCGACTGGGCCGCCGCCGCCTCCACCGCCAGTTCGGGCAGCCCAGCCGCCGGCCCACTCCGTCTTTTCCTTCAGATCTGGATCTGCCTAAGGTTGCTCCTAATTCTTCTAAGTCCCTGTTCTGTTAATCTCTGATGCAGTTTTCAAACTGCTCTAACTTTTTGTCTGTTGCTCCGATTCGAGCGTATAATATGTCCAAACGTTCGTGGAGACTTGCTCTACGTTTTACCTGTTGTTGTCATGCATGTTAGAGCTCATCTAGGTGCTTGTTTTGCTGTTGCAAGAGTGCATCATGATATAAACTGCTGCTATGTGTTATTTTTATGCCACCTTTGCCATGTGATATCTTTTAGCTCGTTTGTCCGAATGATGCAAATGACATGTCCACGTGTTCGTCTTGCCATGCTCTACGTGTTGTATGTGATAGGTTGCATGATAGATTTATTTTTGCCTTGTTATCATCGTTGCAAAGTGCCATGTGGCCGTGATGTTGTTTCACTTGTTATGAAATGCCATCTTGTTGAGCTCGTTGCAATCGTTGTGTTCACCTCTTTGATGCATGCTTGTGTGTTTCGGGATCACCTTCATGTGCACTTTGATGAGGTGCTTACCCTTTGCCATGTTTAGTTTCGAGGTGACTTAAACATGCTCTTTTAGATGCTATGATGATATTGCTGTTTTAGGACTTAGTGGTTTTTCACTAAGTCTGAAATCTGTAACGTTCCGATGCCATGTTCGTGTGCTGCTCTAGAACAAAGCATGATAGTTTTGGAGTGGATCTTGATTGTTCCTTGTAGTATATATTGTTGTCTTTCCATTCATGTCCTCACATGTCCATTTAAGTGGCTGTAGCATGTTTATCTTTTGCTCCAAAGTTTCAATAAAATTCTGCTGCCAGAATTTTATTGTCAAGTTCAATATGTCCAAGATCATTGCTATTGATCCGTGGCTCCGTTGGGGGTGCACCTTTGGACTTAGTTGCTGTAGTATATGTCTAGTTTGTGTTCTAGGTTTTTGCCATGTTGTTTGAATGCTGTATCTCAATTATTTTGAGCTCCGAAGTTGCTATGATGCTGTAATTTTCAGCTTTCGCTCATTTCTTGTTTCGGGCATAACTTTTAGCCCGTAACTCCGATTTCAGCGAATCTTATATCAAACTTGATTGTTTTTCCGTGTAGATTAATAATATCAGCTTGTTATCTTGTTTTGAGGTGTTTTGCTTGAGTGATATTTTACGTGCTCCGTGTGCATCCTTAGTGCATCTTTCATGCATTCATCTTTTTCGAGTGCGCATTGCATCTTGTTGATTGGTGCTTGGTGTGATTGTTTTGTTTAGAGCCGGAAGCTGAGACCGAGATCGAGTACGAGCACGAGGTTACCAACGAGGTTGAGCACGAGGACCCTTCTTACGATCCGAACGACTTCTCTTCAGGCAAGATGACCGAACCCCGATAACATTACTATCTTTGCCTATTGCTAGTAGTCTCGATCTATAGTTTTGCCTCGATGCCCATGATCTTCTTGTCAGCCTCCTACTTGTAACCAATTGCCATGCTTAACCAACCTACCTATGCAAACCGTTGCTTGGCTAAGTACGCTTCGCTCAGCCCTTCTTATAGCATTGCTAGTTGCAGGTGAAGATCGAAGATGCTTGCTTCATGTTGAAGTTTGGTTGGGTTATATCACACTATATAAATGCTTAAAAATGAAATCATCTATATATTGGCAAGGGTGGAAGGCTAAGCCTTTTGCTTGGTGATTTGTTCCACTCATGCCGTTAGGATCCGTATAAGCCGGTGTTATGTTCCTTGATTATGCGTTCCTAACACGGTTGGGGTGTATGGGACCCCCTCGATAAACCGCTAAGTGCTAAGTCTTTTCCAGCAAGTCCCAACATTGGTACTATTTGCCTAATAACAAACTAAACTTGCATAGGGAGTAATTAACCCTCTTTCTTAATCAACAACACCGGGCCAGTGCTCCACATGAGTGTTGGTCCGAAACGGGGGTCCTGCAGGGCCGCCTTGGGGCAACCCGAGGTATCTGGCATACACCTGTAGCATCGCCCATCCGGTCGTGTCCTGAGACTTAGATACGCGCGGCTACTATCAGGGTGTCGACACGCCGGGAGGATTTGCTGGATTAGCCTTACCTTAGTTCGGTATATCTTGAGCACGGGATTCCGAGGATGCTCGGGTCTTCCAACTTTGGAGTTGCGACTCCGCGGATCGTGGGCTTGTAATGGGTCAAGTTGGAACACCCCTGCAGGGTTTGAACTTTCGAAAGCCGTGCCCGCGGTTATGTGGCAGATGGGAGCTTGTTAATTCCGGTTGTAGATAACTTGACACAATGTTACTAATACACTACCAGCGTGTGTTCCGTGACCGTCAGTTTCCGAATAGGGATTCGGGAGTTGAACACGGAGGGGTTATGCTTGTTGAGCTTGTAGCTAGGATCACTTCGTGATCACTTCTCGCCGAGGCTTTCTCTTCTCGCTCTCACTCATGTAAGCTAGATGCTAGTTGCTGCTGTAGACACTTATTCTTTTCTTCAGCCTTATCCTCACCCAAAGGCTTGGATAGTCTTGTTACCCAGAAACGGGATTGCTGAGTCCTCTGTGGCTCACAGTTACTTCACACACCAGATGCAGGTCCCGTTGTGAGCTATCCAGGTGATGGCACCAAGCTGGATTGGGAGTACGACGAGGAGCGTAGTCGGTACTATGTGCGATACCCGGATGATCAGTAGTGGAGACTCTTACTAGGATTCGATCCGCCTGTGGTTTATTTATCTAAGTTTGGTACTTTGACATTTGGTTTTTGCCCTTAGAGGGTTGTGATGTTCTTAATGTATGATGATTGAGATTTGAATTGTAATTCTGTGACGTGGCGAGTGTAAGCCAACTATTTTCTGTTTACAATCCCCTCTTTTACATGAGTTGTGCAAAGATTACCAAACTTGAGATCATTCTAGGATGGATTTATGCCTTTAAGTCGTGCCTCGACACGTAGGAGGTATAACTCCATCCTGGGCATTACAGGAGACGTCACCGGGCTGCACGTGTGTTGAACGCGAAGGCGTCGTTGTTCGGCGCTTAGATCGGAATCAACTGCGATCTGAATCGCTGTGAGTACGACTCCTTCATCCGCGTTCTTGTAAGGCTTCTGCTTGGCGATCTACAAGGGTATGTAGATGCACTACCCTCTCCCTCGTTGCTAGATTACTCCATAGATTGATCTTGGTGATGCGTAGATTTTTTTTGATTTCTGCTACGATCCCCAACAGATATGACAATATAAAAACAGCAAGGTAACTAAAGATAAAAGTGATCACAAACGGTATTGCAATGCTTTGTAACAACGCCTAGGGTTCATACTTTCACTAGTGCAAGTTTTCTCAACAATAATAACAAAACTGGATCATATAACTATCCCTCAACATGCAACAAAGAGTCACTCCAAAGTCACTAATAGCGGAGAACAAACGAAGAGATTATTGTAGGGTACGAAACCACCTCAAAGTTATTCTTTCTAATTGATCTATTCAAGAGTCCGTAGTAAAATAACACGAAGCTATTCTTTCCATTCGATCTATCCTAGAGTTAGTACTAGAATAGCACCTTAAGACACACATCAACCAAAACCCTAATGTCACCTAGATACTCCATTGTCACCTCAAGTATCCGTGGGCATGATTATACGATATGCATCACACAATCTCAGATTCATCTATTCAGACAACCCAAAGAACTTCAAAGAGTGCCCCAAACTTTCTACAGGAGAGTCAAGTCAAAAACGTGTGCCAACCCCTATGCATATATTCCCAAGGTCACGAAACCCGCAAGTTGATCACCAAAACATACATCAAGTGAATCGATAGAATACCCCATTGTCAACACGGGTATCCTACGCAAGACATACATCAAGTGTTCTCAAATCCTTAAAGACTCAATCCGATAAGATAACTTCAAAGGGAAAACTCAATCCATTGCAAGAAGGTAGAGGGGGAGAAACATCATAAGATCCAACTATAGTAGCAAAGCACGCGATACATCAAGATCATGCAATCTCAAGAACACGAGAGAGAGAGAGAGAGAGAGAGAGAGAGAGAGAGAGATCAAACACATAGCTACTGGTACATACCCTCAGCCCCGAGGGTGAACTACTCCCTCCTCGTCATGGAGAGCACCGGGATGATGAAGATGGCCACCAGAGAGGGATTCCCCCCTCCGGCAGGGTGCCGGAACAGGGTCCCGATTGTTTTTTTGTGGCTACAAAGGCTTGCGGCGGCGGAACTCCCGATCTAGGTTTCTTTCTGGAAGTTTGGATATATATATATATATATATATATATATATATATATATATATATATATATATATATATACAGCCGGTCTATTCTCACAACATTATGAGAATAAAATTCTCATAACACTTCCGAACTGCACAGATACTGCAACACAGAGACTAATGAACTTCATGTTTGAAAAAACTGTACGTGTTGTTTTTTCGGTACCTTTTTTGCTCTAGTTTTTAACCGTTTCTCAGAATTATGCGTGTAATATACCGTTGAAAAGCTATGGAGTAGACGCAACTTCGCCATGTTGAACACTTTTCGAAATTCCGCACGGTTTAAGAGCAGTTTTGAAAACGGTGCGACCGACGAATAATGGCAGCGAGCGTTTTTTTGCGTTTTTTTCTAAACCGCTCGTCGGAATGAAGCAAGTGATACACCGTTGGAAAGGTATCATCGGCGTGCATCTTTTTCATATCTATTATTTTTTCTAATTCGCTACGGTTTAAGAGTAGTTTTGAATTTAACAAATCGCGGAATTATGTTTTTTCGATTTTTTTGCAATTTTTGGTACTGTTTTAGCTTCAGTTTTTTAACCGTTTGTCGAAACGAGCCGTGTGATACGCCGTTGGAAAGCTACGAACGAGGCGCAACTTTCATATGTTGAAATGTTTTTGAGATTCCTTACGGTTTTTAGTTAATTTTGAAAATCGTGCGGCTGACTTCGAAGGGCAGCGGCCGTTTTTCGTGAAATTTTTACAAACCGCTGGTCGAAATGATTCAATATATACGTCGTTGGAAAGATATCATCGAGACGCAACTTTTTCATGTAGAACGCTCCCTCTAATTCCTTACGGTTGAAGAGCAGCTTTAAAATTACGAAAATGCGGACACTTTGTTTTTCGCGACACCCAAATCGTCGTGTATACTGCATCAGATAGAAAACCGCACTGCTTCGAACTGAAAACCGCACTGCATCAAACAGTGAAGTGAACTTCATGATCTCTTTTGTTGGGAGTAAATTTTCTCAGGTGAGATTTTGTTGTCTTTTTCTTTACTTTTTTATGAACGAGCGTGGACCGCAGAGACGAGGGCAAGTGAACCACAACATCGAAAATGAACCACATCCGAGGACAAAACGCCATGCGGTGGTTGTATTGATACAGTGAAACACGGAGGAGTTTTATAGCGGCCTGCATGAGAGAACAAAGCGAGCTTCGAAACATAAACATCCAATCAATTTTGTACACAACCACAGTCACATCAGTGTACTTCATTCGCTGTTCTTGGTTTTTTCTCTCATAATTACCAAAAAAAGACACAGAATTTGTCGCTAAACTGTGAGAACAGTTTTTTACTGAAGTGGACCGCTAGCCCTTCGAAATGGACTGCATTAGGCATTATTTTCTCCATTGCAGTGCACTTTGATTTTTTTTTTTAAAGAAGACAAATGGTAAACTGCAACTTGTTTTTCTAATTTGATTTAGTTTAGTGCGAGGTAGTTGAGCGCCTGCAGTGAGAGAGAGAGCAAGTGAACTGCACTGTTCACACACAAAACATGAACAGATCGGGGGAAGAGTGGACTAAAAAGGGTCACCGCGGTCTGGATCTGACGCGAGCTCATGCTGGGAGGCTGGCGGAGGCGGGGGTTGTAGGTGGTTGTTCGTAGCTGCTCGCCACCGGGGGAGGAAGGTGGTAGGTGCGGCGGTGCACGGCTGGGTAGGAGAAAGGAAGGGCGGCCGGGAGG
>LR738709.1:542037168-542055088 GCA_902687465.1 Secale cereale | reverse complement strand
ATATATATATATATATATATAGAAGAGGTGTTGGAGTCAGGAACAAGTAAAGGGGGTCCCCGAGGCGGCCACGAGATAGGGGCGTGCCCAGGGGGTAGGGCGCGCTGATGGCTTCTCGCCCCTCATTGGTTACCCCAAGTGGAAGGTTTGAGATGTAGCGTAGCAGCAAATTTCCCTTGGCAAAGATACCAAGGATCGAATCCCGTGAGACTCCGAGGGTCGACAAGAAGGTGTCAACGGCGCCAGACTTAGCGGTTGACAGGACCTGCACACAGATACAAATAACTTTGCTCCCAACGAGTACAGAGAGGTTGTCAATCCCTCCGGCCTTGTTGTTTACAAAGGATCAAACACAAGAGATAATAATGATAGGTATGACTGCAACTAGGAAATAAAAACAGGAAGTAAATAGCGGGTGTGATCAGTGGTGGTAATATGGACCGGGGTCCCATGATGTTCACTAGTGATGTCTCTCTCCCAAAAGGCGATAAAACAGCAAAGCGAGGTAAACAAATTACAGCTGGGCAATTGACAGGATTATGTGCGCAAACCAATGCTAACTATGCTGCAAAGAAAGGTAGAGGCTCAAAAGCATGGGCGGTACGCCAAGGCAAGTAGACCGAAATCCATCTGCATCTACTACTAATCATCCACCTTGAGATATCTATCCAGAACATCTCGCTGGTATTAAGTTGCGAATCCCACCCAAAGTGTAAACTCAAATCAACAGACAACTGCATTAAAAGAACTTTGCGTAAAGTAAACAATCCTTGCACCCGCAAGTACAAGCACCGTTGTTTCCCCCCTTGTGGCAACAGCACATCCCCTAGACTCATGTTTCTGTCACTCAAGCTAGTCATCAGGGGGCATGAACCCACAATCAAGCATAACGCTCCCTCTTGGAGTTACTACCTACTACTTGGCCAAAGCAATAAACAGCAACGGAGAACATGCAGGAATTACTCAAGAACATAAATATAAAAGAGGTGAATCAAATATATTACTCACACACAATCTGAACATAATCTCATAATCCATTGGATCCCAGCAAACTCAGCAGAGCAATAACATAAAGATTACATATGTGCCTCGATCATGTAGGGCAGCTCACGAGGTCTAAACCATGAAGAACAAAGAGGGGAGGAGAACATCACATAGCTACTGATCATGGACCCATGGTCCAAGGTGGACTACTCACGACTCATCCGGGAAGCGTCCATGGTGGTGGAGAAGCTCCCGGTGGTGGTTCTCCCCTCCGGCAGGGTGCCGGGAAGAGTTCTCCTGATGCTCCCTATCTTGGAAGCGCTGCGGCGGCGGAACAGAGGCGAGATCGCGAAAAAGGGTTCCGTCCTCGAGGGTTTCGGGACGTGAGGAATATATATGCGAAGGAGGGTCACCAGAGGCGGAGCCGGGGCCCCAGGCGCCCCCCTGGCGCGGCCAGGGGTGGGGCCGTGCCGGGTGGCCGCCTGGGCCACCCCTGGCTCCCCTCTGGCCCCGCTTTGGTTTTTCTCGAAGCTTCCTGTACGCTGATTTTTCCTGTATTTTTCCTGGAATTTTTGGAGCACTTTTAATATGGGGGAAACCTGAAATAGAAAAACAGCAGAAAACAGGAACTGGCACTGTGGTGCACTGAGTTAATAGGTTAGTCCAAATATGATCAAAAGTGTATGGAAGTGCAGAAATATCATAGCAATATCACACAAAAGAGGCATGGAGCAAGCAGAAATTATAGATACGTTTTGGACGTATCACGCGCCCCCACCATTGTGGTGGCCTCAGGACTCCTCTGGTCCATCTCCGGTACTTTGTGGGCTTCTTCTGGTCCAAAAACAATCTTCGTGGAGTTTCAGGTCAATTGGACTCCGTTTGGTATTCCTTTACCGTGAAACTAAAAAACAAGGGAAAAACAGAAAATGGCACTGGGCTCTGGGTTAATAGGTTAGTCCCAAAAATCATATAAGAGTGTATATTAAAGCCCATTAAACATCCAAAATAGATAATATAATAGCATGGAACAATAAAAATTATAGATACGTTGGAGACGTATCAAGCATCCCCAAGCTTAATTCCTGATCGTTCTCGAGTAGGTAAATGATAAAAACAGAATTTTTGATGTGGAATGCTACCTAACATAATTATCAATGGAATTTTCTTTATTGTGGCATGAATATTCAGATCCATAAGATTCAAGACAAAAGTTTAATATTGACATAAAAACAATAATACTTCAAGCATACTAACAAAGCAATTATGTCTCGTCAAAATAACATGGCCAAAGAAAGCTATCCCTACAAAATCATATAGTCTGGCTATGCTCTATCTTCATCACACAAAATATTTAAATCATGCACAACCCCGGTTTCAGCCAAGGAATTGTTTCATACTTTAGTATTCTCAAACTTTTTCAACTTTCACGCAATACATGAGCGTGAACCATGGATATAGCACTATAGGTGGAATAGAGTGGTGGTTGTGGAGAAGACAAAAAGGAGAAGATAGTCTCACATCAACTAGGCATATCAACGGTCTATGGAGATGCCCATCAATAGATATCAATGTGAGTGAGTAGGGATTGCCATGGAACGGATGCACATAGACCTATAAGTGTATGAAAGCTCAAAAGGAAACTAAGTGGGTGTGCATCCAACTTGCTCGCTCACGAAGACCTAGGCCATTTGAGGAAGCCCATCATTGGAACATACAAGCCAAGTTCTATAATAAAAATTCCCACTAGTATATGAAAGTGACAACATAGGAGACTCTCTATCATGAAGATCATGGTGCTACTTTGAAGCACAAGTGTGGTAAAACGATAGTAGCATTGTCCCTTCTCTCTTTTCTCTCATTTTCTTGGGCCTTCTCTTTTTTTGCCTCTTTTTTTTCGTCCGGAGTCTCATCCCGACTTGTGGGGGAATCATAGTCTCCATCATCCTTTCCTCACTGAGACAATGCTCTAATAATTAAGATCATCACACTTCTACTTTTTTTACAACTCAAGGATTACAACTCGATACTTAGAACAAAATATGACTCTATGTGAATGCCTCCGGCAGTGTACCGAGATGTGCAATGAATCAAGAGTGACATGTATGAAATAATTATGAACGGTGGCTTTGCCACAAATACAATGTCAACTACATGATCATGCAAAGCAATATGACAATGATGAAGCGTGTCATAATGAACAGAACGCTGGAAAGTTGCATGGCAATATATCTCGGAATGGCTATGGAAAAGCCATAATAGGTAGGTATGGTGGCTCTTTTGAGGAAGATATGGTGGGTGTATGGTACCGGCAAAAGTTGCGTGATACTAGAGAGGCTAGCAATGGTGGAAGGGCGAGAGTGCGTATAATCCATGGACTCAACATTAGTCATAAAGAACTCATATATTTATTGCAAAAATCTACAAGTTATCAAAACCAAGCACTACACGCATGCTCCTAGGGGAAGGGTTGGTAGGAGTTAACCATCACGCGATCCCGATATCCACACAAAGGAAGACAATCAATAAATAAATCATGCTCCAACTTCATCACATAACGGTTCACCATACGTGCATGCTACGGGATTCACAAACTTTAGCATAAGTATTCCTAAAATTCACTATTACTCAACTAGCATGACCCTAATATCACCATCCTCATATCTCAAAACAATCATCAAGCATCCACCTTCTCATAGCATTCAATGCACTCTATATGGAAGTTTTTATTATACCCATCTTGGATGCCCATCATATTAGGACTAGTTTCATAACCTAAGCAAATTACCATGCAGTTCTAAACGACTCTCCAAAATAATATAAGTGAAGCATGAGAGTTCATCTATTTTTTGAAAATAAAACCACCACCGTGCTCTAAGAAGATATAAGTGAAGCACTAGAGCAAATGACAAACTACTCTGAAAGATATAAGTGAAGATCAATGAGTAGTTGAATAATTATGTAACTATGTGAAGACTCTCTAACATTTAAGAATTTTAGATCTTGGGATATTATTCAAACAGCAAGCAAAACAAAATAAAAACAAAATGACGCTCCAAGCAAAACACATATCATGTGGTGAATAAAAATATAGCCTCAATTAAAGTTACCGATAGACGAAGACGAAAGAGGGGATGCCATCCGGGGCATCCCCAAGCTTAGGCTTTTGGTTGTCCATGAATATTACCTTGGGGTGCCTTGGTCATCCCCAAGCTTAGGCTCTTGCCACTCCTTATTCCATAGTCCATCGAATCTTTACCCAAAACTTGAAACTTCACAACACAAAACTCAACAGAAAACTCGTAAGCTCCGTTAGTATAAGAAAATAAAACCACCACTTAGGTACTGTTGTGAACTCATTCTAAATTCATATTGGTGTTATATATAATGTATTCCAACTTCTCTATGGTTCATACCCTCCGATACTACTCATAGATTCATCAAATAAAGCAAACAACACATAGAAAACATAATCTGTCAAAAACAGAACAGTCTGTAGCAATCTGTAACCTTCGAATACTTTTGTAACTCAAACAATTCTGAAATAAATTTGTGGACGTGAGGAATTTGTCTATTAATCTTCTGCAAAAAGAATCAACTTAAAATCACTCTCCAGTAAAAAATGGCAGCTAATCTCGTGAGCGCAAAAGTTTTTGTTTTTTACAGCAAGATCACAAAGACTTCACCCAAGTCTTCCCAAAGGTTCTACTTGGCACTTTATTGAAACAAAGCTATAAAACATGGTTACTACAGTAGCTTAATCATGTGAACACACAAAAACAGTAGGGGTAAATATTGGGTTGTCTCCCAACAAGCGCTTTTCTTTAATGCCTTTTAGCTAGGCATGATGATTTCAATGATGCTCGCATAAAAGATAAGAATTGAAACATAAAGAGAGCATCATGAAGAATATGAATAACACATTTAAGTCTAACCCACTTCCTATGCATAGGGATTTTGTGAGCAAACAATTTATGGGAACAAGAATCGACTAGCATAGGAAGGGAAACGAGCATAACTTCAAGATTTTAAGCACATAGAGAGGAAACTTGATATTATTGCAAGATGTAGAAGCATATGATCCTCTCTCATAATAATTTTCAGTAGCATCATGAATGAATTCAACCATATAACCAGCACATAAAGCATTCTTTTCATGATCTACTTGCATAGAAATTTTACTACTCTCCACATAAGCAAATTTATTCTCATCAATAGTAGTGGGAGCAAACTCAACAAAATAACTATCATGTGAAGCATAATCCAATTGAAAATTGAAATCATGATGACAAGTTTCATGGTTATCTTTATTCTTTATAGCATACGTGCCATCACAATAATCATCATAAATAGGTGGCATGCTTTCATCATAATAACTTTGCTCGTCAAAACTTGGGGAACTAAACAGATCATCTTCATCAAACATAGCATCCCCAAGCTTGTGGCTTTGCATATCATTAGCATCATGGGTATTCAAAGAATTCATACTAACAACATTGCAATCATGCACATCATTCACATATTTTATGCCAAGCATTTTATGTAATTCTTCTTCTAGTACTTGAGCACAATTTTCCTTCCCATCATTTTCACGAAAGATATTAAAAAGATGAAGCATATGAGGCCACCTTAATTCCATTTTTGTACTTTTCTTTTATAAGCTAAACTAGTGATAAAACAAGAAACTAAAAGATTCGATTGCAAGATCTAAAGATATACCTTCAAGCACTCACCTCCCCGGCAGCGGCGTCAGAAATTGCTTGATGTCTACTACGCAACCTTTTTCTTGTAGACGTTGTTGGGCCTCCAAGTGCACAGGTTTGTAGGACAATAGCAAATTTCCCTCAAGTGGATGACCTAAGGTTTATCAATCCGCGGGAGGCGTAGGATGCAGATGGTCTCTGTCAAACAACCATGCAACCAAATAACAAAGAGTCTCTTGTGTCCCCAACACACCCAATACAATGGTAAATTGGATAGGTGCACTAGTTCGGCAAAGAGATGGTGATACAAGTGCAATATGGATGGTAGATATAGGTTTTTGTAATATGACAATATAAAAACAGCAAGTTAACTAATGATAAAAGTGAGCACAAATAGTATTGCAATGCTTTGAAACAACGCATAGGGTACATACTTTCACTAGTGCAAGTTCTCTCAACAATAATAACATAACTGGATCATATAACTATCCCTCAACATGCAACAAAGAGTCACTCCAAAGTCACTAATAGCAGAGAACAAACGAAGAGATTATTATAGGGTACGAAACCACCTCAAAGTTATTCTTTCTGATCGATCTATTCAAGAGTCCATAGTAAAATAACACGAAGCTATTCTTTCCATTCGATCTATCCTAGAGTTCGTACTAGAATAACACCTTAAGACACACATCAACCAAAACCCTAATGTCACCTAGATACTCCATTGTCACCTCAAGTATCCGTGGGCATGATTATACGATATGCATCACACAATCTCAGATTCATCTATTCAACCAACACAAAGAACTTCAAAAAGTGCCCCAAAGTTTCTACTGGAGAGTCAAGACGAAAACGTGTGCCAACCCCTATGCATAGATTCCCAAGGTCACGGAACCCGCAAGTTGATCACCAAAACATACATCAAGTGAATCGATAGAATACCCCATTGTCACCACGGGTATCCCACACAAGACATACATCAAGTGTTCTCAAATCCTTAAAGACTCAATCTGATAAGATAACTTCAAAGGGAAAACTCAATCGATTGCAAAAAGGTAGAGGGGGAGAAACATCATAAGATCCAACTATAGTAGCAAAGCTCGTGATACATCAAGATTGTGCCATCTCAAGAACACGAGAGAGAGAGAGAGAGAGAGAGAGAGAGAGAGAGAGAGAGATCAAACACATAGCTACTGGTACATACCCTCAGCCCCGAGGGTGAACTACTCCCTCCTCGTCATGGAGAGCGCTGGGATGATGAAGATGGCCACCGGAGAGGGACTCTCCCCTCCGGCAGGGTGCCGGAACAGGGCCCCGATTGGTTTTTGGTGGCTACAGAGGCTTGTGGCTAGGTTTCTTTCTAGAAGTTTGGGTATATATAAGAGGTGTTGGAGTCGAGAATAAGTAAAGGGGGTCCCCGAGGCGGTCACGAGATAGGGGGGCGCGCCCAGGGAGGTAGGGCGCGCCCCCACCCTTGTGGTGGCCTCGGGACTCCTCTAGTCCATCTCCGGTATTCCGTGGGCTTCTTCTGGTCCAAAAACAATCTCCGTGGAGTTTCAGATCAATTGGACTCCGTTTGGTATTCTTTTCTGTGAAACTCAAAAACAAGGGAAAAACAGAAGCTGGCACTCGGCTCTGGGTTAATAGGTTAGTCCCGAAAATCATATAAAAGTGTATATTAAAGCCCATTAAACATCCAAAACAAATAATATAATAGCATGGAACAATTAAAAATTATAGATACATTGGAGACGTATCAATGACTTGTTGTATGTAATGAATGGTACATTTGCATATGCATCCCATCAACTCACGCATGCTCGCACGTCACACGGGTCGCGTGGCGGCACGTATATTAGTTTTCTATTTGGATGACAAAAAAAGTACAATGCCACTTTGTATTGGTGTCCATATGAACAGTGCTAGTGATTTAAGTTGCAAAAATTAGATAGTGCTAGTGATTTTTAGCTGCATATTTGGACAGATCGCAGTGTTACAAGGTTGAAAAATGGCAATGTTACTAGATAAACAAATGTCAATCTTTACAGTTTGACAAATGGTAACATACCCAAAATGGCAGATATGCAAATCTTACCCAATTGTTTGTACGTGGTTGCACACGGGTCATGTAAAACAACTGTTTGCGTTGTAGGGGTGAAGAAATCCTGCTGGACACATTTTCTCTTGGCTTCCTCGGGAAGCTGTCGGTTTGCATCCGGGTGTTCTAACTAAAACGTTTGCGATGAATGTTTTATATTTGAAAACCATTGACGTTTTTTTCAAAAGAAAATCGTTCGATAAGTCTGTACATTAAGAGAGAAAAACGCAAATTTGTTCAAACCATATCTTTCATTCAGTCACACTGCAAATTTATATTCATATGATCGAGAATTTGAGATACAATATTAAACCCCAAAAAACTATTTCTGGCGGCGGCGGAGGCGGCGTACCACGTCGTCGTTGTCGTCCTCCGGGAAGCCGTTGTTGAAGTCTTCAAGGCAGCACAAAATGTTATTCATTTGTAAATCAAACATCATGTCATCGCGCGATCAACGGGTGGGGCGCGAGAGGACGACAACTGGTGCCACTAAGAGGTAGCGGTCAACGGCAGCGTCCCATGCCGCTAAGGGGCGCGCGCGCGCACGGGCACTGGCATAGGCGCGGCGGGTGCAGCCAAACCCACGGGGGCCGGCGCCGCGGTGGGTGGAGGGGCGCACACGGGCACGGGCACGGGCGCTGGCGCTGGCGTGTACACGAGCTCGCGCGGGTCCGCAGAGACCTCGCTGACGCCCGTGGCTTCCAGCTCGGTGACCAGCCCGTCAATGCTACGTGGATGGTCGCTGGCGTGGGCACGGGGAAGGGAGCGGGGGCAGCATGCCACTCGGCTGACTGCATCATCACAAACGGGTTCAAGCGGACACGCCGCATTGTCCGGCGGGCATCGCAACATCCCGCGCATGCCGCGTCCGATGGAAATACAGAGTAACTCGTACTACCTGCCTACTCTCTCTGATCGGGAGAATCCACAAGCAGCTACCAAGCAAACTCTTCGTCACCGATTCAACGATTCAACTTGATTGCATGGAGTTAAACCCGTATACAACACTAGCTGTCGATGTCTTGTCAGGCGTCAATACATCCCCTGTGGCCCTATCCATCCTCAATAGGGTCACATACCACTACCAGATTCAGATGGCCACAATGTATGCCTTCGCCTTCGCCGGCTCCATGGCCATCGAGAAGGGCCACACGGCTGTGCTCGCACAGTACTGCACCTTTGCCGGCCAGCTCCGCAAGTGTCCCGGCAACGCGTCGGTGTGGCGTCCTGAACGACCGTAGCATGCGTGCACTCCTCCAGTCCTCAATACATGCCCAACCACAAAGTCCGCGGTTGTCCGTGGCATGGAAGCAGGGAAGCTGGTGGCGGACTGTGCTCCTGGTACGTGAAGGAAACGACAAGTCCGAGTTCCTCTGCTCTGTGTTGTGTTCGTCGCCAGCAACACCAGCGTCCAACATCCCGCCGACCGTCGAATCCCGCCATCTGCCGCGTCCCGAGCTGGCCTTCACTCCGGATCAGCCGTCCCCATTAACACAAGCCGCCGCACGCTCCTGGTCGCCAGTCCCGATGTGCAGCCGTCGCCGACATAGTCTCCCTCGATCCCTGCTGCGATCACCGATCCGGCCCCTCCCTGCCTCTATGTGGTGTGTTCATCGCCGGCAGCACAAGCACCCCGCCAACCGTTGAAACCCGCCATCCGTCGCGTCCGGATCGGCCCCTCCCTGCCTCTACGTGGTCTTTTCTTTCTTTTCTGAGTGGGATTTATCGGGTCTCTCTTAGCTGATTTTATTTAAAGAAGCGATATGGGACTAATAGAAATCGAATCTCATGCTATCATAGTACCAATATAGTGTGGCTGGCTACTTCCCCATAGATGGAAGCCGAGGTTAGGAGTTTGATTCACAATAGGACTAGTTTTCATTTTTTTCAGGCAGGAGCCGACCATCAGGATTGTGCTCCTCGTACGTGAAGGAAACGACAAGTGTGAGTTCCTCTGCTCTGTGTTGTGTTCGTCGCCAGCAGCACTAGCGTCCAGCACCCCGCTGACCGTCGAATCCCGCCATCTGCCGTGTCCCGAGCTGGCCTCCACTCCGGATCTGCCGCCCCCATTAACACAAGCCGCCGCACCCTCTTGGTCGCCAGTCTCGATGTGCAGCCGCCGCCGACATAGTCTCCCTCGATCCTTGCTTCGATCACCGCTCCGGCCCCTCCCTGCCTCTATGTGGTGTGTTCGACGCCAGCAGCACGAGCACCCCGCCAACCGTTGAATCCCGCCATCCGTCTTGTCTGGATTGGCCCCTCCCTGCCTCTACGTGGTATTTTCTTTCTTTTTTGAGCGGGATTTATCGGGTCTCTCTTGGCTGATTTTATTAAAAGAAGCAATATGGGACTAACAGAAATTGAATCTCATGCTATCATAGTACCAATATAGTGCGGCTGTCTACTTCCCCATAGATGGAAGCCGAGGTTAGGAGTTTGATTCACAATTGGACTAGTTTTCATTTTTCCTAGCAGGAGCCGGCCATCAGGACTGTGCTCCTGGTACGTGAAGGAAACGGCAAGTGCGAGATCCTCCGCTCTGTATTGTGTTCGTCGCGAGCAGCACCAGCGTCCAGCACCCCGCCGATCGTCGAATCCCGCCATCTGCCGCATTCCGAGCTGGCCTCCACTACGGATCTGCCGTCCCCATTAACACAAGCCGCCGCACCCTCCTGGTCGCCAGTCCCGGTGTGCAGCTGCCGCCGACATAGTCTCCCTCGATCCCTGCTTCGATCACCGCTCCGGCCCCTCCCAGCCTCTATGTGGTGTCTTCGTCACCGGTAGCACGAGCAGCCCGCCAACCGTCGAATCCCGCCATCCGTTGCGTCCGGATTGGCACCTCCCTGCCTCTACGTGATCTTTTCTTTCTTTTTTGAGTGGGATTTATCGGGTCTCTCTGGGCTGATTTTATTAAAATAAGCGATATGGGACTAATAGAAATCGAATCTCATGCTATCATAGTACCAATATAGTGCGGCTGGCTACTTCCCCATAGATGGAACCCGAGGTTAGGAGTTTGATTCACAATTGGATTAGTTTTCATTTTTTTCCAGGCAGGAGCCGGCCATCAGGACTGTGCTCCTGGTACGTGAAGGAAATGGCAAGTGCGAGTTCCTCTGCTCTGTGTTGTGTTCGTCTCCAGCGGCACCAGCGTCCAGCACCCCGCCGATCGTCGAATCCCGCCATCTACCGCGCCCCTAGCTGGCCCCCACTCCGAATCTGCCGTCCCCATTAACACAAGCCGCCGCACCCTCCTGGTCGCCAGTCCCGATGTGCAGCCGCCACCGACATACTCTCCCTCGAACCCCTGCTTCGATCACCGCTCCGGTCCCTCCCCGCCTCTATGTGGTGCGTTCGTCGCCGGCAACACGAGCACCCCGCCAACCGTCGAATCCCGCCATCCGTCGCGTCCGGATTGGCCCCTCCCTGCCTCTACGTGATCTTTTCTTTCTTTTTTGAGTGGGATTTATTGGGTCTCTCTTGGCTGATTTTATTAAAAGAAGTGATATGGGACTAATAGAAATCGAATCTCATGCTATCATAGTACCAATATAGTGTGGCTGGCTACTTCCCCATAGTTGGAAGCCCAGGTTAGGAGTTTGATTCACAGTTGGACTAGTTTTCATTTTTCTAGGCAGGAGCCGGCCATCAGGACTGTGCTCCTGGTACGTGAAGGAAACGGCAAGTGCGAGTTCCTCTGCTCTTTGTTGTGTTCGTCCCCAGCAGCACCATCGTCCAGCACCCCGCCGATCGTCGAATCCCGCCATCTACCGCGTCCCAAGCTAGCCTCCACTCCGGATCTGCCGTCCCCATTAACACAAGCCGCCGCACCCTCCTGGTCGCTAGTCCCGATGTGCAGCAGCCGCCAACATAGTCTCCCTCGATCCCTGGTCCGATCACCGCTCCGGCCCCTCCCTGCCTCTATGTGGTGTGTTCATCGCCGGCAGCACGAGCACCACGCCAACCGTCGAATCCCGTCATCCGTCGCGTCCGGATTGGCCCTTCTCTGCCTCTACGTGGTCTTTTCTTTCTTTTTTGAGTGGGATTTATCGGGCCTCTCTTGGCTGATTTTATTTAAAGAAGCGATATGGGACTAATAGAAATCGAATCACATGCTATCATAGTACCAATATAGTGTGGCCGGCTACTTCCCCATAGATGGAAGCCGAGGTTAGGAGTTTGATTCACAATTGGATTAGTTTTCATTTTTTTCAGGTAGGAACCGTCCATCAGGAATCGTTGTTCCCTCTTGACGATGTGGCCCAAGTGGCGTGCGGAACTTCAGGTTGAGCACCAGCCAGGTGGGCGCGTAGCGGCCTTCGGACTAAATTTTCTTAGCTCACAAACAGTGGATAAAAAATCAATGAAAATAGTACCACCTCGGAAAGCGAAAATAAGACTATACGGTGAACGGACGACGATGAACCCGACGAAAACAATGTGTACTTTATTAGTAGGTAAATACTAGCACATATGCCCGTGCGTTGTAATGGGAAAAAAATTGATGTTTCGTGCAAGCATAATATTTCATAACATCGTACTCACTACGAAGAACATGTTGCAATGCATCATCCTTCCACAAAATGAACATAAAAAATAGGATGCAATTTAGCCATGTTACATTTTCTTTGCCGAGCATAATCGCCTACTGATTCCATTTAAGTATAATCCTTCCTTTAATTACCATGACGTCCTTACCCATTTTAGCCAGGAATCAAATCCTTCGTTTTCTAATTTAGTAGCCCCAACACATTGAAGCCTACAAATCCTTCCTTTTAATTATCCTACCTTTTTACCTCAAGTCCTTCTTTAATTAGCCTCATTTATTTGAATATTCTATTTATTAAGACCACAATCTTTCATTTAATTATTCCACCGACCACAAACTTTCATTTAATTATTCCACTGATTTATCCATAATCCTTTCTTTAATTAGCCACACCCATTTAAATATTTTATTTAAGCCCACAATCCTTTCTTTAATTAGCTCATTCGATTAATTATCTCACCCTAAACATGATGAATGCCACTCGTATATTTAGAGTGAGTTGGGATTTGTAAATAAGAATGATGAATAGGTTCTTTGGTTGTTGTATCGAATATCCAGACATTAGGTTCTGTGTTCAATTTCAATAATGTTGTTTTATTTTGAACCAATTATTTTTTATGGTCTTTATGAAAGCTCGTAAAAGGCCCATCAACATACAATTACCTGGTCCAGATCGCTTAGCCTATGTACAAGCCAACAATACGAAACTTTAGCATGCACTCAAATCAAACGAAAAGGACTGAACCAAACCAAAAATACCTATATTAATAGTAGATATAGGTATAGATAGATAAAGATAAATATATATACTCCCACGGCTCTCAGTGTCAAAAACCTTATATTATGGGACCGAGGGAATAATATATATGATTGACATGCCATCCACATGTCTATCGTTGGTTTGCAATAAAATCTTGGAGTATGCATATAAACCGATGATACGACATTTACTACTGAAAATGCAAGAAATTGCATCGGATTTGTGGATACTTGTTTCTACTAGAAATTATTCATTCCCTTTGTTTGACACTTCGTAATCATGAGGCTATCTTCAGCTCCCATGTTAAGCGACTATTTGTCGCAGAGATAGCAGCGACATTCGCTATCGAGTGGTGTCCCCTCGCACCTGTGTTCCTTAAGAACACAATTAAACATCTTCTCCGCAATCAAGCAAGTCGCCTTGCACAGAAAGTCTATGCACAGTGGGCCGCCATTGCTATTTACCCAGCATCCTGCAATAAGTATATAAATATCCATGATGAAGAGCTTATTGTGGAAGAAAACCCGAGAAATTCAACACTGGGTGGAAGAAGAGAATCGCTGCAAATCCCTCGCGAGTTAGTTTCGCAAATCCCATCTATTTGAAGCTTTGAACACACTGAGACGGAGGGAGGAACACAAACCTGCGGAGCCATGATCCGGGAACAACACAAGAATCAACAGAAAGCACATGACAACATTTCTTGCAACCATGATCGGTGCGTGGTGCTGGGCGAAGTTTCAAGTATACTTCCTTTCCTTTCTCCACTTGGTTTGCTATGGAGCAAGTGCTGTTATGTCAGAGAGGATATGCTAAATTTATAGACTATGGAAGTATTTAATTTGATGGATGGATGTGTTTAATTTGATAAGAAAATTGATAAGTATGCAATCTGCTGCGATGTCAGAATGCCAAGTAGACGGAAGACTACGTGACCCTTTCTTCAGGCTATTGCGCACGATACGGCAGGAGTCGGTGCTTGATTCGGTGCAAAAAGAAAAAAAAAAGGAGGCAAACCAACTACATTTTTATTGAGGTGACACATAATTAAATGAGAAAAAAAGATTAAATACCACGATATGATATCGTATCATATTAGATGATGTACTAATATATGTCATGCATGACAGTAGATAAGATCACTATAACACCAACCTACGATATTATGCACCATGGAGGTAATATCATATACGTGATACTAATATATGATATTTCCCCGTAACCAGCCCTAAAAGGGTACTGTAACAACCTTTTTCTATTGTTTATGATTTTTATATTGCGCTTTTCCAAAAAGATGAAAATGTTATTTTGACAAAACATGAAAATGTTTTGTGAATATTTTTTACAAAAATTGCCAACAACTTTAAAAAAATTGTTGCACAAAAAAGGTATAAAAATTTGTGATCACTTTTTCTGATATGCCATCAACTTTAATATTTATAGGATTTTCACGATTTGTTTTGTAAATCATTTTTTTCTCGAATACACACGAGTGTGCGTATCATTCATTAAAGAAGGAGGAAGACTTCCCAAAGTTTTACAAGATTATATACATACCGGCCAAAGCCGGCACCACCCAACACAGACTAGTCTACTACGTTACATCATCCCACCCTTCTATCTCTACCTCGAACCCTCTAGCATTACGTTTCATCAGGCCGGCCTTGGCCCACAACCGTCGCTCGTCCTTGATCCGACGCATCGTCTGAGGCACCGAGGGGGACACGCCATTGAACACTACGTCATTCCTATGTTTCCAAATCATCCACATAGTGAGGAGACATTTGGCCCTCGTGGCTTTTCGATCCTGGGCATCCACGTTCTGCCTCTCACTCCACGTGTAGATGTCCTCGTCTCCCTGCGGCTTGAACTCCGCTCTGTCAGTGATCTGGCCCAACCAATGCCATATCTGTCTAGCAAACACACAACCAATCAACAGGTGTTGGATCGATTCCTCACATTGGCTGCAAAGAGGGCACGAATCTTGGTGCGACAGTCCACGTCTGGCCAAGCGATCTGAGGTCCAACAGCGATTCCTGAAGGCCAGCCACACAAAGAAACGGCATCGTAGGGGGCCTTGGAGCCCCAGGTGAAATCTGCCGTAGGAGGTGTCTGCAGCCCCATGAATCACGCCGCGTAAGCAAAACTGGCGGAGTAATGCCCATCCTTCTCTCAACTCCACTTCACCACGTCCGCCTCATTATCTGTCAACGGCAGGCCCGTCGACAAGGGAGGCCGAGGTGGGCGACCGCACAGGGCTCCCCAAAATTTGGGGCCCCCAAATAGCTAGGTACCAATAGTAATCACCATTAATCTAATTGCCAGCCGGCCAACTAAACGTACCCAACAGCCTGCTAATGCTAAATAAACATACTTCAGACCATGAGCCACGAGGCCTGCTTAAGCGCTTATCCATTAATCTGGCTTCCGCCAATCAATCAGAGGTGGTCTGCTGCCTTCCGCCATCGCCCAGTACGCCGTCCGGCTGCTTTGCGTGGTTTTCGCCGGTCGCCTAGGCTAGAGTTCGCCGCCTTCCGCCATCGGCGATTGCCCACGACCTGACTGCCTCTAGGTATCGCCGTTTGATCTATTTATGTTTATCCCTATTCTTCACAACTACTCCCTCCGTTCCGATTTACTCATCGTGGTTTTAGTTGATTAAGTTTGATCTCTCTGACCTTGGTTAGGGGTATTCGATTAAGACGAGATTATTTATTCTTGGTTTAGATATTAGTAAGCAATTTATTTGTGCACGGTACTAGGGTAGGGCGAAATTAAGTTTGTTGTTTATCAGTTATAGATGTCTTTATAATTTGATTCACACTAATTAGGCAATTTTATGCTTAACTGTCGTTTTTTCTCAATCCTCATCGTCATATGATTGTGATTGCAAAAAGCGTAAAAAGAAGCAAAAAACTAGTAGCACAACCTCAATCTAAAAAGGGTGCTCTTGACAAATTTGTTGTGAAAGAAACTCCATTAAATAGTGCCTTGCAGAAGATTAAGTATGAAGATATTGAACGTTTCATATCAAGAAATACTAGATGGATTTTGCTTTTTGGTACAACATGAGGTTAGTTTATTACTTTAGTGCCCTTTTATTATTTGTATTTGATATATGTCTAAATATTTTATAAAATAATACATACATGAAATTATATAATAAAGTAACAGTATGCTTTAGATACATTAGTCCTTCTGTAATATGAAATTTTTGATTTTTTTTTTGCCCAATTTTGATTTTCGGCCCGGGGGGAGACGGCCCTGGTCAACGGCACCTCCGCAACTCGCTGCCATAAATCGAGGAACTGCCACAGTGCATCCGGGGTCATATTCGGGCCAATCTGCAGTGCTTAGCTGTTGCCGGTCATGGAGTCAGAGACGAGTAAAGATCGCTTGATCCTGTCCGGAATCCTGTCGTAGACCAGAGGCGTGATTTTTTTAGAAAAATTGAATGTGTTTTAGAACATGAACATTTTTAAAAGTCTAAACATTTGTTGCAAATTTGGAAAAATAAAAAACTGAAAAAACCAAACAAAAATGGTATAAAACAAAGAAAAAACGCCAGACCAAGAAACTCTAGAAAGTTCCCAAAATGTGTCTGGAAATGTCCCCAAACTGGTATCATGTACTGCCGTTTGCTCCCTAAATTGGCCTGCCAAAAATAAATTGTACTGGAGCTGCGTGCGCGAAATGCTGGCATTTTGACCGAACGAGTGTCAATTAGGATTTGCCCATTTTCCTCATCAAAAATAATATAGGACATGATTGATCCGCCATCCAGTCGGTGTTTTCTTATCATAGTAAAAAATTGAAGCATGCATATATATACTACTAAATTATTAATAATATCTCATTTACCAAAGAACATTCATTTTTTGCGAGGGTGGGTGTCACCGTACCACAACCAGATCAAGCTTCCACCTTCACATCTTGGTGGCTTCAGGCATGAAAGGTAATTCCGACAAGGCATAGGAGAGGATTCGACACTTTGACCATACTCGTGGCTTGGTCCTTATGGAAACCAAGGAATGCACGAATTTTCGGGTGCACGGAACAACAGAGGAGTCCACAACAATTGATCGTCCAAATCATGGAGGACATCCAAGATTGGCACATCGCGGGAGTTGGACAACTACAACCTTTTGTGAGAGATTAGGCTAGATGTATCTTGTATGGTGTGGGTGTAGCTAGCGGGGTGTTCAAATCCATGTTTAGCATCTTGTAAATACTTTGCTCCCTTCTATAAAAAAAATATCGTACATTATTGACGTATTTTTGAAAAAAAAAGACAATGGTTTATGTTTTTTTAATGACTCAGGTCTATTATCAAGGCTCGCCAGAAGTAAAAAAAAGCACCTAAAACATAACAAAATTATATCACTGCCACCACTAAAACAAGTCATTGAAACGTTGTCATTCTTGTATCGTAGTCAGCCTAACCTTGTTGACGAAAGTGGAGAAGTCTTCGTGCACGTGCGCCTCAGGACTAGTGTTCTAGAGTTGCAGTCGTCATCGTTGAACTCTTGAATCAACCTAAAGAACCTGACACCAAATCTTGTCATCGCTTATGCACGATGAGAAACTATAACCTCGCCGTTCGGAGGAATCGGTAGGAACCGAAGTGGGAGCACCGTCTAATCCGCCCCGACGAACATACTCAATACGGATCGAAGCCCTGAAGACCAACTCAAAGATGAAGTGTTGTCATTTGTCCGAGCACCGCCTTTGACATGAGTAAAACCCTAACCTATCGACTAGACGGAGCCGATGCAACATGATTCCCCTCCCTGCCACCGGCCATCGGAGCGGCTAGCGGAGGGGGG
>LR738709.1:541951167-542037117 GCA_902687465.1 Secale cereale | reverse complement strand
GGGGGGGGGGGGGGGGGAGCTCACCAGCAGAGATCGATGGGCGCCTAATCGGCTTGCGAGACGGTAAAGAAGGAGTCGCGTATATGAACAATATTTCAATGCCATTATCTTGCAAATGAACAAATATGTTGGACCTTATATTGTACGGCAGGTCAGCGACCGGAGGAGTATGGGACAAAAGCTATAGCATTCTAGCTTTGGGTCTTGAGGGCTGCAATTGCTAAGAATCGCTCACTGCGGGTGATAAACTAGTGATCGCTAACTCGCATGCTTCTCCTGGGACAGCTCACAAGCAGGAGCAGAGAAGTGTTATGGGCGATTTCGGGAAGCTTCTTCCCCGGTTTTGGAACCTTGTCCCTGGTTTTGGGTAGTTCCATTAGTTTTTCATTATTTATTTCACATGTTTATCTGGATTTTTTTATTTTTCGGTTTACTTTTCTTATTTTTTAGTTTCCTTTTCATTTTTAAGTCGTCAACATTTTGCAATTTCTTGGAAAAAATCAAATTCATGAACAACTTTTGTTTGTAAACATTTTTATATTTTTTGATTTTTTAACAAAATAACGAACATCTAGTAGTCTTTGTGGTCTTTCCGGGAATAAAACAACTTCAATTCTTTGTGGAGATGTCATGAAGGTAGAGAGGTATGTGTCCCCATAGAGCCAATTATTCGAATCTGATGAGTCCGAGCTATTGTGTTTCTTTCATTGGTTTAATTTTATATGGGGTTGAAATCTTTCCTGACATTATGGTGATAAGTTTTGTGATTCGAGGGTCTGCAATTGTAAGGGACCATCCCCGACCCAAGTATGTAGTTTCATCGCTCATGGTTTCCCAGTCTTTTTGGATGTATGACTCAAGTTTTTTTTTTTTAGAAAAGTTCATTGCTGATCAAGTTCGTGCAAGTGAATGAGTGCAGTATCATTGCTCTAGTCCAATCGTCGTCAATTTACTAGAAGTCTTGGCGGTATTCCATCTTACAAACATTGATACCACTGAGAATATGTATACAAGACATTTTATTGTCATTTTGAGTTGTATGAATTACTTTGTAATTTCTTTGATCTTGGATCTAAAGCAATGTAACTATGATGGGTGCAAGTATGAATAAAGTTACATGTGTGTACAAAAGAAGAAGAAAAACGATTCTGTAATTCTTCTAAAAATATTCATGAGTCCATAATTGTGGTGCTATACTTTACACTACGTACTACATGATATCCCATATATTGTTATATGAATTAGCTGTAATAAACTTAATCAGATTTGATTGTATGGTTTATGAATATTTGGTTTGGTAATATGAAAACTGAAATTGAAAATGCTTACTAAAATATTGTGTTGTTTAAAATATTGAATGTGAATAACATATAGAACGAGTAATTTCTCATGCAAGGTTGCATGTTAAGGTGGTCTTTTTTCCATTCGTAGTTGCATGTTGAGGTGGCATGGTTGAATATTAAGAAACATTAATTAGTGAAGATCACCTATTTAGTGTATAGGATATACAGTATGATATTTCTGTGTCTTTATGCCATGCTTAAGGGATGCACACTCGATGCTTTCCGGCTGACACGTTTATGGCAACTGGATTTTTACACGGAGTGACCTAGACTCGGTCAGAGGGTAAGTTTTAGACAACGCTAACGCCTATACGTGTGGTGGGAGCGAAACTCGCTCACACGCCCTATAACACATAGACTGCGCCACATCACCGCATGCATGCATGTGGATTTTTTTTAGATTTTCAGTTTTTAAAATGTTTTATCTCTTAAATGAAAAATCCGATTGAACATCCAATTTCACCATTAAATCCCTCGCGACGAGATCTTCGAAACTAGATCTCATATCAATATATTCTGATGATTTTTTTGGATTAAAAGTTGCCATGTCTATTGCACATGGATTGCCATGGTGTTTACACTGAAGTTGCCATGATATATTTAAACTATTTTCTTCTACATTTAAAAGTATTTTTGACATATTATAAAACGGGGAATTAAGAAATTTGACTTGCCATGAACCATAAACTAAAATTGTCATGATACATGCGCTTAAAATTGACATGGTTCATACAAAAAATTAGTTTCATGGTTAAAGTACTGGAATTGCCATCATCAAAATACTAAAATTGCCATGTTCTACAAACTAAAATTGTCAAATGGCAACTTTAGTTTAAACACTATGGTAACTACAGTGTAAACATCAAGGCAACTTTTGGGCAAAAAAAAAATCGTCGAAACATATCAACATTGGGTCTAGTTTTGAAAATCTCGTCGAGACGGATTTAATGGTGAAAATGAATTTTTAATTGGATATTTTAATTAGGAGATAAAACGTTTTTAAGCCAAAAACCAAAAAGATTCCTGCTGATGTCATCTGTTCACGCGTGGCAAAATGAGTGGTAATGGAAGCGGGTGGGCGGTGTGCAAAATGCTACACGTGTGGGCATTAGTTTTTTTTCCTAAGTTTTTGGTTGCCGTGGTTCTCTCTTTGCCGTTGGTCCCACTCTATAACCCCCACACTACTAGGCTTGAGCCGACAGAAAAACAATCCCTCTCGCTCTCTTCCTTTATCCTAATACCAAGCGTCTTCTCCTCCCCTTCTTCTTTATCAATCTACAACGCCACACTCCAATAGATGCCACCCGTACGACCACCCCTTCCTAGCCTTCTCTCAGCTTGTGTTCACCCACCCTCGCCCTCCTAAGAGCATCTTCAACAGACGCCACACGCGTGTCAAAAAAGTTTTGCAGCGCTGAAATAGTGTTTTTACGCGCGGGAGGTTTACCAGATGCACAAAAACAGGGCGCCCAACCCGGCGGCCCCACATGCACCAGCCCGCGTGTGCTAAATTTACAGCTTCATTTTTGTGCGCGATTTACTTTACAGTTTTTACTAGAGCGTTGTTTTTGGTTGCGCGCGCTATATAAGCATATTTTCCAGCGCGCGGCTTATGTACCGCGTCTGTTGGAGATGCTCTAAGTTTCTCGATCATGTGATGCCTCTCTTGTCCCAATTCCCTGCCCTTCCCCTCCACATACACCCCTAGTGATAACGCCTATTTCACCCATATATCAATCACTTCATTGTGTCCATCCCTTCTTGCCTTCCCGTCGGGCTTAAGCTAGCGCCATACACTGGGCGTGTTTGGTTGCCTGGGTAGCTCCAGCCTACATCGCATGAAACATCCGGCTGAGCCTCGCTTGGTTGAACTGATGCAAAGTTGAATTGAGATGTATGTTTGGTTGACTATAGGATATCGCTGCACGAGAGGTGTTTGAAGGAAATATGCCCTAGAGGCAATAATAAAGTTGTTATGTATATTTCCTTATATATCATGATAAATGCCTTTTATTCATGCAAGAATTGTATTAACCGGAAACTTGATACATGTGTGAATACATAGACAAAACAGAGTGTCCCTAGTATGCCTCTACTTGACTAGCTCGTTAATCAAAGATGGTTGAGTTTGCTAACCATAGACATGTGTTTTCATTTGATCAATGGGATCACATCATTAGGGGGATGATGTGATGGACAAGACCGATCCGTTAGCTTAGCACTATGATCGTTTAGTTTTATTGCTATTGCTTTCTTCATGACTTATACATATTCCTCTGACTATGAGATTATGCAACTCCTGAATACCGGAGGAATACCTTGTGTGCTATCAAATGTCACAACGTAAATGTGTGATTATAAAGATGCTCTACAGGTGTTTCCGAAAGTGTTTGTGGTGTTGGCATAGATCAAGATTAGGATTTTTCACTCCGAGTGTCGGAGAGGTATCTCTGGGCCCTCTCGGGAATACACATCATAATAAGCCTTGCAAGCAAATGGATAATGAGTTAGTCACGAGATGATGTATTACGAAACGAGTAAAGATACTTGCCGGTAACGAGATTTAACTTGGTATGATGATACCGACGATCGAATCTCGGGCAAGTAACATACTGTTGACAAAGGGAACAACGTATGTTGTTATACGGTTTGACCGGTAAAGATCTTCGTAGAATATGTAGGAGCCAATATGAGCATCCAGGTTCCGCTATTGGTTATTGACCAGAGATGGGTCTCGGTCATGTCTACATAGTTCTCGAACCCGTGGGGTCCGCACGCTTAACGTTCGATGATGATTTGTATTATGAGTTATGTGTTTTTGATGACCAAAGATTGTTTGGATTCCCGGATGAGATCACGAACATGACTAGGAGTCTCGAAATGGTCGAGACATAAAGATTTATATATTGGACCATGTTATTCGGAAACCGGAAGTGTTCCAGATAGTTTCGGATAAAACCGGAGTGTCGGAGGGGTTACCGGAACCCCCCGGAAAAGTAATGGGCCTTAGTGGGCCTTAGGGGGAGAGAGGCATCAGCCAGGAGGTGCCACCCCCCAAGGGGAGCCCGAATAGGACTAGGGGAGGGGGGCGCGGCCCCTCTTTTCCTCTCCCTCTCCCTCTCCTTCCTTCTTCTCCTAGTTGGACTAGGAAAGGGGGGTCCAACTCCTACTAGGAGTAGGATTCCCCCCGTTGGGCGCACCATATGAGGTCGGTGGGCCTCCCCCTTGCGCCTTTATATACGGGGGCACGGGCACCCTAGGACATACAAGTTGACAATTGTTTTAGCCGTGTGCGGTGCCCCCTCCAGAGATTCCACCTCCAGTCATATTGTAGTAGTGCTTAGGCGAAGCCCTGCGTCATCAACACCGTCGCCACGTCGTCGTGCTGACGGAACTCTCCCGCGTCCTCAACTGGATCAAGAGCTCGAGGGGCGTCATCGTGCTGAACGTGTGCTGAACACGGAGGTGCCGTACGCTCGGTACTTGGATAGATTGGATCGTGAAGACGTTCGACTACATCAACCACGTTACTAAACGCTTCCGCTTTCGGTCTACGAGGGTACGTGGACATACTCTCCCCGCTCGTTGCTATGCTTCTCCTAGATAGATCTTGCATGATCGTTGGATTTTTTTTGAAATACTATGTTTTCCAACAGTGGCATCATGAGCCAGGTCTACGCGTAGATGATATGCACGAGTAGAACACAAAGAGTTATGGGCGATGATAGTCATACTGCTTACCACCAACGTCATACTTTGATTCGGCGGTATTGTTGGATGAAGCGGCCCGGACCAACATTACGTGACCGTGTTCATGAGACTGGTTCTACCGACGTGCTTTTCACATAGGTGGCTGGCGGGTGTCAGTTTCTCCAACTTTAGTTGAATTGAGTGTGACTACGGCCGGTCCTTGTTGAAGGTTAAAACAGCACACTTGACGAAAAAATGGTTGTGGTTTTTATGCGTAGGTAAGAACGGTTCTTGCTAGCAGCCCGTAGCAGCCACGTAAAACTTGCAACAACAAAGTAGAGGACGTCTAACTTGTTTTTGCAGGGCATGTTGTGATGTGATATGGTGAAGACATGATGAGTTATATGATATTGTATGAGATGATCATGTTTTGCAAATTATCGGCAACCGGGAGGAGCCTTATGGTTGTCTCTTTATTGTATGAATTGCGAACGCCATGTAATTGCTTTGCTTTATCACTATGAGTTAGAGATAGTAGTAGAAGCAATAGTTGGCGAGACGACCACGGCGCTACGATGAAGATCATGGTGTCAAGCCGGTGACGATGGAGATCATGACGATGGTTTGGAGATGGAGATCAAAAAGCACAAGATGATGATGGCCATATCATGTCACATATTTTGATTGCATGTGATGTTTATCTTATTATGCATCTTATTTTGCTTAGTACGGTGGTAGCATTATAAGATGACCCCTTAGAAAATTTCAAGGTACAAGTGTTCTCATTGAGTATGCACCGTTGCGACAGTTCGTCGTGCTGAGACACCACGTGATGATCGGGTGTGATAAGCTCTACGTTCACATACAACGGGTGTAAGACAGTTTTCCACATGCAGAATACTCGGGTTAAACTTGACGAGCCTAGCATGTACAGACATGGCCTCAGAACACTGGAGACCGAAAGGTCGAGCGTGAATCATATAGTAGATATGATCAACATAAGATGTTCACCCTTGAAAACTACTCCATCTCACGTGATGATCGGACATGGTTTAGTTGATTTGGATCACGTGATCATTTAGATGACTTGAGGGATGTCTAGCTAAGTGGGAGTTCTTTAGTAATATGATTAATTGAACTTTAATTTATCATGAACTTAGTCCTGATAGTTTTTGCATATCTATGTTGTTGTAGATCAATGGCCCGTGCTACCGTTCCCTTGAATTTTAATGCGTTCCTAGAGAAAGCTAAATTGAAAGATGATGGTAGCAACTACACGGACTGGGTCCATAACTTGAGGATTATCCTCATTGCTGCATAGAAGAATTATGTCCTGTAAGCACCGCTAGGTGAAAAGCCCGCTGCAGATGCAACATTGGACGTTATGAACGTCTGGCAGAGCAAAGCTGGTGACTACTCGATAGTTCAGTGTGCCATGCTTTACGGCTTAGAATCGGGTCTTCAAAGGTGTTTTGAACGTCATGGCGCATATGAGATGTTCCAAGAGTTGAAGTTAATATTTCAAGCAAATGCCCGAGTTGGGAGATATGAAGTCTCTAACAAGTTCTATAGCTGTAAGATGGAGGAGAATAGTTCTATCAGGGAACACTTACTCAGAATGTCTGGGTACAACAATCACATGACTCAACTTGGGGTCAAAGTTGATGAAGATAGTGTTATTGATAGAGTTCTTCAATCACTGCCACCAAGGTAAGGCTTCGTGATGAACTATAATATGCAAGGGATGCAAAAGACAATTCCCGAGCTCTTCGCTATGCTCAATGCTGCGGAGGTAGAAATCAAAAAGGAGCATCAAGTGTTGATGGTTAATAAGACCACTAGTTGCAAGAAAAATGGCAAGGGAAAGAAGGGGAACGTCAAGGAGAATAGCAAGTCAGTTGCTACTCCCGGGAAGAACGCCAAGTCTGGAGCCAAGCCTGAAACTGAGTGCTTCTACTTCAAAGGGACTGGTCACTGGAAGCGGAACTGCCCCAAGTATTTGGCGGATAAGAAGGATGGCAAAGTAAACAAAGGTATATTTGATATACATGTTATTGATGTGTACCTTACTAATGCTCGTAGTAGCACCTGGGAATTTGATTCTGGTTCGGTTGCTCATATTTGTAACTCAAAACAGGTGCTACGGATTAAACAAAGATTGGCTAAGGACGAGGTGATGATGCGTGTGGAAAACGGTTCCAAAGTCGATGTGATTGCCGTCGGCACGCTACCTCTACATCTACCTTCGGGATTAGTTTTAGACCTAAATAATTGTTATTTGGTGCCAGCGTTGAGCATGAACATTATATCTGGATCTTGTTTGTTGCGAGATTGTTATTCATTTAAATCAGAGAATAATGGATGTTCTATTTATATGAGTAATATATTTTATGGTAATGCACCCTTGATGAGTGGTCTATTTTTGTTGAATCTCGATCGTGGTGATACACATATTCATAATATTGAAGCCAAAAGATGCAAAGTTGATAATGATAGTGCAACTTATTTGTGGTACTACCGTTTAGGTCATATTGGTATAAAGCACACGAAGAAACTCCATGCTGATGGACTTTTGGAATCACTTGATTATGAATCACTTGGTGCTTATGAACCATGCCTCACGGGCAAGATGACTAAAACTCCTTTCTTTGAAACAATGGAGCGGGCAACTGACTTATTAGAAATCATACATACTGATGTATGCGGTCCAATGAGTATTGAGGCTCGCGGCGGGTATCGTTATTTTCTAACCTTCACAGATGATTTGAGAAGATATGGGTATATCTACTTAATGAAACACAAGTCTGAAACATTTGAAAAGTTCAAAGAATTTCAGAGTGAAGTAGAGAATCATCGTAACAAGAAATAAAGTTTCTACGATCTGATCATGGAGGCGAATATTTGAGTTACGAGTTTGGTCTTCATTTGAAACAATGTGGAATAGTTTCGCAACTCACGCCACCTGGAACACCACAACGTAATGATGGGTCCAAACGTTGTAATCGTACTTTATTAGATATGGTGCGATCTATGATGTCTCTTACCGATTTACCACTATCATTTTGGGGTTATGCTTTAGAGACTGTTGCATTCACGTTAAATAAGGCACCATCTAAATCCGTTGAGACGACACCTTATGAACCGTGGTTTAGCAAGAAACCCAAATTGTCGTTTCTTAAAGTTTGGGGCTGCGATGCTTATGTGAAAAAACTTCAACCTGATAAGCTCGAACCCAAGTCGGAGAAATGTGTCTTCATAGGATACGCAAAGGAAATTGTTGGGTACACCTTGTATGAAAGGTTTGAAAGCAAGATATTCGTTGCTAAGAATTGATCCTTTCTAGAGAAGGAGTTACTCTCGAAAGAAGTGAGTGGGAGGAAAGTAGAGCTTGATGAGGTAATTGTACCTTCTCCCGAATTGGAAAGTAGTTCACCACAGAAATTAGTTCCGGTGATTCCTACACCAGTTAGTGAGGAAGCTAATGATGATGATCATGAAACTTCAAATCAAGTTACTACTGAACCTCGTAGGTCAACCAGAGTACATTCCGCACCAGAGTTGTCGTGGAATTGTCACGTCAGATGTCCTAGTGTGAGACTTATGTAACATCCCCAGCATCACACCACAGTAATCAACCTCTGATCAAGCCAAGTCATCCTTATTTGCAAACTAGATCATAATGGTTAATCAAAACAATTCTAACTCTATTCTGAAAATCAACTCAAATTCAAAAGTGAATTATGAAGTTGCTCAAACACTGTTGGGAAAATGTTCATTAAATGGCAAATAATCCAGGAACATTTGAAAAACCATCATCAAAATATTTGGAGCTAGAAAAATGAGTCAAACAATATGAAACAGTACCAAAGCAGCAATATTAAATCCATTTAAAATCATTCCAATTTTAAATGGATTCCAAATCTGTCCAAACCACTTTTTGGTGAAAGACAATATTGCAACCTAATTTTTGGGCCAACTACCACAATTTACAAAAAAAGGTTTGGTGGCCTAATCTTTTCCTTTTCCCCCTCTACTATTTATAAATAGAAAACAGAGGTAAAAGAAAAACTTACCTGACGCCAGGGCGAGGCCCGACTGGCCCGGCCCATCTCCCTCTTTCCTCCTTCACCTGCTCCCCGCGGCGTGTCGCCACCGCCGCTCTCGCACGCTCGCCGTCGCCGCTCGTCGACGCGTGCCGCCACAGGGCGAGGGAGACGATAAGGCCGAAGCCAACCACTCCCCCTGCCCCTCCTGGTCACTTCTCCTCACCTCCTCGCTCGCCTCCTCCCCTCTCCCTCCTCTCAGATTCGGGCGGAGCCGAGAGCCCCGCCGCCGTTCGACCGTCGCTGTCGCGGCCACCAGCGCCCACCGTCGCCGTCACCTTGTCCATCGCACGTGCGGTGGTCGACTTCGTCGTCCCCGACCTCCAGCCGAAGCAGGAGGCCACGGGAACGGCCGTGCAGCGCCGCCCCCTTCCGCCTCTGCTCCGGCGAGGAGTCGACGATTCCGGCGCCATCGGACTTCCCCGAGCCCGCTACCTAGACCCTACGCCTCCGCGGTGAGCCACTGTACCGTTGGCGCCCGTCCCTAACCCCTCTAGCCGTCCGTAGCTCCTGCCCCGACGAAGCCCGAACCCACCGCCGCCTCATTTGGTCGCCGGCGCGTCTCCGGTGACCATTTGGTCAGGTGCCTGTGTCAGTTGTTCCCGCGCGCACGCATAGAGCACGCTCGAAGCTTTAGATTTAGCTACTGCGCACTGCATCGCCGTTTGCGTCGTCGCCCGAAACCTCCCCACCGCGGACCTCGTCGGCGGCGACGATTTCGGCTGCCCCCGCACCAACCGATGCCACAGATCGACGTGACTCGTTCTGCCCGTTCGAACGCGACCAAGAACGCGCAAAACGAGGCACCACAGCGTGATTCCGACCGTCTCCGGCGTTCTGCCGCCGCGCGCGAGCTCGCCGGAGCAGCTCCGGCGGCTCCGCTGACCTGGCCAGCGGTGGGGCCCTCCCTGTGAGGCTGCCAGTGGGCCCCGTCCACCGTTTGACCACGTTGACTAAAGTCAACACAGCTACTATTCACCCCCCTGACACTGACTAGTGGGCCCCATGCGCTTAGTTAAGTTAATTAAGGTTTTTAAATTAATCTGCTAATTAGTGTAGACACTGACATCAGGGGCCCACCTCACTAATCTCTCTGTTAGTTTAAATAATTCACTGTTAAAAATAACAGAGGCTGACATGTGGGTCCCACTGGACCCACATGTCAGGTTTGACTGGTCAGCCGTACTGTTGACTTGCTGATGCCAGCATGACATCATGCTGATGTCATATTCCCTTTTTCTGTTAATTTGAATAAAATTCAGAAAATCATTTAAACTTTAGAAAAATCATATCTTTTAATCCGTAACTCCGATGAAAATAATTTATATATGAAAGTTGCTCAGAATTTCGATACGAAACTAGATACGCCCTCCGTATTCCCGTCAGATGCCCCTAGCTAGATGAACATGGAACTTTCGGCCTGTTTTCAATAAATGAATAGTGCTCAACTTTAATAAAATAAATCCAAACAAATTCCTAAAATAGCTAAATGACTTAGACATGTCTTTAAGCAACCCTGCACTGCACCCAGTTGCCACTTGGCTCTGACACCACTAACCTGCAACCGTCCCCCTCCGGTAATCTGTCCGACACAGGTCCGGAACCGGGAATACTTTCCCGGATGGGTTCCCCTCCTCCGTTATGGGTAGCACTGCGTTAGAACGTCTTGCCTTGTGATTACTTTCGTTACTGTGTATTTATATTGTTTCCTCTCCCCCTTTCTTCCCGGTAGACCCCGAGACCGCTGACGGTGCCCTGGTGATCGACTACTTCACCGCCGTTGTTCCTTTTCATTTGCCAAGCAACCAGGCAAGCAAACCCCCCTTTGATCATTCCGATATCGCCTATGTCTATTCTCTCTTATTCTTGCATTAGAATTGCTGCTACTGCTACTGCTCCTATTACTGTTGCATAGCCTGTTTTTGCTAAACTGTTGATACCTGTCTTTATTCATAAACTGCTTAGTATAGGTTGGGTAGCACTGCTGTGGTCCCGCTTTCTCGTAGTTGCCTCGCATAGTACCCTTGCCTCGATCAAGCGATCGAGCCCCTTCCCCTGACCTTCTTCACATCACCGCACACCCCCTAATATGCTCGACTCCGCAGAGTTAACATCGGGTGACGAGGGTGATACCTCCGAACTCACTTTCGATGTTGTCCCTGTAGTATAGCTAGCTCGATGTGGGTTACCGAGGGTGATTCCTCTTCCCACTTCCGACTTAGCTTTTGTCGTGCATCCGCTATGGTGATTACCGCCGAGGGTGATTCCTCCGGTTTCACCTTAACGGGACTTGTCGTTTAGGGATCCAACGAGGGTGATTCCTCGGATTCCTTATCGGCATGAAAACCACACGGATGCCCTGTTTCACCATGCCGTGTTTAAAGACGTATCGATCCCCGAGGCCGGACGTCGCCAGGAACAAAGGCGTGCGGCCAGAGGTATCGTGCGTCTGATGACACTTTGAAGTTACTACTACACATGTTGGATGGAGGCGGGTTGACCCAGAGGGGTACCCGCGAGTGCCTTTGAGGCGTGAGCTGTGGAGTCGGGTGACCAGTGAGGGTACCCGCGAGATAACTACGAGGCGTGGCCGGTCATTTCCAGTCCTTGTCACAAGTCCTCGAGACGGGACGACGGGGCCAACAGTATCGTAGGCTCTGCTCGTTACCGCGCGCTCCCAATACACTAAGCGATTTGGATATTTGATCCGAGGGGCCTTCGGGTCCGATAGCACTAACCACCACGTGGGTGTGAGTGCGTGCTCTGCGTCGTATACATCAGCCGGAGTCGTCACGACGTCAGCGATTGAGCGGCCCGTTCGGATTGGACTTAGGATGCAACTGCGCTTGTATAAGGGGTTGCTAGGTCTGCTACCGAACGTCCTCGCAACGTGCGGAGCGTCCGGGGCGATGGCCCCGACCCCCGGGGGCATAGGATTAGTCCGACGTGCTCGATCCTCTCTGGCGGTATCCGGTCGGGTTGCGTCGTATTGTTTAGCCGAGGGCGGGCACGACCTGATGGTGTGTCCGGCCGGAGTTAAGCGAGCGTGGTGGGTAACTTGGTGCACCCCTGCAGGGAAGAAACAATCTATCGATAGCCTGTCCTACGGTAACGGACACTTGGAGTTGTATCCACTTCGGTACAACTAGAACTGGTGACTTGAGATATGAGGTTGATGTTGCTACAAACACTATACATTATTATGATGAACTATTCTGCTCCCTTCTAATTGCTGCAAGACGCTGAAGATGCTAGTCTTCGTCAGGACTAGGTTTTTCCCCTCTCTACTCTGGCTTTCTGCAGTCTAGTCCACCCACATAAAGCCTCCTTTGAAAATAATGCATTGCTAGTATAGATCTGATGTAAGTCTTGCTGAGTACTTTGGATGAGTACTCACGGTTGCTTTGCTTCCTCTTTTGTCCTACCCGCATGATAAACCAGACGACGGAGCCATGGTGCCCGCAGCCCCCGTTGACGACTACTACTACCAGCCCGAGGCTGGCTACTACTACTACCCGGCCGGCGAGTACTGCTACGAGGAGCCGGCGGACGACGACCAGGAGTAGGATCGGAGGTCCCAGGCAGGAGGCCTGCGCCTTTTCGATCGTAGCTTTTCTTTTGCCCCGCCTCGTATGAGGCCTATCTGAACTTGTGTTCTATGTCTGTACCCAGACATCTAATGCTTCCGCTGACTATGTGTATTACACTTGTTATGTATTCGAGCCCTCGAGGCCCCTGGCTTGTAATATATAACTTGCATGTATTTATTTATGTTTTAGAGTTGTGTTGTGATTCCTTCACGTGAGTCCTTAGGCTTGATCGTGTGCATTGCGTGTATGATTAGTGCACGGTCGGGCCGGGGTCGTCACAGGTTGGTATCAGAGCCGACTGCCTGTAGGAACCCCTTTCCAACTCCTTGGTCGAAGTTGAGTCTAGAGGACAAAAACTATTTTACTAACTTGGCTGTGTGGCTTATGGCCCCACGTCGCCACTTGGGTGGTGTAGCTTCTTTTATTCCTCGACTATACTATGGGACTCTGAATCTCTCCTCTATTCGGGTTAAATGATTTTACTAACACCGACATTAGGTTCTCGTGAACGATTCCTCCCGGAGAGCCCCCTCGTTCCAGAAGATGGCGTGTCATCATCTGAAGACTCCGAAGATACTTCCTGAAGTTTTCCAAGACCCTATGTACACTGCTCTTACAAGTTCCCTGCTACCGGTAATCACCGGAATAGCTACACATCCTTGCCGTTTGTTTCTTCATTCTCAGTTACTCCTTCGTGCACGAGATACCCGAAATACTCCTCGTTAATCCGGAAATCCTTTGAGCCTACTGTCGTGCAGCTTCTTTCGCACTGCGGATAGTTCCTCACATCCCTGTGGAACCATTCATTCCCAGTTGTTCTTGAGCTCCACGAAATACTTCGTATTGCTATCTGATCTTTCGAGAATCCTCTGCAGCCTACAGCTTTGAGGCTCTTTTTACCTGCTTGCATTATGGTTAGTTCCATATGTCAAGTAATCATCGTTGATATCCCTTGTCCCTATCATTCTGATCCTGTTGATTCAACATATGTTGCGAATTCTCGCAATCATCAGTTGTTTCCTACTAATCCATCCTTCCGGCTCAGACGTCCTTCAGGATGATATGAGCTGGTTCTCAGTAAATCAATCCATGATTGATTGGACATCAAATTCTATTCAGCCTATCCTTCTTTTTATCAGAGCCTCTGCCTCTGATTCCTCGACTTTGGAAATTGTAACTCTTTGCATTTAAGCTTCGGCTTATCCAGATAATTTCCATAAACTGATGCCCTTGCATTTCTTCTTCTTCTGGTTGAGTATCGATACTCACATCAGATCCTAAGTCGACCACCTGAATTTCGTTGGGTTAATATCCGACAAAGTCCTTCATATTCAACAAATCTTGAGCACTTTTCCCCTGATACATATTGCCTTCGGTAAATTGTATCCCTTGCTTTTGTGAATCATGCTCTACTTCCGAGCTTGAGCTCGTTACTCCTACAATAGGTGGTAAATGTTCCTAAGATGCCCCGATGGGATGAACATATGCTTTCCCTAAACTGTGTGAACCGAAAGTTGAGCAGGTTATATCTACTCGCGTTCTGTCGAATAAATTTTTCGACTCTACAAATTCTTCGAAGACGAGAAGTGAATGAAAGGTTATGCATTGGATAAGTGGGAGTCGACCTTGAACCTTGTGTTCATGCCCATGGACCCGATGTAGAACCTATCATGGAAGCTGCTCGTAAAAAGAATTCCTTCCTTGGTACAAGTTCATTTTGTATCTCTGAATTGATCCTTTGCAATCATGGTTTCGACCATATCCTCTCCTTGATTCCTTTTACCGGATAGGTTAAAATACTTGTCCTCTGCAAATCATTTCATCTGTCCAACCTCGACTCTGATTGACCTCCGGGTATTACCCCTAGTAACTGTTACTGGGAAGATTATCACTCCATCACCTCATTCCTAGCCCGATCGGCTATATCATCACCATGCTAAATTTTAACCGTGTTACCTGGTCTTTATGCCCAGAGCACAACTTCCGACGAAGAGCGAAGCTCACTTCGATCTTCTTCATTTCATCATTTCACCTCGAACAACAAGCTTGAATTCGAGCTTGTGCCGTATCCGTGGCTCCATTAACCCTCTCGCTTCATCATTCCTTTTATCGATGCCATCGCTGTTCGATGGCATCCTCGTGAAATCTCTCGACAAAGATGTCGTGGTCATCACCAATAATTGATTTGTTCCAAGTTATCAATTAAATTCGTGGTGATAAATACCATCCCTACCCCCTCGATAATTTGTGATGTCATCGATGATGTCCCTGACTTCTACCAACACAGACCTGGTTGTGTTCGGTTATTCCTTGTGTTCCGAGATAATTTTGGAAGTGATTCCTTTGCATCTCCTCAGATCTTCAGGCCCAACCTTTATTTGAAACACCATGTCATTGCTACCTCGCAGCATGACAATGGTACTACGAATATCGACAAGAACAATTGGAAGCGCAATACTAAATGTTTCTTGATCCATTATCCACACAACATCGTATGGGTAATATCAAGATTCTTCTCTCATTCCTTTATCCAAATGTTTTGAACTTGCTGCCCTATCATGTATATCATGCTCCGCTCTTTCTTGCGAAATGATATACCCCTAAAACTTGTGTGTAAACACATATTTCTTTCCATTGGCGTGATTAAACAATTAATCACATTTTCCTTTCCATTTGTTTGTTTAACCTTTCTTGAGATCATTAAGACATGAGCAGGAATAATTCCCTGCTTATGAAAACATCTCGGTGTACAACTTTGTCAGTGAGACCCTGTTACTTTTGTCGATGACAATTCCGGTAACCGCCGATGGACGAGAACTTTGCCTATTGGTCCGCCTCGTTCAACGAGCAGGAAAATGGTTCTCTTCGTCCCTCGCCCTTGGTACTGACGTTGTCACCGACTTAACTGACAGACTATTCTCTGACATACCTGGTTGTCCTGACTGGTGAGATGTCACCGTCATCCCTACTCTCGATCGACCCTCACCACAGTTCCACAGGATCGGAACCTGACTCTTCTGAACCTCATTGATCCCGAAGAGTCCCTTGCTTTTCACATGGTGTGTTATCCATCGCCACTCTTCGAGAGATGATCTACTCCCGATACCCTGAACCCATGTTCATACCTCGTTCAGGTATCGATCGAATGTCCATTCGCTTCATACATCTTATCGTACCTTTATACTTTGCTCTCGATAGATTTCCTGAATTTCAACTCGAGAGATGCTTTTGCCACATTACCTAAATTGTCCACCAGATTATCGATTCTATAAGGGTTAGTCCTCCCGTGATTACCCTTTTCTTCCCCACTTAAATCTCGGGACGAGATTTCTTGTAGTGGAGGAGATTTGTAACATCCCCAGCATCACACCACAGTAATCAACCTCTGATCAAGCCAAGTCATCCTTATTTGCAAACTAGATCATAATGGTTAATCAAAACAATTCTAACTCTATTCTGAAAATCAACTCAAATTCAAAAGTGAATTATGAAGTTGCTCAAACACTGTTGGGAAAATGTTCATTAAATGGCAAATAATCCAGGAACATTTGAAAAACCATCATCAAAATATTTGGAGCTAGAAAAATGAGTCAAACAATATGAAACAGTACCAAAGCAGCAATATTAAATCCATTTAAAATCATTCCAATTTTAAATGGATTCCAAATCTGTCCAAACCACTTTTTGGTGAAAGACAATATTGCAACCTAATTTTTGGGCCAACTACCACAATTTACAAAAAAAGGTTTGGTGGCCTAATCTTTTCCTTTTCCCCCTCTACTATTTATAAATAGAAAACAGAGGTAAAAGAAAAACTTACCTGACGCCAGGGCGAGGCCCGACTGGCCCGGCCCATCTCCCTCTTTCCTCCTTCACCTGCTCCCCGCGGCGTGTCGCCACCGCCGCTCTCGCACGCTCGCCGTCGCCGCTCGTCGACGCGTGCCGCCACAGGGCGAGGGAGACGATAAGGCCGAAGCCAACCACTCCCCCTGCCCCTCCTGGTCACTTCTCCTCACCTCCTCGCTCGCCTCCTCCCCTCTCCCTCCTCTCAGATCCGGGCGGAGCCGAGAGCCCCGCCGCCGTTCGACCGTCGCTGTCGCGGCCACCAGCGCCCACCGTCGCCGTCACCTTGTCCATCGCACGTGCGGTGGTCGACTTCGTCGTCCCCGACCTCCAGCCGAAGCAGGAGGCCACGGGAACGGCCGTGCAGCGCCGCCCCCTTCCGCCTCTGCTCCGGCGAGGAGTCGACGATTCCGGCGCCATCGGACTTCCCCGAGCCCGCTACCTAGACCCTACGCCTCCGCGGTGAGCCACTGTACCGTTGGCGCCCGTCCCTAACCCCTCTAGCCGTCCGTAGCTCCTGCCCCGACGAAGCCCGAACCCACCGCCGCCTCATTTGGTCGCCGGCGCGTCTCCGGTGACCATTTGGTCAGGTGCCTGTGTCAGTTGTTCCCGCGCGCACGCATAGAGCACGCTCGAAGCTTTAGATTTAGCTACTGCGCACTGCATCGCCGTTTGCGTCGTCGCCCGAAACCTCCCCACCGCGGACCTCGTCGGCGGCGACGATTTCGGCTGCCCCCGCACCAACCGATGCCACAGATCGACGTGACTCGTTCTGCCCGTTCGAACGCGACCAAGAACGCGCAAAACGAGGCACCACAGCGTGATTCCGACCGTCTCCGGTGTTCTGCCGCCGCGCGCGAGCTCGCCGGAGCAGCTCCGGCGGCTCCGCTGACCTGGCCAGCGGTGGGGCCCTCCCTGTGAGGCTGCCAGTGGGCCCCGTCCACCGTTTGACCACGTTGACTAAAGTCAACACAGCTACTATTCACCCCCCTGACACTGACTAGTGGGCCCCATGCGCTTAGTTAAGTTAATTAAGGTTTTTAAATTAATCTGCTAATTAGTGTAGACACTGACATCAGGGGCCCACCTCACTAATCTCTCTGTTAGTTTAAATAATTCACTGTTAAAAATAACAGAGGCTGACATGTGGGTCCCACTGGACCCACATGTCAGGTTTGACTGGTCAGCCGTACTGTTGACTTGCTGATGCCAGCATGACATCATGCTGATGTCATATTCCCTTTTTCTGTTAATTTGAATAAAATTCAGAAAATCATTTAAACTTTAGAAAAATCATATCTTTTAATCCGTAACTCCGATGAAAATAATTTATATATGAAAGTTGCTCAGAATTTCGATACGAAACTAGATACGCCCTCCGTATTCCCGTCAGATGCCCCTAGCTAGATGAACATGGAACTTTCGGCCTGTTTTCAATAAATGAATAGTGCTCAACTTTAATAAAATAAATCCAAACAAATTCCTAAAATAGCTAAATGACTTAGACATGTCTTTAAGCAACCCTGCACTGCACCCAGTTGCCACTTGGCTCTGACACCACTAACCTGCAACCGTCCCCCTCCGGTAATCTGTCCGACACAGGTCCGGAACCGGGAATACTTTCCCGGATGGGTTCCCCTCCTCCGTTATGGGTAGCACTGCGTTAGAACGTCTTGCCTTGTGATTACTTTCGTTACTGTGTATTTATATTGTTTCCTCTCCCCCTTTCTTCCCGGTAGACCCCGAGACCGCTGACGGTGCCCTGGTGATCGACTACTTCACCGCCGTTGTTCCTTTTCATTTGCCAAGCAACCAGGCAAGCAAACCCCCCTTTGATCATTCCGATATCGCCTATGTCTATTCTCTCTTATTCTTGCATTAGAATTGCTGCTACTGCTACTGCTCCTATTACTGTTGCATAGCCTGTTTTTGCTAAACTGTTGATACCTGTCTTTATTCATAAACTGCTTAGTATAGGTTGGGTAGCACTGCTGTGGTCCCGCTTTCTCGTAGTTGCCTCGCATAGTACCCTTGCCTCGATCAAGCGATCGAGCCCCTTCCCCTGACCTTCTTCACATCACCGCACACCCCCTAATATGCTCGACTCCGCAGAGTTAACATCGGGTGACGAGGGTGATACCTCCGAACTCACTTTCGATGTTGTCCCTGTAGTATAGCTAGCTCGATGTGGGTTACCGAGGGTGATTCCTCTTCCCACTTCCGACTTAGCTTTTGTCGTGCATCCGCTATGGTGATTACCGCCGAGGGTGATTCCTCCGGTTTCACCTTAACGGGACTTGTCGTTTAGGGATCCAACGAGGGTGATTCCTCGGATTCCTTATCGGCATGAAAACCACACGGATGCCCTATTTCACCATGCCGTGTTTAAAGACGTATCGATCCCCGAGGCCGGACGTCGCCAGGAACAAAGGCGTGCGGCCAGAGGTATCGTGCGTCTGATGACACTTTGAAGTTACTACTACACATGTTGGATGGAGGCGGGTTGACCCAGAGGGGTACCCGCGAGTGCCTTTGAGGCGTGAGCTGTGGAGTCGGGTGACCAGTGAGGGTACCCGCGAGATAACTACGAGGCGTGGCCGGTCATTTCCAGTCCTTGTCACAAGTCCTCGAGACGGGACGACGGGGCCAACAGTATCGTAGGCTCTGCTCGTTACCGCGCGCTCCCAATACACGAAGCGATTTGGATATTTGATCCGAGGGGCCTTCGGGTCCGATAGCACTAACCACCACGTGGGTGTGAGTGGGTGCTCTGCGTCGTATACATCAGCCGGAGTCGTCACGACGTCAGCGATTGAGCGGCCCGTTCGGATTGGACTTAGGATGCAACTGCGCTTGTATAAGGGGTTGCTAGGTCTGCTACCGAACGTCCTCGCAACGTGCGGAGCGTCCGGGGCGATGGCCCCGACCCCCGGGGGCATAGGATTAGTCCGACGTGCTCGATCCTCTCTGGCGGTATCCGGTCGGGTTGCGTCGTATTGTTTAGCCGAGGGCGGGCACGACCTGATGGTGTGTCCGGCCGGAGTTAAGCGAGCGTGGTGGGTAACTTGGTGCACCCCTGCAGGGAAGAAACAATCTATCGATAGCCTGTCCTACGGTAACGGACACTCGGAGTTGTATCCACTTCGGTACAACTAGAACTGGTGACTTGAGATATGAGGTTGATGTTGCTACAAACACTATACATTATTATGATGAACTATTCTGCTCCCTTCTAATTGCTGCAAGACGCTGAAGATGCTAGTCTTCGTCAGGACTAGGTTTTTCCCCTCTCTACTCTGGCTTTCTGCAGTCTAGTCCACCCACATAAAGCCTCCTTTGAAAATAATGCATTGCTAGTATAGATCTGATGTAAGTCTTGCTGAGTACTTTGGATGAGTACTCACGGTTGCTTTGCTTCCTCTTTTGTCCTACCCGCATGATAAACCAGACGACGGAGCCATGGTGCCCGCAGCCCCCGTTGACGACTACTACTACCAGCCCGAGGCTGGCTACTACTACTACCCGGCCGGCGAGTACTGCTACGAGGAGCCGGCGGACGACGACCAGGAGTAGGATCGGAGGTCCTAGGCAGGAGGCCTGCGCCTTTTCGATCGTAGCTTTTCTTTTGCCCCGCCTCGTATGAGGCCTATCTGAACTTGTGTTCTATGTCTGTACCCAGACATCTAATGCTTCCGCTGACTATGTGTATTACACTTGTTATGTATTCGAGCCCTCGAGGCCCCTGGCTTGTAATATATAACTTGCATGTATTTATTTATGTTTTAGAGTTGTGCTGTGATTCCTTCACGTGAGTCCTTAGGCTTGATCGTGTGCATTGCGTGTATGATTAGTGCACGGTCGGGCCGGGGTCGTCACAACTTAGTCGTGAGGCCAACGCATCTATGTAGTAGGTTGAGAGGGGATGATCGGAATCGAGAGACGCAACACAAGACAAGGATATAGACAGCTTCAGGCCCCGGGAAACACCGTCCGGTAATAACCCTACATGCTGTTTGTGGCTAGGTCTCATTATGATCCTCATGGAGTCGCCGCATAAGCCGGATCTCCTTATTGTGTATAGCCCTAGAGATTATTTTCCATCCCTCTTGGGATGCCCTGCCCCTCCTTATATATGTTGAAGGGACGGGTTACATGACTAGTCCTAGTAGGATTAGGATTTCTCTATTACAAGTGGAGTCCTAGTCTTGCTTCCTTTGTAGGAGAATATTCCTTATGACTTTCCACTTAAGCCGGCCCACCATAACATGAGTCGGCCTTCCCATGAACCGCCTTATGGACCATTGAGTCTCGTTATCCATCTGACCCGTCGTCGGTGCCATCCGTGAGTCGCCATGCTAGTGAGTCACCGGACCAGTGAGCCGCCAGACCCGTGAGTCGCTAGTCCTCCAGCGGGTCATCGGTGAAGCGCCAAGTCCGGCCGGGTCATACTTCCGGCCGGGTCATACCGCGGGGTATATCCCCGACATTAGCCCCCAGTTTAATTTGAATTTATCCATGTTAAACTGATCCTGTAAAATAAACACAAGAACAAACTTGACAGGTTGTGCTCCGGGTTAAATATTCTTGTAAGCCGGCACCTGAATATCCTTAAGTCCTTGTCATTTTCTTCTTAATACGTATCTCATAGCAAATCTCATTTAGCAGATATGTCCAAACTTTGCCAATGAAAAAAATCCGGGCACTTCTTCTGAAAAATCCGGGTCAACAGACCAGCTTCATAATCAATTTGCTGACATTGTTTTCTTGTAGAAAAATATATATTATAAAGAATAATCCATTTAACTTGGCTTCCAATGCTCTAGCTTGATAGAAATATTGGTCTTGAAATACTCATCTGATTTTCAGCCGGCTTAAAGATGTAAAACTTGCCGGTTTATCATTGCCAAAACTACGGGGTTATAAAGCAGATGATGCCGGGTCATAACTGTTGCAGACGCCGAATCATGTAATTGATCTTTTTGAGTTATTCAGGCCAAGACTGATAATATGATCCCTCGCTTACTCAAAACTGATAACTTTGGAGATATTCCTTCCTTATATGCATATTACCTGTAGCCCCCAAGTCTTAAGAGGAGAACATAGTGATAGCTTAAGACTTGCTTCAATATAAATGTTGCAACTTTGAAGAAATCCAGATTGTTCATCTCAATCATTAGTCAAAACTGAATATTCCACATATGTAGCCCCCAAGTGCCGGGTTGTCATGCTTGCAGCAACCTGGGACTTGTAATTGCCTTATGCTCATCAAAACTTCAACCAGTGTAGCCCCCAAGGGCCGGGTCATTATGCAATAATGAGCAGGGACTTTGCAGATATGATCATGCAGACTTGAACAACAACGTGTAGCCCCCAAGGGCCGACAGTAAGATAATACTGAGCTGGGACTTCATCAAAAACAACATCATATGATGTAACCCCCACCATGGGGCTCGAACCCATGTCCATAAGGTTAAGAGCCTTGTACTCTACCAACTGAGCAGTGGATCCTTTCAATATAATATATTAAGGCTTGTGTACCTTGAATTTTTGACAGGAGCAATTGGTAGCCCCCAAGGGCCGGCTCATTATGATGTGATGAGTCGGGACTTCAATAAAGTTAGTAAAAAATGACCTTGCATTAGCCCCCAAGTGTCATGGTGCATGCTGGCAGTGACATGGGACTTGCCTGTTTGATGTAATCTCAAATTAAATAATGTAGCCCCCCAAGTGCCGGGTCGTAAGCCTGCAGCCACTCGGGACTATTCCTTTCATTGTAGAATAAATCATATCCATTGATAAGATAATAGCCATTGCGCGAAAGCGACTTTGAAAACCTCAATCATAATATTGGTTATTGATAACCATAAAAAATCCAGACATGTTCTCTATTAAAGATTTGAATAATATAACCTGATTTGAAAACCGGTTCCTGCAATATAAACCGGTATATCTATGCATATATGATGCATGCTATGATGATGTAATGATGATGAAATGTATGATGCAATATATGATGATGTATGCAATGTATGATGATGTATGTGTATGATGACAGAATACTTCAATGAAACTAGCCTGAGCCACTAGAGTATCCTCGCATTCTGTAGCCGGCTCTCAGGTGACCCAATCGATGTTTGAACCTGGATAAGTTCAGATATGACTATCGAGAGTACACGAGGTCGGAGTAGCATCAAGCAAACATGCAGGTTTAACCAAGTTTCAATGAAGGCGGCTTTAGCAGCCTGGATCTATCCTGACTATCTGTAAGCCATGCTCTCACATGACAGTCGGTGTTTTAACCTTAGAAAGCTCAAGTCTTTGGTCGAATACGCCGTAAAAGATTGATTGCTAAGAGTTCGGCGGGTCACTCAGGATGACCTGATGGAGTTAAAGCAGCTGGTATACGGGTAGGATGACCCGGAAAGGTTATGTCCTCTTTGGTCGAATACGACTATGTTTGAACAAGATAACCTGGTCAAGAGGGTAGTAATGCTATGTTCTCTTTGGTCGAATACGCCCATGTTTGAACAGGAAGCCCACAAGTGACATATTTATGAATTGTACTCGTCGGGGACCTATGTTTGAGCTGTGCTATGCATCAAACTCTCTTTGGTCTCTGTAATTTTCCTGAGAACTCGAACTTGCCAGAGATGGATATTCTTCTTGAGCCGGATTTGAGAGCTTCAGATTTCTCTTGAGCCGGATTTGGAACCGGACATTGAGCTTCAGTGCTTTGTGAGAGGTAGTTTTTCCTTGAGTCGGATTTGGAACCGGATATTGAGCCAGAATCTTCATTTTGAGCCGGAAATTTTTCTCATGGTTTTAAAATTTTCACCAATAGGGCAGTTGCCTCCGAGGCTGGGTTATTTTTATCTCCAATGACCCAGAGTTCTTGAATTCACTAAAAATGGCTAACACTGCCGAGTCATGTCATTGTAGTCCCCGAGTCTCAAGACTACTCGAGGAGTTGGTTTTGAGATTCTCCGGACTTGACCATAGCATAAGATGTATATCATTGTCGTTGATAATGCAATGTGAATCCACAGAAGGTTGAGGTGACTGCGGCGTGTTATAAATGATCCCGTATAAGCCGTATCAGCAACTTGGCCAATGGTTCCTTCCAACTGGCTGTTTGAAGTTAACCAAACTGTAGTAGTGGCGACTTGTGCGCCTGCCCATTGAGCCATCCAGTGCAGACGGCGGCTGATAACACATGATGATTTGCTCCAGAGTTGTTGGAAGAAAACCGGACTATCCGAGCAGTGACTGGCTTTATACTCAATAAACAGCTCATGCAGACAGGTGCGGCCCGGTGTGTTGATGTAGACCAGGCCACGAGAAATGGACGGCAAAAACAAGCGCAGCATCATAGGCGATATAAACAGATGAGTCGGCCACAGTGTTGTAAGCCGGTGCAGACAGGCTAGTCAATCACAGGCACGGTAAACTGGGCGGACGGGCGGGTCAATTGCAGACGCTGTAAGCCGCACGAACGGGTGAGTTGATGTAAACCGGTCTGCAAAACTGCGGCTTATATATTTGTTGAGCTTGATGGCATGGTTATTATGCTAGCGCGTTATAATGGTGGCGCGAGCTATATATGACCATTACTCTTATAGTGAATAATTGTCCTGCATAAACAATATTGCAGACCAATGCAAAGATAAAATGTTCTTTGACAAAAACAATATGTGATAATAAAACAAGCATGGATGGATATCACCTGATTTGTCTAGATGATAGACAGAGTCAAACGTTCCATCCGTAGATCACCTCCAGTAATTTCAATAGTGATTCATCCACTCTCTCTTTTTATTGTAATGAGGTATTCATGGCAGCGGCCGCTGGGCGTTGCCGACTCCAGCAGTAACGGTGGCTTGCGGCGCGGCCGGCGGCTCATTGCATAGGTCAGGTGTTTCGTGGAGTAGCAGCAGAGAGACAATTCGAGGCGCTGATGTCTACACACGCTTCTACTCTTGTAGACTATGTTGGGCCTCCAAGCGCAGAGGTTTGTAGGATAGTAGCAATTTCCCTCAAGTGGATGACCTAAGGTTTATCGAACTCAGGGAAGTAGAGGTTGAAGATGGTCTCTCTCAAGCAACCCTGCAACTAAGATACAAGAAGTCTCTTGTGTCCCCAACACACCTAATACACTTGTTAGATGTATAGGTGCACTAGTTCGGCGAAGAGATGTTAAATGGCAAGTGATATGGATGGCAAAACAAAGTAATATAAATCTGTAATAAAAAGTGCAGCAAGCAAACAAGTGGTAAACGTGAGCACAAATGGTATTGCAATGGTGGAAACAAGGCCTAGGGTTCATACTTTCACTAGTGGCAACTCCCAACAACATTAACATAATCGAATCACATGATATTTCCCATAAAACATGCAATGGAGACGCACCCGGAGGTCATTCCTTCGTAGTCAAGAGAGGATGAGAATTATGTAGGGCTACAAAAGCACACCTCAAAGTTCGTAGTTCTCAATCTAAGGATTTCCCAATGTCACCGCGGCCATCCAAAGAGAGTCCCACAATCACCACAACATATCTAAAGGATAGTCAAAGACAAGCACCAAGAGACTCTCAATCTTCAATCAACACAGAAGAGAGGAAATCACTCATGAAAATATTTTTCTAATCCATGTCCAATAGACCGCTGTCACCTTGGTCTCGGGGATTATACTAGATAAAGACAAGTGAGTACATCAATCCAATACATAGAGGAAGGGGAAATATCATGGGATCACCCTAGATTAACATAGCCTATGATCACAACGAAGATCACATCATGGGAGAGAGAATTGACCACATAGCTACTGGTAGAAACCTCAGCCCCGAGGAGGAACTACTCCCGCATCATGGAGGGAGGAAGCAACGTCGATGGAGATGAATCCGGGGGCACTTCCCCGTCCCGGCAGGGTGCCGACATAGGAATTCTGGTCCCCCGAAGCTTGATGGCGATGGCGGCGGAGATCGAAATTGCGTCTGGAGAAAAGGGGTCTGGAACCAGGGTTTCCTCGACGGGTGTTAAATATATGCCAAAGCGGGTCGCCAGGGGGGGGCTAAGGGGGGCCCAGGCGCCCCCCCGGCGCGGCCTGGAGGGGGGCCGCGTGGCCAGGGCGCCTGGAGCCCTGGTGGCCCCCCTCCGACCCTACTTTGGCCACAAGGAAGCTTCTGGAACGCTAATTTTTTATATAATTTTTCCGGGATTTTTCTGGCAGTTTTCGTAATGGGAAAACCTGAAATACAAAAACAGCAGAAAACAGAAACTGGCACTGGGGTGCACTGAGTTAATAGGTTAGTCCAAATATGATCAAAAGTGTATGGAAGTGTATAAATATCATAGCAATATCACACAAAAGAGGCATGGAGCAAGCAGAAATTATAGATACGTTTTGGACGTATCAACATCCCCAAGCTTAATTCCTGCTCGTCCTCGAGTAGGTAAATGATAACATGCATAATTTCTGTGGTGACATGCTATTAACCATATAAGAACTTTTCATAGTCACATGACAAGTGCTTACTGAGACAATGAATCTGTAGTAATTAAGTTGACTCATGAGAAAATCACAAAGAACTGAAAGTTTTACAATATGATACCGAAACACTCAATAGATTTGTAATGAGCATGGTGTGCAAATATGATAAAGTGATATCTCGCTTGCCCCCTTTAGTGAAGCAAAACATAAATGTAGGGTCACTTCCAAGGTTTAAGTGACGACTAGATACAATGATTTCAGAATAAACGATATCATAATCATGCAAAAGACAATGCTACTTTGGGACAATGCACATTACGCTCAGAATGACAATCATGCTCTTAATAGTTGGTGCTTTAAAGAAGGTGGAGACTCTCAAACCGTGGCATTTGTTGGCAAGGTTGAAAACCCGTGGTCGGAAACAAAAACTAAACATGTACCAGAGCTCTTGGTTTTAAAAACAGAGGTAATAATTATTTTTTTGAATATGCATGTTTCGTCAACGAATGCTAGCAGATAACTCAATCACTTCTCGAGCTGGACAAGTTTCGAGGAACGGCTCCCGAATGAGGACGATCACATCCTCTTAATCTCCTTTGTTTATCACTGCCAAAGTTTTCTGATTTCTCATGAACAAAGTGTGAAGGAGGGTTTGTTTGTTGTATAATTTTTTTAATGAGCCGGGCGCACTCTATGCCAGTTCCTTCTCGTATTATGGGTTTGCACATTAGACATGCAATCCCGGGGTGAAGCTTGTCCAACTTAAAAAGATCATGAATTAACTACTACTTCCTCATGAGCTAAAACAGAGGCACAAAAGAGAAATGCTTTTTTTTGAATAATTTCGAGATGGTACATGAAAGTCTTCGTTAGGAATGGCAGGTAAATACCATGTATAGGAAGGTATGGTGGACTCATATGGCATAACTGGTTTAAAGGATTTTGGATGCACAAGCAGTCAGTCCGCTTAGTACAGGCGAAGGTTAGCAAAAGAATGGGAGCGACCAACTAAAAGAGCAATGACGGTCATAATCATGCAGAGCGACAAAGCAACATTGAATCAGGCATGGAAGTTATATCGCTACTCAGAAACTAAATATCATCAAGGCTTGATAGACTTTCTTTACAGTCTTAAATATGCGTGAGCATACGCCAAGTCAATCAAAATAAATTCTTGAAGGAAGATATTACTAAACCATACCACATCATAAGCAAACAAATCATGTTGGTACTCCAATAACACATTGGGAACCCCCCAGCTATTTGAGACTAACCATAAGAAAACATGAACTACTAAGCACCATTATGCACATAGCATTTTTATCATGGACATATCAACCAGTGCAACAGAAGCCAACTCTCTTAACAAGATAAGCATGATAACTAAAGAGAGTTCCAGCAACCAACTAAACAAAAGCTTTTTAAAAAGTAAAGCGTGAAAACTAAGAGCTAAGCATGACAATAGCTATTGAAAGACCAAGAACATACACAGCAAAGATAAACATGAAAATTCTATGTTGTGTTCTAGGTTGAAGTGGAGCGTGTCTCTCTCCCACACAAAGAAAGCTGGGTTCCAACTCGTTATGAAAAGCAAGCAAAGCTAAAGAAAACTAAAAAGGAAACTAAAAGCAAGACGCTCCAAGCATAGCACATAACACATGAAGTGATAAAAATATAGTGGAACGAAAGACGAACTGATAATTGTGGATGGAGAAGGGGATGCACGGGGGCATCCCCAAGCTTAGACGCTTGAGTCTTCTTGAATATGTCTTGGGGGTGCATGGGGGCATCCCCAAGCTTGAGCGTTTGACACTCCTGAATCTTTTTATCATCTTCCCTCGCACACTTGAAAACTCCCTTCATACATAACTCATCATAATCTGATTAGCGAGGTTAGTACCCATAATTAAATAATTGTTCCTTACTGAAAATAAGGATATTCTTGAAGGTCTACTGTTTCTCAAGATTGCCAAAAGGTTTTTGCAAAGAAAAAGCAAGCTCAAGGTTTGCAAAATGAAGAAAAGGCAAAACAGGACAGAATCTGTAAAAAACAGACCAGCAGGTAGTAAATGATTTTTTCGGGGCACTTCTGCAACTCAAATCAAAAAACTCAGAACAGACGCCCGAAAGAAAATTGTATAGAGCACGCTGTCGAAAAAATTCAGACCAAAAGGATGATCTGGTGATTTTATACGAATTTTTCTGTCCAAGGACAGAATCTGTTTCCTGGACAGCACGTCACAACTTTTGAACTTTCTTGCAATCAGAGGCTACACTTGGCACAAAGCTGAAAAGTAAAGATACAATGATGATGCTACTGTAGTAACAAACATCAAGACCACTAAAAACTGAAAGAACAAACTGAAAGCAAAGATAACAAGGGTTGTCTCCCTAGAGCTCTTTCTTTATAGCCATAAAGATAGGCTTAAGACTTTAATGATGCTCTCGTAGGAATAAGAGTTGAAGAACAAAAGAGAGCATCAAGAAGCAAATACCAAACACATTTAAGCCTAACATGCTTCCTATGCATAGGAATATTGCAAGAAAATAAATTATTGAAGCATAAATCAACTAGCATAGGAAGGCAAAACAAGCATAACCCTCAAAACCTTCAACATAAAAAGAGGGAACTTAATATTATTGAAATATTTATAAGCATATGTTCCCTTCTCATAATAATTTTCAGTGGGATCACGAATAAACTCAACAATATAAGCATCACATAAAGCATTGTTATCATGATCCACATGCAAAAAGGTACTCTTACTCTCCACATAAGCATAATCTTTCTCATTGGTAATAGTGGGAGTAGGACTATCATAAACAACTTGAACACTGTAGATTAATTGTGTATTAGGAAGACGGTGTTCAACAAGGGAGTAATTCCCTCCATGATTATGACAAGTTTCATAAGGATAATTTCTCCTTATGTCATAGGTACCTTTATAATCACTATAGATTGGAGTTATAACATCATCATAGTAGAGAAGAGCATTATCATTGCTAGCAACTATATTTGTAAACATGTTGTCTTTATTCTTACTAGCAAAAGAATTATCAATTGTCACATTACTAGTGGGTAAAGGATTTGCAATCCTATCATCCCCAAGCTTAGAGCTTTCCATATCATCACTTTCAGAGTTGGTACCAAAAAGATTTTCAAGATCATAAGTAGCATTATCATCATTTTCCCAATCACAATAAGTAACATGCATATCATAATCAAAATCATCTTCAATAGTACCTACGGACGTATCATCAAGATGATAATTAAGGCAATAAACTTCACCTTCTTCTTTAGACTTACAACCGTTAGGATAAAAGTTGATGGGAGGAATATGCTCAGGCCAGGTTGATACCCATTCTTCTTCCTTCTTGCTCCTCTTCCTCCTCCTCTTCTTTTTCTTCTTCTTCATCTTAGGAGGGAGTGGTTGGAGATGAAGCTTCTCCACATATCCTGGTTTATCATTAGAAACAATAGGGGAAACTTGGGAGAAGCTCTCCTTTTTATTAGCAGAAATATAAGAGACATTTTTATACTTTGGTAAAGTCCCCTCCTTTCTAATCTTACTTATGTAATCATTTTCATGGCAATTAACAACACAATAGAGATGACAATTTTGCAAAGTGTTTTTTATTCCTATGGCATTAACATCTAGCCAAGAAGTCTTTTCTGATAACTCCTCACACATCAAAAATAACATAAGCTCATCATAAAGATCAGAGGTGATCATGTTATCACACAACTGGTTAACAGTTATGTTTTGAAAGTTCATGCATTGAAAATTAAAGTGACCCTCTATACAGCAAAGTTCACAAGTAAAAGGATAAAGGTCACACAATTCTCTAGCAATTTCATTTAAATCTCTGACCCAAGTGATTGTTCTTTCATGCTTATGTTGCTTACAATACTTCTCTTCTTCAATCATAGGCCTTTCACAAGGTCTATCCACTCCACAAAAATTAACATGCTTATATAAAACTTCATTTTTAGGAATTGGATCATGCATGTTGCAATCATCATGAACAATTTCATTTTCTTTGCAAGTCTCTTTAAAAGGTTTATGATACTTGATCCAATCCTCCTTAGGCATATTAAGATGTGAAGCAAAAGATTTGAGGAAATCAAGAAGGAGTTGAGAATCAAGCCCAAACTTAGCACTAAACTTATTAAAACTTGTAGTTTCAACAAAGGACTTAATGCAATCATACTCATAAATTATACCTGACTCTTTACCTTTGTCGATCTCCCAATTTTCAGTGTTGCGTTGAATTCTTTCAAGGAGTTCCCATTTAGCATTAATCTTTTCATTTGTGAAAGAACCCATAGAGGAAGCGTCGAGCAAATCTTTATTCTGTCGAGAAAGCCTCGCATAGAAATTAGTAATAATCATATCTTTGGGGAGCCCATGGTTAGGACATTTTAGCATTAACGTTTTCAGTCTCCCCCAAGCTTGAGCTATGCTCTCTCCGTCATGAGGATAGAAATTATAAACATAATTCCTATTCTCATGGACTTCATGAAGAGGATAAAACTTGGAGTAAAAGAGAGACTGTATCTCTTCCCAATCCAGCAGGTGAGAGTCATCTAGTAGCCTATACCATTCCAATGCTTTTCCTTTCAGTGACAAGGCAAATAATTTCCTCATTACAAACTCCCTTGATACACCTGCAAGCTTAAATAATGAACATAGTTGTGACAGATATAGCAAGTGTTCACCGGGATGTCCGTCTCCTGCATAATGATTAGCCAAAACATAATCGATAATACCAGCTGGTATTTTATAGGGCACAATTTCAGTAGGGGGAGGAGCAACCACCACAGGTGTGGGGCGTCTTCCCATAAGCAACGATCCAATAGCACGGTTTTCCATAAACATAACTAGTGAAACTAAAAACAAGAAACGAAAAGATTTAATTGCAAGATCTAAAGATATACCTTCAAGCACTCACTTCCCCGGCAACGGCGCCAGAAATAGCTTGATGTCTACACACGCTTCTACTCTTGTAGACTATGTTGGGCCTCCAAGAGCAGAGGTTTGTAGGACAGCAGCAATTTCCCTCAAGTGGATGACCTAAGGTTTATCGAACTCAGGGAAGTAGAGGTTGAAGATGGTCTCTCTCAAGCAACCCTGCAACTAAGATACAAGAAGTCTCTTGTGTCCCCAACACACCTAATACACTTGTTAGATGTATAGGTGCACTAGTTCGGCGAAGAGATGTTAAATGGCAAGTGATATGGATGGCAAAACAAAGTAATATAAATCTGCAATAAAAAGTGCAGGAAGCAAACAAGTGGTAAACGTGAGCACAAATGGTATTGCAATGGTGGAAACAAGGCCTAGGGTTCATACTTTCACTAGTGGCAACTCCCAACAACATTAACATAATCGAATCACATGATATTTCCCATAAAACATGCAATGGAGACGCACCCAGAGGTCATTCCTTCGTGGTCAAGAGAGAACGAGAATTATGTAGGGCTACAAAAGCACACCTCAAAGTTCGTAGTTCTCAATCTAAGGATTTCCCAATGTCACCGCGGCCATCCAAAGAGAGTCCCATAATCACCACAACATATCTAAAGGATAGTCAAAGACAAGCACCAAGAGACTCTCAATCTTCAATCAACACACAAGAGAGGAAATCACTCATGAAAATATTTTTCTAATCCATGTCCAATAGACCGCTGTCACCTTGGTCTCGGGGATTATACTAGATAAAGACAAGTGAGTACATCAATCCAATACATAGAGGAAGGGGAAATATCATGGGATCACCCTAGATTAACATAGCCTATGATCACAACGAAGATCACATCATGGGAGAGAGAATTGACCACATAGCTACTGGTAGAAACCTCAGCCCCGAGGAGGAACTACTCCCGCATCATGGAGGGAGGAAGCAACGTCGATGGAGATGAATCCGGGGGCACTTCCCCGTCCCGGCAGGGTGCCGGCACAGGAATTCTGGTCCCCCGAAGCTTGATGGCAATGGCGGCGGAGATCGGAATTGCGTCTGGAGAAAAGGGGTCTGGAATCAGGGTTTCCTCGACGGGTGTTAAATATATGCCAAAGGGGGTCGCCAGGGGAGCTAAGGGGGGCCCAGGTGCCCCCCCCCGGCGCGGCCTGGAGGGGGGCCGCGTGGCCAGGGCGCCTGGAGCCCTGGTGGCCCCCCTCCGGCCCTACTTTGGCCGCAAGGAAGCTTCCGGAACGCTGATTTTTTATATAATTTTTCTGGGATTTTTCTGGCAGTTTTCGTAATGGGAAAACCTGAAATACAAAAACAGCAGAAAACAGAAACTGGCACTAGGGTGCACTGAGTTAATAGGTTAGTCCAAATATGATCAAAAGTGTATGGAAGTGTATAAATATCATAGCAATATCACACAAAAGAGGCATGGAGCAAGCAGAAATTATAGATACGTTTTGGACGTATCAGGCGCGGCCCCGGGTCAAGGCCACGGTAGTGGAGGACGGCAGAGACGAGCCGAAGGCCGTGGCCGAGCCGGTGTTGGAGTACCACAGCCAGCGCGTACCGGCAGGTCGACGGCGCGGATGAATCGGGCGGGTCAAGGCGCAGACCAAAGGCACTATCCAGCCATCGTTGGGGTCTCCTCCGAGTTGCAGCCTCCCCCCGGGCTTTCCTCTTTGTGCGTCAGACCCGTATCAAACTAGCAGCCAGATCTTTAGCTTCTGAACAACTCAAATAAAGTGAGTCGGCCATGTAGTGGTTTGACGTCCGGTGACTCAGGGCGCGGACGACGAGGTTGCTTGGCTGGGGTGACTCGGGGCACTGTTCGGAGGTAGCAGCGAGGCGCGACAGAGGTGTGCAGACGGTGGAGGTGATGGCGAGGTGCGGCCGGCTTGATGATGTGGTCCGAGGCGATAACAACAGAGTCCGAATCCAAGTCACTGACCTTGTTCGGGTCATTCCTAGTTTGACTTCCACGTCCAGTCTTTCAGATCGTGGTCTCCTTTCTCTCCCTTTTTTTGTATCAATTTTCCAAGGTAAATTCGATCTGGTCGCCTCCTCATGTAGCAGTTTTGGCTACGTAAAATATCTGGAGTTGTAGATCAACTTGGTCATCACGTGGCAGAGTGCTAATTGAAGTAGTACAATTGCTACTGTTGGCTCATACGAACAGAGGTCTTGGTCTCGGCAATTTTTCCAGACAGCAGCAGCGGAGCAGACCGCAACCCTACCTCGCTCTCAATCACAATCTTGTACCTGACAGCTTCAAACTTTAATCATGATTCCGATCAAACCAATGAATTCGCCGACTCTTCCCAAGGTTATTCCATGCCGGGTTACCATGGGCGGTTGCTTCGCGTCAATTCTTCGTCGTCTGACCAACTGCGGCCTTCTCGATCCCTTGGAAAAAGTCCCTCCAAGAACTCAACTCCACCGTGCGCAGGCCCCATGGTGGGCGCCAACTGTCATGGAATTGTCACGTCAGATGTCCTAGTGTGAGGACTTCGTCGTGAGGCCAACACATCTATGTATTAACTTGAGAGGGGTTGATCGGAATTGAGAGACGTAACACAAGACAAGGATTTAGACAGCTTCGGGCCTCGGGAAACACCGTCCAGTAATAACCCAACATGATGTTTGTGGCTAGGTCTCATTATGATCCTCATGGAGTTGCCGCATATGCCGGCTCTCCTTATTGTGTCTAGCCCTAGAGATTATTTTCCGTCCCTCTTGGGGTGCCCTGCCCCTCCTTATATATGTTGAAGGGGCGGGTTACATGACTAGTCCTAGTAGGATTAGGATTACTCTATTACAAGTGGAGTCCTAGTCTTGCTTCCTTTGTAGGAGAATATTCCTTATGACTTTCCTCTTAAGTCGGCCCACCATAACATGAGTCAGCCTTCCCATGAGCCGCCTTATGGGCCATTGAGTCTTGTTATCCATCTGACCCATCGTCGGTGACATCCGTGAGTCGCCAGGCTAGTGAGTCACCAGACCAGTGAGCCGCTAGACCCGTGAGTTGCTAGTCCTCCGGCGGGTCATCGGTGAAGTGCCAAGTCCGGCCGGGTCATACTTCCGACCGTGTCATACCGCGGGGTATACCCCCAACAAGAGTTGTATATGATGCAACCAGAAGGTTTTGTCGATCCTAAAGGTGCTAACAAAGTGTGCAAGCTCCAGCGATCCATCTATGGACTAGTGCAAGCATCTCGGAGTTGGAATGTACGCTTTGATGAAGTGATCAAAGCATATGGTTTATACAGACTTTGGAGAAGCCCGTATTTACAAGAAAGTGAGTGGGAGCTGTGTAGCATTTCTGATATTATATGTGGATGACATATTGTTGATTGGAAATGGTGTAGAATTTCTGGATAGCATAAAAGGATACTTGAATAAGAATTTTTCAATGAAAGACCTCGGTGAAGCTGCTTATATATTAGTCATCAAGATCTATAGAGATAGATCAATACGCTTAATTGGACTTTCACAAAGCACATACCTTGATAAAGTTTTGAAAAAGTTCAAAATGGATCAGTCAAAGAAAGGGTTCTTGCCTGTGTTACAAGGTGTGAAGTTGAGTAAGACTCAATGCTCGACCACTGTAGAAGATAGAGAGAAAATGAAAGTCATTCCCTATGCTTCAGCCATAGGTTCTATCATGTATGCAATATTGTGTACCAGACCTGATGTGTGCCTTGCTATAAGTCTAGCTGGGAGGTACCAAAGTAATCCAGGAGTGGATCACTGGACAACGGTCAAGAACATCCTGAAATACCTGAAAAGGACGAATGATATGTTTCTCGTTTATGGAGGTGACAAAGAGCTTGTCGTAAACGGTTAGGTCAATGCAAGCTTTGACACTGAACGGGATGACTATAAGTCACAAACCGGATACGTATTTTTGTTGAACGGTGGAGCTGTCAGTTGGTGTAGTTCCAAGTAGAGCGTCATGGCGGGATCTACGTGTGAAGCGGAGTACATAGCTGCTTCGGAAGCAACAAATGAAGGAGTCTGGATGAAGGAGTTCATATCCGATCTAGGCGTAATACATAGTGCATCGGGTTCAATGAAAATCTTTGGTGACAACACTGGAGCAATAGCCTTAGCAAAGTAATCCACGTTTCACAAGAGAACCAAGCACATCAAGAGACGCTTCAACTCCATCCGCGATCAAGTCAAGGAGGGAGACATAGAAATTTGCATAATACATACGGATCTGAATGTCGCAGACCCATTGACTAAGCCTCTTCCACGAGCAAAACATGATCAGCACCAAGACTCCATGGGTGTTACTCATTACTATGTAATCTAGATTATTGACTCTAGTGCAAGTGGGAGACTGAAGGAAATATGTTCTAGAGGCAATAATAAATTTGTTATTTATATTTCCATATATATCATGATAAATGTCTTTTATTCATGCCAGAATTGTATTAACCGGAAACTTGATACATGTGTGAATACATAGACAAAACATAGTGTCCCTAGTATGCCTCTACTTGACTAGCTCGTTAATCAAAGATGGTTGTGTTTGCTAACCATATACATGTGTTTTCATTTCGTCAATGGGATCACATCATTAGGAGAATGATGTGATGGACAAGACCCATCCGTTAGCTTAGCACTATGATCGTTTAGTTTTATTGCTATTGCTTTCTTCATGACTTATACATGTTCCTCTGACCATGAGATTATGCAACTCCCGAATACCAGAGGAACACCTTGTGTGATATCAAACATCACAACGTAAATGGGTGATCATAAAGACGCTCTACAGGTGTTTCCAAAAGTGTTTGTGGTGTTGGCATATATCAAGATTAGGATTTGTCACTCCGAGTGTCGGAGAGGTATCTCTAGGCCCTCTCCGTAGTACACATCATAATAAGCCTTGCAAGCAAATGATTAATGATTTAGTCACGAGATGATGTATTACAAAATGAGTAAAGAGACTTGACAGTAATGAGATGGAACTCGGTATGATGACCGACGATCGAATCTCGGGCAAGTAACATACCGTTGACAAAGGGAACAACGTATGTTGTTATGCGGTTTGACCGATAAAGATCTTCGTAGAATATGTAGGAGCCAATATCAGCATCCAGGTTCCGCTATTGGTTATTGACCGGAGTTGTGTCTCGGTCATGTCTACAGAGTTCTCGAACCCGTAGGGTCCGCACGCTTAACGTTCAATGACGATTTGTATTATGAGTTATGTGTTTTTGATGACCGGTGATTGTTCGAAGTCCCGTATGAGATCACGAACATGACGAGGATTCTCGAAATGGTCGAGACATAAAGATTGTTATATTGGACCATGTTATTCGGACACCGGAAGTGTTCCAGATAGTTTCGGATAATACCGGAGTGCCGGAGGGGTTACCGGAACCCCCCGGGGAAGTATTGGGCCTTAGTGGGCCTTAGGGAAGAGAGAGGGCAGCTTTCCCTCAGAGCTTGGGTTATAATTCACCTAAGAGCTTTCCCTGAGAATTGTTGCTATTATGGAGCTTATAAATGACCCAAGTTCTTCATTTATCCTTCTGGTGAAATAAGTTTTTCATCTCCTTGTTGATCTCAATCCAATCAAATGTTTTCGTCAGTGGCCGGTTGTCACCTCATAATTTTGAGATGTTTTCCATAAGCCCACATCAAGCTTATTCTTTCGTTGTTGATTTTTTTCCATCAACCCCATTCAACCCTTCTTTGTAAGGAGGATTTCCTAATTCATTTGTGGGAGAAGTTGTCATTTTCTTCTTCGTTCTTTCTTCCCAACGATCTATATTCTATTCTTTCATTCCAGAGGCATTGTGATGTTGCTCTCTCGAAACCATCATAGCGTTTTATCAAAATCATGTTATTTCCCTTGCTTCTCACTTAACTGGAATGTTGTCACCTACATTCTAGTTCCCTCATCTTATCAAGTTTGCCTCTCTTTTCAACCGGAGTGCGTCTGAATCTTTCTTATTCCTTCTCAATCTTGGTTAACCGGAGTGGTTTTGAAATTCTTCCGTCATCCGTGAGCTCTTGTTTCATGTCTTTCAACCTGCAAGGTTCTCATAATGTTCCTTGTTCCTCCTTTTACCGGAGTGCTCTTAACTTCGTTCATCTCTGTTGTATTCTTTCCTTCAAGATTGTTCAACCTCTCAAGGTTTTTTGGTTTCACTCGTCTGTCAAAGAAGCAACTTTGTTTTACCTCTTCCTCTTCCGTTTTTACCCGATATCATCTCTAGGATCTCGGGTCGAGATCCTCTGTTAGTGTGGGAGAGTTGTGACGCCCGAAGACCGACGTCCCAGAAGATTCCAGAGATTCTAGATGTTCCGGGTTCTCCTGTGTGTTTCATTTGTGCTTGTGTTATTTATTTTGCATTGCATCATGCCATCATGTCTTTAATCTTTTGCATCTCAACTTAAATAAATCATGTGGATCTTCGATCCATTTAAATCGAGGGAAGTGTGATTTCTCTTTATAACATATCCTCCTAATATGATGGAGCTATATTATAAGTATTCCATTTGTTTGGAATTAACCCAAACACACTTGCAAATATTCCCCATGCCTTTTTCACTCCAAGTTTCACCGTCAAACCTTGCCAACAATTCTTATCCATTTTTTTATCGAGGTTCCTCCAAAATTCGAACATTTTGGACACTTCAAAAATCAAGTCTTAGTTCAAACCCTTTTGAATTAAATTCAAATATATTTGAATTTAATCTTTCAATCTTGGCCATTCCTAATTTCTTGCATCAACACATTTTTATGTGAGTCCAAGATATTTATCCTCTTGCTCAAATTCTTTCGCTAAACCTCTCCATCTTTTCTTCTATCTATCTTTTCTTTTCGTTTATTTTATTTTCTCTTTCTTTTTCCTTCTTCTAAGGAGTTTTGGAGAGGGGGAGAAGGGAAGCCTGGCTGGCCCATTGGCCCAGCCCACCAGGCGGCCTAACCTAGCTCGACCCGAGCCCCATCTCCTCCCGTCCCCTCGCTCCTCCCTCCCAGCGCCGCAGCATTTTCCCCTCGACCTCCCTCTCGTCCCCACTCCTCCTCCATCGCCCCGCATCGCCAGACCAAGCTGCCGCCGGCCCTTCTCGGCATCGCCCCGCGCCACCGTCCTCAAGCCGCCCCGCCGTCCGCCTCTGGCCGCGGACGCCGCTGCCAGCGATAGCACCACCACCTGCGCCCTTCCCCTCCGACCTCCTCCGCGCCTCGCGCCGGCCCCCGGCGTGCCAAGGCGGCATCGCCCCGCGCCCCGTCCTCCCCGTCCAAGGCCGCCAGTGCCAGCCATCGCCTCCTCGCCGCGGCAGCGCGATGCGCTGCCTCACCGCCGCAGCGCGCAGCTCCAGCACCTCATCGCCGACTCCCTCCAGCGCCCGTGACGTCCAATTGCTCGTCGACCCCGCCGTCCTCCGCTTCCCGCCGGTGCTGCCCCGCACCTCCGTCGCCAGGCCGGGCCTCTGCGTCGCACAGCTTGCCGTGACCGAGACCTTTGCTCGGTGTTTTGTTGCTATTGTTGTTTATCCCAGGACCTCGGAGGTCAAGTACCGCGACGACTGGATCCGCCAAGTTCCTCTTCATGTACGACTACCTCCGTTGTTGTTTTTGACAAGTACCACGACGCATGCTCGGAGCCCTCGGTTCCATCAAGTCCGACTACTACATGAACGAGTACCGCGACATCGACAACCCGTCAAGTTCGACTATGCCCGGAGGTGAAACAAGTACATCTACGGATACCCGAACGCCTACGAACCGTGTACGACTACTGTCGCCGAAGGCCGTCGAGTGAACAACTACCGTCGCCCCGAAGATGTTGGCTTCGTAAAGTACCTCTCCGAAACGGAATGTGAACGACTACTTCGTTGACGACCTCATGAACAACTACTTCCTCTACGAACCGTGTACCACTACTACCACTACGTCCCTCGACGATCTTGATCCTCCTCGAACGAACGTTCCGAAGGTATAACCCCGAGACGATGCCCGTGGATGAATGCTTGTTGTGTTGTATGAGATGTTTCCCTTGTGTGCTCCGTGCCCGTTTCGCCTTTTGTCATGCTCCTCGGTTGCCTCGTCGCCGACTCATGGGAACCCGATGACGGGATCACCCCACCTTTCTTCTTGCATGGCACGCTCTCCGTCATCTTTTGCACCGGTCTCTCAACGGGTTACCGGAACCGAGATGTTGCCGTTGCATCATTTTCGGATCGTTGCCGTGGCACCTTTTCTTTCCACCATGGTGACAAATACTCCTTATCATCTTCATGTCAACTTTTAATAAAATTGCATAAAACTTGATCATATCATCCGCATCATGTTAACAACATTTAAAACATGTGAATTGTTGTTGTTATTTCCGGCCTCATTTAAAATGTCTAAATAGGTAGTTTGTTTTGCTTCACTTCTGTTATCACATTTAAATCATCGAAAGCCGTGCCCACGGTTATGTGGTAGATTGGAATTTGTTAATGTCCGGTTGTAGAAAACTTGACAGAGGATCCGAAGTAAAACACACAACTGTGTGAGTAACCGTGACTGTCTCTTTTCACTTTGAGAAGAGAACACGGTGGGGTTATGTTTGATTCGTATGTAGTTCAGGATCTTTAGCGATCACTACTAGTTGCGACCGTTTGCGTAAAAGCTCATCTTATTCTTGTACTCGTAAGTTAGCCACCATAGTTTGCTTAGCCGCTGCTGCAACCTCACCACTTTACCTCTTCCTACCCATTAAGCTTTGCTAGTCTTGATACCCATGGTTATGGGATTGCTGAGTCCTCGTGGCTCACAGATACTACAACACCAGATGCAGGTTCAGCCGAGAATGAAGCAGGAGTTGGATCAGAACTCCACCGGGAGTTCGATGAAGAGAGTGGCCGTATGTTTGTGACGTTTGTCAACGTTCAGTAGTGGTTTCTACTAGGGGCGATTCGGACCTGTGGCTTTATGTTTTGGTATCTTTCTTTTGGATCTTCACCCATAGTCGGGTTGTGATGTTTTGGATGATGTTTTGCTTATGTAATGTATTGTGTGAAGTGGCGAGTGTAAGCCAACTATCTCCTTTGCAATTTAATCCCTCTTTTACATGAGTCGTGCAAAGATACCAAACTTGAGATCATTCCAGAATGGGCTTATACCTTTAAGTCGTGCCTCGACACGTAGGAGGTATAGTCCCATCCTGGGCATTACAGCTCCCCTCCACAGATTCCACCTCAGGTCATATTGTTGTAGTGCTTAGGCGAAGCCCTGTGTGGATCACATCATCAACACCGTCACCACGTCGTTGTGCTGACGAAACTCTCCCTCATCCTCAACTGGATCAAGTGCTCAAGGGACGTCATCGTGATGAACGTGTGCTCAACACGGAGGTGCCGTATGTTCGGTACTTGGATCGGTTGGATCGTGAAGACGTTCGACTACATCAACCGCGTTACTAAACGCTTTCGCTTTCTGTCTACGAGGGTACGTGGACACACTCTCCCCGCTCGTTGCTATGCTTCTCCTAGATAGATCTGGCGTGATCGTAGGAAAGTTTTTGAAATACTACATTTCCCAACAGTGTTGTATATGACAAATGTTGTTTGGTAGGTTGCACTAGAAATTTTGAACCCAAAAAACAAGTTTTAGTTTTATTTATCAGAAATTCCTCAATCAAGAAAAATAAATCTAAACCAAAAAACAATTTGCATTAGAGCTTAATTCCATAAGCAAATCGAAAGACCTTGCAAGAAAAAAATTGAACGTACGTGGTTCACATTGGGCGGCGGCTGCTGATGCATTTTGGAAGGGATAGCGGATGGACAAATTGGCACCTCCTGACCTGGGCCTTCGGCTCCCATCCACACCCCTTCGATCGATAAGATGGTAGATCTGGCTGAGCAAGGGGCGTCAGGAAGGAGGCGTTCATGGAGGGACTACCGCTGCCACCCACCCCGCTTCGGTCGACTGGGTGTGGATCTGGTAGAGCAACGACCGTTGTCAAGGCAACATTGGCCGCAGAGTTTGACGGCGGACGGTGGGGCTAGTGTCAGGGAGGAGAATGATGGGGATTCGACAACCTCCGTCGCGGATTTGGCGACGACGACGAGCGGCGAGGTGAGAGCTCGAGTGGGGAACAAGAAGGAAATGAGGGGCGAGAGTAAGGGGATGCTCTGACCCCCACGACCACGAGAGAATCGCTACCCACACCTGCATTGCGGGTGCAGCCAATTTGCACCAGTTGGGTCTGCACGCGCGAAACGTCTGAATCCTACGTTCCGCTCAGCCTGGCTAAGAGGCCACTGTTTGCATCGATCGGCCCAAGCTGAGGTTGGCACACAGGAAACCAAACAGGCTAGATTTTGCATGCAGGTTGCGAGCTAGGTGCGATGCAAGGAGCTTGCCACCAAAAGATGGGCGGGCCACACAGAAGAAAACGACCTAGGGTCTATTGTTTCAAGGCCCGGGAAATGAATGTAAAGTGTACAAACCCCATGGGCTGGGTGGGCCATGGCTCATTCAGCCTTGCAATAGCTTCCAGACACCATCTATTGTCGTCATCCTTGCTACAAGGACATGATTTGTTTCCGTTTATGAAGTGCATAAGAGCATCTCTAGCAAATCTCATGTCCTAAAAGTGCAAAATCTTATCCTTATGCCATTTGCCTCAAAAAATGTTTAGGGAAACGACGTTAGCTCATCTAGAAAATCCTCTATAACTTAATCCTGAAAACTAACATTTGGTTCAGGCCGCGCCAGCGAGGAAGGCCATGTCGGTGATGCACCGACGCTTTGAGGACATGCTCAAGTTGTGTTTTTACATAAGCTCATTTTAAAATAATAATTGTGTTATAATCAACTGAACACATACACTAGTAGAAGCAAAATCCAGTGCAATATTTATCTATCAACAGTCGGTAGCAGTAGCAAATTTCAGTTTTTTTAGAAGCAAAATTCAGTTATGCACAAGCGATCTCGAGCCAACCTCTAAGCGATGGGTCGTCCTCCGTGATCTTGACGGTACCGTGGACCGAGTCCATGGCCACACACGAAAATTCTATATCAATGGACCTTTACAGACTATTACGGGGCTTCTCTTTGTTAACTAATCTTCACCCCCTGATTTTCAGGGGGTGTGGGTCCTCCATCTTGATTTCTTCCAATTAAATAATTCCACCTCGGCTTCCCCGTACTAGTCCGTTGCCATGCCCCCCCGTGCGTGTAGGTGTAGCAAAGTTCGGCCACACACGATATCGGCGAGCCATGAACCTAAGCCTCAAGCCACGCACCGCAAGGTGGAGCTCACCCTGGACGGCATGCAAGCGCTCTTCCCTGGCGACGCCAGTTTCGGCTCAGGTGAGGCCACGACTGTTGTGGTTGGAGTAAGAATAGGCGTAACAGTTGCAATTTAGGGGAGGTTTACTTTTAATTTTGCGAAATACGGTCTGAGTGATCTGCTAGCTAGCCCTTAATCCCTCAAACTAACCGGATGATACCCCGTGTGTTGTTGCAATAATCGGTTATAATATATTTCGATTGTATTTGATTGTGTGGAATATAACTATTTATAAATTAATAACACGTGAACCAAAATTCAAAATAAATAGCATAATTGGATGAAAAATATTTTCTCTTGCATGGTTTTATGTGGTGGTGGATCTTTTCTAATGCAATGTATATAAGATAGGAAAACGTTTCCAGCCGGAGCACCGGCTGAACCGTTCCACAGGTCGCGCTGGCACCGCTTGATCAATATAGATCGTGCGCTCGGCAATCAAACATTTCTTTTTCTTTTTCACCTTATCCTCCGCTGGCACTGCTTGATCAATATAGATCGTGCGCTCGGCAACCAAACATTTTTTTTTCTTTTTCACCTTATCCTCCCGTGAAACGTTCTCTGCCTCTAATTCTGTCTTCATCCAAACTACTGTTGCCTTCTTCTAGCCACAACACGGCACTCCTCATACCTCGCCGCACCTGGTGCTTTCCTCAACGGACTCGCCTTGTCTTTTTATCTTCATCTCTGGTGCCACACGGGAATAGTGTTGCTGCTGCAGCCAACCACCATTTTGTGTTGCCGCACACTAGCGACTCAGCATAACGAGGACCTGCTGGTTGGGAGGGGTGAGCCATCGCCGGGGCAGAGATGTCATTAGTTGTCGGCACTCCGGGGTTGCCGCGAGCCGCGTAAACGCATGGTCGACGGCGTCGCTGGAAAATGCTACAACCACGTACCCCAGAAGCTACAACCAGTTCGCCCCGATGCTACAACCCCATACACTGGAGCTGCAACCCGGCGAGGCATCGTCGACTAATGCTTCAAACGTTTACCACAGAAGTACAACCACATTCACCAAAGTTGCAACCTGGTTTACCGGAGTTGTAGCCGAGCGACGCCGTCGATCCTGAATGCTACAACTGTATGTCGCAAAAGCTACAACCAGTTCATGGATATGCTACAACCTCGTGCACCGAAGCTGCAACCAACGAGGCGTCGTCGACGAATGCTACAACCGTTTACCAGAGAAGCTACAACCATGTTTGCCCGAGTTTCAACCGTGTTCGCCAGAGTTGTAGTCGGGCGACACCATCGTTCGCGAATGCTACAACCGTGTGCCCCCAGAGCTACAATCATTCAAATGGGAGCTGTAGCTGGCGCCGCCGTCGTGGACGGATGCTACAACCGTGCACCGTAGAAGCCCACAACCATGTTCGCCAGAGCTTCAACAGTTGGCGATGCTGCATCTGTGTACACGGGGGCTGCAACCGGCGACGCCCGTCCCTCGCGAGGCCGCGGGAGCGCACAGGACTTGCCTATGTTGGTACTGGCGATGGTTTAGGCTTCAACGATGAAGACTGCTTATCTATTGTGCAACGAAACTGCTACCTGCTGTGTGCAGGAGTCCGTGAGATGGATCCTATTTATGGTGAGCCATGATAGCGTATAGTAGTTGTGATGCAGGCTAGGTCATTGCGCAAGCGGGGGACCACACCTGCGAGCCTGCACATCACTGGGCGACGGGGGAACCAACGCTGCTATTTTGAGAGATGAGGTGTGGTTTTTTTTCGTGCGCGAGACGATGCGACGAGGAGGTTGACCGAATCAGCAGGAGAAGCACATCGTGGGCGTTGGTGCGCGTGGAATCCTACGGTTCTGGGGCGACCGGCCGAATTGTTTGGGCCGGCGTGCCGACGCATAGCATCGGGAACCATTTGGCAACTGCGCGTCGGCCGAAGCTTCGGCCGGTCCCGCGTGCGACGCTCGATCACAGCGACCAACCGCTTAAAAATTTGGCGATGCATGTTTGCGTCGTTGGTTTATCATTTATTAGCCCGTCACGTAGCCTTGGCCCACCACGGGCGCTCGTCCAGCTTTTCCTTGTTCAGCTTTCTTCTTCAGCTTTTCTATTTTTATTGGGCTATCACGTGCTGCTGCATACTGCGACTATGGTGATTGCATGCTGGAACCATTGATAATTTTTGCTGCATTGACTCATGGTGGATCTACGACTGGCGACGGCAGGGAAAATGATTTTTGCTGCAACTGTCATCGGATTTTGCTATGAGCGGTGAGGAAATTTGCTAGATCAATTCATGGTAGAGGTGCGACTCGGGATGGTGACGACGACGATTTTTTGCTGCAACTATTGTTGTTGTTTTTTTTGCGCGAGGTTTTTTGCTACATCCATTTTTTATGGTGATGACTGGTGGTCGTCGTTCGTGCAACCCTGTGCAACGAGCGTCGACGGTGATAAGAAGCTTCAACTAGTGTGGGAAAAAGTTTCAATCGACGCGAGAAAAAGCTTTAACTGGCACGGTGGTGACGGGGATGCGGGCAAGATTTGTTGGAACCGACCTTCGACAGAGCTACATGCTACAACCACGATCGCAAAGTGCTACAACCAGCTCCACACACTACTACAATTGGCACCGCATTTTCCTCCGTCGCACAAACGACATCTCAGTGTTTTGCTACAATCGATGTCACACTTGCTACATCCAACGTTGTATTTTGCTACGACCAATGCATGCCCTTACTTTTTGTGTTTCATGTCTTTGTTTCCTGATCTTGCTCCCGTACCACCGTATGAGGAGCTCGTCGCCGTTGATGGGTACGACCACCTTCTGCCGTAATCACCATATCCCCTCACTGAAGCGAGCATCTCCTCCCTCCCATGTGCCTTGAAAGTTGCTCCCTGTTGTGGCAACTAGATGGCGTCGTGCACTCCCATGTACAAGTGGCTACTGCGTGGGGCTGCCGACGACTCCGCCTCGCCGGAAGGCCTGTGAGGTCTTGCTGCAAGCGGGGGTGCCAGTGGTCGTGGGCTGTGGCGAAGGAAGGCGGCACAACTCCTACTTTGCACCTAGGCGGTATCGATGCTACAACTAGTGGAAATTTTTGTTAGGAGCGGCAACAATTTTTGCTGGAACCTGTGACTGTTTTTGCTGGGATCCGCCGTGAGTGGTGCTTTTTGCTGCAACTGGTAAGATATTTTGTTGCAACCAGCGGTAAATTTTGCTGGAACCGGCGACAGTTTTTTTTGATGCAAGACGGTGCAACCGACCAGTACGACACCATGGGAGATGCTGCAACCTTGCTATGACAAGATGCAACCGTCCCACGATGGAGGTGCAACTGGTGACACGACGGTCGCGACTAGTGTCAGGGATATTACTAGCAGGTGTAAACCGGCTAGGGTAAACCGGATTATGATAATATAGTTGAATAGTTGTAAGCTCAGTAGAAATTACGGCCCATGAAGGTTTAGGGCCCATGTGTAAAGTTTACGGTTTGTAAACCGTCCTATCATGTAAACTTGAGAGACAAGGAAGAAAGAGCAGAGACCGGGGCGAACACGGATATGAGCCGGCCTCGGGACTCTGTAAACCGGACCGGGCGTCGCCTCTATATAAAGGGACGACCCGGCGACGGTTCAAGGACAAGCAACAATCCGTCGAGAGACAGGCAAGCAATCTGCTCCTTGTTCATCGACGCCCAAGCAATACCAAACCAAACTAGACGTAGGCTTTTACCTTCATCGAAGGGGCCGAACTAGTATAAACCCTTTGTGTCCTTTGTGTGCTTTTAACCTCTTCAAGCTAACCCGTGCGATGGTTCCATCACTAAGTCCGTTAAACCGGACATCTGCCGTGCTAATTCCACGACAGTTGGCGCCCACCGTGGGGCCTCCGCACGATGGTTTCGAGTTCTTGAAGGGAAGCTTTGAAGGACTCAACGGCTACGCGGTCGGCCGGATGACCAAGAGTCGCCGCGGCCGGATCTACATCGACGACGCCGGCTGGGGCCCGGAGGCCGATTCAATCGAATACGGGTACCGGGTTCCCTTCGGCGGCATCCACGTCTTCATCGGCAAGATTGGCGAACCGGGACCTGAGCCGGACATCTTCTCCGACATCATCGAGCCGGCTCAGCGTGCAAGATCGGTCCAGATTCAGCCTGCCATGAAGCGCGTTTTCGTTGGAGCAGTACATGGAGTCCAAGCCGAGGACGGATCGGATTCTGGTGGCGAGACGATTGTCTATTCCGACGATGAATCCTCATCCGGAGAGACTGAATCTTTGTATATGTTGCGGGACGGCCGATCCGAGGGTGTGTCTGACGGGGATAGTATTCCGGACCCCTTTGATCTGCCGAGCCGGGTGGCTGTCTTTATGGCCGGATCACAACCTACGCTGCAGCACACGGTGAACGGGGCGAACACAGCAGAAACTGGTGCAGGGGGGAGCGGCCATGCCCCCTCGCCCTCTGACGCTCTATCCGCCTTAGTAGAAGAGTTGACAACCCGAGCAGTAGCAGTGGTGGCTCCAGCAGACAAAGCACAACACGATGCGGAACTCCTTCAGCTAAGAGGCCGGATCGAACAAGCAAGGGAGGATCTGAATGCAGAGAAAGCTATGATAGCAACAAGGCAGGCAGAGCTGGATTCTCAGGCCTTCCAGCTCAGGATGGATCAGGCCTCTGCGCAGGGAGTAAAGAATAGGAGGTATCAGTCTCGTCTACCGCCGGTTTATGAGGCGATGAATCTCTTTGGAACGCCAGGAGCGGGAGCCAGCAATAATCCAGAGGCAAACCGGAGGGGAGCCCCGGTGGCAGGTGAACCGGTTCGACAGCCTACTGCGGAGAAAGATCGACGGATTATATCCACGCCTCACATCCCCACCCCTCCGGGTCACTACTCAAACCCCCTGGATAACATTGTCGCCGCCGCTTCACGCCTGGCCGCTTTACCCATTGAGGGGACATCTCCCGTGGCAATGGAAGCACGCAGGGTCAAGGATCTGCTCAACACGGCGTTGACACAGCAGCATGCTTACTCCTATAGCAGGGAGAGACTTCATTCAACACCCCGCCACAGCCGGAGTTATACTCGGCATTGGGATGAACCGGAGGTGTCCAGCAGTGAACGGAGGCGGCATCGTCACAGACAGGATAATCCGACGGGTGCAGAGGCGCAAGCCCGGGAGGCGGTAAACCGGGCCGGACCTACGGCCCGCGAGGAGATCCGCCAAACGACGTCGGGTCATGCAACCACAGCGGAAACAGGAGTCACGACGAGTTCCTTTGGAGTGCAGTGTCTTATCCCCGCTTTACGAAGCATAAGGTTACCTAAAGATTTCAAGGGTCCGCGTAAGGTGCCTAACTACACAGCAGATTTGGCTCCAGAAGCTTGGATTGAGAGTTACGAGATGGCTATGGAGATGCTGGACGTGGATGAAGCAGCTTGCGCGAAGTACTTTACCATGATGCTTGAGGGTACAGCCCGGACCTGGTTAAAGGGCTTACCACCTAACTCCATCGAATCATGGGGTGAGTTACGCCGCCAATTTATCAAAAATTTCAAAGACACGTGCAAGTAGCCGATGTCAGTGGTGGACCTAGCGGCATGTACACAAGGAGAGCAGGAGCCTACGAGTGCATGGGTGCGGCGAGTGTCAGAAATCTTGCACTCTTCGAACGGTATCAGTCCAGTACGGCGATAGTAACACTGGAAAACAATTGCCGATTTGAATCTCTGAAGTTGAAGCTGGGACGGCTCAAACGGGATTGTAATGACATGGGGAATCTCATGAGCGCTTTGGTAAAGTATGGGGACTCAGACAACACTAAGTATCCAGAATCGGATGGAGATAAAACCGGAAAAGCCAATAAACCTGGTAAACCGGCGTAGGCTAATCCGGTCGGAACGAGCTTCCTCGGGAAGCGAAAGGCAGAAGGTGGCTCTCATTTCGTGGCCAATACCCAAGTTCAAGGGAGCTTTCAACGCAACAAGGGTAAACCGCCTCCACAAAACGGCGGGGGGTTCATTAATTGGGAGCGACAATTGAACGAGCCTTGCCCGAAACATGGAACAAAGGAACATCCAGCTAAACATACCTGGGGGAGAATGTCGGGCCATGATGGAGGCCATGAACTGGGCCAGATCGAACAACGGACCACCAGGCGGCGGTTCAGGCCCTGGGTTTCATGGTCCGGGTCATCAGGGTAATGGCTCCGGATCAGGATATCATGGCGGCAATAATGGTTACAATAACCAAGGCCATCATCAATATGGTCAGGGCGGTTACAATAACCAAGGCCACCATCAGTATGGTCAGGGTGGTTACAATAGCCAAAACAACCAGCAGCAGGGCCAGGGCAATCACATCAATCAAGGCAATCAGCAGCGTCAGCAGCAGCAGCAATCCGGATATCAAAATAATCCGAAGGAGCTGAGTAGTGGACAGTATCATATGTTCACTACGAGTTTATGCAAACGAGATCAAAAAGTCTTAAAGTGGGCGGTTCACGCGGTTGAACCGGCAACACCACGATTCCTGCGCTGGTCGGAACAGCCTGTTGTGTGGAGCAGAGAGGATCACCCGCCGCGAGTTGATAATGCGGGCCAATTAGCCTTAGTGGTGGCACCACAGGTGGGTGGCTACAAATTCACCAAGGTTCTCATGGACGGCGGCAGCAGAATCAATATCTTGTATTATGAGACTTTCCGTCGCATGAGGCTGACTGATAAGAAGCTTAGACAGTCAAACACGGTGTTTCCTGGGGTAGTGCCAGGTAAATCAGCTTACCCAGTTGGAAAAATTGACCTAGAAGTTACCTTTGGAGATGAACAGGATTCCAGGTCAGAGATGATAACCTTTGAAGTTGTAAAGATCCGGAGCCCATATCATGCCCTGTTTGGACGACTGGTTTACGCCAAGTTTATGGCCAGGCCGTGTTATGTTTATGTGCAGCTCAAGATGCCGGGTCACAAGGGAACCATCACGGTTCATGGAAGTCGCAAAATTGCATTGGAGTGCGAAGAAGGAGACGCTGCTTATGCAGAGGCAGTATGTGCTACGGAGGAATTAAACTTTTACAAAGACAATGTTGATCCGGTAGATATGTCCCCGTTAAAGAAGCCAACTACAGAGCATGATCCGGCGTTGAAATTCAAATCTGCAGAGGAAACCAAGCAAGTTGACTTTGTGCCAGGCGATTCGTCCAAGGAGTTCACTATCAGTGCTAACCTTGATCCTAAATAGGAAAGCGCGCTCATCGAGTTCATCCGTGAGAATCGGGATATCTTTGCATGGAAACCTTCTGACTGATGGAGAATGTAGTATTTTAAAATTTTCCTACGATCACGCAAGATCTATCTACCAGATGCATAGCAACGAGAGGGAAGAGTGTGTCAACGTACCCTCGTAGATCGGAAGCGGAAGCGTCAAGTGACGCGGTTGATGTAGTCGAACTTCTTCGCGATTCAACCGATCAAGCACCGAACGTACGGCACCTCCGTGTTCAGCACACGTTCAGCTTGATGACGTCCCACGAGCTCTTGATCCAGTTGAGCTTCACGGGAGAGTTTCGTCAGCACGACGGCGTGGTGACGGATATGATGTATTCACCGGTGCAGGGCTTCGCCTAAGCACCGCGACGGTATGACCGAGGTGTATTTCTGTGGAGGGGGGCACCGCACACGGCTGGAACAATTCAACTTGTGTGTCTTTGGGTGCCCCCCTGCCCCCGTATATAAAGGAGCAAGGGGGAGGCCGGCCGGCCCTTGTTTGGTGCGGCTAGGGGTGCAATCCTACTAGGAATAGGATTGCAATCCTATTCCTAGTAGAAACCACCAAAGAAGGAAGAGAGGGAAAGGAAAAGAGGGAGAGGTGGCGCCCCCCCAATCCTAGTCCAACTAGGAACCCTAGGTGGGGCGCCGGCCAGCCCTATGGGCTGCCTCTCTCTTTTCCATAAGGCCCACTATGGACCATCCCCCTTCGTAGGGGGTTCCGGTAACCCCCTCCGGCAATCCCGTTAAATCCGAAACTTTTCCGGAACACTTCCGGTGTCCGAATATAGTGGTCCAATATATCAATCTTTATGTCTCGGACATTCCGAGACTCCTCGTCATGTCTGTGATCTCATCCGGGACTCCGAACTACCTTCGGTACATCAAAACTCATAAACTCATAATACCGATCGTCATCAAACGTTAAGCGTGCGGACCCTACGGGTTCGAGAACTATGTAGACATGACCGAGACTCATCTCCGGTCAATAACCAATAGCGGAACCTGGATGTTCATATTGGCTCCTACATATTCTACGAAGATCTTTTATCGGTCAGAACCGCATAACAACATACGTTGTTCCTTTTGTCATCGGTATGTTACTTGTCCGAGATTCGATCGTCGGTATCTCCATACCTAGTTCAATCTCGTTACCAGCAAGTCTCTTTACTCGTTCTGTAACACATCATCTCGTGACTAACTCATTAGTCTTTTGCTTGCAAGGCTTATTGTGATGTGTGTTACCGAGAGGGCCCAGAGATACCTCTCCGACACTCGGAGTGACAAATCCTAATCTTGATCTATGCCAACACCACGAATACTTTCGGAGACACCTGTAGAGCATCTTTATGATCACCCAGTTACGTTGTGACATTTGATAGCACACAAGGTGTTCCTACGGTATTCGGGAGTTGCATAATCTCATAGTCATAGGAACATGTATAAGTCATGAAGAAAGCAATAGCAGAAAAACTAAACGATCATAGTGCTATGCTAACGGATGGGTCTTGTCCATCACATCATTCTCCTAATGATGTGATCACGTTGATCAAATGACAACTCATGTCTATGGCTAGGAAACATAACCATCTTTGATCAATCAGCTAGTCTAGTAGAGGCATACTAGGGACATACTGTTTTGTCTATGTATCCACACATGTACTAAGTTTCCGGTTAATACAATTCTAGCATGAATAAAAGACATTTATCATGATATAAGGAAATACAAATTACATCTTTATTATTGCCTCTAGGGCATATTTCCTTCAGTCTCCCACTTGAACTAGAGTCAATAATCTAGATTACAAAGTGATGATCCTCACACCCATGGAGTCCTAGTGCTGATCATGTTTTGCCCGTGGAAAAGGCTTAGTCAACGGGTCTACAACATTCAGATCCGTATGTATTTTGCAAATCTCTATGTCTCCCTCCTTGACTAGATCGCGGATGGAATTGAAGCGTCTTTTGATGTGCTTTGTTCTCTTGTGAAACCTGGATTCCTTCGCCAAGGCTATTGCTCCAGTGTTGTCACAAAAGATTTTCATTGGACCCGATGCACTAGGTATTACACCTAGATCGGATATGAACTCCTTCATCCAGACTCCTTCATTTGCTGCTTCCGAAGCAGCTATGTATTCCGCTTCACACGTAGATCCCGCCACGACGCTCTGCTTGGAACTGCACCAACTGACAGCTCCACCGTTCAATACATATCCGGTTTGTGACTTGGAGTCATCCGGATCAGTGTCAAAGCTAGAATCGACGTAACCGTTTACGACGAGCTCTCTGTCACCTCCATACACGAGAAACGTATCCTTTGTTCTTTTCAGATACTTCAGGATGTTCTTGACCGCTGTCCAGTGATCCACTACTGGATTACTTTGGTACCTCCCTGCTAGACTTATAGCAAGGCACACATCAGGTCTGGTACACAGCATTGCATACATGATAGATCCTATGGCTGAGGCATAGGGAATGACTTTCATTTTCTCTCTATCTTCTGCAGTGGTCGGGCATTGAGTCTTACTCAACTTCATACCTTGTAATACAGGCAAGAACCCTTTCTTTGACTGATCCATTTTGAACTTCTTCAAATTCTTATCAAGGTATGTGCTTTGTGAAAGTCCAATTAAGCGTCTTGATCTATCTCTATAGATCTTGATGCCTAATATATAAGCAGCTTCACCGAGGTCTTTCATTGAAAAACTCTTATTCAAGTATCCTTTTATGCTATCCAGAAATTCTATATCATTTCCAATCAACAATATGTCATCCACATATAATATTAGAAATGCTACAGAGCTCCCACTCACTTTCTTGTAAATACAGGCTTCTCCAAAAGTCTGTATAAATCCATATGCTTTGATCACCTCATCAAAGCGTATATTCCAACTCCGAGATGCTTGCACCAGTCCATAGATGGATCGCTGGAGCTTGCATACTTTGTTAGCACCTTTTGGATCGACAAAACCTTCTGGTTGCATCATATACAACTCTTCTTTGAGATATCCATTCAGGAATGCAGTTTTGACATCCATTTGCTAGATTTCATAATCATAAAATGCGGCAATTGCTAACATGATTCGGACAGACTTAAGCATCGCTACCGGTGAGAAAGTCTCATCGTAGTCAACTCCTTGAACTTGTCGAAACCCTTTCGCAACAAGTCGAGCTTTGTAAACAGTAACATTACCGTCTGCGTCGGTCTTCCTCTTGAAGATCCATTTATTTTCGATGGCCTGCCGATCATCGGGCAAGTCAACCAAAGTCCACACTTTGTTCTCATACATGGATCCCATCTCAGATTTGATGGCCTCAAGCCATTTTGCGGAATCTGGGCTCATCATCGCTTCCTCATAGTTCGTAGGTTCATCATGGTCTAGTAACATGATTTCCAGAACTGGGTTGCCGTACCACTCTGGTGCGGAACGTACTCTGGTTGATCTACGACGTTCAGCAGAAACTTGATCCGAAGTTTCATGATCATCATCATTAACTTCCTCACTGATTGGTGTAGGACTCACTGGAACAGTTTTCTGTGATGTACTACTTTCCAATCCGGGAGAAGGTACAATTACCTCATCAAGTTCTACTTTCCTCCCACTCACTTCTTTCGAGAGAAACTCCTTCTCTAGAAAGGATCCATTCTTAGCAACGAATATCTTGCCTTCGGATCTGTGATAGAAGGTGTACCCAACAGTCTCTTTTGGGTATCCTATGAAGACACATTTCTCCGACTTGGGTTCGAGCTTATCAGGTTGAAGCTTTTTCACATAAGCATCGCAGCCCCAAACTTTAAGAAACGACAACTTTGGTTTCTTGCCAAACCATAGTTCATAAGGTGTCGCATCAACGGATTTAGATGGTGCCCTATTTAACGTGAATGCAGCTGTCTCTAAAGCATAACCCCAAAATGATAGTGGTAAATCGGTAAGAGACATCATAGATCGCACCATATCCAATAAAGTACGGTTACGACGTTCAGACACACCATTACGCTGTGGTGTTCTGGGTGGCGTGAGTTGTGAAACTATTCCACATTGTTTCAAATGAAGACCAAACTCGTAACTCAAATATTCTCCTCCACGATCAGATCGTAGAAACTTTATTTTCTTGTTACGATGATTCTCTACTTCACTCTGAAATTCTTTGAACTTTTCAAATGTTTCAGATTTGTGTTTCATTAAGTAGATATACCCATATCTGCTCAAATCATCAGTGAAGGTTAGAAAATAACGATACCCGCCGCGTGCTTCAACACTCATTGGCCCACATACATCAGTATGTATGATTTCCAACAAATCTGTTGCTCGCTCCATAGTTCCGGATAACGGAGTTTTAGTCATCTTGCCCATGAGGCATGGTTCGCAAGCACCAAGTGATTCATAATCAAGTGATTCCAAAAGTCCATCACTATGGAGTTTCTTCATGCGTTTTACACCAATATGACCTAAACGGTAGTGCCACAAATAAGTTGCACTATCATTATTAACCTTGCATCTTTTGGTTTCAATATTATGAATATATGTATCACTACAATCGAGATCCAATAAGAATAGACCACTCTTTAAGGGTGCATGACCATAAAAGATATTATTCATAAAAATAGAACAACCATTATTCTCTGATTTAAATGAATAACCGTCTCGCAACAAACAAGATCCAGATATAATGTTCATGCTCAACGCTGGCACCAAATAACAATTATTTAGGTCTAAAACTAATCCCGAAGGTAGATGTAGAGGTAGCGTGCCGACGGCGATCACATCGACTTTGGAACAGTTTCCCGCGCGCATCGTCACCTCGTCCTTAGCCAATCTTCGTTTAATCCGTAGTCCCTGTTTCGAGTTACAAATATTAGCAACCGAACCGGCATCAAATACCCAGGTACTACTACGAGCATTAGTAAGGTACACATCAATAACATGTATATCACATATACCTTTGTTCACCTTGCCATCCTTCTTATCCGCCAAATACTTGGGGCAGTTCCGCTTCCAGTGTCCAGTCCCCTTGCAGTAGAAGCACTCAGTTTCAGGCTTGGCTCCAGACTTGGGTTTCTTCGTGGAAGTAGCAACTGTCTTGCTATTCTTCTTGAAGTTCCCCTTCTTTCCCTTGCCCCTTTTCTTGAAACTAGTGGTCTTGTTAACCATCAACACTTGATGCTACTTTTTGATTTCTACCTCCGCAGCCTTGAGCATAGCGAAGAGCTCGGGAATTGTCTTTTGCATCCCTTGCATATTATAGTTCATCACGAAGCTTTTATAGCTTGGTGGCAGTGATTGAAGAACTCTATCAATAACACTATCCTCGTCAACTTTGCAACCAAGTTGAGTCATATGATTGTAGTACCCAGACATTCTGAGCAAGTGTTCGCTGATAGAACTATTCTCCTCCATCTTGCAGCTGTAGAACTTATTGGAAATCTCATATTTCTCAATCCGGGCATTTGCTTGAAATATTAACTTCAACTCCTGGAACATCTCATATGGTCCATGACGTTCAAAACGTCGTTGAAGTCCCGGTTCTAAGCCGTAAAGCATGGCACACTGAACTATCATGTAGTCATCAGACCGCGATTGCCAGACGTTCAAAGCGTCCACATTAGCGGGAGGGGGCTTGTCACCTAGCGGTGCTTCAAGGACATAATTCTTCTGTGCAGCAATGAGGATAATCCTCAGGTTACGGACCCAGTCCGTGTAATTGCTACCATCATCTTTCAACTTAGCTTTCTCTAGGAATGCATTAAAATTCAAAGGAACGGTAGCACGGGCCATTGATCTACAACAACATAGATATGCAAAAACTATCAGGACTAAGTTCATGATAAGTTAAAGTTCAATTTAATCATATTAATTAAAGAACTCCCACTTAGATAGACATCCCTCCGGTCATCTAAATGATCACGTGATCCAAATCAACTAAACCATGTCCGATCATCACGTGAGATGGAGTAGTTTCAATGGTGAACATCTTATGTTGATCATATCTACTATATGATTCACGCTCGACCTTTCGGTCTCCAGTGTTCCGAGGCCATATCTACATATGCTAGGCTCGTCAAGTTTAACCCGAGTATTCTGCGTGTGCAAAACTGGCTTACACCCGTTGTATTTGAACGTAGAGCTTATCACACCCGATCATCACGTGGTGTCTCGGCACGACGAACTTTCGCAACGGTGCATACTCAGGGAGAACACTTATACCTTGAAATTTAGTAAGGTATCATCTTATAATGCTACCGTCGTTCTAAGCAAAATAAGAAGCATAATAAGATAAACATCACATGCAATCAAAATATGTGACATGATATGGCCATGATCATCCTGTGCTTTTGATCTCCATCTCCAAAGCACCGTCATGATCACCTTCGTCACCGGCGTGACACCTTGATCTCCATCGTAGTATCGTTGTCGTCTCGCCAACTATTGCTTCTACGACTAACGCTACCGCTTAGTGATAAAGTAAAGCAATTACATGGCGATTGTATTTCATACAATAAAGCGACAACCATATGGCTCCTGCCAGTTGCCGATAACTTTACAAAACATGATCATCTCATACAAAATCGTATAACTCATCATGTCTTGACCATATCACATCACAACATGCCCTGCAAAAACAAGTTAGACGTCCTCTACTTTGTTGTTGCATGTTTTACGTGGCTGCTACGGGTTTAGCAAGAACCGTTCTTACCTACGCATACAAAACCACAACGATGTTTCGTCAAGTATGTGCTGTTTTAACCTTCACAAGGACCGGGCGTAGCCACACTTGATTCAGCTAAAGTGAGAGAGACAGACACCCGCCAGTCACCTTTAAGCAACGAGTGCTCGTAACGGTGAAACCAGTCTCGCGTAAGCGTACGCGTAATGTCGGTCCGGGCCGCTTCATCTCACAATACCGCCGAAGCAAAGTATGACATGCTGGTAAGCAGTATGACTAGTATCGCCCACAACTCATTGTGTTCTACTCGTGCAAATCATCTACGCATAGACCTGGCTCATGATGCCACTGATGGAGAACGTAGTATTTTAAAATTTTCCTACGATCACGCAAGATCTATCTACCAGATGCATAGCAACAAGAGGGAAGAGTGTGTCTACGTACCCTCGTAGACCGGAAGCGGAAGCGTCAAGTGACGCGGTTGATGTAGTCGAACTTCTTCGCGATTCAACCGATCAAGCACCGAACGTACGGCACCTCCGTGTTCAGCACACGTTCAGCCTGATGACGTCCCACGAGCTCTTGATCCAGTTGAGCTTCACGGGAGAGTTTCGTCAGCACGACGGCATGGTGATGGATATGATGTATTCACCGGCGCAGGGCTTCGCCTAAGCACCGCGACGGTATGACCGAGGTGTGTTTCTGTGGAGGGGGGCACCGCACACGGCTGGAACAATTCAACTTGTGTGTCTTTGGGTGCCCCCATGTCCCCGTATATAAAGGAGCAAGGGGGGAGGCCGGCCGGCCCTTGTTTGGTGCGGCTAGGGGTGCAATCCTACTAGGAATAGGATTGCAATCCTATTCCTAGTAGGAACCACCAAAGAAGGAAGAGAGGGAAAGGAAAAGAGGGAGAGGTGGCGCCCCCCCAATCCTAGTCCAACTAGGAACCCTAGGTGGGGCGCCGGCCAGCCCTATGGGCTGCCTCTCTCTTTTCCATAAGGCCCACTATGGACCATCCCCCTTCGTAGGGGGTTCCGGTAACCCCCTCCGGCAATCCCGTTAAATCCGAAACTTTTCCGGAACACTTCCGGTGTCCGAATATAGTCGTCCAATATATCAATCTTTATGTCTCGGACATTCCGAGACTCCTCGTCATGTCCGTGATCTCATCCGGGACTCCGAACTACCTTCGGTACATCAAGACTCATAAACTCATAATACCGATCGTCATCAAACGTTAAGCGTGCGGACCCTACGGGTTCGAGAACTATGTAGACATGACCGAGACTCATCTCCGGTCAATAACCAATAGCGGAACCTGGATGTTCATATTGGCTCCTACATATTCTACGAAGATCTTTTATCGGTCAGAACCGCATAACAACATACGTTGTTCCTTTTGTCAAACGGTATGTTACTTGCCCGAGATTCGATCGTCGGTATCTCTATACCTAGTTCAATCTCGTTACCGGCAAGTCTCTTTACTCGTTCCGTAACACATCATCTCGTGACTAACTCATTAGTCTTTTGCTTGCAAGGCTTATTGTGATGTGTGTTACCGAGAGGGCCCAGAGATACATCTCCGACACTCGGAGTGACAAATCCTAATCTTGATCTATGCCAACACCACAAATACTTTCGGAGACACATGTAGAGCATCTTTATGATCACCCAGTTACGTTGTGACGTTTGATAGCACACAAGGTGTTCCTACGGTATTCGGGAGTTGCATAATCTCATAGTCATAGGAACATGTATAAGTCATGAAGAAAGCAATAGCAGTTAAACTAAACGATCATAGTGCTATGCTAACGGTGTTGGGGAACGTAGTATTTTAAAATTTTCCTACGATCACGCAAGATCTATCTACCAGATGCATAGCAACGAGAGGGGAGAGTGTGTCTACGTACCCTCGTAGACCGGGAGCGGAAGCGTCAAGTGACGCGGTTGATGTTGTCGAACTTCTTCGCGATCCAACCGATCAAGCACCGAACGTACGGCACCTCCGCGTTCAGCACACGTTCAGCTTGATAACGTCCCACGAGCTCTTGATCCAGTTGAGCTTCACGGGAGAGTTTCGTCAGCACGACGGCGTGGTGACGGATATGATGTGTTCACCGGCGCAGGGCTTCGCCTAAGCTCCGCGACGGTATGACCGAGGTGTGATTCTGTGGAGGGGGGCACCGCACACGGCTAAAACAATTCAACTTGTGTGTCTTTGGGTGCCCCCTGCCCCCGTATATAAAGGAGCAGGGGAGGGAGGCCGGCCGGCCCTTCCTGGTGCGGCTAGGGAGGGAGTCCTACTAGGAATAGGATTGCAATCCTATTCCTAGTAGGATTCACCGAAAGGAAGAAGGGGGAAAGGAATAGGAGAGGTGGCGCCCCCCCCAATCCTAGTCCAACTAGGAACCCTAGGTGGGGGCGCCGGCCAGCCCTATGGGCTGCCTCTCTCTTTCCCTTTTGGCCCACTATGGACCATCCCCTCTCGTAGGGGGTTCCGGTAACCCCCTCCGGCATTCCCGATAAATCCGAAACTTTTCCGGTATACTTCCGGTGTCCGAATATAGCCGTCCAATATATCAATCTTTATGTCTCGGACATTCCGAGACTCCTCGTCATGTCCGTGATCTCATCCGGGACTCTGAACTACCTTCGGTACATCAATACTCATAAACTCATAATACCGATCGTCATCAAACGTTAAGCGTGCGGACCCTACGGGTTCGAGAACTATGTAGACATGATCGAGACTCATCTCCGGTCAATAACCAATAGCGGAACCTGGATGTTCATATTGGCTCCTACATATTCTACGAAGATCTTTTATCGGTCAGAACCGCATAACAACATACGTTGTTCCTTTTGTCATCGGTATGTTACTTGTCCGAGATTCGATCGTCGGTATCTCCATACCTAGTTCAATCTCGTTACCGGCAAGTCTCTTTACTCGTTCCGTAACACATCATCTCGTGACTAACTCATTAGTCTTTTGCTTGCAAGGCTTATTGTGATGTGTGTTACCGAGAGGGCCCAGAGATACCTCTCCGACACTCGGAGTGACAAATCCTAATCTTGATCTATGCCAACACCACGAATACTTTCGGAGACACCTGTAGAGCATCTTTATGATCACCCAATTACGTTGTGACGTTTAATAGCACACAAGGTGTTCCTACGGTATTCGGGAGTTGCATAATCTCATAGTCATAGGAACATGTATAAGTCATGAAGAAAGCAATAGCAGAAAAACTAAACGATCATAGTGCTATGCTAACGGATGGGTCTTGTCCATCACATCATTCTCCTAATGATGTGATCCCGTTGATCAAATGACAACTCATGTCTATGGCTAGAAAACATAACCATCTTTGATCAATGAGCTAGTCTAGTAGAGGCATACTAGGGACATACTGTTTTGTCTATGTATCCACACATGTACTAAGTTTCCGGTTAATACAATTCTAGCATGAATAAAAGACATTTATCATGATATAAGGAAATACAAATAACATCTTTATTATTGCCTCTAGGGCATATTTCCTTCACTGACATGCCAGGTATACCGAGGGAACTCGCTGAGCACAGTCTTAATATTGATCCGAAGTTCAAACCGGTCAAGCAGTATCTGCGCCGCTTCAGCGAAGAAAGGCGCAAGGCGATAGGTGAAGAAGTGGCCCGACTTTTGGCCGCAGGGTTCATAGTTGAAGTGTTTCACCCGGAGTGGTTGGCTAATCCGGTGCTGGTATTAAAGAAAAATGGAAAGTGGAGGATGTGTGTGGATTACACAGACCTGAACAAAGCTTGTCCAACCGATCCTTTTGCTCTCCCTCGTATTGATCAGATCATTGATGCTACGGCGGGATGAGAGCGGCTAAGTTTTTTGGATGCATATTCAGGATATCATCATATCAAGATGGCAGTTAAGGACCAGGAGAAGACAACCTTCATAACTCCTTTTGGTGCCTTTTGCTATGTGTCTATGCCTTTTGGGCTCAAGAGTGCCCAAGCGACTTACCAGCGTTGTGTGCAGAACTATCTTAAGGGGCAGATAGGGAAAAATGTTCATGCCTATGTGGATGACATCGTGGTGAAGTCAAGGAAGGAGGAGACGTTGATAGAGAACCTCAAGGAAACTTTTGATAACTTTCGGGCCTATAAGATGATGCTTAATCCGGAGAAGTGTGCTTTCGGTGTTCCGGTGGGCAAGCTCCTTGGATTCTTGGTGTCCAACAGAGGAATAGAAGCCAATCCAGAGAAGATCAAGGCAATCACGTCCCTGACTAAACCGGCTTGTATCAATGATGTTCAGTGTATCGCCGGCCGGATCACAGCATTGAGCCGATTCATCAGTCGTCTGGGGGAAAAGGCAATCCCGCTGTACCAGATGCTCAAAAAAACAGACCGATTTATATGGAGTGATGAGGCAAACGCTGCGTTTGAGGATTTGAAGCGGCAGCTGGCAGAACCACCGGTCCTTGCTGCCCCCATTGATAAGGAGCCGCTGCTGTTATACGTCGCTGCCAATGCACGGGCAGTTAGCGTGGCAATCGTGGTCGAGCGCAAGGAAGCAAGAAAGGAGTATCCGGTTCAACGTCCGGTTTATTATGTCAGTGAGGTTCTCATTGAATCCAAACAAAGATACCCGCATTGGCAGAAGCTGGTATATGGTGTGTTCATGGCAAACCGAAAATTGAAACATTATTTCCAGGGCCACCCAATAACTGTTGTCAGTTCAGCTCCATTGGGGGATATAATCCAGAACAGGGAAGCCACTGGAAGAGTGGCGAAGTGGGCCATTGAGCTTAGCCCACACGGATTAAAGTATGTGCCACGCACCGCGATCAAATCCCAAGCATTGGTGGATTTCATCAATGATTGGACAGAACTGCAAGCACCAGAGGAGAAGCCGGATCTTACATACTGGACTATTCACTTTGACGGTTCAAGGCAATTAGAAGGCTCGGGGGCTGGAGTTGTGTTAACTTCCCCGCGAGGTGACAAGTTTTGTTATGTACTCCGTCTAATGTTTCCTTGTACTAACAATGCATCAGAATATGAGGCATTGCTTCATGGCCTGCGGATGGCTAGGGAGATGAATTTGAGCCGGGTCAAGTGTTTTGGCGATTCTGATTTAGTGGCACAGCAAGTATCCGGCAAGTGGGATTCTAAAGACCCTCTTATGGCAGCTTACAGACGAGAAGTTGAAGCAGTTGCAGGATATTTCAAAGGGTATCAGGTGGATCACATAGACCGGCGAAGAAATGAAGCGGTCGATGCTCTAAGCCGGCTGGGTTCTCAGCGTAAACCGGTGCCACCGAATACTTTTTTGGATGAGCCACACAGTCCATTAGTTCAGGTACCTTCGGAGGAAGACCTGGCCGTTCCTGATCCGGAAGCACAGCTAGTTGCGGCACTTCATGTTATTCCAGATTGGACACTCCCTTACTTAGTATATTTAAGCCGGGGAGAGTTGCCAGATGATGAGATTGAAGCAAGACAGATAATCCGGCGATCCAAATCCATGACAATTGTAAACGGAGAACTTCACCACCGCAGTGTTTCTGGAGCATTTCAGCGGTGTGTATCATCCGAGGAAGGTTGTGATATCCTTCGGGAGATTCATGAAGGGGATTGCGGTCATCATGCCGGTTCAAAATCCTTGGTGGCTAAAGCTTTTCGACATGGGTTCTATTGGCTGACGGCCCATGCTGATGCAGAGTATCTAGTCCGGAAGTGTGATGCGTGCCAGAAATTTTCACGACGTGCTCTTGTTCCGGCACAGGAGCTGCGGATGATACCAATTACTTGGCCGTTTGCGACCTGGGGGCTTGATATGGTTGGGCCTTTTAAACGATCTCAAGATCAAAAAACTCATCTGCTGGTTGCTGTGGATAAGTTTACAAAGTGGATTGAGGCAGAGCCTGTGAGCAAGTGTGATGCGGCAACAGCGGTTAAATTCATCAAAAAGGTAATTTTCCGGGTTGGCTTTCCACACAGCATCATCACAGACATGGCACCAATTTATCTAAAGGAGAGATGGAAGAATTTTGTCAAAGGGAGCATATTCGTCTAGATGTATCTTCTGTAGCTCACCCTCAATCCAATGGTCAAGTTGAAAGGGCCAATCAAGAGATTTTGCGAGGTATCAAGCCCCGGCTTATGACTCCCTTGCAAAGAACACCAGGGTGCTGGGTCGAGGAGTTACCTTCTGTCCTCTGGAGCATCAATACTACGCCGAACCGGTCCATAGGTTATACACCTTTCTTCATGGTGTACGGTGCTGAAGCGGTTCTTCCAAGCGATATCCGCCATGATTCACCACGGGTGACGGCTTATGTTGAAGCGGCCAATGAGCAGGCAAGACAGGACAGTTTGAACCGGCTAGATGAAGAGCGTGACATAGCAGCAGCACGATCCGCGATTTATCAGCAGGACTTACGCAGATATCACAGCCGCCGGGTCAAAACCAGGATGTTCCAGGAGGGAGATTTGGTACTTCGGCTCATCCAAGACCAAACAGATATGCACAAGCTATCCCCGCCTTGGGAAGGGCCCTTTGTGGTCAGCAAGAATCTACACAACGGTTCATATTACCTGGTGGACGTTCGAGAGCACAAGGACTCACGGACATCAGAAGAAGAGACAAGGAGGCCGTGGAACATCGCTCTCCTGCGGCCCTACTACACCTGAGCCATGAGCTCTGCTGTATCCTATGTATATATTATGATTAATGAATAAACCGGCACCCTCGGTAAACCGGGGGCTCAGCCTTTTTTCTTCTACGTATACGTCCTGTGAAATTATTTCAGATATTTTGAGCAAATTATTTTATGCAGAAGGGACCAAACTAGCGAGCTACGGATCACATATGAATCCTCGATAAAGTCTTCTCTGGTCCGGTCTACATAATGTTCTTGTCCTTAGGGATCCACCTTTGATGGCAGATGTAACATTCCTGTCCCTTGGTGGGCTGAATCCCTTTGATGGCAAAAGAAAAGTTCTTGTCCCTAGGAATCCATCCTTTGATGGCAGATGTAATATTCCTGTCCTTTGGATCACGTCCTTTGATGGCAAAAGAAAATCTGTTCTTGTCCCTAGGAATCCATCCTTTGATGGCAGATGTAATATTCCTGTCCTTTGGAGCACGTCCTTTGATGGCAAAAGAAAATCTGTTCTTGTCCCTAGGAATCCATCCTTTGATGGCAGATGTAATATTCCTGTCCCTTGGAGCACGACCTTTGATGGCAAAATAAAATCTGTTCTTGTCCCTAGGGTACTTCCTTTGATGGCAGATGTAATATTCCTGTCCCTTGGAAGATACATACCCTTTGATGGCAAAAGAAAAATTCTTGTCCCTAGGAATCCATCCTTTGATGGCAGATGTAATATTCCTGTCCCTTGAAGCACGTCCTTTGATGGCAAAAGAGTACATCCTTTGATGGCAAAGTTCTTGTCCCTAGGAGTACTGTTAGTTATAGCCTTTTGGGTCGCACCCTTTGATTGACACGTAGGGAGCCTGGCAGCTCGCAAAAAGCCTCGACTACATGGTCTTATTTGCAAACCTGCGCTTTTGGTGTTTATGATTTTTCATGTGTTTTTCATGTTCTTTTTTGATCCGGAGTGGGCCAACTTCAAAGTTGACCACATATCTTCAAAAGTCTGGACACAAAGCTCCAGCATCATTTAAACCGGTAGTTCTTATAAACCCGGAATAATTGGGTACACCCCAATGGAGCCAAGAGCTTCCTCAGAAACAACAATGTTCGCCGGATCAAGAATATCAGGCAGACTTAATCACATGTATGAAGATATTTCTGATATAAAACAGACACTTGTTTGATATATTTATGAGAGCGGTTTAATCGGTCCGGCAGTAAACCGCTAGGACATCTTTTAAGTGTTACCTATGCAGATACAAGTAGCATAAAAGATAAGTCATAGCAGACAAAGGATTCAAATTGGCAGACGCCAAAGCAAAGTTGGGACATCCGGATTAAAGCAGCAATGTTTCGAGCTATCCTATTACAAGGCACAGCAAGCCTGAACGGATTAAAGTCTTTCTTGACAAAAGAATACAGCAGCTAAAAGATAAACTGTGCGGCTTATGCTTCTTCCTGCTGCGAAGGCTGAGGATCAACTTGTTCCGGAGCTTCTTCATCTTCTTGAAGCGGCTGAAAATCAGGAGCGCGCCAATCGATCTTGGATAAGGCACGGAAGTACATCTCTTCAGTAATGAGATCTGACGGATCAACATCTGGGGCGAAAGTATGGGGGCGTACTGGTGGGATTAGATTTTCGGTATCATAAACCGGTCGATCCACCCCCTCATTCTTTAAGTCATATGCCGGATGATACCTGGATAGATCCGATTCATTAGCAAGAATGCTGGCAAGAGGACGCATCTCCTTAGTCAAAGCATGAAGATCTTTGACAGAGAAAGCCGATCCATCTTCCTTGGTGCTGGGGTACCCGTTCATGGCTTCTTCCGGATCAAAGTCCGGAACCCACGCTTTGGCTCTGGTCGGCGCGGCAAGAGAACCGGCTCGGGCAGCAGATTTCTTCACCTCTTCCAAGCGTACAGGCAAGATAGACAACTTCTCCAGAGTACCTTGGATAGTGGTGGGGGCCGGTTTATTAAAAGACATCGCACTTATAATACTTTGAGCGCCGAAATACAACTGCTCAATAAGAGTATAAGAGGTCTTGATTTTCTTCCGAAAGTCATCCCCAAGATGGGTGACGCGTCGCCCTGCATATGGTTATCATAGTTAAGCCGGAACGGACTAAAGATGACAGAGATGAAGACACGTGCAAGTTAAGTATTTACCAAAGATGGCAGAAGTCATCAGCTCTATTTGTCGCTTTAAACCGGTCAGTTATTGTGTCACCGGGTTAAGAGCCTCCTCAGCATCTTTTGCTCTCTTTTCAAGAGCGTTCTTCTGCACTTCCCAGGTTGTCCGCTCTGATTCAAAATATTTCTTCAATTGTTCAGCAGTGGTTAAGCTCAGCGCCAGATCTTTTTTGGCCTTGGCAGCAGAAGATTCAGTTTCAGCAAGTCTATTCTGGAGCTCTGTTATCTCTTCAGCCCTCCGGGTCAAGTCAGCCTGCAAAGAAAATCAAGAGGAATAAATGACAGTTCAGACAAGTCTCAAGTATATAACCAAGATTATCTACTTGACACTTGGGGGCTAATGACCAATTGAAGTATCAAAGGAATACAACTAAAGATAAAGTCTCAAGCACATAAACAAGTTATCTACTTGACACTTGGGGGCTAATGGGCAGTTGAAGTAATGAAAGCAAGATTCAGACAAGTCCCAGACGCATAAAACGAGTTATGCCCCTGGCACTTGGGGGCTAATGTAAGATTACTTGCTCACATTTCAAAGTACCAGTTCACCTTCCAGTAAAGCTAAACCGGAACTTGGGGGCTACCATGATATAGACAGAAATACAAAGAAGGCAAAAGCAAAAGACAAGTAAAATACCTCGTATTTGTCCTTCATCATATTGACCAAGCCCGCTTCACAGTCCCGACTGGTATGAAGCCGGTTCAAGTACCCGGAATAAAGCTCCTGGGCACTCAGCTCGGCATAACTGGACAAGTTTGTGCTCCACTTGCCCTTCTCTTGCTGGAGTTTCTCCGTTTTAGCAGTGTGCTTAGCTAAGACGATAGGCTCAACAGGAGCGGTAAAACCTGTCCCGGTTATTTGAACATCCGGGGAAGAAGCAGTAGTTGGCTGTGAAGGGGCAGCAGTATGAACCGGACTAGCAGGAGCCGGGCTATTCCGAGGAGGGCTAGCCCGGACAAGGTTTGCCGGTTCAGGAACATCTTCAACATTTGTACCTTCAGGAGCAGCAGTGTAATCATGGTCCATGGGAGCATGATCTTCAAGTTGAATCGTAGGTTCATTTTCCGGAGGGATGACTTCGTCCGGATCAGCTGCCGGATCAGCAGTAACGGTCTCAGCAGCCGTTTTGCTGGCCTTGGCCCTTTTGCTAGGCTTAGGCTTGCTGAAAGGAATTGAAAAAGAAATAAGAGTCACAAAAGCAAATACAATCGTAAGCCGGATAAGATGAAGGACTTACCCAGGGACAGTTTTCAGAACCGGGACCTGTGTGGCAGTTGATTCGCCAGAAGATGATAAAGGAGTCTCCTGATTATTAGGATCAGACGGTTTAAGTGGTTTGCGTATAAGTCCAGCCTTGGGATGAAGAAGAGTTGGGGAAAGTAAAACCTCAGAGCGGCGCCTCCGGGCCGGAGTAAGAGATATTCCGGAAGACTCGACTACATGGCCACTATGGCGTGTAGTCCGGCGGGCTTCGTGTTGCTGCTTCTTCAAAAGAAAGTTGGGGTCCAGATGAGCGTAAGGATGAGAAAAAGGGTACTTCCGAGATGCCTTACGAATCTTGGGCACCGACGGTTCAGAATCTGAAGAAAGAGTGATTACCTCAATTCCGGCCGCTTTATCAGCTTCAGCCAAATCCTGTGAAAAGATACTGTTAACATAAATCGGGATAAAAAGAGAGCAAAGCATATCAGGATCAACTCATACCTTAGAATCCGGGTCATCTTCTACAACATGTGAACCGGAGCCAGCAGCCGCCTTTTTCTTCTTAACAGCGAAGGTTTTCCGGCGTGGCTGTTTGCCTGACTTATCCTGAGGTTTCCTTTTCCAAAAAGGATCGTCGGCCTGTGTAGAAGATGAAAGATAAATGGAAGATAATTTAAATGGACAGATTAGAAGTAAACAGAAGGGATTAAAGCTTACCGCTGGCAATTTGTTCTTCTTGTAATATGGAGCCAATCCGGTTTGGCTACATTCCTCCAAAGAAATTTTGAGCATCTTCTTGGCAGATTCAATAACTTCCTTCTCAGGAAGCACTATGTTGGTAAAGCGCTGAGGATCATCCGGTTTACCGGTATATTGACACATCAAACTAGAGCGCCGGCTCAGAGGAAGGATACTCCAAGCGAGCCAACAACGTACGAAGTCAACCCCAATCAATCCGTTCGCCATAAAGGCTTTGAGTTTGGCAAGCTGAGGGGCGAACCGGGGCCGTTCCGAGGAGCTCAGACGCTGCGGCAGTGGATGATCTTCAGGAAGACGATGTTCGCGATAACCCGGCAGTGGGTTCTCCCCTTCAGGCGAAGTATCTTGGCAATAGAACCAAGATTGGTTCCAGTCCTTAGGGTGTGTATGGAGAGCAGCGTGAGGAAAGACCGCATCTCTTCTCTTTTGAATACTAACCCTGCCCAGTTCTTGGTGAGGTCCGGCAGTAAACTCAGTTCGCCGGTTTAAGTGGAAGAAATCCCGGAACAAGTCGACTGATGGTTCCTCTTGAAGGTACACCTCGGAGAAAACTTGGAAATTGCAAATGTTTGATACGGAATTTGGACCTATATCCTGAGGATGAAGCTGAAAAGCGGCAAGCACGTCCCGGAAGAATTTTTAACCGGGAAGACTAAAGCCCCGGGCTATATGATCAAAGAAAATAATAACTTCCCCTTACTTGGGAGTAGGGGGCATTCATTTCCGGGGGCCCGCCATTTCAGAACTGCTTGAGGGCCCAGAGTGCCAATTGCAGCAGCATTAGTTAAGTCCTCTTCCGTAATGATGGAAGGGACCCAGTTGCAAGAAACGAATTGCTTGGCAGACATATTGGCAGAAGGAAAGTGCTGAAAAAAGTGAAGTATAAAATCCGGATTATTCAAATACCGAAGCATAAACCGGATCATATTATCAAAACTACATCGACGGTTTAGACAAGGGACTAATGTCATTGATAACCCGGAAGCAAGTGGGAAATGAGTTGCTACCGGTTTATGGCAAAAAAAAGAAAGAAGCTAAACCGTCGGGTTCATGGTTGATGCGTTGCAGAAGCAATGTATGATTGACTAAACCGGCGAGTATCTTACAAATCTATGAAGATGAAGAAACATGTTTCTACAAGAGGTTAAGGTAAAACAGATCTGAGCGGTAAGAAAGAGGAAATTTATGCAGGTCTATTACAGAAGAACTGCGGGGGTCTTATACAGAGCGGATGAATCTAAAGATTGAATCTAAAAATAGCAAGTCTAAGCATAAAGCAGCGGAGCAGGAGCAGGTCTCGAAGATAATCTAAGATTGAATCTACCGCAGAAACAGCGTAAAGGATGAACAGATAGAGCTTCGAGGTCTCATGGCAGAATCAATGAAGAAACCCTAAACTACAGATCTGCAGTGAGGGAAAAAGGGATACCTGAGAATGGAAGAGACGGCGGCGGAGTAATCTGGACGCGGTTCAGGTTGATGCAGCGGCCTGGTCGACGACGGCGACAAGCTCGAGAACAGCAGAGAAGCTTCGGGCGACGGAGGAAGAAGACGAGCGGAGGGAAGAAAGGCAGAGATGCAGCGGTATTTATAAAGGTGGAGAGACGAAACGGCAAGCGCGGGATTTGAGGAAGTCAGAGATTGGATAAAGATTCTCCTGTCGCCTCGATTTTCGGGATGGCCTTTAAACAAAGATAATGAACAGCTGTGCGCAATAAATGCGGAAGTAATGTCATGATCGAATCAAATGATTTCCAGGAATGACGTCATTGCCGGTTTACAAAAACCGAGAAGATACAAGAAAGAAGGTTATGCAAGATTTAGAAGACTGACATGAACAAGTTCAAATCATTCTGGGGCCTAATGTCAGGGATATTACTAGCAGGTGTAAACCGGCTAGGGTAAACCGGATTATGATAATATAGTTGAATAGTTGTAAGCTCAGTAGAAATTACGGCCCATGAAGGTTTAGGGCCCATGTGTAAAGTTTACGGTTTGTAAACCGTCCTATCATGTAAACTTGAGAGACAAGGAAGAAAGAGCAGAGACCGGGGCGGACACGGATATGAGCCGGCCTCGGGACTCTGTAAACCGGACCGGGCGTCGCCTCTATATAAAGGGACGACCCGGCGACGGTTCAAGGACAAGCAACAATCCGTCGAGAGACAGGCAAGCAATCAGCTCCTTGTTCATCGACGCCCAAGCAATACCAAACCAAACTAGACGTAGGCTTTTACCTTCATCGAAGGGGCCGAACTAGTATAAACCCTTTGTGTCATGTGTGCTTTTAACCTCTTCAAGCTAACCCGTACGATGGTTCCATCACTAAGTCCGTTAAATCGGACATCTGCCGTGCTAATTCCACGACAACTAGCGATTGGGAAAGCTGCGACCGCCCTGAGGAAAGCTGCAACCGAGGCCAAAGGAAACTACAACGGACATCCTAAAAAGCTACAATCGGCAAAAAGCTTCAACCGAAGATGGGTAGGGTTGTCCTTGGTGCAAGTGGTGACGCCGAAGGAGCTGCGCGGTGGTGCATGGTGCTGCTGGAACGGCCGAGTGCATGCTACTACTGCGGTGACTAGGTGCTACAAAGAGGGACGACTCCTGCAACACGCAATGCTCGAAGTTGTGAGACCATGGGACGGCTGGTTGGATGCCACTGACACCTATGCCGCGACCTACTAATGACCATGGCTGGAGGCGTTGGGCCGGTGACGCACAAAAGGGCCGGCGTCCAGCGTTGAGTGTGAGAAGAGTAAACGATCGCCTTATTTTCTGGCGTAGAGTACGCAACGCATGAAGTAATAATGATTCGTGGAGTTATTAGTATAATATATAAAGAGGACGATCGGCCACGTACGCAACGCAAGGGAAAAAGACGACCGACCCACGTGACGTACGATCGGAAGGATTAAATTAATTGAATCGAACGGTTTTAGCTGACCGGCGCGCGCTTCCACCGGTCCGTCGGCGCCTAGCATCGGCCTATAAGATATGTATGAGGAAAATATACGGTTTAGGGATCTGCTAGAGATGCTCTAAATAGAATGATGCTCATGATATAAATCTGTTGTGCTGTATCACCTAAGTCGGGGCATGAAATGTACAGGTATAGGGATCTGCTAGAGATACTCTGAAGTATATCGAATGATGCTCACAGTAAAAATCTCTTTTGCTGTCTCACCTAAGGGGGGCATGACGTGTGTAAGTATATAGAATGAACCTCATAAGTAATACAGAACGACTTCCCTAAAAAAAAGCAATACAGAATGCCACTCACAGTACAGATGAGCTACATGCGTGACTTAAATCACAGATCAGATACTCGTAGTAAAGAATAGTTAACTACACCCACATCTTCATAAGAAAAACATGCATATTTGGAAGAAGACGTTGTGAACGACAAACTGACCCACAACAATCTAGCAGAGATTCATCACATAGAACAACTCACATGATAGAACCATGCCACCTTTGTCCAAAGATGGAGCGGATGAAGAACATTCAAAGAGTACCACGGCTACCGCCGACCCAAACGAAACAAACCACACATAGTCACGGCAACACGAGGAGCACATCGCGAGGAAGCAGAGAAAACATACAAAACTGAAGCAAGCAGCTAAGCTTAGGCACGCTTGCACTTTTGGTTCCTCATGCAGGAGAGGTGCATCTCGGCGACCTTGACGACCTTGGCAATGCCACGGCTCGGGCAGCTCCGCCCGGGCACGCACCGGATCTCGGCCTCCCGCTCCACCTGGCAGAAGCACCTGGGGTTCTCCACCATGGCGCAGCACCTCTCGCCGAACCCGCGGCGCAGGCAGTTGATGAAGTAGCTGCCCTGCGTCGCGCAGCTCTCGGGCGGGTACGCCGTGGCCGGCGTCGCCGCGAGCGCGGCGCACACGGCGAAAAGGGCGAGCGCGGCGGCGAGCTTCACGGACGCCATTGATGTTTCTGTGGATTGGGAATGGGATCGATCTGAATCAAGCCACACACCGAGGGAATGATGGATTGGCTCTGCATGTGGTGGTTTTCGATGCGTCTTCTTTCTACAAGCGCTTGGCGGTAGCGGCAGCAGTCACGTGGAGCGGACCCGCTCCGACCGCTATCGCCTCATTTCCTTATTTGTTTATTGCTCGAAAGATAATCCAGCACTGTAGCAAATTGCTTTCATCAGACTACACCACGTGAAGTAGCAGTCCATGAACCCACGAGATGGGCTATAATTCGGAGGGACATTCAGATTCCCTTTGAGTAGCAGTTCATGTAACCTTTTCAGTTCTCCAATAAAGTGCTACTCCCTCCGTTCACTTTTATAAGACCTTTTAGACATTTAAGACAACACCTAATATAGTGCAATTTCAGCTGTCCTAACGGACTTACAAAAGTGAACAGAGGGAGTAATAGATTTCAGAAAGGAAAAAAAGCACCCTCCATACGTTTGACTGCCCTTACTAAAAGAGATACTACACACGATTTTGAGAGGTTCACTTTGAGAGGCATCAATAACTCTGAACGATGTCCCGCATTTTAATAGTTCCTCCTTCGTTCGCCTTGAGGGCCTCTTTGGATTGAAGGATTTTCATAGGAATATTGGAGGATTCCATCCCATTGGATTTTCCCTTAAGGAAGCCCTTTGGATCAAAGGATTGACACCTTCAAAATCCCTATGGATTGCATTCCTACACCTCAATCCTATAGGAATTTCAACATCCACTCTAGCCTCTTTTTCACATTGACTCGCGTAGGATCGAGGCACTTTTCCTAAGTTTTTCTTGTGTTCCATCCAAATGATCATTCTTGCAGTTCTCCTCTGTTTTGTAATCCTTTGTTTTGCACCTGCAATCCCGTCAAATTCCTGTGTTCTTCGAATTCCTGTGTTTTCTAATCCTATGATCCAAAGAAGCCCTGAACATTAATAGAGTCATCGATAGAGGGAAGATGATTAACTGTGGTTGGTGTCACTAGAGTAAATTGCTTAAAACCATTGTATTTGTGGCTAGGATACTTCTAAACCACAGTTTTTATCGAAAAGCATCAACCTTACGGCAAGTGAGTAACAAATCGCTCTAATTCGAAAATGAGCCGCAACTAAACACAAAACTGATCGGTTGGACCCACATGTCGGGCCGATGTCATATTTGTGTGGACAATGCGCTAAGGTGGCGGAGGGTCCCACGTGTCATCCACGCATCTCCTTCTTCCTCCTCACATCTCTCTCTCCCTCCCTCCCCCCCTCTCTCTCTTTTCTCTCTCTCTTAGGGAGTCCTGGCTTAAGGGGTCCTCAGGCAGATGGCCTATTGCCTATGGGCCGGACTGAAGAGCTATTGTGAAGCCAATCTAGAGCATAACCCGTGACCGGATAGGAGATCTTCGGAGTTGTGGTGTGTCCTCCAAGGCAAGACGTGGCATGATCTTTCCTTCATTGTGACAGACCTTATGTAACTCTAACACTGTCGGTGTCTTTATAAACCGAAGGGTTTTAATCTTTAGGGCTAGAGCTACATCCAACACCCCATCAACCTAGGGTTTAGCTCGCCTGATCTCGAGGTAGATCAACTCTGTAACCATATCATACACATCGAATACAATCAAGCAGGACGTAGGGTTTTGGGTTTTACCTCCTAGAGTGGGCCCGAACCTGGGTAAACACAGTGTTCTTCGTCCCTTGTTCCCCATCGATCCTAGATCCACAGCCCGGGACCCCCTATCCAAGATCCGTCGGTTTTGACACCGACATTGGTGCTTTCATTGAGAGTTCCGTTGTTGGGTCACCGAAGGATAGATGGATCGCCACATCTTCGGAGAGGGCGTCACCTCCGGGGACCTCTTCGTCCCCGGCCAGCTCTTCGCGTTCGGCAATATTGTGCTGCATGCCTACCTAACGGGTCATCTAGACCAGATCAACAATTTCGCTCCTCAACACCGGATTAGATTCGGCAATCTGGAGTACATCGCGGACGTGCGAGGCCATCTGGTCTTTGTCGGATTCGTGGCCTCGCCCGGTGCCCCCATGGGCCGTGTTGTGCCTGCCCTGGAGCTTTCTCCCGGTCCGATTCACGGGTCGGAGTCAACTCACCTACCGGCCTCAAGCTCGGATAGCTCCATCCCATTCGGAGACTAGGAATCCCCTTCAGCCATGCCAACGACGCTCGCCGAAGGCCCGGCTTCGGGCCTCAATGCAGAGGCGGTGTTCGGACGCCAGGAGTCGCCCTTGGCTGAAATCTTTCCTCTCGCCACCGATCTGACCGGGAGCCCTAGTGACGGGTTAATGTTCGGATGTCAGGGACCATCCCCGACCGACCCCCCCCCACCGTTTTGGCCTCAATTCCCAATAAGGGAGTAACATCAGAAGACCAGGTTTTGTCCTTGGTCCCTCATGCCTGTCCGGCCATAGAGCCAACCCCAGGCCATGAGCCTAACTCGGCCCTTGAAGACTGGGATTCAGTCCGGACCCAGATCACTCCCTGCCCCAGCGCGACGAAGACCGGTCCCCAGCGGCCGCCGCATACCAGCCCGACGACCCTCGCTTTATAGAACGAGGCACTGGACCGAATCCGGATGATGGCTATTGGGGAGGATCGACACTCGGCCTGCGTTCGGCGGCCCCTCGAGGTGAATTATAGGGAATTTTACGGCCTGCCCACCACCCACCTAGTAGCCACAGCCGAAGATTTAACCGACATGTTGGACTACACCTCGGAAAATGCCGAGTCCATGGACGAAGATAGCGGAGCCACGGCTAACACCGATGCTGTTCCCCAGTCACGGGCCGCTGGACATCCACGTCCACCTACGACGTCTACATGGTGGACACTCCTAAAGATGACGACGACACGCCCAAGCAAGACAATGACAAACCCAATGACGAGCCGCCCAAACGCCGCAGGCAGCGCCGCCACTCCAAGGCACGTCGAAGCCATGCGAGCAACACAAACACTGCGGAGAACGACACTCTGGACAATACGGAAAACCTCAATGACGCCGCCGCCGATGACCATCAACCAGATGATCACCAGGAGTATGAGGACCCGCTCAACCTAGAAGACCTCAAGGACTCCGAAGACAGTAATTACCTCCCCTCTTCTGAAGAGGAGGTCAGTTTGGGTGATGAAGATTTCATTGTCCCCGAAGACTCGCTGGAGCAGGAGCGGTTCAAACGGCAGTTAATTGCCACCGCACGAAGCTTGAAGAAACAGTGGAAAAAGATAAAATCCAAACAGGATACCCTTAACGAGATATGGACTAAGGTCCAAGCTGCCTAAGAAGAGTACGGCTACGGGTGATAGACCAAAAGCTACGCAAAGCGTAGACTGCTGCCACAATTCGACGACGAGGCTGTAGAGCCAGCAGCTCCAAGACACACCCATATAGAATAGCCAGACCACCCCCTCGAGGACGGGACAGGACGACTGATGAAGCCAAACAAACTACCGCCCACCCCGCCGCCACGGCAAGGAGACAGTGCGATCGATCGGTAAGTACGACTTGTGGCACGGCCTGGAGGCTCGAAGCAGGTCCATCTACGGACCCGAGGAAAACCTTCCCGCTAGCCGGGATGGATATCAAACTTGATTGAACCGAAACAATATAGTTCGGGAACAACAACGAGCTCAGATGGCTGATGACCTCCGACGCGTCGTAGCCTGAATTAGGGGCGCTGTCCACCCGCTGTGCTTCACGGATAGGGTGATGCGGCATGAATTCCCTGGAGGCTTTAAGCCTGTGAACATCGAGCCATACGATGGGACCACATACCCGGAGTATGGATAGATGATTTTTCATTACAAATCCACATGGCATGACGATATGATCTCCACGCCATCAAATACCTATCGTTAAAGCTCAAAGGACCGGCCAGACACTGGTTAAACAACTTCCCCGAACACTCCATAGGGTGCTGGGAGGAGCTCGAGGACGCATTTCGAGCCAATTTCCAAGGAACCTATGTCCGGCCCCCGGACGCTGATGACTTAAGCCACATAAACCAACAACCCGATGAGTCAGCCCGGCATTTCTGGAATCTATTCTTGACCAAAAAGAATCAAATCATCGACTGTCTGGATGCCGAAGCCATAGCCGCCTTCAGACACAGTGTCAAGGACGAATGGCTTGCATGACAACTCGGCCAGAATAAGCCGAAGATGATGGCAGCCCTGACCTCCTTCATGACTCGCTTTTGCGCATGAGAAGATAGTTGGCTCGCTCGTAAAAGCACCAACCCCGAAACATTTGGTACCTCTGAATTCCAGGATGGAAATGGAAAGCTGCAACACAACAAAAAACAAGTGCCGTCATGATGACAGCAAGGCTGATGAGACGACAGTAAATGCTGGATTCTGCAATCCGAAGTCTGGGTCTCGGAAGAAGCCTTCTAAAGGCAACCATGATAGCCCAACCAAGCTGGATGCAATCTTGGATAGGCCGTGCCAGATACACGGCACCCCTGAAAAAACCGCTAACCACTCCAACCGAAACTGTTGGGTGATAAAACAAGTCGGTAAGCTCAAAACCGAGGACTCTGGCAAAAGCACTCGGAGCGAGGACGACACGAACCTCGCACGCCAAACAACGGAGGCCAAAAACCATTTCCTCCCAAAGCCAAGACGGTGAACATGATTATGCCACCCATATACCACGAAAGGAAAGGACGTGCGCGCTACGAGACATTTACGCCATTGAGCCCGTAGCGCCAAAATTCAACCCATGGTCCGCTTGCCCGATCACCTTCGACCGCAGGAACCACCCGACCAGTATCCGTCATGGAGGATCGGCAACCCTGGTGCTCGACCCCATTGTCGATGGGTATTGATGACCCACAAGTGTAGGGGATCTATCGTAGTCCTTCCGATAAGTAAGAGTGTCGAACCCAACGAGGAACAGAAGGAAATGATAGGCAGTTTTTAGTAAGGTATTTTCTGCAAGCACTGAAATTATCGGTAACAGATAGTTTTGTGATAAGGTAATTGGTAGCAAGTGACAAATAGTAAAAGTAAATAAGGTGCAGCAAGATGGCCCAATCCTTTTTGTAGCAAAGGACAAGCCTCGACAAACTCTTATATGAAGGAAAACGCTCCCGAGGACACATGGGAATTATCGTCAAGCTAGTTTTCATCACGGTCATCTGATTCGCGTTCGGTACTTTGATAATTTGGTATGTGGGTGGACCGGTGCTTGGTTGTTGTACTTACTTGAACAAGCCTCCCACTTATGATTAACCTCTATTGCAAGCATCCGCAACTACAAAATAAGTATTAATGTAAACCTAACCGTAGCATGAAACAAATGGATCCAAATCAGCCCCTTACGAAGCAACACATAAACTAGGGTTTAAGCTTCTGTCACTCTAGCAACCCATCATCTACTTATTACTTCCCAATGCCTTCCTCTAGGCCCAAATAATGGTGAAGTGTCATGTAGTCAACGTTCACATGACACCACTAGAGGAGAGACAACATACATCTCATCAAAATATCGAACGAATACCAAATTCACATGACTACTTATAGCAAGACTTTTCCCATGTCCTCAGGAACAAAAGTAACTACTCACAAGACATAATATTGTTCATGATCAGAGGGGTATTAATATGCATAATAGATCTGAACATATCATCTTCCACCAAGTAAACCAACTAGCATCAACTACAAGGAGTAATCAACACTACTAGCAACCCACAGGTACCAATCTGAGGTTTGGGTACAAAGATTGGATACAAGAGATGAACTAGGGTTTGAGAGGAGATGGTGCTAGTGAAGATGTTGATGAAGATAACCCTCCCCAAGATGGGAGAGTTGTTGGTGATGACGGCGGTGACGATGTCCCCCTCCCGGAGGGAAGTATCCCTGCAAGAACAGCTGTGCCGGAGCCCTAGATTGGTTTCCGCCAAGGTTCTGCCTCGAGACGGCGGCATCTGGTCCCGAAAGCCTCTTATGATTTTTTACAGGTCAAAACACCTCATATAGGAGAAGATGGGCATCGGGGGGGCATCTGGTGGCCCACGAGACAGGGGGCGCGCCCAGAGAGGGGGGGGGGGGCGCCCCCACCCTCGTGGACAGGTGGTGGCCCCCCTGGTGATTCTCTTTCGCCAAATATTTTTTTTATTTTCTGAAACGGTGTCCCATGGAGTTTCGGAGCTTTTTGAGTTGTGCAGAATACGTTTCCAGAGTTTGCTTCTTTTCCAGCCCAGAATTCCAGCTGCCGACATTCTCCCTCTTCATGTAAACCTTGTAAAATAAGAGAGAAAATACATAAGTATTGTGACATAACATGTAATAACAGCCCATAATGCAATAAATATCAACATAAAAGCATGATGCAAAATGGACGTATCAGGTATCACCACACCAGAGTCCTTATGGATGGAGGCAGCAGACTCAATCTGATTTATGCCGATACAGTAAGGAAAATGGGAATAGATCCGTCAAGGATCAAACCCAGCAACACCACCTTCAAGGGGGTGATTCCGGGCATAGAAGCTCGATGCTCAAGAACGGTAACTTTGGAGGTAGTGTTCGGCTCCCTAGATAACTTCTGAAGCGAAGACTTGATATTCGATATCGCCCCTTTTCGCAGCGACTACCGCGCTCTCCTGGGCCGGACAACGTTCGTCCATTTCAACGTTGTCCCTCATTATGCATACCTCAAGCTGAAGATGCCCGGACCTTCAGGCATCATAACTATAAATGGTAACACGGAACACTCACTTCGGATCGAAGAACACACAGCGGCCTTGGCAGCCGAAGACCAAGCCGGCGTAACAGGGGCCAAATATCAGCCAACCGTAAAGGCAGGAGATACAAACAAACTGAACCGATCTCGGTCCCTGTCATGGGAGCCCGCCCGCGTTCGTGGCGAATAGGGATACGTGATACGTCTCTAACCTATCTATAAATTTTGATTGTTCCATGTTATTATATTATCATTCTTGGATCTTTTACAATCATTTTATATCATTTTTTGGGACTAACCTATTGACATAGTGCCCAGTGCCAATTGTTGTTTTTGCTTGTTTTTTACATCGCAGAAAATCAATACCAAATGAAGTCCAAATGTGTTAAAACTTTATGGAGAATTTTCTAGGCCAGAAGACACAATATGGGCTGAAGAAGTACCAGAGGGGGGCTCTGAGGGGAGCACAACCCACCAGGGCGCGCCTCGGCCCCTGGCGCGCCCAGGTGGGTTGTGCCCACCTTGGTGGCCTCATGCACCGCCTCTTCGCTCTATAAATACCCCAATATTCCAGAAACTCTAGGGGAGTCGGCAAAATTTTATTCCAGCCACCGCAAGTTCCAGAGCCACGAGATCCAATCTAAAGCCCTATTCCAGCACTCTACCGGAGGGGAACACGATCATGAAGGGGTTCATCATCCTCATTGGTGCCTCTCCGATGATGCGTGAGTAGTTCACCTCAGACCTACGGGTCCGTAGGCAGTAGCTAGATGGCTTCTTCTCTCTTTGTATCTCAATACAATGGTCTCTTGGAGATCTATTTAATGTAATGAATTTTTGCGATGTGTTTGTTGGGATCCAATGAATTGTGAGTTTATGATCAGATTTGCCATGATTTAGTATCCATTCTTGATTATTATAGCCTCGTATTTCTTCTCCGATATTTGGGTTTTGTTTGTCCAACTTGATCTATTTATCTTGCAATGGGAAAAGGTGCTTTGTGATGGGTTCGATCTTGCGGTGTCCTTTCCTAGTGACAGAAGGGGCATCAAGGCACGCATGTATCGTTGCTATTAAGGATACAAAATGGGATCTATTCCTACATGAATAGATCTTGTCTACATCATGGCATCGTTCTTATTGCATTACTTCGTTTATCCATGAACTTAATACACTAGATACATGCTTGATAGCGGTCGATGTGTGGAGTAATAGTAGTAGATGTAGGCACGAGTCGGTCTACTAATCTTGGACGTGATGCCTATATACATGATCATTGTCTTGGATATTGTCACAATTATTTGCTTTTCTATCAATTACCCAAAAGTAATTTGTCTACACACCGCATGCTATTTTCTCGAGAGAAGGTACTAGTGAAATCTAAGGCCCCCGGGTCTATTTTCTTATCATATACTTTCCGATCTATATTACCATTTGCCTTTTCCTCTATTTGCAACTTTTATTTTTAGATCTATATTGTCAAAAACACAAAAATACCTTGCTGCATTTTATTTGCTTTTATTTGCATCTTTCAATCTACTACAAATTTATCCCATCAACACGTCAAATTCTGGCATTGTTACCCAAAAGGGATTGACAACCCCTTTAACGCGTTGGGTTGCAAGTATTTGTTATTCATGTGCAGGTACCGTTTATATAGTGTTGCGTGGTTCTCCTACTGGTTCGATAACCTTGGTTTCATAACTGTGGGAAATACTTATCGTCGTTGTGCTGCATCATCCCTTCCTCTTTGGGGAAATACCGACGCATCTCAAGTGCACGTCAATGGAATTCCTGGCGCCGTTGCCGGGGAGACATTGCTACCTCTTGAGCTTGAGTTGGTTTTTCCCTGGAAGACAAAAGTGTGATGCAGCAAAGGAGAGTAAGTATTTCCCTCAGTTTGAGAACCAAGGTATCAATCCAGCAGGAGACAACGCGCGAATCGCCAAAATACATGCACAAACAATCAAACAACTTGCACCCAACGCTATAAAGGGGTTGTCAATCCCTTCACAGTTATTTGCAAAAGTGAGATCTGATAGAGATAGATAAACTCTAAAGTAAATATTTTTGGTATATTTTGTTTATAGATTGGAAACTAAAAGATTGCAAAATAGTAGATCGGAAACTTATATGATGGAAAATAGACCCTGGGGCCATAGGTTTCACTAGAGGCTTCTCTCAAGATAGCAAACATCACGGTGGGTAAACAAATTGCTGCCAAGCAATTGATAAAGAGCGCATAATTATGACGATATCTAAGACAATGAACATGAATGTAGGAATCACGTCCGCATCAAGTAGACCGACTGCTACCTGCATCTACTACTATTACTCCACACATCGACCAAAACAATTCTGCAACTAGAGTATTTAGTCCATAAAGAACAAAGTAACACATTAAGTAAGATGACATGATGTAGTGGAATTAACTCAAGCAATATGATGAAAACCCCATCTTGTTATCCTCGATGGCAACAATACATACGTGTCATGTCCCTTTCTATCAGTGGGATTGAGGACCGCAAGATTGACCCCAAAGCAAAGCACTTCTCCCATTGCAATAAAAACCAATCTAGTTGGCCAAACCAAACCGATAGTTCGAAGAGAATTACTAAGATATTAAATCATGTATATAAGAATTCATAAAAGATTCAAATAATATTCATAGATAAGCAGATCATAAATCCACAATTCATCGGATCTTGGCAAACACACCGCAAAAGAAGATTACATCAGATAGATCTCCAAGAACATCGCGGAGAACATGGTATTGAGAATCAAAGAGAGAGAGAGAGAGAGAGAGAGAGAGAGAGAGAGAGAAGCCATCTAGCTACTAGCCATGGACCTATAGGTCTGTGGTAAACTACTCACGCTTCATCGGAAGGGCAATGGTGTTGATGTAGATTCCCTCCATGGTCGAACCCCCCTCCGGTAGAGTACCGAAAAAGGCCTCCAGATGGGATCTCGTCGATACAAGAAGTTACGGTGGTGGAAAAGTGGTTTCGATGCCTCCTCTAGGGTTTCTGCAATATATGTGAATATATAGGCGGAAGAAATAGGTCGGTGGAGTCACGGGGGCCCCACAAGGGTGGCGCGCCTGACCCCCCAGGGCACGCCCTCCGTCCTTGTGACCGCCTCGTGGCTTCCCTAACATGCACTCCAAGTCCTCTGTATGTCTTCTAGTCCAAAAAAAATTCCTCGTAAAGTTTCATTCTGTTTGGACTCCGTTTGATATTCCTTTTCTGCGAAACTCAAAAACAAGGAAAAAACAAAAAACTGTCACTGGGCTCTAGGTTAATAGGTTAGTCCCAAAAATAATATAAAATAACATATTAATGCATATAAAACATCCAAAATAGATAATATAATATCATGGAACAATAAAAAATTATAGATACGTTGGAGATGTATCAAGCATCCCCAAGCTTAATTCCTACTCGTCCTCGAGTAGGTAAATGATAAAAACAGAATTTTTGATGTGGAATGATACCTAACGTATTTATCAATGCAATCTCTTTATTGTGGCATGAATATTCAGATCCGTATGTTTCAAGCAAAAGTTTATATTGACATGAGAACAATAATATTTCAAGCACAATAGACAATAAATCATTAAGCTTCAAAAATAACATGGCTAAAGAAAGTTATCCCTACAAAATCATATAGTCTTATTATGCTCCCTCTTCTCAACACAAGGTAATCATGCCCACCCCGGTGTCAGCCAAGCAATTGTTTCATACTTTTTAACGTGCTTTAGCCTTTTCAACTTTTCACGCAATATATGAGCGTGAGCCATGGATATAGCACTATGGGTAGAATAGAAGGTGGTAATAGACAAAAGTGGAGGGAAAGTCTCACACCAACTAGGCAAATCAATGGACTATGGAGATGTCCATCAATTGATATCAATGTGTGTGAGTAGGGATTGCCATGTAACAGATGCACTAGAGCTATAAGTTTATGAAAGCTCAAAAGAAAACTAGTGGGTGTGCATCAACTTGCTTGCTCATGAAGACCTAGGGCATTTGAGGAAGCCCATCGTTGGAATATACAAGCCAAGTTCTATAACGAAAACTCCCACTAGTATATGAAAGTGACAACATAGGAGACTCTCTATCATGAAGAACATGATGCTATTCTGAAGCACAAGTGTGGAAAATGATAGTAACATTTATTTTCTTGGATCTTTGGCCTTTTTTATGGGCTTCTTTGGCCTCTTTTATTCATTTGGGCTTCATTGGCCTCTTTTATTTGCAATATCACACGGGACAATGTTCTAATAATGATGATCATCACACTTTTATTTACTTACAACTCGATATTACAACTCGATACTATAACAAAGATATGACTCTATATGAATGCCTCCGGCGGTATACCGAGATGTGCAATGATCAAGAGTGACATGTATAAAAAATATGAATGGTGGCTTTGCCACAAATACTATATCAACTACATGATCATGCAAGGCAATATGACTATGATGATGCGTGTCATAATAAACGGAATGGTGGAGTTACATGGCAATATATATTGGAATGGCTATGGAAATGCCATAATAGGTTGGTATGGTGGCTGTTTGGAGGAAGGGTATAAGGTGGTTTGATGCACTGGCGAAAGTTGCGCGACACTAGAGTGGCTAGCAAGGTGGAAGTGTGAGAGTGCGTATAACCCATGGACTCAACATTAGTCATAAAAAACTCACATATTTATTGCAAAAGTTTATTAGCCCTCGAAGCAATGTACTACTACGCATGCTCCTAGGGGGGAGGTTGGTAGGAGTTAACCATCGCGCGCCCCCGATGTTCACACAAAGGTAAACAATCAAGACACAATGCGCTTCAATTCGGTTACATAGTTAGGAGACCATACGTATGGGAATCACGAACCTTAACACAATTATTTCCTATATCCCACAATTTACTACTAGCATGATTCAAATATTACCATCCTCATATCTCAAAACAATCATACTTTTTATATGGAAGTTTTTATTGTATCTCCCTTGGATGCTCATCATATAGGACTAAATTCACAACCTAAGAAAATTACCATGCTGTTTAGAGATTCTAAAAATAATATAAGTGAAGCAAGAGAGTTCAACAATTTCTATAAAATAAAACCACCGCCGTGCTCTAAAAGGATATAAGTGAAGCACTAAAGCAAAATTGCCTACCTCAAAAGATATAAGTGAAGCACATAGAGTATTCTAATAAATCACGATTCAAGCGTCTCTCATAAAAGGTGTGTACAAAAAGGATGATTGTGGAAAACTAAAAAGCAAAGACTCATATCATACAAGATGCTCCAAGCAAAACACATATCATGTAGTGAATAAAAATATAGCCTCAAGTAAAGTTACCGATAGATGAAGAAGAAAGAGGGGATGCCTTCCCGGGGCATCCCCATGCTTAGGCTCTTGGTCGTCCTTGAATATTAACTTGGGGATTCCTTGGTCATCCCCAAGCTTAGTCTCTTTCCACTCCTTTGCGATAGTCCATCATTTTTTTAACCAAAACTTGAAAACTACACAACACAAAACTCCACAGAAAACTCGTGAGCTCCGTTAGTAAAACAAAGCAAATAACCACTCAAGGTATTGTTGTGATCTTATTATTATTTTATATTGGTGTAATATCTACTGTATTCCAACTTTTCCATGGTTCATACCCCCCGATACTAGCCATAGATTCATCAATGTAAGAAAACAACACACATAAAACATAATCTGTCAAAAACAGAATAGTCTGTAGTAGTCTGAAAACTTCGCAAACTTCTGGAAATCTAAAAATTCTGAAAAATTAGGAAGACATGGGGAATTTTTATATCAATTTTTTGTAAAAATTTCAGAAGGTTCTCACGTTCCAGCGAATTATTGAATTTTCTGCACTGGGCGCAAAAGTTTCTGTTTTGGAGCAAAATCAAATCAACGATCACCATAAGCCATCCCAAAGGTCTTAGTTGGCTCAAACACTAATTAAAACACCAAAACACAATTAATACATAAGTAATAATGCGTGAATTCACAAAAACAGAAAATAAAAATATTGGGTTGTCTCCCAACAAACACTTTTCTTTAAAGCCTTTTAGCTAGGCGTAGATAATTTTAATAATGCTCACATGAAAGACAAGGACTGAAGCACAAAGAGAGCATCATAAAACGTGTGAAAAACACATCTAAGTCTAACATACTTCCTATGCATAGGCATTTTATAGTAAAACAAATCAAGACAAGCAATATCTAGCATATGTAAGGAAGAAAAAGAAAATATGATCAATCTCAACATGAAGAGAGGTAATTTAGTAACATGAAGATTTCTACAACCATATTTTCCTCTCTCATAATAACTGCATGTAGGATCATATTCAAACTCAACAATATAGCTATCACATAACATATTTTCTTCACGATCCACATGCATGCAAAGTAGACACTCTTCCAAAATAATGGGATTATCATTAACTGAAGTCATGACCTCTCCAAACCCACCTTTATCAAAGATTTCATAAGATTGATCATTCTCCAAATATGTGGGATCTAAAGTTGACACTCTTCCAGAACCACCTTCAATATTATTGCAAACATTATTACCAATCTCATATTCATCATGGGGCTTAAATAAATTTTCAAGATCATAAGAAAAATCTCCCCAATCATGATAATTGCAACAAGTAGTGGACATAGCAAAATTAGCATCCCCAAGCTTAGGGTTTTGCACATCATTAACACAATTGACATTAATAGAGTTTATAATAACATCATTGCAATCATGCTTTTGATTCAAGGAACTATCAAGTATGGGTGCAACAACAATAATCTCATGTTTAACATAAGGAACTATAGCAAATTCATCTCCATATTGGCATCATGGCGACAAGAATAGCAAGCATCACATTCATCAAGGGAGGGTATATCAATCAAATCATCGGAATCATAATGATCTATAGATTCATGCATATCATTATTTTCTTCCAAAGCAACGGTCATTCTCTCAATAAATTCTTTGACATATGCATTGTGAGCATAGTTTTCATAGCAATATTTAAGTATGTCATTTTTTCATATTTGTAGAGAGTAATATCATACTTTTCAATCAAAGAAGCAACTTCATAAGCACCATTAAAAGCAATAAATTCTTCAATTTGTTCGATATCATAGTAACTATAAACACCCTTTTCATAAGAATATAAGATTTCATTATCATTAAACTCACATAGGTAGGGAAGGTGTTTTTTAGGGTTCTTAGAGCAACAACTAAAATCACAAATTTCACAAAGATTCCAAGCATAACATAGGAAACAATTTATTTGACTCCATAAAAGTCTCCCTTTTTCAGACAAACGGTGACGCACAAAATGAGCATGCTCATCTAAAGATTTTCCCTCAACTAAGCTAGTTGGAGTTTCAGCACGAGCACATATGGATCGAAGATGATCCAGGTAGAAAACTTTGAGGTCATCCATATCAAAAGATTTTTAGCTAGCAAAGATGCAAGCAAATAGAAGGCATATGGAAACACAAGCAAAGATAGCAAACGAGCAAAATAGACATACGGGAAGAAGGCAAAATAAAAAGGGCAAACCTTTTCGAAAATCATTTTAGAAGTGGGGGGGGGAGGAAACTGAGAGGCGAATGGCAAATATTGTAAATGCAAGAGATGAGGGTTTTATGAAGGGTACTTGGTATGTCTTGACTTGACGTAGATATCAACAGCACCAGAGATTGGCGAGTTGACAGAAGAAAAATCTTCACTCTTGACTTGGCGTAGATCTCCCCGGCAAAGCACTTCTCCCATTACAAGAAAAACCAATCTAGTTGGCCAAACCAAACCGATAGTTCGAAGAGAATTACTAAGATATCAAATCATGCATATATGAATTCAGAGAAGATTCAAATAATATTCATAGATAAGCAGATCATAAATCCACAATTCATCGGATCTTGGCGAACGCACCGCAAAAGAAGATTACATTAGATAGATCTCCAAGAACATCGATGAGAACATGGTATTGAGAATCAAAGAGAGAGAAGAAGCCATCTAGCTACTAGCTATGGACCCGTAGGTCTGTGGTAAACTACTCACGATACATCGGAAGGGCGATGTTGTTGATGTAGATGCATACAAAAAGTTACGACAGTGGAAGTTTCGATGCCTCCTCTAGGGTTTCTGGAATATATGTGAATATATAGGTGGAAGAAATAGGTCGATGGAGTCACGGGGGGGGGGGG
>LR738709.1:541844702-541951063 GCA_902687465.1 Secale cereale | reverse complement strand
AAGGGTGGGGGGCACACCTGATTACTTGCCAGAACTACATCGGTATTTCCCCAAAGAGGAAGGGATGATGCAACACATCAACGGTAGGTATTTCCCTCAGTGATGAGACCAAGGTTATCGAACTAGTAGGAGAACCAAGCAACACAACGTAAACGACATCTGCACACAAATAACAAATACTCGCAACCCGACGTGTAAAAGGGGTTGTCAATCCCTTTCGGGTAACGGCGCCTAGAGATAGGCAAACAGACGTGAGAGAGTTGTAAATATTGATAGATCGAACGCCAAATAAGATAAATTGTAGCAAGGTATTTTTGTATTTTTCGTTCAATAGATCTGAAAATAAAAGCAAAGGAAAAGTATATCGCAAAGGCAAATAATATGAGAAAGAGACCCGGGGCCCGTAGGTTTCACTAGTGTCTTCTCTCGAGAAAATAGAAAACGGTGGGTGAACAAATTACTGTTGGGCAATTGATAGAACTTCAAATAATCATGGTGATATCCAGGCAATGATCATTATATAGGTATCACGTCCAAGATTAGTAGACCGACTCATGCCTGCATCTACTACTACTTACTCCACACATCGACCGCTATCCACAATGCATCTAGTGTATTAAGTTCATGAAAAAATGGAGTAATGTAATAAGAACAATGACATGATGTATACAAGATCTATTTATGTAGAAATAGACCACATCGTTTTATCCTTAGTAGCAATGATACATACGTGTCGGTTCCCTTTCTGTCACTAGGATCAAGCACCGTAAGATCGAACCCACTACAAAGCACATCTTCTCATTGTAAGATAAATAGATCAAGTTGGCCAAACAAAACCCAAATATCGGACAAGAAATACAAGGCTATAAGCAACCATGCATATAAGAGATCAAAGAAGACTCAAATAACTTTCATGGATATAAAAAGATAGATCTGATCATAAACTCAAAGTTCATCGGATCCCAACAAACAAACCGCAAAAAGAGTTACATCATACGGATCTCTAAGAGACCATTGTATTGATAATCAAACGAGAGAGAGGAAGCCACCTAGCTACTAACTACAGACCCATAGGTCTACAAAGAACTAATCACGCATCATCAGAAAGGCACCAATGGAAGTGGTGAACCCCTCCGTGATGGTGTCTAGATTGGATCTGGTGGTTCTGGACTCTGCAGCAGCTGGATTGGTTTTCGTCGACTCCCCTAGGGTTTCTGGAATATTTGGGTATTTATAGAGCAAAGAGGCGGTCTGGGGGCACCCGAGGTGGGCACATCCCACCAGGGCACGCCTGGGCCTCCTGGCGCGCCCTGGTGGGTTGTGCTCCACTCGGAGCACCCCCAGGTGCTTCTCCGGCCCACTGGATGTCTTTTGGTCCAAAAAATCCAAAAAAAAGTTTCGTTGCGTTCGGGCTCCGTTTAGTATAGATTTCCTTTGATGTAAAAAACATGCAGAAAACGGCAACTAACACTTGGCACTATGTCCATAGGTTAGTACCCAAAAATGATATAAAAAGACTATAAAATGATTATAAAACATCCAAGAATGATAATATAACAACACGGAACAATAAAAAATTATAGATACGTTGGAGACGTATCAACATCCCCTAGCTTAAGTCCTGCTTGTCCTCGAGTAGGTAAATGATAAAAATAGAATTTTTGATGTGGAATGCTGCCTAACATGTCATATCATATTCTTTTCTTTATAGCATGGACATCTGGACTTTTATATGGTTCAAAGCAATAGTCTAGTTTTGACATGAGATATAAATACTCAAGCATATGAACAAGCAACCATGTCTTTCAAAATATCAAAGCTAAAATAAGTTATCCCTAGCCCATCAAGCTCAACCATTGATCCATTCATGAAACACACTCGCATATTAACTACACCCAATACTCAAGTACGATCATAGTGCCTCCTAGTTGGTGCTTTATAAGAGAAGATGGAGACTTAAATTCAAAATAAAAATTGCATAGAGTAAAAGAAAGGCCCTTCGCAGAGGGAAATAGGGATTTGTAGAGGTGCCAGAGCTCAAAGCTTAAACTGAGAGATAAAATTATTTTGGGTGTCATACTTTTTGCACCAACGAAAACAACTTAGAGTTCCCAGCACTTTCCATGCTAGATATATCATAGGCGGTTCCCAAACATAAAATAAAGTTTATTCCTTTTCCACCAAACTTTCACAAGCCATGGCTAACCGTATCCACGGGTGCCTTCCATACCAACACTTTCCAAGGAATTTATTATTTGACAACATAAAGTAAATTCATTTTTCATTTCGGGACTGGGCATCCCTAATACCTTTGCCTTACTCTCGTGCAATGACAAGTGAATAAACACTCATCGTAAGAATAACACATCTAGCATGGAAAATATTAGCCACCAATCACCGCCTCGCGAGCGGTACGAGCTCACAAGATAAATTTATTTTGAAAATTAGAGATGGCACATACAAATTTGCTTTGAACGGCAAAAGAATACCGCATATAGATAGGTGTATAGTGGACTCATGTGGCATAACTGGTTTAAAGGATTTTGGATGCACACGTAGTGATCATACTTAGTGCAAAATGAAGGCTAGCAAAAGATTGAGAAGCGGCCAACCAAGAAACAACTAATCTCATAAGTGAGCATTAAGCATAATTAACACCGAATAATGCACCACAAGTAGGATGTAATTTCATTGCATGACTATTGACTTTCGTGCTTGCATAGGTATCACAAACCTTAACGCCAATATTCTTACTAAAGCACAATTACTCATCAACATGACTCACATATCACATCATCATATCTCAAAACTATTACAAGGAATCAAGTTTATTTTGTCCAATGACATCATGAAAGTTTTTATTATATCCTTCTTGGATATCTATCACTTTGGGACTAATCTTCATGTGTTGCTTTTGATAAGCTCAAACAAATATAAGTGAAGATCATGAGCACAATTTTTTCTTTCTCTCAAAATAATTTAAGTGAAGCAAGAGAGAATTTCTTGAAAATTTTATTAACTCTCAAATAAATCTAAGTGAAGCAAGAGAGTATTTCTTCAAAAATATTAAAACACACCGTGCTCAAAAAGATATAAGTGAAGTACTAGAGCAAGTCTATAGCTCATAAAAATTTAAGTGAAGCAAAGAGAGCTATTCTAACAAGTCATGTCATAATTATGGATCTCTCAAATAGGTGTGTCCAGCAAGGATTCAAGACATAAAAACAAAAATAAACAAGCAAAGATTCATATCACACAAGACGCTCCAAACAAAACACATAGTATGCGACAAATAAAAATATAGCTTCGAGTAAATTACCGATGGTCGTTAGAAGAAAGAGGGGATGCCACTTGGGGCACCCCAAGCTTAGTTGCTTGCTTCTCTTTGGATAATAGCTTGGGATGCCATGGGAATCCCCAAGCTTAGGCTCTTCTTACTCCTTATTCCTTCATCCATTGTAACATCACCCAAAACTCGAAAACATCAATCACACAAAACTGAACAAAAACCTTCGTGAGATCCGTTAGTATAAGAAAACAAATCACTACTATAAGTACTTTATCAAACCTATTCATATTTTATTCTTGCATTATACCTACTGTGTTCCAACTTTTCTATGGCAAAAACTCATCAAAGAAAACCATAGAATCATCAAAACAAGCACACAACGCAAAGAAAACAGAGTCTGTCAAAAACAGAACAGTCTGTAGCAATCTGGATATTTAGAATATGTCCGCTTAGTAGGCCCACAAGTCAGATACCAAATCTGACGGGTCCCAGCTGTCAACGGGAGGAATAATTTTTTTCGCATAACAATGAGGCACTCCCTTCCGTGCGAAGATACAGCCGGTGGGTCCCAGCTACCAGGTGGAGGAAACAGTTTTTTCAGCTTAATTAGGAGGAACTTTCCTTGCATGCGACCATGGACCTCGTGGGTCCCAGTGTTGGGGAACGTAGTATTTTAAAATTTTCCTACGATCACGCAAGATCTATCTACCAGATGCATAGCAACGAGAGGGGAGAGTGAGTCTACGTACCCTCGTAGACCGAAAGCGGAAGCGTTAGAACAACGCGGTTGATGTAGTCGTACGTCTTCACGGCCCGACCGATCAAGCACCGAAACTACGACACCTCCGAGTTCTAGCACACGTTCAGCTCGATGACGTCCCTCGAACTCCGATCCAGCCGAGTGTCGAGGGAGAGTTCCGTCAGCACGACGGCGTGGTGACGATCTTGATGTTCTACCGTCGCAGGGCTTCGCCTAAGCACCGCTACAATATTTATCGCGGAGAACTATGGTGGAGGGGGGCACCGCACACGGCTAAGAGATCAAGAGATCAATTGTTGTGTCTAGAGGTGCCCCCCTGCCCCCGTATATAAAGGAGGGAGGGAGAGGCCGGCCCTAGAGGGGGCGCACCAAGTGTGGGGAGTCCTTTCCCCTTTCCTTTCCGGAGTAGGAGAGAAGGAAAGAGGGGGAGAGGGAGAAGGAAAAGGGGGCTGCACCCCTTGTCCAATTCGGACCAGAAGGGGGGGTGCACGCCTCCTTCCTTTTGGCCTCTCTCCTCTATTCCCGTAACTCCCCGGTACTTCGAAAATACCCGAATCACTCGGAACCTTTCCGATGTCCGAATATAGTCGTCCAATATATCGATTTTTACGTCTCGACCATTTTGAGACTCCTCGTCATGTCCCCGATCTCATCCGGGACTCCGAACTCCTTCGGTACATCAAAACTCATAAACTCATAATAAAACTATCATCGAAACCTTAAGCGTGCGGACCCTACGGGTTCGAGAACTATGTAGACATGACCGAGACACGTCTCCGGTCAATAACCAATAGCGGAACCTGGATGCTCATATTGGCTCCCACATATTCTACGAAGATCTTTATCGGTCAAACCGCATAACAACATACATTGTTCCCTTTGTCATCGGTATGTTACATGCCCGAGATTCGATCGTCGGTATCTCAATACCTAGTTCAATCTCGTTACCAACAAGTCTCTTTACTCGTTCCGTAATACATCATCCCGCAACTAACTCATTAGCTGCAATGCTTGCAAGGCTTATAGTGATGTGCATTACCGAGTGGGCCCAGAGATACCTCTCTCACAATCGGAGTGACAAATCCTAATCTCGAAATACGCCAACCCAACAAGTACCTTCGGAGACACCTATAGAGTACCTTTATAATCACCCAGTTACGTTGTGACGTTTGGTAGCACACAAAGTGTTCCTCCGGTATTCGGGAGTTGCATAATCTCATAGTCATAGGAACATGTATAAGTCATGAAGAAAGCAATAGCAGTAAAACTTAAACGATCATAGTGCTAAGCTAACGGATGGGTCTTGTCCATCAGATCATTCTCCTAATGATGTGATCCCATTGATCAAATGACAACTCATGTCTATGGCTAGGAAACATAACCATCTTTGATCAATGAGCTAGTCTAGTAGAGGCATACTAGGGACACTCTGTTTTGTCTATGTATTCACACATGTATTAAGTTTCCGGTTAATACAATTCTAGCATGAATAATAAACATTTATCATGATATAAGGAAATAAATAATAACTTTATTATTGCCTCTAGGGCATATTTCCTTCACTAGGATCCCTAGGTGGGGTGCCGACCAGCCTCTATGGGCTTCCTCTCTCCTTTCCTCAAGGCCCACTATGGACCATCCCCCCTCGTAGGGGGTTCCGGTAACCCCCTCCGGCAATCCAGTTAAATCCGAAACTTTTCCGGAACACTTCCGGTGTCCGAATATAGTCGTCCAATATATCAATATTTATGTCTCGGACATTCCGAGACTCCTCGTCATGTCCGTGATCTCATCCGGGACTCCGAACTACCTTCGGTACATCAAAACTCATAAACTCATAATACCGATCGTCATCAAACGTTAAGCGTGCGGACCCTACGAGTTCGAGAACTATGTAGACATGACCGAGACTCATCTCCGGTCAATAACCAATAGCGGAACCTGGATGTTCATATTGGCTCCTACATATTCTACGAAGATCTTTTATCGGTCAAAACCGCATAACAACATACGTTGTTCCTTTTGTCATCGGTATGTTACTTGCCCGAGATTCGATCGTCGGTATCTCTATACCTAGTTCAATCTCGTTACCGGCAAGTCTCTTTACTCGTTCCGTAACACATCATCTCGTGACTAACTCATTAGTCTTTTTGCTTGCAAGGCTTATTGTGATGTGTGTTACCGAGAGGGCCCAGAGATACCTCTCCGACACTTCGGAGTGACAAATCCTAATCTTGATCTATGCCAACACCACGAATACTTTCGGAGACACCTGTAGAGCATCTTTATGATCACCCAGTTACGTTGTGACGTTTGATAGCACACAAGGTGTTCCTACGGTATTCGGGAGTTGCATAATCTCATAGTCATAGGAACATGTATAAGTCATGAAGAAAGCAATAGCAGTAAAACTTAAACGATCATAGTGCTAAGCTAACGGATGGGTCTTGTCCATCAGATCATTCTCCTAATGATGTGATCCCGTTGATCAAATGACAACTCATGTCTATGGCTAGGAAACATAACCATCTTTGATCAATGAGCTAGTCTAGTAGAGTCATACTAGGGACACTCTGTTTTGTCTATGTATTCACACATGTATTAAGTTTCCGGTTAATACAATTCTAGCATGAATAATAAACATTTATCATGATATAAGGAAATAAATAATAACTTTATTATTGCCTCTAGGGCATATTTCCTTCAGTCTCCCACTTGCACTAGAGTCAATAATCTAGTTCACATCGCCATGTGATTTAACACCGATAGTTCACATCGTCATGTGATTAACACCCAAAGGGTTTACTAGAGTCAATAATCTAGTTCACATCGCTATGTGATTAACACCCAAAGAGTACTAAGGTGTGATCATGTTTTGCTTTGTGAGAGAAGTTTAGTCAACGGGTCTGTCACATTCAGATCCGTATGTATTTCGCAAATGTCTATGTGTCTACAATGCTCTGCATGGAGCTACTCTAGCTAATTGCTCCCACTTTCAATACGCATCCAGATTGATACTTAGAGTCAGCTGGATTTAGTGTCAAAGCTTGCATCGGCGTAACCCTTTACGACGAATTCTTTATCACCTCCATAATCGAGAAACATTTCCTTAGTCATCCAGTTACTAAGGATAATTTTGACCACTGTACAGTGATCTACTCCTGGATCACTATTGTACCCTCTTGACAAACTCATGGCAAGGTACACAACATGTTTGGTACACAGCATGGCATACTTTATAGAACCTATGGCTGAGGCATAGGGAATGACTTTCATTCTCTCTATATTTTTCTGCCGTGGTCTGGCTTTGAGTCTTACTCAACTTCACACCTTACAAGTCAGGTAAGAACTCCTTCTTTGACTGATCCATTTTGAACTACTTCAAAATCATATCAAGGTATGTACTCATCGAAAGTCTTATCAAGCGTCTTGATCTATCTCTATAGATCTTGATGCCCAATATGTAAGCAGCTTCACCAAGGTCTTTCTTTGAAAAACTCCTTTCAAACACTCCTTTATGCTTTCCAGAAAATTCTACATCATTTCCGATCGACAATATGTCATTCACATATACTTATCAGAAAGGTTGTAGTGCTCCCACTCACTTCTTGTAAATACATGCTTCACCGCAAGTCTGTATAAATCTATATGCTTTGATCAACTTATCAAAGCGTATATTCCAACTCCGAGATGCTTGCACCAGTCCATAGATGGATCGCTGGAGCTTGCACATTATGTTAGCACCTTTAGGATTGACAAAACCTTCTGGTTGCATCATATACAAGTCTTCTTTAATAAATCCATTAAAGAATGCAGTTTTGTTATCCATTTGCCAGATTTCATAAAATGCGGCAATTGCTAACATGATTCGGACAGACTTAAGCATCGCTACGGGTGAGGAAGTCTCATCGTAGTCAACTCCTTGAACTTGTTGAAAAACTTTCGCAACAAGTCGAGCTTTGTAAACAGTAACATTACTGTCTGCGTCAGTCTTCCTCTTGAAGATCAATTTATTTTCGATGGCTTGCCGACCATCGGGCAAGTCAACCAAAGTCCACACTTTGTTCTCATACATGGATCCCATCTCAGATTTCATGGTCTCAAGCCATTTTGCGGAATCTGGGCTCATCATCGCTTCCTCATAGTTCGTAGGTTCATCATGGTCCAGTAACATGACTTCCAGAACCGGGTTGCCGTACCACTCTGGTGCGGAACGTACTCTGGTTGATCTACGAAGTTCAGCAGTAACTTGATCCGAAGTTTCATGATCATCATCATTAGCTTCCTCACTAATTGGTGTAGGAATCACTGAAACCAGTTTCTGTGATGTACTACTATCCAATTCGGGAGAAGGTACAATTACCTCATCAAGTTCCACTTTCCTCCCACTCACTTCTTTCGAGAGAAACTCCTTCTCTAGAAAGGATCCACTCTTAGCAACAAAGACCTTGCATTCGGATCTGTGATAGAAGGTGTACCCAACAGTTTCTTTTGGGTATCCTATGAAGATTTACTTCTCCGATTTGGGTTCGAGCTTATCATGTTGAAACTTTTTCACATAAGCATCGCAGTCCCAAACTTAAAGAAATGACAGCTTAGGTTTCTCGTCAAACCACAGTTCATACGGTGTCATCTCCACGGATTTAGATGGTGCCCTATTTAACGTGAATGTATCTGTCTCTAATGCATAACCCCAAAAGCGATAGTGGTAGATCGGTAAGAGACATCATCGATCGCACCATATCTAATAAAGTACGGTTATGACGTTCGGACACACCATTACACTATGGTGTTCCAGGTGGCGTGAGTAGTGAAACTATTTCACATTGTTTTTACTGAAGGCCAAACTCGCTAACTCAAATATTTTACCTCTACGATCATATCGTAGAAACTCTTATTTTCTTGTTACGATGATTCTCCACTTCACTCAGAAATTCTTTGAACTTTTCAAATGTTTTAGACTTGTGCTTCATTAAGTAGATATACCCATATCTGCTCAAATCATCAGTGAAGGTCCGAAAATAACGATACCCGCCGCGAGCTTCAACACTTATTGGTCCACATACATCTGTATGTATGATCTCCAACAAATCTGTTGCTCGCTCCATTGTTCCGGAGAACGGAGTTTTAGTCATCTTGCCCATGAGGCATGGTTCGCAAGCACCAAGTGATTCATAATCAAGTGATTCCAAAAGTCCATCACTATGGAGTTTCTTCATGCGCTTTACACCATTATGACCTAAACAGCAGTGCCACAAATAAGTTGCACTATCATTATTAACCTTGCATCTTTTGGCTTCAATATTATGAATATGTGTATCACCACGATCGAGATCCAACAAACTATTTTCATTGGGTGTATGACCATCGAAGGTTTTATTCATGTAAACAGAATAACAATTATTCTATGACTTTAAATGAATAACCGTATTGCAACAAATATGATCAAATCATATTCATGCTCAACGCAAATGCCAAATAACATTTATTTAGGTTTTACATTAATCCCGAAAGTATAGGGAGTGTGCGATGATGATCATATCAATCTTGGAACCACTTCCAACACACATCGTCACTTCACCTTTAACTAGTCTCTGTTCATTCTGCAATTCTCGTTTCGAGTTACTAATTTTAGCAACTGAACCGGTATCAAATACCCAGGGGTTGCTATGAACACTAGTAAAGTACACATCAATAATCTGTATATCAAAATATACCTTTGTTCACTTTGCCATCCTTCTTATCCGCCAAGTATCTAGGGCAGTTCCACTTCCAATGACCATTTCCTTTGCAGTAGAAGCACTTAGTTTCAGGCTTGAGTTTTAGCTTTGGGTTTCTTCACGGGAGTGACAACTTGCTTGTCATTCTTCTTGAAGTTCCCCTTCTATCCCTTTGCCCTTTACTTGAAACAAGTGGTCTTGTTAACCATCAACACTTGATGCTTTTTCATGATTTCTACCTTCGCCGACTTCAGCATTGCGAAGAGCTCGGGAATTCCTTTCGTCATCCCTTGCATATTATAGTTCATCACGAAGTTCTACTAACTTGGTGATAGTGACTAGAGAACTTTGTCAATTACTATCTTATCTGGAAGATTAACTCCCACTTGATTCAAGTAATTGTAGTACCCAGACAATCTGAGCACATGCTCACTGGTTGAGCTATTCTACTCCATCTTGTAGGCAAAGTACTGTCAGAAGTCTTATACCTCTCGACACGGGCATGAGTATGAAATACTAATTTCAACTCTTGGAACATCGTATATGCTCCGTGGCGTTCAAAACGTTTTTGAAGTCCCGGTTGTAAGCCATAAAGCATGGTGCACTTAAACTATCAAGTAGTCATCATACCGAGCTTTTGTCAAAACGTTCATAACGTCTACATCTGCTCCTGCAATAGGTATGTCACCTAGCGGTGCATCAAGGACATAATTCTCTGTGCAGCAATGAGGATAATCCTCAGATCACGGAACAATTCCGCATCATTGCTACTAACATCTTTCAACTTAGTTTTCTCTAGGAACATATAAAAAATAAACGGGGAGCAACATCGCGAGCTATTGATCTACAACATAGATATGCTAATACTACGAGGACTAAGTTCATGATAAATTAAAGTTCAATTTAATCATATTACTTAAGAACTCCCACTTAGATAGACATCCCTCTAGTCATCTAAATGATCACGTGATCCAAATCAACTAAACCATGTCCGATCATCATGTGAGATGGAGTAGTTTCAATGGTGAACATCTTATGTTGATCATATCTACTATATGATTCAAGCTCGACCTTTCGGTCTCCAGTGTTCCGAGGCCATATCTGCATATGCTAGGCTCGTCAAGTTTAACCCGAGTATTCTGCGTGTGCAAAACTGGCTTACACCCGTTGTATTTGAACGTAGAGCTTATCACACCCGATCATCACGTGGTGTCTCGGCACGACGAACTTTCGCAACGGTGCATACTCGGGGAGAACACTTATACCTTGAAATTTAGTAAGGGATCATCTTATAATGCTACCGTCGTTCTAAGCAAAATAAGAAGCATAATAAGATAAACATCACATGCAATCAAAATATGTGACATGATATGGCCATCATCATCTTGTGCTTTTGATCTCCATCTCCAAAGCACCGTCATGATCACCTTCGTCACCGGCGCGACACCTTGATCTCCATCGTAGCATCGTTGTCGTCTCGCCAACTATTGCTTCTACGACTATCGCTACCGCTTAGTGATAAAGTAAATCAATTACATGGCGATTGCATTTCATACAATAAAGCGACAACCATATGGCTCCTGCCAGTTGCCGATAACTTTACAAAACATGATCATCTCATACAAAATCGTATAACTCATCATGTCTTGACCATATCACATCACAACATGCCCTGCAAAAACAAGTTAGACGTCCTCTACTTTGTTGTTGCATGTTTTACGTGGCTGCTACGGGCTTAGCAAGAACCGTTCTTACCTACGCATACAAAACCACAACGATGTTTCGTCAAGTATGTGCTGTTTTAACCTTCACAAGGACCGGGCGTAGCCACACTTGATTCAGCTAAAGTGAGAGAGACAGACACCCGCCAGTCACCTTTAAGCAACGAGTGCTCGTAACGGTGAAACCAGTCTCGCGTAAGCGTACGCGTAATGTCGGTCCGGGCCGCTTCATCTCACAATACCGCCGAAGCAAAGTATGACATGCTGGTAAGCAGTATGACTAGTATCGCCCACAACTCATTGTGTTCTACTCGTGCATATCATCTACGCATAGACCTGGCTCATGATGCCACTGTTGGGGAACGTAGTATTTTAAAATTTTCCTACGATCACGCAAGATCTATCTACCAGATGCTTAGCAATGAGAGGGGAGAGTGAGTCTACGTACCCTCGTAGACCGAAAGCGGAAGCGTTAGAACAACGCGGTTGATGTAGTCGTACGTCTTCACGGCCCGACCGATCAAGCACCGAAACTACGACACCTCCGAGTTCTAGCACACGTTCAGCTCGATGACGTCCCTCGAACTCCGATCCAGCCGAGTGTCGAGGGAGAGTTCCGTCAGCACGACGGCGTGGTGACGATCTTGATGTTCTACCGTCGCAGGGCTTCGCCTAAGCACCGCTACAATATTTATCGAGGAGAACTATGGTGGAGGGGGGCACCGCACATGGCTAAGAGATCAAGAGATCAATTGTTGTGTCTAGAGGTGCCCCCCTGCCCCCGTATATAAAGGAGGGAGGGAGAGGCCGGCCCTAGAGGGGGCGCACCAAGTGTGGGGAGTCCTACTAGGACTCCCAAGTCCTAGTAGGATTCCCCTTTCCTTTCCGGAGTAGGAGAGAAGGAAAGAGGGGGAGAGGGAGAAGGAAAAGGGGGCTGCACCCCTTGTCCAATTCGGACCAGAAGGGGGGTGCACGCCTCCTTCCTTTTGGCCTCTCTCCTCTATTCCCGTAACTCCTCGGTACTTCGAAAATACCCGAATCACTCGGAACCTTTCCGATGTCCGAATATAGTCGTCCAATATATCGATTTTTACGTCTCGACCATTTTGAGACTCCTCGTCATGTCCCCGATCTCATCCGGGACTCCGAACTCCTTCGGTACATCAAAACTCATAAACTCATAATAAAACTATCATCGAAACCTTAAGCGTGCGGACCCTACGGGTTCGAGAACTATGTAGACATGACCGAGACACGTCTCCGGTCAATAACCAATAGCGGAACCTGGATGCTCATATTGGCTCCCACATATTCTACGAAGATCTTTATCGGTCAAACCGCATAACAACATACATTGTTCCCTTTGTCATCGGTATGTTACATGCCCGAGATTCGATCGTCGGTATTTCAATACCTAGTTCAATCTCGTTACCAACAAGTCTCTTTACTCGTTCCGTAATACATCATCCCACAACTAACTCATTAGCTGCAATGCTTGCAAGGCTTATAGTGATGTGCATTACCGAGTGGGCCCAGAGATACCTCTCTGACAATCGGAGTGACAAATCCTAATCTCGAAATACGCCAACCCAACAAGTACCTTCGGAGACACCTGTAGAGTACCTTTATAATCACCCAGTTACGTTGTGACGTTTGGTAGCACACAAAGTGTTCCTCCGGTATTCGGGAGTTGCATAATCTCATAGTCATAGGAACATGTATAAGTCATGAAGAAAGCAATAGCAGTAAAACTTAAACGATCATAGTGCTAAGCTAACGGATGGGTCTTGTCCATCAGATCATTCTCCTAATGATGTGATCCCATTGATCAAATGACAACTCATGTCTATGGCTAGGAAACATAACCATCTTTGATCAATGAGCTAGTCTAGTAGAGGCATACTAGGGACACTCTGTTTTGTCTATGTATTCACACATGTATTAAGTTTCCGGTTAATACAATTCTAGCATGAATAATAAACATTTATCATGATATAAGGAAATAAATAATAACTTTATTATTGCCTCTAGGGCATATTTCCTTCACCCAGCCGTCAGGCTCTCCACGTACAGTCCTCTTCCGATGACTCTCGTTTGTTGACCACGCCGCACCGAGCGCAGCGAGGCGATGGACGACGGCGATGCCCCGGATGGAATGACTCGGAGATGGGAAGACACGGCAGTGGAGTCGCAGATTGAGTGGAGGAGAAGGGTTATAACTGGTTCTGGTGCGGCGTGGGGCTGCAGTCGATGGAGAATAACAGGAGGTGTGGATGGGTGGAGGGATAGCCTGGCCGATGGTAGGGTAGCGCTTCGCAGCGATGCGTGCTTAGCAGAGTCGCTAGCCGCCGGAGGCCGGACCAGGCGGTCCCGACGACGCTGGAGGAAGAAGACGAGAGATTGAAGGTGCATGCCGACCAAGTTGACAAGCCCTGCGTAGGCTTCGACCTATTGGCCTACATGTCAGCCTGCAAAAATGTGGCATATATTTAACCCATGTTTTCTAGAATGTACAGTCCATTTGTTGGGCTGGGTGAACAAATAATTTCGCGTCAATGCGGCCCATTTATATTATCTAAGAAATCCCAGCCTGTCGTGGAATTAACACGGCAGATGTCCGGTTTAACGGACTTGATGATGGAACCATCGCACGGGTTAGCTTGAAGGGGTTAAAAGCACACAAAGGACACAGAGGGTTTATACTAGTTCGGCCCCTTCGATGAAGGTAAAAGCCTACGTCTAGTTTGGTTTGGTATTGCTTGGGCGTCGATGAACAGGGAGCGGATTGCTTGCCTGTGTCTCGACGGGTTGTTTCTTGCTTGTCCCTGAACCGTCGCCGGGTCGTCCCTTTATATAGAGGCGACGCCTGGTCCGGTTTACAGAGTCCCGAGGCCGGCTCATACTTGTGTCCGCCTCGGTCTCTGTTCTTTCCTTCTTATCTCTCAAGTTACATCATCGGGCGGTTTACAAACCATAGCTCTATACATGGGCCTAAGATCTCATGGGCCGTAGCCTTTACTAAATATTACAACCACACAAATATATTATAATAATCCGGTTTACACTAGCCGGTTCATACCTGCTAGTAATATCCCTGACATTAGGCCCCGGAATGATTTGAACTTGTTCACATCAATCTCCCCTGTCTTGTATAATTTTCCTTCTTGTGTCTTCTCATTTTTGTAAACCGGCCCTGACGTCATCCTCGAGAATCACTTAATCTGACTGTGACATCACTTCCGCATTTAACGCCGCGAGCTGTCCATCGGCTTTGTTTAAGGGTTGTCCCGAAAATCGAGGCGATAGAGGATCTTTATCCAATCCTTTGCCTCCTCGAATCCCGCACCTGTCGTTTCGGATCTGCCCTTCTATAAATACCGCTGCCCCATTCTTTATCTTTCTCCGTTCGTTCTTCTTCCTCCATCGCCCGAGCTCAAGACTCCATTGTCGCCCGAGCTCGAACCGCCGCCGTCGACCGCCGAATCCAAGTCCTCGCCGGCCGCTGCATCGACCTGAGTTTGACCAGAGAAAACTCCGCCGCCACTTCTCAGGTACTCTATCTTCTTCCTCACTGTAGATCCGTAACCTCTAGGGTTCTTTCTCGCATCTCCGCCATTAGAACCTCAGTGAAAGCTTCACCTTGTTCATCTTAGGCACCAAGTTCTCAGTAAATACCTTTAGATCTTTCCCTTTAAAATTTACCTCTATTCCGCTGCGGTATGCTTTAGATCTTCGTCATTCATATTCAACCTGTAGATTTATCCGCTCTGTATAGGACCCTTGTAGTTCTTCCCGTATACCCTTGCATTTGTTTTTCTTTTTCTTGTGTGCTCAGATCTGTTCCACCATAGCTATCTGTGAAAACCTGTTTCTTCTCCTTTGTAGATCTGTTAAGTATACTCCGGTTTAAACTGTCATGCACGGGCTCTGTAAAAAATTTAAAGACAAACGCGACGGTTTAGCTCTTTCTCTATTGCTGTCATGAACCGGTAGTAACATAGCTCCCTGTTATTGCCGGGTTATCCATATCATTAGTCCCTTGTTTAAACCGTTGCGTAATCCTTGCATATATCTTCCGGTTTATACCGCTGTACTCGAATAATCCGGTTTTAAACTTTATCCTTTCAGCACTTGCTCTTCTGCTGCCATGGCCAAACAATTTGTCTCCTGCAATTGGGTTCCTTCCACTATTACGGAAGAAGATTTGGCCGAAGCTGTGTCAGTTGGCACTCTAGGTCCTCAATCCGTTTTAAAGTGGTGGGCTCCTGGAAATGAATGTCCTCCTACTCCCAAAGAGGGGGAGGTTATTGTCTTCTTTGACCATATTGCTCGGGGCTTTACTCCTCCCGGTTCAAAGTTTTTCCGGGATGTACTTGCTGCCTTCCAGCTTCATCCTCAGGACATAGGTCCCAACTCTGTTTCTAACATATGTGATTTCCAAGTGTTTTCTGAGGTGTATTTGCAAGAAGAACCGTCAGTTGACTTGTTCCGGGATTTCTTCCATCTAAACCGGCGGACTGAATTTACTAGTGGACCGCATCAAGAACTAGGCGGGGTCAGTATTCAGAAAAGAAAAGATGCAGTCTTTCCTCATGCCGCTCTCCACACACATCCCAAGGACTGGAATAAATCTTGATTTTACTGTATTGATACTTCACCTGAGGGGGAAAACCCATTGCCGGGTTATCGCGAGCACCGTCTTCCGGAGGATCACCCTCTACCGCAGCGCCTCATCTCCTCAGAGCGGCCCCGGTTTGCCTCTCAACTTTCCAAGTTAAATGCCTTTATGGCTAATGGTTTAACCAGCGTGGATTTCATGCGCTGCTGGCTCTCTTGGAGTATCCTTCCTCTGAGCCCGCGCCCAAGCTTGATGTGTCAATACTCTGGTAAACCGGATGATCCTCAACGTTTCTCTAAGGACAAACTTTCTGAGTCAGAAGTCACCGAGTCCGCCAAGAAAATGCTTAACATCACTCTAGAAGAATGTAGCCAAACCGGACTGGCTCCATACTACAAGAAAAATAAGCTGCCTGCGGTATGTCTTACTTTCTTTCATATATCTGTAATCCGTTCCCTTAAATCATTCTTTGAATTTATCTTTTACCTTTTGAACAGGCCAATGATCCCTTCTGGAAAAGGAAGCATCAGGAAAAGGCTGGAAAACTGCCACGCCGGAAAACCTTCGCTTCCAAAAAGAGAAAAGCGGCTGGTGGCTCTGGTTCTCACGCTGAGGACGACGATCCGGACTCTGAGGTATGAATTAATCCGGTTTTTAACTTGCTCACTTTTACCCATATCTGTATCTAATGATAACTTTTCACAGGAGTTGGCTGAAGGAGATAAGCCGGCCAAAATTGAGGTAACTATCCTTTCTTCCGACTCAGAACCACTTCCCCAGAAAAGTCGTCGGACAGTCCGGAAATATCAGTTTTCTCACCCGCATGCTCAATTGGATCCTAATTTTCTTTTGAAGAAACAGCAACACGAAGCTCTTCGCCGGACCACCCGTCACAGCGGCCTTGAAGTGGAAACATCCGGAATATCCCTTACACCGGCTCGGAGACGCCGCTCTGAGGTTATACTCTCTCCAACCCTTCTTCATCCCAAGGCCGGGCTTATACGCAAACCTCTTAAACCGTCTGACCCTGATTATCAGGATACTCCGTTATCTTCTTCCGGCGAATCAACCGCCACACAACTTCCACCCCTGAAAACTGTCCCAGGGTTAGTCTTTTAAATTTATCCGGTTTATGATTGCACTTTGTCTTACAGTTCTAACTTGTTTCTCCAACTTCCTTCAGCAAGCTAAAGCCTAGCCAAAAACCGAAAGCCAACCAACCAACTGCTGAGACTGTTGTTGATGATCCGGCGGCTAATCCGGACTCAACTATCCCTCCGGAAGGCGAACGTACAATTCCACTTGAAGATCCTGCTCCTGCAGATCACACTACTATGCTTGAGAATCCCAATGCTGAGGACGTTCGTGAACCGTCTAGTCCTGCCCGGGCCAATTCTCCTCAGACCAATCCGGCTCCTGCCAGTCCGGTTCATACTGCAACCCCACCACCAACTACTGCTTCTCCGGATGTGGAAATAACTCATACGGCTTATACCGCTCCTGCTGAGCCCACTGTCTTAGCCAAACATACGGCTAAAGCGGAGAAGCTGTATAAAGAAAAGGGTAAATGGAGTACCGAACTGTCCAGCTTTGCTGACATGAGTGCCCAGGAGCTCTATTCCGGGTACTTGAACCGGCTCCACACTGGTCGAGACTATGAAGCAGGCCTGATTAACATGATGAAGGACAAGTATGAGGTAATCCCTTGCATCTTCTTTTGACTTTCAATGCACTTCTGTCTATACCATATCAGCCCCCAAGTTCCGGTTTAGCTATGTTTAGAAGGTGAACCGGTACTTCCTGATGAATCGAATGATCTTACATTAGCCCCCAAGTGCCAGGTGCATAACTCTGTTATGTACCTGGGACTTGCCTGACTTTTCCCTCGATACTTCAATTATCCATTAGTCCCCAAGTGTCAAGTAGACAACTTGTTTTGTTTGCTTGAGACTTAGTCTTTAAATTACTTTTGCTTATTACTTCAACTGCCCATTAGCCCCCAAGTGTCAAGTAGACAACTTGTTTGTGTGCTTGAGACTTTGTCTTTGAATTATTTCCGCTTACTACTTGATCTTCCTTGCAGGCTGATTTAAACCGGAGGGCTGACGAAATCAGTGAACTCCGGAGCAGACTTGCTGAAACGGAGGCTGTTGCTTCTAAGGCCAAGAAAGATTTGAAACTGAGTTTAAAGACTGCTGAACAGCTGAAGAAATTCTTTGAAGAAGAGCGGACCGCCTTTGAGGTTCAGAAGAAAGATCTGGAGAAAAGGGCCAAAGATGCTGAAGAAGCGCTTAATCCGGTTAATGAAGAGTTAACCGGTTTAAAGCGGCAAATAGAGTTGATGACTTCTGCAGTCTTTGGTAAGTATTTAATCTGTATTCCTGCTTTCATCCTTGTAATCTTCCATTTGTGCCGATTTAACTGTGATAATCATATGCAGGGCGCCGTGTCACCCATCTTGGGGATGACTTACGGAAAAAACTCAAGGCATGTTATACTTTGGTCGAGCAGCTGTATTCCGACGCTCAAAGGATCATAAGTGCAACATCATTCAATAAACCGGCCCCCACTACCATCCAAGGCACGTTAGAAAAGCTGTCTGTTTTGCCAGTGCGTTTGGAGGAAGTTAAGAAATCTGCTGCTCGAGCCGGTGCCCTCGTGGCGCTTACCAGAGCGAAAGCATGGGTTCCGGACTTTGATCCGGAAGAAGCTTTAAATGGGTATCCAAATACCAAAGACGACGGATCAGCTTTTACTGCAAAGGATCTCCATGCCTTGACGAAGGAGATGCGTCCTCTGGCCAGCAAACTTGCGGCCGAATCAGATTTATCCAGGTATCATCCGGGGTATGATTTGCAGAACGAGCGGGTGGAGCGGCCGGTTTATGATACCGTCAATCTAATCCCACCAGTGCGCCCTCATACCTTCGCTCCAGATATCGATCCGTCTGAACTCATCAATGAAGAGATGTACTTCCGTGCCTTAACGAAAATCGACTGGTGCGTCCCGGACTTCCAGCCGCTTCAAGAAGAAGAGGATACTCCGGATCAAGTTGATGCCCAGCCGTCTCAACAGGAAGGAGCATAGCTCATAGTTTATTGTTGTAGTTGCAGTCCCATTTTACCAAACAATCTTTAATCTGTCAGGCTTGCTATGCCTTGTAATGGGATAGCTGAAAACTGTGTCCATTTTGATCCGGATACTTCTTTTTTTAACATTGCCAATTTCAATTTGTTCTAACATGGCGTGTCCTACATATCATCTGTTCCTGCATAGACAATACTGAACATATATCCTAACGGTTTTACCGCTGGACCCATTAAATTGTTCTCACAATATATCAAACAAGTGTATACTTACGTCAGAAATAACTTTATACCTGAGATCAAGTATGCTTGATATTCTTAATCCGGCGAATCTTGCCTTTTTGAAGGGAGTTTTTTTAATAGACCCAACAATAATCCCTGGTCTTATAGAAGCTGCCGGTTTAAATCATGTTTAGCTTCTTACTTTGCTTCTGCCTGATGATTGTTCCGGGTTATGATGAACACCGGATTAACTCTTGCTGGTGTTTTATAACCCAGACTTTTTACTCATGCTGGTGCTCATGACCCAGATTTTTAACTTTGTAGATGTGTGGTCAATTTCTTGAATTGTCCCACTCCGGATTAAAGAATTATAACACATAAAGATCAAAAATGCAAATTTGCAAATAAAACCGTGTAGTCGAGGCTTTTTACGAGCTGCCAGCCTCAAAGCAAGGTTCAGCCAATCAATGGAATGGGCTTACCATCCAGAGGGCCGGTCGATGGATGTGGCTGAATCATCCATAGGAACCATAAGAAAATCTTTAGCCAATCACTGGGTGGCTGTCGCCTGTCCAGAGGGCCTCCATGGTTCCATGAAACCATAGGTAAAACTTTAGCCAATCACTGGATGGCTGTCGCCTGTCCAGAGGGCCTCCATGGTTCCATGAAACCATAGGTAAAACTTTAGCCAATCACTGGATGGCTGTCGCCTGTCCAGAGGGCCTCCATGGTTCCATGAAACCATGGGTAAACTTTAGCCAATCACTGGATGGTTGTCGCCTGTCCAGAGGGCCTCCATGGTTCCATGAAACCATGGGTAAACTTTAGCCAATCACTGGATGGCTGTCGCCTGTCCAGAGGGCCTCCATGGTTCCATGAAACCATGGGTAAACTTTAGCCAATCACTGGATGGATTACCATCCAGAGGGCCTCCATGGTTCCATGAAACCATGGGTAAACTTTAGCCAATCACTGGATGGATTACCATCCAGAGGGCTTCCATGAAGTGTCCTCTTTGGGCCGGATATGACCTTACGCTCTTCAGGGAGTTTATTGCTTCTGAGTGCATATTTTCTGCAAAATCAGTTTAAACCGATCGATCTATTTGAAATATAACATATGGTAATACATGTATGGTTGTCCTCATAAAATATTTGTATTGGAAAAAAGGCTGAGTCCCCGGTTTACCAAGGGTGCCGGTTTATTCATTAATCATAATATATACATAGGATACAGTGGAGCTCATGGCTCAGGTATAGTAGGGCCGTAATAGGGCGATGTTCCACGGCCTCTTTGTCTCCTCTTCCGATGTCCGTGAGTCCTTGTGTTCTCGAACGTCCACCAGGTAATATGAACCGTTGTGCAGATTCTTGCTGACCACAAAGGGTCCTTCCCAAGGTGGGGATAACTTGTGCATATCTGTTTGATCTTGGATGAGCCGGAGTACTAAGTCGCCCTCCTGGAACGTCCTTGTCTTGATCCGGCAGCTGTGATATCTGCGCAAGTCTTGTTGATAGATCGCAGACCGTGCGGCTACTATATCACGCTCTTCATCCAGCCGGTCCAAACTATCTTGTCTCGCCTGTTCGTTGGCCGCTTCAACATAGGTTGTCACCCTTGGTGAATCATGATGGATATCGCTTGGAAGGACCGCTTCAGCACCATATACGATAAAGAAAGGTGTGTAACCCGTGGACCGGTTTGGTGTAGTGTTGATACTCCAAAGGACAGACAGTAACTCCTCGACCCAACATCCTGGGGTTCTTTGCAAGGGAGTCATAAGCCGGGGCTTGATACCTCGCAAAATCTCCTGGTTTGCTCTTTCAGCTTGACCATTGGTTTGAGGGTGGGCCACAGAAGATACATCTAGGCGAATATGTTCTCGTTGACAAAATTCTTCCATCTCACCCTTGGATAAATTGGTGCCGTTGTCTGTGATGATGCTGTGTGGAAAGCCAAACCGGAAAATCACCTTCTTGATGAACTTAACTGCTGTGGCTGCATCACACTTGCTCACAGGCTCTTCCTCAATCCACTTTGTAAACTTATCCACCGCCACAAGTAGATGAGTTTTCTGATCTTGGGATCGCTTAAAGGGTCCAACCATATCAAGCCCCCAAGTCGCAAACGTCCAGGTTATTGGTATCATCCGGAGCTCCTATGCCGGAACAAGAGCACGTCGCGAAAACTTCTGACAAGCATCACACTTCCGGACTAGATCTGCCGCATCAGCATGAGCTGTTAACCAATAGAACCCGTGTCGAAAAGATTTAGCCACCAATGATTTTGAACCGGCATGATGACCACAATCCCCTTCATGGATCTCGCGAAGAATCTCACAACCTTCCTCAGCTGACACACACCGCTGAAACGCTCCCGAGACGCTGCGACGATGAAGTTCCCCGTTTGCAATTGTCATGGATTTAGAACGCCGGATTATCTGTCGTGCTTCTATCTCATCGTCCGGTAGCTCTCCTCGGCTCAGATATGCCAAATAAGGCAGCATCCAATCCGGAGTAACATGAAGTGCTGCAACTAGCTGTGGCTCCGGATCAGGAACAGCCAGGTCTCCCTCTGATGGTACTTGCACTGATGGACTGTGCAGCTCATCCAAAAAAGTATTTGGTGGTACCGGTTTATGTTGAGAACCCAACCGGCTTAAAGCATCAGCCGCTTCATTCCTTCGCCGGTCTATGTGGTCCACTTGATACCCTTTGAAATATCCAGCAACTGCTTCCACTTCTCGTCTGTAAGCTGCCATGAGGGGATCTCTCGAATCCCACTTGCCTGAAACTTGCTGCGCTACCAAATCTGAATCGCCGAAGCACTTAACCCGACTCAAGTTCATCTCCTTTGCCATCCGCAAGCCATGAAGTAATGCTTCATACTCTGCTGCATTATTAGTACAAGGAAACAATAAACGGAGGACGTAACAAAACTTATCACCTCGTGGGGAAGTTAAGACAACTCCAGCCCCCGAGCCTTCTAACTGTCTTGAACCGTCAAAGTGAATCGTCCAGTATGTAAGTGTTGGGGAACGTTGCATGGAAAACAAAAATTTTTCTCTACGTTCACCAAGATCAATCTAGTAGATGCAACTACGAGGGGAGAGTAGGATCCACATACCCTTGTAGATCGCTAAGCGGAAGCGTTAAGAACGCGGTTGATGGAGTCGTACTCGCCGCGATTCAGATCGCCGAAGATCCTAGCACCGAAGCAACGGTGCCTCCGCGTTCTTCACACGTACGGCTCGGGGACGTCTCCTCCTTCTTGATCCAGCAAGGGGTGGAGGAGAGGTTGATGGAGAACCGGCAGCACGACGGCGTGGTGGTGATGGTGTAGAAGAATTCCAGCAGGGCTTCGCCTAAGCACCGCGGGAGAAGAAGATGTTATGGGAGAGGGAGGGCAGCACCGAGGCACGAACTTGTGTTGGCTGCCCTCCCTTTGCCTCACTATATATAGGGGGGTGGAGAGGGGAGGGGCGCCCTAGGGTTTCCCCTAGGGGCGGCGGCCAGGGCAAGGGGGAAGGGGGCGGCGCCCCCTGGGGCTAGGGTTTCCCCCCCCAAGTGCCTTGCCCCCTACTCCATAGGGGTGCGGCAGCCCTAGGGGGGGCCACCTCCCCTTGCGCATGAGGAGAGGGCCCAGGGGGGGCGCACAGCCCTATGAGGGCTGTTGTGTCCCCCCTTGTGGCCCAATAGGCCCGAAACCCCTTCCGGGACCCCCGAAACCCCTTTCGGTTATCCGCCGATTTCCCGATACTCCCCGGAACACTTCCGGACTCCGAAACCTTTCATCCTATATATCAATCTTCGTCTCCGGACCATTCCGGAGACCCTCGTCATGTCCGGGATCTCATCCGGGACTCCGAACAACCTTCGGTAACCATGCACTATTCTCACTAACAACCCTAGCGTCACCGAACCTTAAGTGTGTAGACCCTGCGGGTTCGGAAACCATGTAGACATGACCGAGACACTCCCAGGTCAATAACCAATAGCGGGATCTGGATACCCATATTGGTTCCCACATGTTTCTCGATGATCTCATCGGATGAACCACGATGTCAAGGATTCAAGCAATCCCGTATACAGTTCCCTTTGTCTCGTCGGTATGTTACTTGCCCGAGATTCGATCGTCGGTATCTCTATACCTAGTTCAATCTCGTTACCGGCAAGTCTCTTTACTCGTTACCGTAATACATAATCCCGTGACCAACTACTTAGTCACTTTGAGCTCATTGAGATGACGTATCACCGAGTGGGCCCGGAGATACCTCTCCGTCACACGGAGTGACAAATCCCAGTCTCGATCCATGTCAACTCAACAGACACCCTCGGAGATACCTGTAGAGTACCTTTATAGTCACCCAGTTACGTTGTGACGTTTGGCACACACAAAGCACTCCTACGGTGTCAGTGAGTTACATGATCTCATGGTCATAGGAACTTATACTTGACATGCAGAAAACTATAGCGATAACTGACACGATCAAAAGCTATGTTTAACGTTTGGGTCTTGTCCATCACATCATTCTCCTAATGATGTGATCCCGTTATCAAATGACAACTCATGTCTATGACCTGGAAACCGCGGTCATCTTTGATCAACGAGCTAGTCCTGTAGAGGCTCACTAGGGACACAAAGTCTGTCTATTCATCCACACGTGTATTTGAGTTTCCAATCAATACAGTTATAGCATGGGTAATAGACGATTATCATGAACAAGGAAATATAATAATAACTCTTTTATTATTGCCTCTAGGGCATATTTCCAACAGGAGAAGCCTCTTCGGTGCACCGAACACCCAAAAACTTCCGTTTTGCATGGTTTATCACCCATACCGCTACCACCCACATTTTTGTCCATGCACATGTGTTGTTCTTGGACAAAACTGTGCATACCAGCTCTTCTACATTACATTCGTACTGTTCGAAAATAATAGGCCATTTCGAGTGGCGCAAAATGGCTCGTGGGCGCGAGCAAGTTACCCTGGAAGCCGGATTCACGATATCCCTCGTTGCTGAAATCCATTTGAGGTGTATCCGTAGAACGACCGTACCCTGGCCATACGAACTCCGTTTGTGCTCCATGACCTGCCAAAACGACCGCAGCGAAAATTCGTATCCTTCTGTCACACACTTCGTCTGTTTCGGAATAATTTCGGAGGCCGAAAACGGCTTGTAGAATTGAGTTTCGGATGACTTAGTGGTTGGCGTGCACTCTTCTAGCGTCTACCACCCTACCGTGAGCTCACCCACGGACAGATACTGCGACAATGACGTGCAGAACAATGTTACATGACTCTATTTCTGCACCAGCAAGCCCTACATGCTAGTCTGGATGGAAGGAGAAGCCTCTTCGGTGCACCGAACACCCAAAAACTTGCCGTTTTGCATGGTTTACCACCCATACCGCTACCACCCACATTTTTGTCCATGCACATGTGTTGTTCTTGGACAAAACTGTGCATACCAGCTCTTCTACATTACATTCGTACTGTTCGAAAATAATAGGCCATTTCGAGTGGCGCAAAATGGCTCGTGGGCGAGAGCAAGTTACCCTGGAAGCCGGATTCACGATATCCCTCGTTGCTGAAATCCATTTGAGGTGTATTCGTAGAACGACCGTACCCTGGCCATACAAACTCCGTTTGGGCTCCATGACCTGCCAAAACGACCGCAGCGAAAATTCGTATCCTTCTGTCACAAACTTCGTCTGTTTTGGAATAATTTCGGAGGCCGAAAACGGCTTGCAGAATTGAGTTTCGGATGATTTAGTGGCTGGCGTGCACTCTTCTAGCGTCTACCACCCTGTTGGGGAACGTTGCATGGGAAACAAAAAAATTTCCTACGTTCACCAAGATCAATCTAGGAGATGCATCTACGAGAGGAGAGTTGGATCCACGTACCCTTGTAGATCGCTAAGCGGAAGCGTTAAGAACGCGGTTGATGGAGTCGTACTCGCCGCGATTCAGATCGCTGAAGATCCAAGCACCGAAGCAACGGTGCCTCCGCGTTCTTCACACGTACGGCTCGGGGACGTCTCCTCCTTCTTGATCCAGCAAGGGGTGGAGGAGAGGTTGATGGAGAACCGGCAGCACGACGGCGTGGTGGTGATGGTGTAGAAGAATTCCAGCAGGGCTTCGCCTAAGCACCGCGGGAGAAGAAGATGTTATGGGAGAGGGAGGGCAGCACCGAGGCACGAACTTGTGTTGGCTGCCCTCCCTCTACCTCTCTATATATAGGGGGAAGGAGGAGAGGGGGGCGCCCTAGGGTTTCCCCTAGGGGGGGCCGGCGGCCAGGGCAGGGGGGGCGGCGGCCAAGGGCCAGGCCCTAGGGTTTCCCCCCCTAGGTGCCTTGCCCCCCAAGGCTAAGGGGGTGTGGCCACCCTAGGGGGTCCCACCTCCCTTGGCGCACAAGGAGAGGGCCCAGGGGGGGCGCACAGCCCCCTGAGGGCTGTGGTGTCCCCCCTTGTGGCCCATTAGGCCCAGAACTACTTCCGGAACCCCCGAAACCCCTTTCGGTCGTCCGCCGATTTCCCGATGCTCCCCGGAACACTTCCGGACTCCAAAACCTTTCATCCTATATATCAATCTTCGTCTCCGGACCATTCCGGAGACCCTCGTCATGTCCGGGATCTCATCCGGGACTCCGAACAACCTTCGGTAACCATGCACTCTTCTCACTAACAACCCTAGCGTCACCGAACCTTAAGTGTGTAGACCCTGCGGGTTCGGAAACCATGTAGACATGACCGAGACACTCCCAGGTCAATAACGAATAGCGGGATCTGGATACCCATATTGGTTCCCACATGTTTCTCGATGATCTCATCGGATGAACCACGATGTCAAGGATTCAGGCAATCCCGTATACAGTTCCCTTTGTCTCGTCGGTATGTTACTTGCCCGAGATTCGATCGTCGGTATCTCTATACCTAGTTCAATCTCGTTACCGGCAAGTCTCTTTACTCGTTACCGTAATACATAATCCCGTGACCAACTACTTAGTCACTTTGAGCTCATTGAGATGACGTATTACCGAGTGGGCCCGGAGATACCTCTCCGTCACACGGAGTGACAAATCCCAGTCTCGATCCATGTCAACTCAACAGACACCCTCGGAGATACCTGTAGAGTACCTTTATAGTCACCCAGTTACGTTGCGACGTTTGGCACACACAAAGCACTCCTACGGTGTCAGTGAGTTACATGATCTCATGGTCATAGGAACTTATACTTGACATGCAGAAAACTATAGCGATAACTGACACGATCAAAAGCTATGTTAACGTTTGGGTCTCGTCCATCACATCATTCTCCTAATGATGTGATCCCGTTATCAAATGACAACTCATGTCTTATGACCTGGAAACCGCGGTCATCTTTGATTAACGAGCTAGTCCTGTAGAGGCACACTAGGGACACAAAGTCTGTCTATTCATCCACACGTGTATCTGAGTTTCCAATCAATACAGTTATAGCATGGATAATAAACGATTATCATGAACAAGGAAATATAATAATAACTCTTTTATTATTGCCTCTAGGGCATATTTCCAACAGTTCTGTTGGGGAACGTTGCATGGGAAACAAAAATTTTTCCTACCGTTCACCAAGATCAATCTAGTAGATGCAACTACGAGGAAGGAGTGTGATCTACGTACCCTTGTAGATCGCTAAGCGGAAGCGTTATGAACGCGGATGATGGAGTCGTACTCGTCGCGATTCAGATCGCCGAAGACCTAGCACCGAAGCAACGGTGCCTCCGCGTTCTTCACACGTACGGCTCGGGGACGTCTCCTCCTTCTTGATCCAGCAAGGGGTGGAGGAGAGGTTGATGGAGAACCGGCAGCACGACGGCGTGGTGGTGATGGTGGAGAAGAACTCCAGCAGGGCTTCGCCTAAGCACCGCGGGAGAAGAAGATATGACGGGAGAGGGAGGGCAGCACCGAGGCACGAACTGTGTTGGCTGCCCTCCCTTTGCCCCACTATATATAGGGGGGGTGGAGAGGTTAGGGCGCCCTAGGGTTTCCCCCTAGGGGCCGGCGGCCAGGGCAAGGGGAGGCGCCCAGGCCCTAGGGTTTCCCCCCTAGGTGCCTTGCCCCCCAAGTCCCAAGGGGTGCGGCCAGCCCTAGGGGGTCCCACCCCCTTAGCCGCATGGGGAGAGGGCCCAGGGGGGGCGCACAGCCCCCTGAGGGCTGTGGTGTCCCCCCTTGTGGCCCAATAGGCCCAGAACACCTTCCGGACCCCCCGAAAACCTTCCCGGTACTCCGCCGATTTCCCGATGCTCCCCGGAACACTTCCGGTACTCCGAAACCTTTCATCCTATATATCAATCTTCGTCTCCGGACCATTCCGGAGACCCTCGTCATGTCCGGGATCTCATCCGGGACTCCGAACAACCTTCGGTAACCATGCACTCTTCTCACTAACAACCCTAGCGTCACCGAACGTTAAGTGTGTAGACCCTGCGGGTTCGGAAACCATGTAGACATGACCGAGACACTCCCAGGTCAATAACCAATAGAGGGATCTGGATACCCATATTGGCTCCTACATGTTTCTCGATGATCTCATCGGATGAACCACGATGTCAAGGATTCAGGCAATCCCGTATACAGTTCCCTTTGTCTCGTCGGTATGTTACTTGCCCGAGATTCGATCGTCGGTATCTCTATACCTAGTTCAATCTCGTTACCGGCAAGTCTCTTTACTCGTTACCGTAATACATAATCCCGTGACCAACTACTTAGTCACTTTGAGCTCATTGAGATGACGTATTACCGAGTGGGCCCGGAGATACCTCTCCGTCACACGGAGTGACAAATCCCAGTCTCGATCCATGTCAACTCAACAGACATCCTCGGAGATACCTGTAGAGTACCTTTATAGTCACCCAGTTACGTTGTGACGTTTGGCACACACAAAGCACTCCTACGGTGTCAGTGAGTTACATGATCTCATGGTCATAGGAACTTATACTTGACATGCAGAAAACTATAGCGATAACTGACACGATCAAAAGCTATGTTAACGTTTGGGTCTCGTCCATCACATCATTCTCCTAATGATGTGATCCCGTTATCAAATGACAACTCATGTCTATGACCTGGAAACCGCGGTCATCTTTGATCAACGAGCTAGTCCTGTAGAGGCTCACTAGGGACACAAAGTCTGTCTATTCATCCACACGTGTATTTGAGTTTCCAATCAATACAGTTATAGCATGGATAATAAACGATTATCATGAACAAGGAAATATAATAATAACTCTTTTATTATTGCCTCTAGGGCATATTTCCAACAGTAAGATCCAGCTTCTCCTCAGGTGTTTGTAATTTTGTCCAATCATTGATGAAATCCACCAACGCCTAAGACTTTATGGCGGTGCGTGGCACATATTTCAACTCATGTGGGCTGAGCTCAATGGCCCACTTCGCCACTCTACCCGTAGCTTCCCTGTTCTGGATTATGTCCCCCAACGGTGCTGAACTAACCACAGTTATTGGATGACCCTGGAAATAGTGCTTCAACTTCCGGTTTGCCATAAACACACCATACACCAGCTTCTGCCAATGTGGGTACCTCTGCTTAGACTCAATGACTACCTTACTCACGTAATAAACCGGACGCTGAACCGGATACTCTTTCCCTGCTTCCTTGCGTTCCACCACGATCGCCACACTAACTGCCCGTGCGTTGGCGGCGACGTATAACAGCAAAGGTTCGTTATCAACAGGGGCAGCCAGGACCGGTGGCCTCGCCAGCTGTCGCTTCAAATCCTCAAACGCAGTATTTGCCTCATCACTCCATATAAACCGATCCGTCTTTCTCAGCATCTGATAAAGCGGAATCGCCTTCTCCTCCAAACGGCTAATAAACCGGCTCAATGCTATGATCCGGCCAGCGATACGCTGAACATCATTAATGCAAACCGGTTTTGTTAAAGATGTGATTGCCTTGATCTTCTCCGGATTAGCTTCGATTCCTCTGTTTGACACCAAAAACCCAAGGAGCTTGCCTGCCGGAACACCAAAAGCACACTTCTCCGGATTAAGCATCATCTTATAGGCCCGAAGATTGTCAAAGGTCTCCTTGAGGTCCTCTATCAATGTCTCTTCCTTCCTTGACTTCACCATGATATCATCCACATAAGCATGAACATTTCTTCCTATTTGCCCCTTAAGACAATTCTGTACGCAACGCTGATAAGTTGCTTGGGCACTCTTGAGCCCAAAAGGCATAGATACATAGCAAAAAGCACCAAAAGGAGTTATGAAAGCTGTCTTCTCTTGGTCTTTAACTGTCATCTTGATCTGGTGATATCCTGAGTATGCATCCAAAAAACTTAGCCGCTCACATCCCGCTGTAGCATCGATGATCTGATCAATGCGAGGGAGAGCAAAAGGATCCGTTGGACAAGCTTTATTGAGGTCTATGTAATCCACACACATTCTCCATTTTCCATTCTTCTTTAGCACTAGCACCGGATTAGCCAACCACTCTGGGTGGAAAACTTCCACTATGAACCCCGCAGCCAAAAGCCTGGCCACTTCCTCTCCTATAGCCTTGCGCCTCTCTTCGTTGAAGCGGCGCAGGTATTGCTTGACCGGTTTAAACTTTGGATCAATATTAAGGCTGTGCTCAGCGAGTTCCCTCGGTATACCTGGCATGTCAGAAGGTTTCCATGCAAAGATATACCGGTTCTCACGGATGAACTCGATGAGCGCGCTTTCCTATTTCGGATCAAGGTTAGCGCTGATTGTGAACTGCTTGGATGAATCGCTTGGTACAAAATCAACTTGCTTGGTCTCCTCCGCCGATTTAAATTTCAATGTCGGATCATGCTCTGTAGTTGGCTTCTTTAATGGGGTCATATTTGCCGGATCAACATTATCTATATAAAACTTCAACTCTTCCGTGGCACATACTGCCTCTCCATAAGCAGCGTCTCCCTCTTCACATTCCACTGCTATCTTGCGACTTCCGTGAACCGTGATCGTGCCTTTGTGACCCGGCATTTTGAGCTGCAGATAAACATAACATGGCCTAGCCATAAACTTGGCATAATCCGTCCTCCCGAATAGAGCGTGATAGGGGCTCCGGATCTTGACGACTTCGAAAGTTATCATCTCTGACCTGGAATCATGCTCATCTCCAAAGGTAACTTCTAAGTCAATTATCCCAACTGGATAAGCTGACTTACCTGGAACCACCCCATGGAACACCGTGTTTGACTGCCTTAGCTTCTTATCCGTCAGGCCCATACGACGGAAGGTCTCGTAGTACAAGATATTGATGCTGCTACCGCCGTCCATGAGAACTTTAGTGAACTTGTAGCCACCCACCTGTGGCGCTACCACCAAGCCCAAGTGGCCCGGATTATCCACCCGCATCGGGTGATCCTTCCTACTCCAGACGATGGGCTGCTCTGACCAGCGCAGGAATTGTGGCGTCGCCGGTTCAACCGCGTGGACTGCCCTTTTTAACACCTTTTGATCTCGTTTACACAAACTCGTGGTGAACACATGATATTGCCCACTACTTAGCTCCTTCGGATTGCTCTGATATCCGGATTGTTGCTGTTGTTGCTGACGCTGCTGATTACCTTGGTTGTTGTGATTACTTTGGCCCGGTTGCTGGCTGCCTTGGTTATTGTAACTACCCTGATTACGCGGCTGATTGCCTTGGTTATTATAACCTCCTTGACCATTTTGATTACTGGCCCGGCCATGATAACCACCGTTATTGCCCCGATATCCTGATCCGGAGATGTTTCCCTGATGACCCGGTCCATAGAACCCAGGGCCTGAACCACCATTTGGAGGCCTGTCATTAGGATTGAAGCGGCCCATCATGGCTTCCATCAAGGGGCTGCATTCTCCTATAGTGTGTTTTGCTGGTCGTCCCCTCGAGCTATGCTTCGGACAAGGCTGACTTAACTCTTGGTCCCAACTAACATCCCCTCCACCGGTTTGTTGGGGTGGGTTGCCCCTATTGCGCTGGAAACCCCCTTGAACTTGGGTATTGGCCACGAAATCCGAGCCACCTTCCGCCTTCCGCTTGCCTAAGAAACTTGCAGTAGCCGGGTTAACCTGCGCCGGTTTACCAGGTTTGTTAGCCTTTCCTGCTTTGTCTCCCTCAGCCTCTGGATACTTAGTATTGTCAGAGTCCCCATACTTCACCAGAGCGCTCATGAGAGTTCCCATATCATTACAATCCCGTTTGAGCCGTCCTAGTTTCAGCTTTAGTGACTCAAACCGGCAATTGTTTTCCAAAGTCACTATTGCCGTACTAGGATTGATACCGTTCGAAGAGTGTAAAATTTCTGATACTCGCCGCACCCATGCGCTTGTAGACTCCTGTTCTCCTTGTATACAGGCTGCTAGATCTACCACCGACATTGGCTGCTTGCACGTATCCTTGAAGTTTTTGATAAACTGGCTACGTAGCTCTCCCCATGACCCGATGGAATTAGGGGGTAAACCATTTAGCCAGGTTTGGGCGGTACCTTCAAGCATCATAGTAAAGTACTTTGCACAAGCCGCTTCATCTACATCCAGCATCTCCATGGCCATCTCGTAACTCTCAACCCAAGCTTCTAGAGCCAAATCTGCTGTGTAATTTGGCACCTTACGCGGACCTTTGAAATCCTTGGGCAGCTTCACGCTCCGTAAAGCGGGGATAAGACACTGCACTCCAAAGGAACTCGTTGTGACTCCTGTCTCTGCTGTGGCTGTTTGAACCGGCGTCGTTTGACGGACCTCCTCCCGGGCTACTGATCTAACCCGGTTTGCATCCTGAGCCTGTGCGTCCACTCCTGCCGGGTTATCTCGTCTGTGACGGTGCCGCCTGCGTTCACTGCTAGATACTTCCGGTTCTTCCCAATGCCTAGTGTAACTCCGGCTGGGACGTGGTGTTGAATGCAGCCTCTCTCTGCTATGAGAATATGCTTGCTGTTGTATTAACGCCGTATTAAGCAGATCCTTGACCCTGCGTGCCTCCAACGCCACCGGAGATGTCCCCTCAACGGGTACAGCGTCTAAGCGTGAAGCAGCAGCAACGATGTTGTCCAAAGGATTTGAATAGTGACCCGCAGGGTGATACGTCCAAAACGTATCTATAATTTCTGCTTGCTCCATGCCTCTTTTGGGTGATATTGCTATGATATTTATACACTTCCATACACTTTTGATCATATTTGCACTAACCTATTAACTCAGTGCACCCCAGTGCCAGTTTCTGTTTTCGGCTGTTTTTGTATTTCAGGTTTTCCCATTACAAGAACTGCCAGAAAAATCCCGGAAAAATTATATAAAAAATCAGCGTTCCAGAAGCTACCAGGCACCCGAAGCACAGCCGGAGGGGGGCCACCAGGGCTCCAGGCGCCCTGGTGGCGCGCCCCCCCGGGCCGCGCCGGGGGGGCGCCTGGGCCCCCCGAGCCTCATCTGATGCCCCCCTTAGGCATATATTTATATCGTGTCCCGAAACCCTTGAGACGGGAACCCTTTTTCGCGATCTCATCTCTGTTCCGCCGCCGCCGCGCTTCCAAGATCGGGAGCACCAGGAGAACTCTTCCCGGCACCCTGCCGGAGGGGAGGATCACCACCGGGAGCTTCTCCACCACCATGGACGCCTCCCGGATGAGTTGTGAGTAGTCTCCCTTGGACCATGAGTCCATGACCAGTAGCTATGTGATGTTCTCCTCCCGTTCTTGTGCTTCACTAATTAGTCCTCGTGAGCTGCCCTACATGATCGAGGCACATAAGTAATCCTTATGCTGTTGCTACGATGAGTTTGCTGGGATCCGATGGATTATGAGATTATGTTCAGATTGTGTTTGAGTAATATATTTGATTCACCTCTTTTATATTTATGTTCGTAAGTAATTCTTGCATGTTCTCCGTTGTTATTTATTGCTTTGGCCAAGTAGTAGGTAGTGACTCCAAGAGGGAACGTTATGCTTGATTGTGGGTTCATGCCCCTCGATGACTAGCTTGAGTGACAGAAACATGAGTCTAGGGGATGTGCTGTTGCCACAAGGGGGAAAACAACGGTGCTTGTGCCCGCGGGTGCAAGGATTGTTTACTTTACGCAAAGTTCTTTTAATGCAGTTGTCTGTTGCTTTGAGTTTACACTATGGGTGGGACTCACAACTTAATACCAGCGAGATGTTCTGGATAGATATCTCAAGGTGGATGATTAGTAGTAGATGCAGATGGATTTCGGTCTACTTACCTCGGCGTACCGCCCATGCTTTGAACCTCTACCTTTCTTGCAACTTAGTCAGCATTGGTTTGCGCACATGGTCCTGTCAATTGCCCAGCTGTAATTCGTTTACCTCACATAGCAGTTTTATCGTCTTTTGGGAGAGAGACATCACTAGTGAACATCATGGGACTCCGGTCCATATTACCATCATTGATCACATCCGCTATTTACTTTCCGCTTTTATTTACTATTGCAGCAATATCTATCACTACTATCACTTGCGTTTGATCCTTTGTAAACGACAAGGCCGGAGGGATTGACAACCTCTCTCTACTCGTTGGGAGCAAAGTTATTTGTATCTGTGTGCAGGTCCACGTTGATTGCTAATATCTGGCGCCGTTAGCAGTTGACACCTTCTTGTTGAAACTGGGAGTCTCAGGGGAAATCGATCCTTGGTATCTTTGCCAAGGGAAAACTTCCGCTACACTGCATCTCAAACCTTCCACTTGGGGTAACCAACGAGGGGCGAGAAGCCATCAAGCAAAGTTTTCTCGCGCCGTTGCCGGGGACTCCACTCTTCAAGATAGGGGAGTTGCACGCTATCTTTTATCTTTGCTTTTTAGTCTTGTTAGTTTACCTTTCAGTTTTCTTTATGTCTTTTCACTAGTTTTGCTTAATGGAAAACAACAAAAATATGAGAGAGCTTTATAAGCTCTACCTTGCTTTGGGACATGATGTGTTTGAAGAGAAAATTAAAAAACCTATGGAACTTTATTATTTGCATAACAATCATGATGGTGGTGATGTTATTAGTATGCTTTCTTTGAATATCAATATTGCTAATGACATGGAAAGCTCTAAGCTTGGGGATGTCACGTTTGATGAACATGATATTTTTAGTCCCCCAACTTTTGAAGAGAAAATTTACTTTGATAATACTTTGCTTCCTATATATGATGATTACAATGATAAATGTGAGCTTTTTAGTCCACCTACTATTGAGGATGAAATTTATTATGATTATGATATGCCTCCTAAATATGATGATGGTTATGATAGTCTTACTCTCATTATTCCTAATAAGAAAGATTTTGCTTATATGAAGAGTAATGACACTTTTATGCTTTTGGATCATGGAAATAATGCCTTATGTGATAGTTATATTGTTGAGTTCATCCATGATGCCACTGAAATTTATAATGAGAGAGGGAGACATGGTTCTGAATATCTTAATAATAAGAAGTTTCCTCTCTTTATGTTGAAGGTTTTGAAGCTGCACTTGTTTTGTCTTCCTATGCTTATTGCTTTGTGCTTCAATGAATTATTCTATTGCAATATTCCTATGCATAGGAAGCATGTTAGGCTTAAATGTGTTTGGTATTTGCTTCTTGATGCTCTCTTTTGTTCTTCAACTCTTATTCCTACGAGAGCATCATTAAAGTCTTAAGCCTATCTTTATGGCTATAAAGAAAGAGCTCTAGGGAGACAACCCTTGTTATCTTTGCTTTCAGTTTGTTCTTTTAGTTTTAGTGGTCTTGATGTTTGTTACTATAGTAGCATCATCATTGTATCTTTACTTTTCAGTTTTGTGCCAAGTGTAGCCTTTGATTGCAAGAAAGTTCAAAAGTTGTGACGTGCTGTCCAGGAAACAGATTCTGTCCTTGGATAGAAAACTTCGTATAAAATCACCAGATCATCTTTATGGTCTGAATTTTTTCGACAGAGTGCACTATATAATTGTATTTCGTGCATCTGTTTTGAGTTTTTTGATTAGAGTTGCAGATGTACCCCGAAAAAATCATTTACTACATGCTGTTCTGTTTTTCACAGATTCTGTCCTGTTTTGCCTTTCCTTCATTTTGCAAACCTAGAGCTTGCTTTTTCTTTGCAAAAACCTTTTGGCAATCCTGAGAAACAGTAGATCTTCAAGAATATCCTTATTTCCAGCAAGGAACAATTATTTTATTATGGGTACTAACCTCGCTAATCAGATTATGATGAGTTATGTATGAAGGGAGTTTTCAAGTGTGCGAGGGAAGATGATAAAAAGATTCAGGAGTGTCAAACGCTCAAGCTTGGGGATGCCCCCATGCACCCCCAAGAAATATTCAAGGAGACTCAAGCGTCTAAGCTTGGGGATGCCCCCGTGCATCCCCTTCTCCATCAACATTATCAGTTCGTCTTTCGTTCCACTATATTTTTATCACTTCATGTGTTATGTGCTATGCTTGGAGCGTCTTGCTTCTAGTTTTCCTTTTTAGTTTTCCTTTTTAGTTTTCCTTAGCTTTTCATAACGAGTCGGAACTCAACTTTCTTTATGTGGGAGAGAAACACGCTCCACTTCTACCTAGAACATAACATAGAATTTTCATGTCTATCTTTGCTGTGTGTGTTCTTTGTCTTTTAATAGCTACTATCATGCTTAGCTCTTAACTTTCATGCTTATCTTTCTAAAGAGCTTTTGTTTAGTTGGTTGCTTGAACTCTCTTTATTTATCATGATTATCTTATTAAGAGAGTTTGCTTCCGTTGCATTGGTTGATATGTCTATGATAAAGATGCTACGTGCATAATGGTGCTTAGTAGTTCATGTTTTCTTATGGTTAGTCTCAAATAGCTGGGGGATTCCCAATGTGTTATTGGAGTACCAACATGATTTGTTTTCCTATGATGTGGTATGGTTTAGTAATATCTTCCTTCGAGAATTTACTTTGATTGACTTGGCGTATGCTCACGCATATTTAAGACGATAAAGAAAGTCTGTCAAGCCTTGATGATCTTTTGTTTCTGAGTAGCGATATAACTACCATGCCCGATTCAATGTTGCTTTGTCGCTCTGCATGATTATGACCGTCATTGCTCTCTTAGTTGGTCGCTCCCAGTCTTTTGCTAACCTCCACCTGTACTAAGCGGACTGACTGCTTGTGCATCCAAAATCCTTTAAACCAGTTATGCCATATGAGTCCACCATACCTTCCTACATGGTATTTACCTGCCATTCCTAACGGAGACTTGCATGTACCATCTCGAAATTATTCAAAGAAAAGCATTCCTATTTTGTGCCTCTGTTTTAAGTTCATGAGGAAGTAGTAGTTAATTCATGATCTTTTTAAGTTGGACAAGCTTCACCCCGGGATTGCATGTATAATGTGCAAACCCATAATACGAGAAGGAACTGGCATTGAGTGCGCCCGGCTCGAAAAGATAATATAACAAACAAACCCTCCTTCATGCTTTGTTCATGAGAAATCAGAAAACTTTGGCAGTGATAAACAAAGGAGATTAAGAGGATGTGATCGTCCTCATTCGGGAGCCGTTCCTCGAAACTTGTCCATCTCAAGAAGTGATTGAGTTGTCTGCTAGCATTCGTTGACGAAACATGCATGATCTAAAAATAATAATTATTACCTCTGTTTTTAAAACCAAGAGCTCTAGTACATGTTTTGTCTTTGTTTCCGACTACGGGTTTTCAACCTTGCCAACAAAAGCCACGGTTCGAGAGTCTCCACCTTCTTTTAAAAGCACCAACTACTGAGAGCATGATTATCATTCTGAGTGTAATGTGCATTGTCCCAAAGTAGCATTGTCTTTTGCATGATTGTGATATCGTTTATTTTGAAATCATTGTATCTAGTCATCACTTAAACCTTGGAGGTGCCCCTGCATTTATGTTTTGCTTCACTAAAGGGGGCAAGCGAGATATCACTCTATCATATTTGCACACCATGCTCATTGCAAATCTATTTGATGTTTCAGTATCATATTGTAAAACTTTCAGTTCTTTGTGATTTTCTCTTGAGGCAACTTAATTACTACAGATTCATTGTCTCAGTAAGCTTTTGTCATGTGACTATAAAAAAGTCCTATATGGTTAATAGTATGTCACCACAGAAATTATTCTTGTTATCATTTACCTCTTCGAGGACGAGCAGGAATTAAGCTTGGGGATGTTGATACGTCCAAAACGTATCTATAATTTCTGCTTGCTCCATGCCTCTTTTGGGTGATATTTCTATGATATTTATAAACTTCCATACACTTTTGATCATATTTGGACTAACCTATTAACTCAGTGCACCCCAGTGCCAGTTTCTGTTTTCGGCTGTTTTTGTATTTCAGGTTTTCCCATTACGAGAACTGCCAGAAAAATCCCGGAAAAATTATATAAAAAATCAGCGTTCCAGAAGCTACCAGGCACCCGAAGCACAGCCGGAGGGGGGCCACCAGGGCTCCAGGCGCCCTGGTGGCGCGCCCCCCCAGGGCCGCGCCGGGGGGGCGCCTGGGCCCCCCGAGCCTCGTCTAATGCCCCCCTTTGGCATATATTTATATCGTGTCCCGAAACCCTCGAGACGGGAACCCTTTTTCGCGATCTCATCTCTGTTCCGCCGCCGCCGCGCTTCCAAGATCGGGAGCACCAGCAGAACTCTTCCCGGCACCCTGCCGGAGGGGAGGATCACCACCGGGAGCTTCTCCACCACCATGGACGCCTCCCGGATGAGTTGTGAGTAGTCTCCCTTGGACCATGAGTCCATGACCAGTAGCTATGTGATGTTCTCCTCCCGTTCTTGTGCTTCACTAATTAGTCCTCGTGAGCTGCCCTACATGATCGAGGCACATATGTAATCATTATGCTGTTGCTATGATGAGTTTGCTGGGATCCGATGGATTATGAGATTATGTTCAGATTGTGTTTGAGTAATATATTTGATTCACCTCTTTTATATTTATGTTCGTAAGTAATTCTTGCATGTTCTCCGTTGTTATTTATTGCTTTGGCCAAGTAGTAGGTAGTGACTCCAAGAGGGAACGTTATGCTTGATTGTGGGTTCATGCCCTTCGATGACTAGCTTGAGTGACAGAAACATGAGTCTAGGGGATGTGCTGTTGCCACAAGGGGGAAAACAACGGTGCTTGTGCCCGCGGGTGCAAGGATTGTTTACTTTACGCAAAGTTCTTTTAATGCAGTTGTCTGTTGCTTTGAGTTTACACTATGGGTGGGACTCGCAACTTAATACCAGCGAGATGTTCTGGATAGATATCTCAAGGTGGATGATTAGTAGTAGATGCAAATGGATTTCGGTCTACTTACCTCGGCGTACCGCCCATGCTTTGAACCTCTACCTTTCTTGCAACTTAGTCAGCATTGGTTTGCGCACATGGTCCTGTCAATTGCCCAGCTGTAATTCGTTTACCTCACATAGCTGTTTTATCGTCTTTTGGGAGAGAGACATCACTAGTGAACATCATGAGACTCCGGTCCATATTACCATCATTGATCACATCCGCTATTTACTTTTCCGCTTTTTACTTACTATTGCAATTATACCTATCACTATTATCACTTGCGTTTGATCCTTTGTAAACTACAAGGCCAGAGGGATTGACAACCTCTCTGTACTCGTTGGGAGCAAAGTTATTTGTATCTGTGTGCAGGTCCACGTTGATTGCTAATATCTGGCGCCGTTAGCAGTTGACACCTTCTTGTTGAAACTGGGAGTCTCAGGGAAATCGATCCTTGGTATCTTTGCCAAGGGAAAACTTCCGCTACACTGCATCTCAAACCTTCCACTTGGGGTAACCAACGAGGGGCGAGAAGCCATCAAGCAAAGTTTTCTGGCGCCGTTGCCGGGGACTCCACTCTTCAGGATAGGGGAGTTGCACGCTATCTTTTATCTTTGCTTTTTAGTCTTGTTAGTTTACCTTTCAGTTTCCTTTATGTCTTTTCACTAGTTTTGCTTAATGGAAAACAACAAAAATATGAGAGCTTTATAAGCTCTACCTTGCTTTGGGACATGATGTGTTTGAAGAGAAAATTAAAAAACCTATGGAACTTTATTATTTGCAAAACAATCTTGATGGTGGTGATGTTATTAGTATGCTTTCTTTGAATATCAATATTTCTAATGACATGGAAAGCTCTAAGCTTGGGGATGACACGTTTGATGAACATGATATTTTCAGTCCCCCAACTTTTGAAGAGAAAATTTACTTTGATGATACTTTGCTTCCTATATATGCTGATTACAATGATGAATATGATGTTTACAGTCCACCTACTATTGAGGATAAAATTTATTATGATTATGATATGCCTCCTAAATACAATGATTACCATGATGGTTATGATTGCTTTACTCTCACTATTCCTAATAAGAAAGATTTTGCTTATATGAAGAGTAATGATACTTTTATGCTTTTGGATCATGGAAATAATGCCTTATGTGATAGTTATATTGTTGAGTTCATCCATGATGCCACTGAAATTTATAATGAGAGAGGGAGACATGGTTCTAAATATCTCAATAATATCAAGTTCCCTCTCTTTATGTTGAAGGTTTTGAAGCTGCACTTGTTTTGTCTTCCTATGCTTATTGCTTTATGCTTCAATAATTTATTTGTTTACAAGATTCCAATGCATAGGAAGAGGGGTAGACTTAAATATGATTTATATGTGCTTCTTGATGCTCTCTTTTGTTCTTCAACTCTTATTCCTACGAGAGCATCATTAAAGTCTTAAGCCTAGCTTAAAGGCATAAAAGAAAGCGCTTTTGGGAGGCAGCCCACAATGAATAAAGTTTTATTTTGCTTTTGTTGTGTCTTGATGTTGTTTACTACAGTAGCATCATCATTGTATCTTTGCTTTTCAATTTTGTGCCAAGTATAGCCTCTGATTGCAAGAAAGTTCAAAAGTTGTGACGTGCTGTCCAGGAAACAGATTCTGTCCTTGGATAGAAAAATTCGTATAAAATCACCAGATCATCTTTTTGGTCTGAATTTTTTCGACAGCGTGCTCTATATAATTGTCTTTCGTGCGTCTGTTCTGAGTTTTTTGATTAGAGTTGCAGAAGTGCCCCGAAAAAATCATTTACTACCTGTTGTTCTGTTTTTCACAGATTCTGTCCTGTTTTGCCTTTCTCTCATTTTGCAAACCTAGAGCTTGCCTTTTCTTTGCAAAAACCTTTTGGCAATCTTGAGAAACAGTAGACCTTCAAGAATATCCTTATTTCCAGCAAGGAACAATTATTTTATTAAGGGTACTAACCTCGCTAATCAGATTATGATGAGTTATGTATGAAGGGAGTTTTCAAGTGTGCGAGGGAAGATGATAAAAAGATTCAGGAGTGTCAAACGCTCAAGCTTGGGGATGCCCCCGTGCACCCCCAAGAAATATTCAAGGAGACTCAAGCGTCTAAGCTTGGGGATGCCCCCGTGCATCCCCTTCTCCATCAACATTATCAGTTCGTCTTTCGTTCCACTATATTTTTATCACTTCATGTGTTACGTGCTATGCTTGGAGCGTCTTGCTTTTAGTTTTCCTTTTTAGTTTTCTTTAGCTTTTCACAACGAGTCGCAACTCAGCTTCTTTATGTGGGAGAGAAACACGCTCCACTTCTACCTAGAACATAACATAGAATTTTCATGTCTATCTTTGCTGTGTGTGTTCTTTGTCTTTCAATAGCTACTATCATGCTTAGCTTTTAGTTTTCATGCTTATCTTTTTAAAGAGCTTTTGTTTAGTTGGTTGCTTGAACTCTCTTTAGTTATCATGCTTATCGTATTAAGAGAGTTTGCTTCTGTTGCATTGGTTGATATGTCTATGATAAAGATGCTACGTGCATAATGGTGCTTAGTAGTTCATGTTTTCTTATGGTTAGTCTCAAATAGCTGGGGGGTTCCCAATGTGTTATTGGAGTACCAACATGATTTGTTTGCCTATGATGTGGTATGGTTTAGTAATATCTTCCTTCAAGAATTTATTTTGATTAACTTGGCGTATGCTCACGCATATTTAAGACTGTAAAGAAAGTCTGTTAAGCCTTGATGATCTTTTGTTTCTGAGTAGCGATATAACTTCCATGCCTGATTCAATGTTGCTTTGTTGCTCTGCATGATTATGACCGTCATTGCTCTCTTAGTTGGTCGCTCCCAGTCTTTTGCTAACCTCCACCTGTACTAAGCGGACTGACTGCTTGTGCATCCAACTTCTTTTAAACCAGTTATGCCATATGAGTCCACCATACCTTCCTACATGGTATTTACCTGCCATTCCTAACGGAGACTTGCATGTACCACCTCGAAATTATTCAAAGAAAAATGCATTCCTATTTTGTGCCTCTGTTGTAAGTCCATGAGGAAGTAGTAGTTAATTCATGATCTTTTTAAGTTGGACAAGCTTCACCCCGGGATTGCATGTATAATGTGCAAACCCATAATACGAGAAGGAACTGGCATTGAGTGCGCCCGGCTCAAAATTAATATAACAAACAAACCCTCCTTCACGCTTTGTTCATGAGAAATCAGAAAACTTTGGCAGTGATAAACAAAGGAGATTAAGAGTATGTGATCGTCCTCATTCGGGAGCCGTTCCTCGAAACTTGTCCATCTCAAGAAGTGATTGAGTTGTCTGCTAGCATTCGTTGACGAAACATGCATGATCTAAAAAAATAATTATTACCTCTGTTTTTAAAACCAAGAGCTCTGGTACATGTTTTGTCTTTGTTTCCGACTACGGGTTTTCAACCTTGCCAACAAAAGCCACGGTTCGAGAGTCTCCACCTTCTTTTAAAGCACCAACTACTGAGAGCATGATTGTCATTCTGAGTGTAATGTGCATTGTCCCAAAGTAGCATTGTCTTTTGCATGATTGTGATATCGTTTATTTTGAAATGATTGTATCTAGTCATCACTTAAACCTTGGAGGTGCCCCTGCATTTATGTTTTGCTTCACTAAAGGGGGCAAGCGAGATATCACTTTATCATATTTGCACACCATGCTCATTACAAATCTATTTGATGTTTCAGTATCATATTGTAAAACTTTCAGTTCTTTGTGATTTTCTCATGAGGCAACTTAATTACTACAGATTCATTGTCTCAGTAAGCTTTTGTCATATGACTATGAAAGTCCTATATGGTTAATAGCATGTCACCACAGAAATTATTCTTGTTATCATTTACCTACTCGAGGACGAGCAGGAATTAAGCTTGGGGATGTTGATACGTCCAAAACGTATCTATAATTTCTGCTTGCTCCATGCCTCTTTTGGGTGATATTGCTATGATATTTATACACTTCCATACACTTTTGATCATATTTGGACTAACCTATTAACTCAGTGCACCCCAGTGCCAGTTTCTGTTTTCGGCTGTTTTTGTATTTCAGGTTTTCACATTACGAGAACTGCCAGGAAAAATCCAGAAAAATTATATAAAAAATCAGCGTTCCAGAAACTACCGTGCGCCCGAAGAACAGCCGGGGGGGGGGCACCAGGGCTCCAGGCGCCCTGGCGGCGCGCCCCCCCTGGGCCGCGCCGGGGGGGGGAGGGCGCCTGGGCCCCCCGAGGCTCCTCCGATGCCCCCCTTTGGCATATATTTAAAGCGTCTCCCGAAACCCTCGAGACGAGAACTCTTTTTCGCGATCTCATCTCTGTTCCGCCGCCGCCGCCGCTTCCAAGATCGGGAGCACCAGGAGAACTCTTCCCGGCACCCTGCCGGAGGGGAGGATCACCACCGGGAGCTTCTCCACCACCATGGACGCCTCCCGGATGAGTTGTGAGTAGTCTCCCTTGGACCATGAGTCCATGACCAGTAGCTATGTGATGTTCTCCTCCCGTTCTTGTGCTTCACTAATTAGTCCTCGTGAGCTGCCCTACATGATCGAGGCACATATGTAATCCTTATGCTGTTGCTATGATGAGTTTGCTGGGATCCGATGGATTATGAGATTATGTTCAGATTGTGTTTGAGTAATATATTTAATTCACCTCTTTTATATTTATGTTCGTAAGTAATTCTTGCATGTTCTCCGTTGTTATTTATTGCTTTGGCCAAGTAGTAGGTAGTGACTCCAAGAGGGAACGTTATGCTTGATTGTGGGTTCATGCCCCTCGATGACTAGCTTGAGTGACAGAAACATGAGTCTAGGGGATGTGCTGTTGCCACAAGGGGGAAAACAACGGTGCTTGTGCCCGCGGGTGCAAGGATTGTTTACTTTATGCAAAGTTCTTTTAATGCAGTTGTCTGTTGCTTTGAGTTTACACTATGGGTGGGACTCGCAACTTAATACCAGCGAGATGTTCTGGATAGATATCTCAAGGTGGATGATTAGTAGTAGATGCAGATAGATTTCGGTCTACTTACCTCGGCGTACCGCCCATGCTTTGAACCTCTACCTTTCTTGCATCTTAGCATTGGTTTGCGCGCATGGTCCTGTCAATTGCCCAGCTGTAATTCGTTTACCTCACATAGCAGTTTTATCATCTTTTGGGAGAGAGACATCAGTAGTGAACATCATGGGACTCCGGTCCATATTACCATCATTGATCACATCCGCTATTTACTTTCCGCTTTTATTTACTATTGCAGCAATATCTATCACTACTATCACTTGCATTTGATCCTTTGTAAACGACAAGGCCGGAGGGATTGACAACCTCTCTGTACTCGTTGGGAGCAAAGTTATTTGTATCTGTGTGCAGGTCCATGTTGATTGCTAATATCTGGCGCCGTTAGCAGTTGACACCTTCTTGTTGAAACTGGGAGTCTCAAGGGAAATCGATCCTTGGTATCTTTGCCAAGGGAAAACTTCCGCTACACTGCATCTCAAACCTTCCACTTGGGGTAACCAACGAGGGGCGAGAAGCCATCAAGCAAAGTTTTCTGGCGCCGTTGCCGGGGACTCCACTCTTCATGATAGGGGAGTTGCACGCTATCTTTTATCTTTGCTTTTTAGTCTTGTTAGTTTACCTTTCAGTTTTCTTTATGTCTTTTCACTAGTTTTGCTTAATGGAAAACAACAAAAATACGAGAGAGCTTTATAAGCTCTACCTTGCTTTGGGACATGATGTGTTTGAAGAGAAAATTAAAAAACCTATGGAACTTTATTATTTGCATAACAATCATGATGGTGGTGATGTTATTAGTATGCTTTCTTTGAATATCAATATTGCTAATGACATGGAAAGCTCTAAGCTTGGGGATGTCACGTTTGATGAACATGATATTTTTAGTCCCCCAACTTTTGAAGAGAAAATTTACTTTGATAATACTTTGCTTCCTATATATGATGATTACAATGATAAATGTGAGCTTTTTAGTCCACCTACTATTGAGGATGAAATTTATTATGATTATGATATGCCTCCTAAATATGATGATGGTTATGATAGTCTTACTCTCACTATTCCTAATAAGAAAGATTTTGCTTATATGAAGAGTAATGACACTTTTATTCTTTTGGATCATGGAAATAATGCCTTATGTGATAGTTATATTGTTGAGTTCATCCATGATGCCACTGAAATTTATAATGAGAGAGGGAGACATGGTTCTGAATATCTTAATAATAAGAAGTTTCCTCTCTTTATGTTGAAGGTTTTGAAGCTGCACTTGTTTTGTCTTCCTATGCTTATTGCTTTGTGCTTCAATGAATTATTCTATTGCAATATTCCTATGCATAGGAAGCATGTTAGGCTTAAATGTGTTTGGTATTTGCTTCTTGATGCTCTCTTTTGTTCTTCAACTCTTATTCCTACGAGAGCATCATTAAAGTCTTAAGCCTATCTTTATGGCTATAAAGAAAGAGCTCTAGGGAGACAACCCTTGTTATCTTTGCTTTCAGTTTGTTCTTTCAGTTTTAGTGGTCTTGATGTTTGTTACTACAGTAGCATCATCATTGTATCTTTACTTTTCAGTTTTGTGCCAAGTGTAGCCTCTGATTGCAAGAAAGTTCAAAAGTTGTGACGTGCTGTCCAAGAAACAGATTCTGTCCTTGGATAGAAAACTTCGTATAAAATCACCAGATCATCTTTTTGGTCTGAATTTTTTCGACAGCGTGCACTATATAATTGTATTTCGTGCATCTGTTTTGAGTTTTTTGATTAGAGTTGCAGATGTACCCCAAAAAAATCACTTACTACCTGCTGTTCTGTTTTTCACAGATTCTGTCCTGTTTTGCCTTTCCTTCATTTTGCAAACCTAGAGCTTGCTTTTTCTTTGCAAAAACCTTTTGGCAATCTTGAGAAACAGTAGATCTTCAAGAATATCCTTATTTCCAGCAAGGAACAATTATTTTATTATGGGTACTAACCTCGCTAATCAGATTATGATGAGTTATGTATGAAGGGAGTTTTCAAGTGTGCGAGGGAAGATGATAAAAAGATTCAGGAGTGTCAAACGCTCAAGCTTGGGGATGCCCCCATGCACCCCCAAGAAATATTCAAGGAGACTCAAGCGTCTAAGCTTGGGGATGCCCCCGTGCATCCCCTTCTCCATCAACATTATCAGTTCGTCTTTCGTTCCACTATATTTTAATCACTTCATGTGTTATGTGCTATGCTTGGAGCGTCTTGCTTCTAGTTTTCCTTTTTAGTTTTCCTTAGCTTTTCATAACGAGTCGGAACTCAACTTTCTTTATGTGGGAGAGAAACACGCTCCACTTCTACCTAGAACATAACATAGAATTTTCATGTCTATCTTTGCTGTGTGTGTTCTTTGTCTTTTAATAGCTACTATCATGCTTAGCTCTTAACTTTCATGCTTATCTTTCTAAAGAGCTTTTGTTTAGTTGGTTGCTTGAACTCTCTTTATTTATCATGATTATCTTATTAAGAGAGTTTGCTTCCGTTGCATTGGTTGATATGTCTATGATAAAGATGCTACGTGCATAATGGTGCTTAGTAGTTCATGTTTTCTTATGGTTAGTCTCAAATAGCTGGGGGATTCCCAATGTGTTATTGGAGTACCAACATGATTTGTTTGCCTATGATGTGGTATGGTTTAGTAATATCTTCCTTCGAGAATTTACTTTGATTGACTTGGCGTATGCTCACGCATATTTAAGACGATAAAGAAAGTCTGTCAAGCCTTGATGATCTTTTGTTTCTGAGTAGCGATATAACTACCATGCCTGATTCAATGTTGCTTTGTCGCTCTGCATGATTATGATCGTCATTGCTCTCTTAGTTGGTCGCTCCCAGTCTTTTGCTAACCTCCACCTGTACTAAGCGGACTGACTGCTTGTGCATCCAAAATCCTTTAAACCAGTTATGCCATATGAGTCCACCATACCTTCCTACATGGTATTTACCTGCCATTCCTAACGGAGACTTGCATGTACCATCTCGAAATTATTCAAAGAAAAGCATTCCTATTTTGTGCCTCTGTTTTAAGTTCATGAGGAAGTAGTAGTTAATTCATGATCTTTTTAAGTTGGACAAGCTTCACCCCGGGATTGCATGTATAATGTGCAAACCCATAATACGAGAAGGAACTGGCATTGAGTGCGCCCGGCTCGAAAAGATAATATAACAAACAAACCCTCCTTCATGCTTTGTTCATGAGAAATCAGAAAACTTTGGCAGTGATAAACAAAGGAGATTAAGAGGATGTGATCGTCCTCATTCGGGAGCCGTTCCTCGAAACTTGTCCATCTCAAGAAGTGATTGAGTTGTCTGCTAGCATTCGTTGACGAAACATGCATGATCTAAAAATAATAATTATTACCTCTGTTTTTAAAACCAAGAGCTCTGGTACATGTTTTGTCTTTGTTTCCGACTACGGGTTTTCAACCTTGCCAACAAAAGCCACGGTTCGAGAGTCTCCACCTTCTTTTAAAAGCACCAACTACTGAGAGCATGATTGTCATTCTGAGTGTAATGTGCATTGTCCCAAAGTAGCATTGTCTTTTGCATGATTGTGATATCATTTATTTTGAAATCATTGTATCTAGTCATCACTTAAACCTTGGAGGTGCCCCTGCATTTATGTTTTGCTTCACTAAAGGGGGCAAGCGAGATATCACTTTATCATATTTGCACACCATGCTCATTACAAATCTATTTGATGTTTCAGTATCATATTGTAAAACTTTCAGTTCTTTGTGATTTTCTCATGAGGCAACTTAATTACTATAGATTCATTGTCTCAGTAAGCTTTTGTCATGTGACTATGAAAAAGTCATATATGGTTAATAGCATGTCACCACAGAAATTATTCTTGTTATCATTTACCTACTCGAGGACGAGCAGGAATTAAGCTTGGGGATGTTGATACGTCCAAAACGTATCTATAATTTCTGCTCGCTCCATGCCTCTTTTGGGTGATATTGCTATGATATTTATACACTTCCATACACTTTTGATCATATTTGGACTAACCTATTAACTCATTGCACCCCAGTGCCAGTTTCTGTTTTCGGCTGTTTTTGTATTTCAGGTTTTCCCATTACGAGAACTGCCAGAAAAATCCCGGAAAAATTATATAAAAAATCAGCGTTCCAGAAGCTACCAGGCACCCGAAGCACAGCCGGAGGGGGGCCACCAGGGCTCCAGGCGCCCTGGTGGCGCCCCCCCTGGCCGCGCCGGGGGGGCGCCTGGGCCCCCCGAGCCTCGTCTGATGCCCCCCTTTGGCATATATTTATATCGTGTCCCGAAACCCTCGAGACGGGAACCCTTTTTCGCGATCTCATCTCTGTTCCGCCGCCGCTTCCAAGATCGGGAGCACCAGGAGAACTCTTCCCGGCACCCTGCCGGAGGGGAGGATCACCACCGGGAGCTTCTCCACCACCATGGACGCCTCCCGGATGAGTTGTGAGTAGTCTCCCTTGTACCATGAGTCCATGACCAGTAGCTATGTGATGTTCTCCTCCCGTTCTTGTGCTTCACTAATTAGTCCTCGTGAGCTACCCTACATGATCGAGGCACATATGTAATCCTTATGCTGTTGCTATGATGAGTTTGCTGGGATCCGATGGATTATGAGATTATGTTCAGATTGTGTTTGAGTAATATATTTGATTCACCTCTTTTATATTTATGTTCGTAAGTAATTCTTGCATGTTCTCCGTTGTTATTTATTGCTTTGGCCAAGTAGTAGGTAGTGACTCCAAGAGGGAACGTTATGCTTGATTGTGGGTTCATGCCCCTCGATGACTAGCTTGAGTGACAGAAACATGAGTCTAGGGGATGTGCTGTTGCCACAAGGGGGAAAACAATGGTGCTTGTGCCCGCGGGTGCAAGGATTGTTTACTTTACGCAAAGTTCTTTTAATGCAGTTGTCTGTTGCTTTGAGTTTACACTATGGGTGGGACTCGCAACTTAATACCAGCGAGATGTTCTGGATAAATATCTCAAGGTGGATGATTAGTAGTAGATGCAGATGGATTTCGGTCTACTTACCTCGACGTACCGCCCATGCTTTGAACCTCTACCTTTCTTGCAACTTAGTCAGCATTGGTTTGCGCACATGGTCCTGTCAATTGCCCAGCTGTAATTCGTTTACCTCACATAGCAGTTTTATCGTCTTTTGGGAGAGAGACATCACCAGTGAACATCATGGGACTCCGGTCCATATTACCATCATTGATCACATCCGCTATTTACTTTCCGCTTTTATTTACTATTGCAGCAATATCTATCACTACTATCACTTGCGTTTGATCCTTTGTAAACGACAAGGCCGGAGGGATTGACAACCTCTCTGTACTCGTTGGGAGCAAAGTTATTTGTATCTGTGTGCAGGTCCACGTTGATTGCTAATATCTGGCGCCGTTAGCAGTTGACACCTTCTTGTTGAAACTGGGAGTCTCAGAGGAAATCGATCCTTGGTATCTTTGCCAAGGGAAAACTTCCGCTACACTGCATCTCAAACCTTCCACTTGGGGTAACCAACGAGGGGCGAGAAGCCATCACAGGGGTAGGAACGTGAGGCGCAGATGTAATCCGTCGATCTTGTTCCGCGGGAGGTTGTTGAACCGGCTCATCCCTTGGGGGCGCCCTCCGGTTTAACGCCGGATCATTACTGGTCCCAGCCCCAGGCGTCCTGAACAAATCCGTTGCTTCGTAAACCGACGGTAGACGAGATTGATATTTCCAACCCCTTACTCCCTGTACAGAGGCCTGCTCCATCCTTAGATGAAAAGCCTGATCATTTAGCTCCGCCTGCCTTATTGCTATCATAGCCTTCTCTGTTTTCAGATCATCCCTTGCTTGATCAATCCGGCCCTTTAGCTGAAGGAGCTCTGCATCATGTTGCGCCTTGTTTGCTGGAGCTACCTCCGCCATGGCTCGAGCTGTGAACTCCTCGACTAAGGTGGATAGAACGTCAGTAGGTGAGAGGGCCGGGCCGCTCCCCCCTACACCAGCTTCTGCTGTCGCCCCGTTCACTGTGGACTGTGGCGTAGATTATGAACCGGCCATAATGACAGCCACCCGGTTTGGCGGGTCAAAGGGGCCCGGAATACTATCTCCGTCGGACTCACCCTCAGACCGGCCGTCCCGCAACTATACAAAGATTCAGTCTCTCCGGATGAGGATCCGTCGTCGGAGTAGACAACTGTTTCACCGCCGGATTCCGATCCGTCCTCGGTTTGGACCCCGTGAACCGCTCCAACGAAAACGTGCTTCATGGCGGGCTGAATCCGGGCCGATCTCGCACGCTGAGCCGGCTCGATGATGTTGGGGAAGATGTCCGGCTCAGGTCCCGGTTCGCCAATCTTGCCGATGAAAACATGGATGCCACCGAAGGGAACCCGGTACCCGTATTCGATTGAATCGGCCTCCGGTCCCCAACCCGCGTCGTTGATGTAGATCCGGCAGCGGCGACTCTTGGTCATCCGGCCGACAACGTAGCCCTTGAGCCCTTCAAAGCTGCCCTTCAAGAACACGAAACCATCGTGCGGAGGCCCCACGGTGGGCGCCAACTGTCGTGGAATTAACACGGTAGATGTCCGGTTTAACGGACTTGATGATGGAACCATCACACGGGTTAGCTTGAAGGGGTTAAAAGCACACAAAGGACACAGAGGGTTTATACTAGTTCGGCCCCTTCGATGAAGGTAAAAGCCTACGTCTAGTTTGGTTTGGTATTGCTTGGGCGTCGATGAACAGGGAGCGGATTGCTTGCCTGTGTCTCGACGGGTTGTTTCTTGCTTGTCCCTGAACCGTCGCCGGGTCGTCCCTTTATATAGAGGCGACGCCTGGTCCGGTTTACAGAGTCCCGAGGCCGGCTCATACTTGTGTCCGCCTCGGTCTCTGTTCTTTCCTTCTTATCTCTCAAGTTACATCATCGGGCGGTTTACAAACCATAGCTCTATACATGGGCCTAAGATCTCATGGGCCGTAGCCTTTACTAAATATTACAACCACACAAATATATTATAATAATCTGGTTTACACTAGCCGGTTCATACCTGCTAGTAATATCCCTGACACAACCCATTTGCACTTCCTTCAAATACATGAATTAGCTGGGCTTGTTATATATATAATGTTATGTTAGAAGGAACAATTAATATCAAAAATAAACCGGAGAGGCACATTTTTTATATACATAATTAACAAATTAGTGAGTTATTTCTCAAAATAAAAATGAGCGCATTATTATTACATTGGTTCTTAAAATCTTCGCAAGCTTTTGTATGCAATCACCAGGATTTTCCTTGCCGGTGAGTCAAAAACAACCAGGATTTTCCTTGCCAACTTCTGTTAAAAAATTACTTTTATAAGTTAATAACACGTGGGATATTTTTATAATGTATATATAAGTCTCTATAAAATATACGATAATAGTAATAATATAAATATATATAATGTGGTTAAAAAGTACATTGGGCTGCCGATCTTTAAGAAAAAGCCCATAGGCCGGTATTTTTTAGAAGAATAGGGAGGCCTCTCCCCGGTTCCATTAACCAAAATGAAACCATACAACGTCTCTTTGTCGAAGTAACTACTGAAACTAAGGTTCACCAGTTCAGACTAAAACAGAAAAATTACAGCCCTGCTCGACAAGAGCCGAAGGACAAGACGAAAACATACTGAAGGCAAAACAGGCGCCTATCAACAAGTGATCACCCCACACAACTCGCCCGCTCCCCTCCTCTTGAGTGGTGGCGCCATAACCGCCTGGGGCGACCAGCAGATTGCGAGGGTAGACACAGGGCTGTTCACCATGGTCTTGCCGTCAGTGTCATGCTTCTTGGCCGGAGAAAAGAAACCTCCGTCTTCAGAGATCTTGAGGTTGTCCCAGCATACCCCAGCATCCAATCCAAGGTTCTTCTTCAGCCACATGACATCAACAAGGGTTGCCGGAGTAGCTTTGCCAGCGCACTCAAGAACTCCTCCACACGGGTTTTGCTTGTTTATGGGATCAGAATCACCCAGAATTTGATCATCCTGTGTATCAGTCTCCACACCTGATTAATAGATGTCCAAATGGTGTTATTAAAAATCATAGAGTTCCTATATTTCCATAAACACCAAAGGACAGCAGAACTAACTACGTTCAAGGCTAAATTCTTTTTATTAGAGATCCAAAGTTGGGCCACAGATTCAAAGTTTGCACCCAAGTTCTTTTGGAAAAAGAGATTGACAAACGACCAAATATTTTTGGCTACAACACAGTCAAAAAATAAATGATGGTTTGTCTCTTGTTCAGCATAGAAGACACAATCAAGTGGCTTGATTATATGTCTTTTCCTAAGGTTGTCTCTCATCATCAGCTTGTTTTGGGAAAGCAACCAAAGGAAGACATGAATCTTCGGAGGCACTGCCAGTTTCCAAACAGCTGGCAGAAACAGGGGTTGCACCCCTCTAAAGTTAATCACGTGGTACAAAGAGCTAGAGGAGTAGACACCCTTATTCTCAAGTTGCCAGATCAAAACATCAGAGTCACCATCGAAGATGATTTCTTTAGCTATCTCCACTAGCTGGTACCATTGTTTCATCAATAGACTATCAAAGTTCCTCCTAAAGGTTAACTTTAGTGTTTCACCATCCCAGAAATCTTTGACACTTTTGTTTTGCTCATTGCAAATCATATAGACGCGCTAGAATTGTACTGCTAGGGGGGAGGTGCCAAACCAAGTATCTTCCCAAAACCTAATCTTGTCTCCTATCCCTATTTTCCATCCATACCCAAATTTCAAAGTTTGGATGATAGATTTCACTCCTTTGCAGAACCTAGAGGTACTGGTGGAGGTGCTAGCGGCAAAAACATTTGTTTTGCCTCTCATATATTTCTGGTCTATCATCATCTTCCAGGGTTTCCCTTCACCTCATAGTATCTTTTAACCCAAGACCCTAAGAGGCAGATGTTGACCTCATGAAGATTTGGAGGATCCAATGGACCCATTTATCTCCAAAGCCTCTCTTTCTAAGCAGCTCTTCGAGGAATTCCAAATCTACTTTATCAAAAGCCTTTTCATAGTATAGCTTAAGCACTAGGCCTTGCCTTTTAGTAGAGAGTATGGAGTGCAGAATCTCATGAGCTATAACCACACTTTCTAAGATATATCTACCCTTAAGGAAAGCTGACTGGTTACTAGCTATAAACCTTTGCAGGATCCTAGCTAGTCTATTTGTGAGGACCTTGGTGAAGATCTTGAAACTACAATTTAGCAAACTAATGGGCCTAAACTTTTTCATGCTCGAAGCATCAACTTCTTTTGGAATAAAAGTTAGCATAACAAAGTTAAGTCTATGAATAGCCAGCGCCCCCTGATGAAAAAACTTCAAACATGGCTATCAGAGTGGTAGGCAGGGTAAGTTTGGGTGTCTTCTTCCATGCCCTCTGCAAGCTCCAGTCCGCGATCCACATCCTCAAATTCTGCAATCGCCGCATCCAGCCAAAATTGCCTCGCCCACTCGTGACACTTGGGTCCAATTTTGCCACTGTTGCAGGATGCCCCACTACTCAATCCATGGCCGGGGCAGGGGAGAGGTACGGCCAAGGTTCGACCTCTTCCAACTCTGAAGGCGGCGCCGATGGCATCTTCCCCTCGATGCACTCCCATCTCGCCCGCCGCCGAGGATCTGTGCTCCTTGCCTTTGCTCGCGCCCAGTTGATGAAATCCTTCGGGGAGGCAGTCGGGTGTGGCATCCTCCTCTTCTCGTCCCAATTGCCCTCGAAATAGATCCTCCGCGCCAAATTGAGGAGCTCGTAATCTGCGTTGGCACCATAGGTCTCGTTTCCCCATGATGCCCACACCTTCATCTCCAGATCTGGCTCCGCCTCCGCCTTTTGCTGCAACGCCCTCCACTCCTTCACGCACAGGAGGTAGGAGGATGCGCCATCGCGGATCCACGAGGCTCGCTCCGTCCACCTCCGCATCCTTGTCACCCGCAGCGTCTCCGGTGACACCGACCCAATCGGGCGCAACATCTCCGGGAAGGCCCGGTACATGAAGGGGGGAGACATGTACGGGATTGTCGAGCCCGGGCGAGGAGGCGAGCATGTGGATCTGTCGACTCTCAGCATGGGGGCGGGGTGTAGGGAAGGGAGGTTCGTGCTACTTCTCGAGCTTGCATTGTATTCCCTCGAAGAGGAAATGGTAATGCAACACAGTAGCGTAAGTATTTCCCTTAGTTTTTAAGAACCAAGGTATCAATCCAGTAGGAGACCACACGCGAGTCCCTCGCACCTGCACAAACAAATAAGAACTTCACAGCCAACGCGATAAGGGGTTGCCAATCCCTTTACGGTCACTTACGAAAGTGAGATCTGATAGATATGATAGTTTGATATTTTTGGTATTTTTGGATATTAGAACAGAAAGTAAAAGTGCAAAAGTAAAGTAGATTGTAGATTGATATGTTGAGAATAGACCCGGGGGCCATAGGTTTCTCTAGTGGCTTCTCTCATGATAGCAGAATTCTATGGTGGGTGAAAGAATTACTGTCGAGCAATTGATAGAAAAGCGAATAATTATGAGACTATCTAGGCATGATCATTATATATAGGCATCACGTCCGAAATAAGTAGACCGAAACAATTCTGCATCTACTACTATTACTCCACACATCGACCGCTATCCAGCATGCATCTAGAGTATTAAGTTCATAAGAACAGAGTAACGCCTTAAGAAAGATGCCATGATGTAGAGGGATAAACTCAAATAACATGATATAAGCCCATCTTTTTTATCCTCGATGGAAACAATACAATACGTGCCTTGCTGCCCCTACTGTCACTGGGAAAGGACACCGCAAGATTCAACCCAAAGCCAAGCACTTCTCCCATTGCAAGAACTATAGATCTAGTAGGCCAAACCAAACCAATAATTCGAAGAGACTTGCAAGGATATTATAACAATACATAAAAGAGTTCAGAAAAGAACCAAATATTTCTCATAGATAATCTTGATCATAAACCCACAATTCATCGGATCTCAACAAACACACCGCAAAAAGAGATTACATCGAATAGATCTCCTCAAAGACCGAGGAGAACTTGGTATTGAGATCCAAAGAGAGAGAAGAAGCCATCTAGATACTAGCTATGGACCCGAAGGTCTGTGGTAAACTACTCACAACTCATGGTGAGGCGATCATGATGATGTAGAAGCGCTCCGTGGTAGATCCCTCCTCCGGCGGAGCTCCGGAACAGGCCCCAAGATGGGATCTCATGGGAACAGAAGGTTGCGGCAGTGGAACTAGGGTTTTCTCTCCTCTTCTGATGGTTTCGTGGTACGTAGGTATATATAGGAGGAAGGAGGGCACTGGGGGCCAGATGTGGGGCCCACGAGGCAGGGGGCGCGCCCTGTACGGGGGGTGAGGGGCACCCTCGTGGACGCCACGTAAGCCCTTCTCCGTGGTTCTCAAGTCTCCCATGTGTATTTTGCTCCAAAAATATCTCTCCCGAAGTTTCATTCCGTTTGGACTCCGTTTGATATTCCTTTTCTATAAAACCCTAAATTAGGCAAAAAACAGCAATTTAGACTGGGCCTTTGGGTTAATAGGTTAGTCCCAAAAATAATATAAAAGTGTATAACAAAGCCCATTAAACATCGTGAACATCATAAATAATGGCATGGAACAATAAAAAATTATAGATACGTTGGAGACGTATCAAGCGTCCCCAAGCTTAATTCCTGCTCGTCCTCGAGTAGGTAAATGATAAAAACAGAATTTTTGATGTGGAATGCTAACCAACATAATTTTCAATGTTGTTCTCTTTATTGTGGCATGAATGTTCAGATCTGAAAGATTCAAGACAAAAGTCTATATTGACATAAGAAATAGTAATACTTCAAGCATACTAACAAAGCAATCATGTCTTCTCAAAATACTATGGTTAAAGAAAGTTATCCCTACAAAATCATATAGTCTGGCTATGCTCCCTCTTCATCACACAAAATACTCATATCATGCACAACCCCGATTTCAGCCAAGCACTTGTTTTCATACTCTATTCTTTCAAACCTTTCAACTTTCACGCAATACATGAGCGTGAGCCATTGACATAGCACTATGTGGAATAGAGTGGTGGTTGTGGAGAAGACAAAAAGGAGGTAGATAGTCTCACATCGACTAGGCGTATCAACGGGCTAAGGATATGTAAGAAAGCTCAACAAAAGAAACTAAGTGGGTGTGCATCCAACTTGCTTGCTCACGAAGATCTTGGGCATTTGAGGAAGCCCATCGTTGTAATATACAAGCCAAGTTCTATAATGAAAATTCCCACTAGTATATGAAAGTGACTAAACATGAGACTCTCTATCATGAAGAACATGATGCTACTTTGAAGCACAAGTGTGGAAAAAGATAGTAGCAATTGTCCCTTTTTTCTTTTCTTTTTTTCTCTTTTTTTTCTTATTCTTTTTTCTTTTTTTTTCTATTTTTTTCTTTGGAGGGGCCTTTTATTTTGTTTGGCCTTTCCTCACATGGGACAATGCTCTAATAATGATGATCATCACACTTTTATCGATTTTCAACTCGATACTAGAACAAAGTATGACTCTATATGAATGCCTCCGGCGGTGTACCATGATGTGCAATGAGTCAAGAGCGACATGTATGAAAAATTATGCATGGTGGATTTGCCACAAATACGATGTCAACTACATGATCATGCATGACAATATGACAACATGAAGCGCGTCATATGAATGGAATGGTGGAAAGTTGCAAGGCAATATATCTCGGAATGGCTATGGAAATGCCATGATAGGTAGATATGGTGGCTGTTTTGAGGAAGATATATGGTGGTTGTTTTGAGGAAGGTATATAGTGGGTGTCTGGTACCGGCGAAAGTTGCGCGGTACCAGAGAGGCTAGCAATGGTGGAAGGGTGAGAGTGCGTATAATCCATGGACTCCACATTAGTCATAAGAACTCATATACTTATTGCAAAAATTTACGAGTCATCAAAACAAAGCAATCAACGCATGCTCCTAGGGGGAGGTTGGTAGGAGTTAACCATCGCGCGCCCCGACCTCCACACGAAGGTTGACACTCTACAACTACCTCATGCTCTAACTTCATCACATAGCGGTTCACCATATGTGCATGCTACGGGAATCACTAACCTTAACACAAGCATTTCTCAATTTCATAATAACTCCACTAGCATGACTCTAATATCACTATCCTCATATCTCAAAACAATTATCAAGTATCCAACTTATCATCCTATTCAATGCACTTAGTATGAAAGTTTTTACAACATTCATATTGGATGTCTATCATGTTAAGGCTAGTTTTATAGCCAAAGTACACTACCATTCTGTTCTAATAGACTCTCAAAAAGATATAAGTGAAGCATGAGAGATCAACAATTTCTACAAAATAAAATTACCACCGTGCTCTAAAAGATATAAGTGAAGCACTAGAGCAAACTATTTAACTCAAAAGATAAAAGTGAAGCACATAGAGTGTTCTAACAATTCCTAGGCCATATTTATCTCTCTCAAAAAGGTGTGTCCAGCAAGGATAATTGTGGCAAACTAACAAACAAAGACTCAAATAATACATGACGCTCCAAGTAAAACATATATCATGTGGTGAATAAAAATATAGTCCCGAGTATAGTTACCGATAGATGAAGAGGAAAGAGGGGATGCCTTCCCGGGGCATCCCCAAGCTTAGGCTCTTGGTTACTTGAATCTTACCTTGGGGTGCCTTGGGCATCCCCAAGCTTAGGCTCTTGCCACTCTTTGTTCCATAGTCCATCAAAGCAATACTCAAAACTTGAAAACTCCACAACACAAAACTTAGACAAAAATCTTGTGAGCTCCGTTAGTATAAGAAAACAAACCACCACTCAAAGGTACTGTAATGAACTCATTCTTTGTTTATAATGGTGTTAAACCTACTGTATTCCAACTTCTCTATGATTCATACTCCACAATACTACTCATAGATTCATCAAAATAAGCAAACAACACACGAAAAACAGAATTTGTCAAAAGCAGAACAGTCTATAGTAATCTCTAACTTTCGCATACTTCTATAACTCCAAAAATAATGAAATAAATTGGTAAACGTGAGGAATTTGTCTATTAATCATCTTCAAAAAGAATCAACTAAATAGCACACTCCGATAAAATCTGGTGATTATTCTAGCGAGCGCTAGCGATTCTATTTTTCACAGCAAGATCATATAAACTTCGCACAAGTCTTCCCAAAGGTTCTACTTGGCACAAACACTAATTAAAACACAAAACCACATCTAAATAGAAGATAGATGCAATATTTATTCCTAAACAGAAGCAAAAACAACAAAATATAAAATTGGGTTGCCTCCCAACAAGCGCTATCGTTTTACGCCGGTAGCTAGGCACGATACATGGATAGATCTAGGTATTGACATCTTTGGAAGGCAATCCATAATTGGCTCTCATAATAGATTCATAAGGTAATTAATTTTCTTTCTAGGAAAGTATTCCATGCCTTTCCTCAACAGAAATTGGAATCTAATATTTCCTTCCTTCATATCAATAATTGCACCAATCGTTCTAAGGAAAGGTCTACCAAGAATAATAGGACATGAAGGATTGCAATCTATATCAAGAATAATGAAATCTACGGGCAAATAATTCCTTTTGGGAACAATAAGAACATCATTAATCCTTCCCATAAGTCTCTTAATAGTAGAATCCGCAAGATGCAAATTTAAAGAACAATCATCAAGCTCATGGACACCTAACAAATCACACAAAGTTTTTGGGATAGTGGAAACACTTGCACCCAAATCACACAAAGCAAAGCATTCGTGATCTTTAATTTTAATTTTAATAGTAGGTTCCCACTCATCATAAAGCTTTCTTGGAATAGAAACTTCTAATTCAAGTTTTTCTTCATAAGATTGCATCAAAGCATCAAGTATGTGTTTGGTAAAAGCTTTATTTTGACTATAAGCATGCAGAGAATTTAGTACGTATTGCAACAAGGAAATACAATCAATCAAAGAGAAATTATCATAACTGAATCCCTTGAAATCCAAAGTAGTGGGTTCATCACTATGCAAAGTTTTAATCTCTTCAATCCCACTTTTAACAATTTTAGCATCAAGATCTAAAAACTCCGAATCATTGGGACACCTTTCAATTAAAGTAGACTCATCTCCAATCCAATCTTTATCAAGATTCATACTAGAAAACAAGGATATAATAGGAGACACATCAATAACTTTCAGATCTTCATCTTTATTTTCATGATAACTAGAAGAACACGCTTTTATATAACTCTCTTTTTTAGCACGCATCCTACCGGTTCTTTCTTTGCATTCATCAATGGAAATTCTCATAGCCTTGAGAGACTCATTGATATCATGCTTAGGTGGAATAGATCTAAGTTTCAAAGAATCAACATCAAGAGTAATTCTATCCACACCTCTAGTCAATTCATCAATCTTAAGAAAATTTTCTTCAAGCAAAGCATTGAAATTCTTTTGCGAATTCATAAACTCCTTAACACTAGTTTCAAATTTAGAAGGCATCTTTCCATAAGAGTTATTGTAGGAATTACCATAATTATTAGATGAATTACTAGGAAAAGGCCTAGGATTAAAGTTTCCTCTATAAGCATTGTTACCAAAATTATTCTTACCAACAAAATTCACATCCAAAGATTCATTATTATTTTCAATCAACGTGGATAAAGGCATATCATTAGGATCAGAAGAAGCACTCTTAGCAGCAAATAATTTCATAAGTCCATCCATCTTCCTACTCAAAACACTAATCTCTTCATTAGCCTGCACTTTTTTACTAGTAGAGCTTTCGGTGTGCCATTGAGAATAATTAACCATAATATTATCTAGGAGTTTGGTAGCTTCTCCTAAGGTAGTTTCCATAAAAGAGCCTTCTGCGGCCGAATCTAAAAGATTTCTAGAAGCAAAATTCAAGCCAGCATAAAAGTTTTGAATAATCATCCATAAGTTCAAACCATGTGTGGGGCAATTACGCATCATTAATTTCATTCTCTCCCAAGCTTGTGCAACATGCTCATGATCTAGTTGCTTAAAATTCATAATATCGTTTCTAAAAGAGATGATCTTAGCGGGAGGGAAATACTTAGAGATAAAAGCATCTTTGCACTTATTCCATGAATCAATACTATTTCTAGGCAAAGAGGAAAACCAAATTTTAGCATGATCTCTAAGTGAAAACGGAAATTACTTCAATTTAACAATATCGTTATCTGTATCCCTTTTCTTTTGCATATCACACAAATCAACAAAGTTGTTTAGATGGGTAGCGACATCTTCACTAGGAAGGCCGGAAAATTGATCTTTCATGACAAGATTAAACAGAGCAGCATTGATCTCACAAGGTTCAGCATCGGTAATAGGAGCAATCGGAGTGCTAATAAAATCATTATTGTTGGTATTGGAGAAGTCACACAATTTGGTATTGTTCTGAGCCATAGTGACAAGCAAGCAATCTAACACACAAGCAAACAAGAAGCAAGCGAACGGTAAACACACGGCAAAAAGAAGGGCAAATAAATCGGCAAGGGTGAAGTGGGGGAGAAGAAACCGAGAGGCAAATAAATGTAATGCGAAGGATAAGGGTTTGTGATAGGTACTTGGTATATGACTTTTGCGTAAGCATCCCCGGCAACGGCGCAAGAAATTCTTCTTGCTACTTCTCGAGCTTGCGTTGTATTCCCTCGAAGAGGAAAGGGTGATGCAGGACAGTAGCGTAAGTATTTCCCTCAGTTTTTGAGAACCAAGGTATCAATCCAGTAGGAGACCACGTGCGGGTCCCTCGCACCTGCACAAACAAATAAGAACTTCGCAGCCAATGCGATAAGGGGTTGTCAATCCCTTTACGGTCACTTACGAAATTGAGATCTGATAGATATGATAGTTTGATATTTTTGGTATTTTTGGATATAAGAACAAAAAGTAGAAGTGGAAAAGTAAAGTAGATTGTAGATTGATATGTTGAGAATAGACCCGGGGGCCATAGGTTTCTCTAGTGGCTTCTCTCATGATAGCAGAATTCTACGGTGGGTGAACGAATTACTGTCGAGCAATTGATAGAAAAGCGAATAATTATGAGACTATCTAGGCATGATCATTATATATAGGCATCACGTCCAAAACAAGTAGACCGAAACGATTCTACATCTTCTACTATTACTCCACACATCGACCGCTATCTAGCATGCATCTAGAGTATTAAGTTCATAAGAACAGAGTAACGCCTTAAGAAAGATGCCATGATGTAGAGGGGTAAACTCAAATAACATGATATAAACCCAACTTTTTTATCCTCGATGGCAACAATACAATACGTGCCTTGCTGCCCCTACTGTCACTGGGAAAGGACACCGCAAGATTGAACCCAAAGCCAAGCAATTCTCCCATTGCAAGAACTATAGATCTAGTAGGCCAAACCAAACCAATAATTCGAAGAGACTTGCAAGGATATTATAATCATACATAAAAGAGTTCAGAAAAGAACCAAATATTTCTCATAGATAATCTTGATCATAAACCCACAATTCATCGGATCTCGACAAACACACTACAAAAAGAGATTACATCGAATAGATCTCCTCGAAGACCGAGGAGAACTTGGTATTGAGATCCAAAGAGAGAGAAGAAGCCATCTAGATACTAGCTATGGACCAGAAGGTCTGTGGTAAACTACTCACAACTCATGGTGAGGCGATGATGATGGTATAGAAGCGCTCCGTGGTAGATCCCTCCTCCGGCGGAGCTCCGGAACAGGCCCCAAGATGGGATCTCACGGGAACAGAAGGTTGCGGCGGTGGAACTAGGGTTTTCTCTCCTCTTCTGATGGTTTTGGGGTACGTAGGTATATATAGGAGGAAGGAAGGCACCGGGGGCCAGACGTGGGGCCCACAAGGCAGGGGGTGCGCCCTGTAGGGGGGGTGCACCCCACCCTCGTGGACGCCACGTAAGCCCTACTCCGTGGTTCTCAAGTCTCCCGTGCGTATTTTGCTCCAAAAATATCTCTCCCGAAGTTTCATTCCGTTTGGACTCCGTTTGATATTCCTTTTTTGTAAAACCCTGAAATAGGCAAAAAACAGCAATCTGGACTGGGCCTTTGGGTTAATAGGTTAGTCCCAAAAATAATATAAAAGTGTATAACAAATCCCATTGAACATCCAAAACATCATAAATAATGGCATGGAACAATCAAAAATTATAGATACGTTGGAGACTTATCAGTTTGCCGTTGCGACGAAGTCGGCGGCGAGGTGGGGTGGGTGGGGTGTCATCTGCTCTGCTCCGTCCCATAGGCCGGCATGGACCTCGAAATATAAGTTGAAACCATCGTCACCGTATGTCGTGGGCTACACATGTTGAAATACAAAACCTAGGCCTAGCTGATACTTGTTCGCCCTCTGGAAAAAAATGATACCAGATCCCCGAGCGAACTGGATTATAGAGGGCGTCGGCGGCACGACTGAAGAAGCACATCAGGAGCGATTTTTTTCTTCAGTGGATGGCTCTCAATGGCGTTTTTTACTTGCCTATGCACCATACAACTTGTATTTTTAGCCTCCCAGTCCATGGTGGACCAGCAGCCCATTTGCTGGGCGGGCCAACCTACAGAAACCAGCACTCGATTTTTCATCAAGCCCCAAAAACAACGAAGTACTATGTTTGTTTTGAGGCCGAAAACATTACGACAGGGGTTGAGCGGGGGAGGGGGCAAGACAGAGCAAAAAGATTAAAAAGAGCTGATGCGCCGTTGCTACCCTAACAAAGCAGGTGCAATTCTTCTCGGGAAGAAGGTGTGCCGTTGACACCCACACGTCACATACCCCACAGTAGGCATACTAACAAGTTCACACACAAGCACAACAGAAAAGGTAAACATTCATATCAAACTCAGGTTCACAGGACACATTCATATTCATAGCCAACATTCACTATCAACAACTCAAAAGATTCATATATACACAAGTTCAGCATGTCTATGGATCCAAATGATTGATAGATCACACACCAATATTCATAGATAATTCACAAAAAGATTTAGATATACACATGTTCAGTATGTTTATGCATCCAAATGATTGAGATCACAACCAATATGATCCATGGACGAACTTTAATTACCTAGGGTACATACTCGTAAATGGTGTTCAGTCGGAGGTACTTCTTGCTAAAATTAATGCTTGTACGAGTAACCTTTCGAGTCCATAAGAGGCAGCACAGACAATTTGAACTTTGCTTGTAGGTTTATCCTCCAATAGTGGCCTCGTGCCGAGGGAGGTTTGAGCAACTTGGCACTACTTTCATCGAACTAGTTTACTGGCTCATCTTGGTCCTGTAGCTCGCCAAAATTCTACATTGCAGACTGGTAAATAGTGTTTAGTCGAAGGTACTTCTTGCTAAAATTAATGCTTGTACGAGTAAACTTTCGAGTACATAAGAGGCATCACAGACAATCTGAACTTTGCTTGTAGGTTTATCCTCAAATAGTGGCCTCGTGCCGAGGGAGGTTTGAGCAACTTGGTCACTACTTTCATCCAACTAGTTTACTGGCTCATCTTGGTCATGTAGCTCGCCAAAATTCTACACTGCAAACGAGAAAGGAGGCGGTTGAGAAAATGAACCACCCAATTTTTTGTGCAGTTCAACTGAAATGGAGCATCCTTGGCGTGCAGACTAATTAAGTGCCAGATGAATATACACGTCAACCAACTTGTCTGGAATCTTTAGACTCCATGCCATACAGTTCGCTGCCATATCTGTCGATAACCAAAAGGCACAAGTTGGGACCAAATACTGGACTGTGTTTTTCTGGGCTATGCGCCAAGCAATATTTTTACCGTTCACTCTCCTAATACTTGGAGTTTGACAACTGGTTGACGCCGGTTGATACTCGAATGAATATAGGCACTTCTTATCAACATCGATGCTTGTCTGAGTGAACTTTGGAGTACATACCAGCAGCATAATTATTTGTCCATTTGATCTTTTTGTGCAGTTCTACTGAAACCACCCAATGCAATGATTTGCCTGCGAGTTCAGGCTCCAAGTTACTCCTTTATAAAATCGGCAAACAGTAGCACAATACCAAATTACCAATACATGACAAGCACAATAATTAGGATAAATACCAGTGCCAACCTGTGTGAGGTAGCATATCAATTACTTTTTCCTTTGACTGGAAGCTGAGATAAGCGAAGCGGCTGACAGCAAAGGAAGAAAACAGGCCCAGATTAGCGACTGATAGGAAAGGACGAAAGTTGCCGAGGCAATGAAGCACCCAAAGTTTTTGCGCAGTTCCACCAAAATCGAGCATCCCTGTTGGCACATATATTGTGAGAGTGTCGGTGTACTAAAGTAGGGGTACCCTTAGTACCCCGAACTTGTGCACGGGCAGTCGCAGCGTCCAGCGGCAAGGCTTGTCGGGTGATCGCCAAGGTCCTCCGTGGTTCCTGTGGAGCCATTCATGAACAAAGTATCCAAGCCATGGAGACAAGGCCCCGACAAGAGGAGCTTGCCGGGAAGGCCACTCAAGGCACAAAACCACTCAAGGCGCAAGACCCTGGCAAGAGGAGCTTGCCGGGAAGGTCAACCAAGGCATCTCAAGAAACTTGCCGCGACGCGCCACGCGTCCCGACAAGGCCCGGTGAGCGACAAGCTCCCGGAAGCGACAAGATAGCGACCGCGGCAAGCTTCCACTCAGTACCCGCGCTCCAGCACATCCACCCACGTGTCGCCCTGGGACCCTTCCAGGCGTACGTGGCGGGAGGCTGTGCAGCCAGGGGTACGCGGTGGCAAGCGGCGCTGACAAGGTTGTCATCGTGGCGAACGGTGGCGCCCCTGACGGCCCCTTTTTGCACTGTTTGGGCGACGTCGATGGGCATTTAATGCCCTTGTCCCCTGCCGTCAGGGTTAGGTATGGAACATTGTACCAACTACCACTCCTTTCCCCTTTTTACCCTCAACTGCGTTGCCACCTGTCGATGACCCCTTGAGCATATAAAAGGAGGCCCGTGCGCAACGTGGAGGGGGGTTGGACATTCGAACGCTCTCACGCTCGGTCTCACTAGCCACTAGAGTGTACTGTAGCTCTCAGCACTCCCGAGCAAGAACTCAATAACAATCCACAAAGCAGGAGTAGGGTTTTACGCATCCGTGCGGCCCAAACCTGGGTAAACTGCTCGTGTGCCTCGCCTCGATCTGCTCTTCGTGCGATCTCCGCCCCCTGCCGTACTGAAAAGGGGCTCCGTCCCCATAGGTGTTCGTGGGTGGATCAGTTTCCCCGACATCTTTGGCGCGCCAAGAGTTTATCGCAGAAGATGTCGGGGAAACTGATCCACCCACGAACACCTATGGGGACGGAGCCCCTTTCTGTACGGCAGGGGGCAGACGTTCCGCATTTCCGATTAAAGAAACAGCCCACGATCTCTCCCACGACGCCGCGATCGACGCGTGCCGTTAAGGGAGGGCGCGGTGGATACGGAGTAAGATACGGCGTGAACCAGGCCGCGCGTGCCCGTGCCCTGTTTTGGGCCTGGCCCAACAGCGCTCGGCACCATGTATGGCCCAGGCCCGGGGGCTCCTGTCGGTGTACTAAAGTAGGGGTACCCTTAGTACCCTGAACTTGTGCACGGGCAGTCGCAGCGTCCCGCGGCAAGGCTTGCCGGGTGATCGCCAAGGTCCTCCGTGGTTCCTTTGGAGCCATTCAAGAACAAAGTATCCAAGCCAAGGAGACAAGGCCCCGACAAGAGGAGCTTGCCGGGAAGGCCACTCAAGGCACAAAACCACTCAAGGCGCAAGACCCTGGCAAGAGGAGCTTGCCGGGAAGGTCAGCCAAGGCATCTCAAGAAACTTGCCGCGACGCGCCAGTCATCCCGGTAAGGCCCGGTGAGCGGCAAGCTCCCGGAAGCAACAAGATAGCGACCGCGGCAAGGCGCTTGCCGCGGCAAGCTTCCACTCAGTACCCGCGCTCCAGCACATCCACCCACGTGTCGCCCTGGGACCCTTCCAGGCGTACATGGCGGGAGGCTGTGCAGCCAGGGGTATGCGGTGGCAAGCGGCGCTGACAAGGTTGCCATCGTGGCGAACGGTGGCGCCCTGACGGCCCCTTTTTGCACTGTCTGGGCGACGTCGATGGGCATTTAATGCCCTTGTCCCCTGCCGTCAGGGTTAGGTATGGAACACTGTACCAACTACCACTCCTTTCCCCTTTTTACCCTCAACTGCGTTGCCACCTATCGGTGACCCCTTGAGCATATAAAAGAAGGCTCGTGCGCAACGTGGAGGGGGGTTGGACATTCGAATGCTCTCACGCTCGGTCTCACTAGCCGCTAGAGTGTACTGTAGCTCTCAGCGCTCCCGAGCAAGAACTCAATAACAATCAACAAAGCAGGAGTAGGGTTTTACGCATCCGTGCGGCCCGAACCTGGGTAAACTGCTCGTGTGCCTCGCCTCGATCTGCTCTTCGTGCGATCTCCGCCCCCTGCCGTACCGAAAAGGGGCTCCGTCCCCATAGGTGTTCGTGGGTGGATCAGTTTCCCCGACATCTTTGGCGCGCCAGGTAGGGGGTGCGTCGAGATCGTGTGAACCTGATCCGGCCTGCACACGAGCTAGATCTCCATCATCTTCATCAACATGCCGCCGAAGAAGAAGGCTTCGGAGGCAGCTGGTCCGTCCACGTTGAACCCACCACCGCCGGAGCCAACGGCTGGTGGGGTAGACGCCGGCGGAAGAACGGGCGACGAGGGAGCTCACGGTGCCACCAAGTCCAAGGACAAAGCTGCGCTGCCCATCGGCGGCGTAGCCGACTCCCACAACGACCGCGCGCACTCCAAGACCTCGGCGTCCGTGCATGCACCGCACCCATCTCAGGAGGCGCGGGACCGGCAGCGTCGTGGTACCCACGGTACCATACGTTTGCTGGGCCAAGATCAAGCTGGCGGGTCCCGGAACGCTCAAGACCAGCGTGCACACCAACATGCCGGCACGAGCAAGGCACGGTCGCCTGGACATGATACTGCTCCTTCTAACGTAGTTAGAAGTCCGAGCATATCCCGCTCCTCGCACCGTTGGCCACCGCTACCCGCCACTCCAGCAGAAGCTCTGGCACGAGCTCAACTGCTCCTAGACTTCCCTCCAGTGGCAGACAAGGCCGACGACTGGTGGGCCACCATTCAGAGTCTCATCGCCTTCGCCAACGGCGACACCCCGCGGCAGCCAAGCACATCGCAGCCGCGGTAAGTCAGCCAGGCGCGGGCCGATGGCGACAAGACCGGTGGGGGTGCAACCACCATGCACTCCCCACCCCGAAGGCCAAGATCGCCGACTCGCCGGATCAACCTCGACAGCGACTCCACCGCGTCGCCGGATCCACGAGCTCGTCGCGATCAGCGCCAAGTTCTTCAAGATCGACAGCAAGAAGACGCTCGTACTCGCATCGAGCGCCGAAGAGAATCGCGGCGTCAATCAGACCAGCGCGCTGGGCCCGCTGTTGACTTGCATGCGCCAGGGGGACCAGGCGACTTGCCGTACGCGGTGGGTTGTCCTGCATTTGCTCGTGAGCTACGGCAAGTCCAGTGGCCCAGCATGAAGAATTTCAAGCCAGACGTACCGGAGAAGTACGACGGCAAGACGCACCTGTCGGAGTTCCTCAGCATCTACACCATCGCGGTGCAAGCTGCCGGGGGACGGGACGACAAGATCCTTGCCAACTACTTCCCGCTGGTACTTAAACCCAACGTCAGATCCTGGCTCATGCACTTGCCGAACAATTCCATATCTTCTTGGGCAGACCTGTGCCATCAGTTTGTCGGCACCTTTACAGGCGGCCACAAACCCCATGGCCAAGAGAGTGACCTTCACCTGCTCACCCAGAAGGAAGGAGAGCCCCTGCGCAAGTATATCCAAAGATTCAGCCGTGTACAGCACAACATCCCAGACGTCCACCCTGCCGCAGTTATCAGCGCGTTCCATCAGAACGTGCGTAACCGCAGGATGAGGGAGGAGATGGCGATGTGCAAGATCCGAGACATCAGTGAGCTATATGCCCTGGCTGACAAGTGTGCACGTGCTGAGGAGGGGAGGAAACTCCCCGAAGAGGATGCAGGAGCAGGGGGATCTAACAGTGAGGATGCTGCCCCGGCAAAGAAAAACCGGTGGCGGAATAATAGGAAGAAGAAGAACAAAGACGTGCTAGTCGTTGAGAAGTCCGGCAACGGAGGTGGCGCCGAGAAAGCCAAAATTGGTAGCTCCGGCAAGGACACTGCCGCATGCACCAACTGCCAGGCTATGGCGGCCGTCGACAAGCAGGACGGCACCGACAAGCAGTACTACAAGATCCACCGCACCAAGGGCCACGACCTCCAGAACTGCAAGAGGGTCGAGCAGCTTGTTGAGCAACAAAAAGCTGAGTACGAGCGGCGCGACAAGGAGAAGGCCCAAGGAGGTGGTGAAGGATCCGGCAAGAAGCGGCCATTCAACGGCCGGGGAGGACGCCGCGGCAAGGCCAAGCAGCGGCAAGGAGACAGACCTCCCCGCGGCCGCGACAAGGATGTAGACGACGACGATGATGAAGACATGGATGATGTCGAGACCAGTGAGCAGGAGTTCCAGAAAGCCACAGAATTCTTGTGCGTTGACGGCGGTGCTTCTCTGCATACTTCACACCGCCAACTCAAACAGTGGGTGCGGGAAGTCAATGCGGCAGAACCACCTGTCGAATCGCGCAAACTTCTGAAATGGTCCAGCACGCCTATCATCTTTGATATTGAGGACCACCCTGATCGCACAACTGCGGTCGGGTGCTTGCCGATGTTGGTTTCGCCAACTATCCGCAACCTCAAGGTCACTAAGATGTTAGTTGACGGTGGGGCCGGCTTGAACCTGATCTCCTCCGATGTACTCCAGAAACTCCAGATCCCTGACAGCGAGCTCAAAGAGACCGGCACATTCCAAGGAATCAACCCGGGAAGGAGCAAGCCGAAGGGGAAGATCACGCTGCCAGTGACGTTTGGCGGGGAGCTGAACTTCAGGACCGTGAGGGTCACTTTTGACGTTGCTGATTTTCCATTGCCTTACAATGTGATACTCGGCCGTCCAGCACTCGCCAAGTTCATGGCAGCCTCTCACTACGCCTACAACATGCTGAAGATGCCAGGCCCGATAAGCGTCATCTCTGTCCCTGGCGACAAGAAGGATGCTCTTATCTGTGCCAACAAGATTTACCGGGAAGCAGCAGCCGCAACAGATCGCAAGGCACTTGCCGCTGAAGCTCCCGGGGGGAAGAAGAAGACCAAGACCGGCAAGAGCTCTGGGGCCCACTCCGGCAAACGCACCTCTTCGGAGTGCTGCGCTGCCATCGAGGACGCACCATCGAGCTCCACCGGCAAGTGTAAGAAGACGATGGCAGCTTCGCCAGAGACCAAGAAGGTGTCCGCCAAGGAGGACGACACTGGTGGTACCTTCACCATCAGTGCCACACTTGACCCTAAATAGGAAAGCGCGCTCGTTGCTTTCCTGTGGGCGAACGTCGACGTGTTTGCATGGCAACCGTCTGACATCCCCGGTGTTCCCAGGAAAGTAATTGAGCACAAGCTTGCTGTCTGTCCTCACGCGCGGCCCGTCAAGCAGAAAGTCAGGAAACAAGCAGTGGAGCGCCAAGAATTCATCGCAGAAGAAATCAAGAAGTTGGAAGCAGCAGGCCTTGTCAGAGGAGTGCTCCATCCTACGTGGTTGGCCAATCCTGTGGTCATGCGTAAGGCAAACGGGAAATGGAGGCTTTGTATCGATGTCACCGATGTGAATAAAGCTTGTCCCAAAGACCCATTTCCCTTGCCGCGCATCGACCAGATTGTTGACTCCCCGGCCGGATGTGACTTGCTTTCATTTCTTGACGCATACTCAGGATATCATCAGATCTTCATGGCAGAAGAGGATGAGGAGAAGACCGCATTCATCACTCCATGTGGCACGTACTGTTTCATATGGATGCCTTTCGGTTTGAAGAATGTTGGTTCAACATTTGCAAGGGTAGTCCATACCACTTTTGAGCCATAGATACACAGAAATGTAGAAGCATACATGGATGACATAGTGGTCAAGAGCAAGGATAGGGCGACCCTGATTCAAGATTTAGAAGAGACCTTTGCAAATCTGCGCAAGATCAGCCTCAAGCTCAACCCCGAGAAGTGTGTGTTTGGAGGCCCTTCCGATAGGAGAACTTCCCGAAGAGCAAGAAGAAGCGGAAAGAGTAGCCCGGCAGTCAAGTATGTACCAGTTTGTTGACAACATACTGTGCAGAAGAAGACTCAACGGTGTGAAATTGAAGTGTATTCCCCAGGAAGACGGACAAAAGCTGTTGGCAGAGATACATGGAGGCATATGTGGTCACCACATTGGCGCAAGAGCACTTGCCGGCAAAGCATTCCGGCAAGGTTTCTTTTGGCCGGAAGCCCTCCAGGATGCAACTGCACAAGTAACCAAGTGTGAAGCGTGCCAGTTCCATTCCAAGCAGATACACCAACCAGCTCAAGCTCTCCAGACGATCCCTTTATCCTGGCCATTTTCGGTCTGGGGGCTCGACATCCTCGGCCCCTTTCCCCACGCAGCCGGGGGCTTTGAGTACTTGTACGTCGCCATCGACAAGTTCACAAAGTGGCCGGAAGTGGAACCAGTGAGAAAGGTGACCGCACAGTCAGCAGTCAAGTTCTTCAGGTCGATTGTTTGCCGCTTCGGGATCCCTAACAGGATCATCACCGACAACGGTACGCAATTCATGAGCCGCACCTTCATGCAGTACGTCCAAGATCTTGGCGCCAAGGTCTGCTTCGCTTCTGTTGCTCACCCGAGAAGCAACGGTCAAGCGGAGAGGGCAAATGTTGAAGTGCTGCGTGGCCTCAAGACCAGAACTTTCGACAGGCTACACAAGTGCGGAAGAAAATGGATCGAGGAGCTGCCAGTGGTTCTTTGGTCGATCAGGATGACGCCAAATCGAGCCACTGGACAGACACCTTTCGCTCTAGTCTATGGAGCAGAGGCAGTTCTCCCCACGGAACTCGTATACGGGTCACCTCGAGTGCTCGCTTATGATGAGCTCGAGCAAGAGCAGCTGCGACAAGATGACGCGCTGCTCCTTGAGGAGGACCGTCTTCAGGCTGCTGTATGAGCTGCTCGCTACCAGCAAGCTTTGCGCCGCTACCATAGCCGCAAAGTTAACGCCAGAAGTCTCGAGGAAGGCGACCTTGTTCTTCGGCGCGTTCAGTCCGCCAAGAATTCCAACAAGTTGACGCCGAAGTGGGAAGGCCCTTACCGGGTGAAACGAGTCACTAGGCCTGGCGCTGTCCGCCTTAAGACCGAAGATGGCTTTCCGGTGAGCAACTCTTGGAACATCGAACATCTTCGTAAGTTTTACCCGTAAGGCGCGGTTGCCGCGACCCGCTCCGGCAACCACCTTTTGTACAAGTCTTGCCGCTGTTGCATGTAATCCTTTGTACAAAGCCGGGCGCAGACCCCGTGCATCAGTAAAGCTCATGTGCTCCGCACGCCTTGTCAATTTCATGCTTTCTATATTTTGCATGTATTATCTGACACTTTGTGCAGCACCTACCCCTGGTAAGCCATAACGAGCCCAAAGGCTCCATATCTGTATTTTCTCTTCTTTCTTTTTCGCAAGGAAAGGAAGGTTCCCTCGCACACAAGTTTGCCGGGGGGGAGGAGATAGTGGTATGGACCAAGCGCCGTTCGAGAAAGTTCCGCCTTGACGGGAAGCAAACAACAGAAAGCTAAGTTGCCAAAGTTTGAGCAATCAAAATTTTAAATTTTTAAGTTATCTTCCTTGAACGACCGTGCTTTGTATGGAAAACCTGTGCGCGGAGGAACCAACTCGTAGCTAATTGCGCCCTTACTTTGTTTCGAGTCCGCTCAACAGCTTAAGTGTGCTGCGACTAGTGTCGCGCCCTTACTTTGTTTTCGAGCCCGCTCAACAACTTAAGTGTGCTGCAACTAGTTGCGACAAGGTTTCTTGTCGGTAACAGCACCGCCGGCAGGTTGCTGACGTTCCGCACTCAGCGCTCGCGGCTAAGGTGCCTACACCGGAAAGTCCCCTAAAAGCGTAGGGCAAGAACATACAAAGGAAAGAGGCAAGTAAAGGAAATAACATTGCAATTACTACCCGAAATAGAGTTATATTACAAAATGGCTTGTCGCAACTCTAATAGACTGTTTTTCATAACATGGCTAACAGCGACAAGGAAAGAAGAAAATGGGCAGCCTAATCTGCGCGATCGCCCTCGACCCTCTTGATGCCGCTCACCTTGTCCACGATGGGTGGGACAAGGGCCTTGAGCGCCTCCATATCAGCGTCCGACGGCAAGCTCTTGAGGACGTTGGTGAGGTTGAGGCCCGGATTGTGGAAGGCCACCTTCATCAACACCTTTTGAAGGGCTCCCGCGCAGAGCTTGCGTGACTCGTCCGCCAGCTGCTTTGGGATCCTCTCCCGGAGACGCTGAAGGGCCGTCGCCACGCCTCTGAAGAATAGGGTGAGCTTAGCGCTGGGGTGGAGGTTCTCGTCGGAGGAATACCCGAGATACTCCGCCCCCAGCTGCGCCAGCTCCCTGTCGATATCCACGGCAGCGTTCACAAGACCCTCCGTCCAGTGCTCGACGGTTGCCCTGAAGTTGTTCTGAGTGACGGCAGCGCTCGCCAGCAGCGCCTTCTCGGCCTTGACCTCCTCCTTCAGGGCCGCCTCCCGCTCCTTGGCGCCGTCCAGCGTCTTGGTCAAAGTGGTTAGCTTCAACTCAAGATCCGCATTGGAGTTCTTGGCGGCGGCAAGCTCCTTACCCTTCTCGGCTATGCGGACCTGCAGCTCAGAGTAGCTGTGGGCGTCCTTCTCCCGCTCAAGCTTGAGTGCGGCGATCTCTTCACCTCTCGCCTTGAGGTCGGCCTCCAGCTGCGCCACCTTCGCCTCCAGTTCCTTCTTGGCGGTCTCGGCAGCTGCGGCAGTGTCCTTTGCTTCCTGGAGGGCTCCGCCAAGTGACTGCTCGCGCGCGGCAAGCTCTTCCTCGTGGCTGTCGAGGTTGACCTTCCGCTGCGCCAGCTCGCCTTCTCGCGTGGACAGCTTCTCGGTGGCAAGTCGCTACTGTTCTTCAACCTCTGCCTTCTCGAGGAAGAAGGCCGTCTGCTCTTCGGCAAGTTGCTCCCGCTCCTCTGCCAAGGACCGGAGAGCTGCCTGGTTGAGGGCCCGGAGCTCCTCCGCGCGCTTCTCAATGTCGGCTCCCGCCTTGGCCGCCAGCGCTTCGCGGGACTCCAGCTTGGCCTGTCGGGCGCGGTACAGCGACAGCAGCTTCCGCAATAGCCGCTCCTCCCGAGGCTCGCCGCTGCTGCTGCTCGGCGCGTCGACAAGCGTCAGCCTGGCAGAGGCGCGCACTTCCCCATCAAATACTTCTCCCTCGACTGGCGGCCTGGAACTCGACGCCCAGGGGAGCTTGATGAAGACGCCGTCGCCGGCCTTCAAGTAGGCGCCGGGCTCGGGCTCTTCGGAGCCTGGGGCTGCGGCAGCGGCGGAGGGCTCGGTGGTCGGTGTAGCGTCCGGCGCTCCTGCGGCCTCAGTGCCGTCAGTGCGATCACCGGACCCCTCGCCAGCTGCTGCGGCAGCAGCCTTGGCGGCCTCATCGCCGGCGGGTTCGTCAGCACCGGCCGCTTCTTCGGTGGCAGCAGCGTCGCCGGTGTTGCCGCGCGTATTCTCTTCATCAGCTACCTCCGTCTCCATCGGTTCAGCGGCAGATGGATCTGGTCGCCAAAAGGGGGAGAAAGACAGTCAAGCAAATATCCAAAAAGAAGAATCAAAAGAAGAAAAGCCCAAGGGGAGTTTTTAAAGCAAGAAGATTACATGCGCGAGCCGGCTCCTCGACGGTGTCCCTCGCCGGGGAGCTCTCCCTTGGCGGCGTAGTTGTAGTCCCCGCCGGCGGAGGGCCGCTAGTGCTGTCCCTCGCCGGAGAAGTCGCCCTTGGCGGAGAATTCGCCCTTGGCGGAGGACTCTCCCTTGCCGGAGAACCCCCCCTTGGCGGCATAGTAGAAGCAGAAGGCACGTCTGGGGCGGTCTCCGGGCGCTCCTGGTGCGGCTGCTCTGCTCCTACACAAGTCAACAAACAAGACGTCAGCAAAGATAGAACACCCACGCGAGCCCAACAACGGAAAGTAAACCGTACACTTACGCTGGGGGCTGCACTGGGGGCTGCTCTAAAGATCAGTTGCCGGGTCCGGCAAGTTTGTCTCAGGCGCACCCCCTGCTGTCACGGCGGGCTCGTCCTCGATGACAATCACCGGGACCTTAGCTCTCTTTGCCGCCCTCTGGGCCAGAGTTCTGGAAAAAGGAACAGGTTCAGAGTGAGGCAAAAGAGATACAAGACAAAACAGCAGAAAATCAAAAAAATACAAGAACAACAAAAACTTACTCTTCTTCTTCCTCGTCGGAGCTGAGCGCGGAGAAGTCAAAGTCTGGCTCACGCGTCCCGGCGCGGGGAGGCGGAGGAGTAGGCTCCCTTGGCCGCTTGGTGGGAGCAGTGGCGGTGGTCTGAGACGACCCCGCTCCGGTTGCCGCCGAGGCATGAGGAGCGGCAGGAGCAAAAGCAGCGGTCCGGGAAGACCCCGCTCCAGTTGCAGCAGACGCGCGAGGTGCTCCCGCAGCAACCTTGCTTGCCGCGGTGGAGCGTGTCGTGCGGCGCGGCGGCTGTTGGCCCGTCTGTCGCTCCGTTACGTCCCCGGCCTTGCGAAGACGCCTTCTTGGTGGAGCTGGAGACTCTGCTGGTGGTGGCGAGCTGCCTGAAGACGAGGAGGAAGAGGAGTCGATCTCCAGCGAGCCGCTCGTATCCTCAGCGGGCTCGCTTGGCTCAACGACATGCGCGACAAGCTCTTCCTCGCCGGCAGGCTCCCCCTCGCCGAGAAACTCCTCTCGCTCGGCAAGGCTTGTCGCCTCCGCTGCCTCCGCCTCCACCACGGTGAATCCAAACTCGCCCGCGGCCACGGCTGCTGCCGCCTCTTCCAGCCTGGTGGCAATGTACGCCATCTCCTTGTCGGTGGTGTCGCGGGTGAGACTCTTCTTCTTGTCGGCGCGAATTGGCACTTCTTCTAAGCTGTCGAAGAACGCCTGCACGGCTTCATCAGTAGGCTCTTGCCAAGTTGGGTCGATCCCATGAGAGTCACACAGCGGCATCATTGCGCGGATGCGGTTGAGCGCGGAGTTATTGCACAGCGGAACGACCCCCCTCGGCAACCTGAACACTTCGGGATGATCGGGGTCATATTTGAACAGCTCCTAGAGCATCGCGTTGAGCTCCAGGACAGTGAAGTTGTAGTTGAGGCCTGGGCGCAGCCTCATGATATCCGCCGCGTTTTCGAACTCCCAGGCGGGCCTCTTCCTCTCCTGCAAGGGGGCAATGCGGCGGCGAAGGAAATCTGCGCCAACTGCGCCTACCGTGAGCCCGGCAAGCCTGAGGCGTCGGATCCGAGCAGTGGCAATCTTCAGTCTACTGTCTTCCGGGGCCAAGTCGCTCCAGTCGTTGCCGCGTACTACTGGGGCTTGGCACCGGGCGGTGAATGGCTGCGGGTTCTCCTCTACAATCCAACACCAATTGGCTCTCCATTCCTCCCATTTGCTGCGGAACTCTCCCTCTAGATAAGCTTCCTTCTTGTGCAACCTCCAGATCCAAGAGACTCCGCCGGATAAAGGTTCTCCTCTCTCAAATCGGGGCGTAAAGAAGTGGCGGAAAAGAGCTACATTTGGGAAGACTCTGACAAAGTTTTCGCACAGATGTGCGAAAACTGCCATGGTCAGAACGGCGTTGGGGGTGAAGTCAAGGAGGTGGAACCCGTAGGTGTTCATAATGTCGCAGAAGAATTCAGAGAAAGGCGGGCAGAGCCCGCAGTAGAAGAACAAGGCGAAGAACGCGTATCCGTTCGGAGCCATTTTGCAAGCAATGGCTGGTAGTACCTTGGTGCGCGGATGCGCCCGCGTCTCCCCGACCAGAAGAGGTAGTAGTTATCCCTCATATTCCTCGCGGCAAGCTTAGGGGGGAAGACGGCCTGCTCCTTTCGCAGCGCTGCGAGCCGCAGCGCCTCGGCCGACTTCACGGCCTTCCCCTTCTCTCCTTTCGGAGCCATGGCGGAAGCGGTGAAGGGGGTCGACGGCGCTGGTTGTGCTGGTGGCAACGGGGGGCGGAGCGCTGCTCTCTTTCAGCTTTGGGAAGAAGGAGAGCGGCGGAGGTTTTCGAGGAGTAGCAACGGGCGGATGGACGAACTGCCCCTGTTTCCCCTGCTTATAAGGAGGGAGGGGGCGGACGTTCCGCATTTCCGATTAAAGAAACAGCCCACGATCTCTCCCACGACGCCGCGATCGACGCGTGGCGTTAAGGGAGGGCGCGGTGGATACGGAGTAAGATACGGCGTGAACCAGGCCGCGCGTGCCCGTGCCCTGTTTTGGGCCTGGCCCAACAGCGCTCTGCACCGTGTATGGCCCAGGCCCGGGGGCTCCTGTCGGTGTACTAAAGTAGGGGTACCCTTAGTACCCCGAACTTGTGCACGGGCAGTCGTAGCGTCCCGCGGCAAGGCTTGCCGGGTGATCGCCAAGGTCCTCCGTGGTTCCTTTGGAGCCATTCAAGAACAAAGTATCCAAGCCAAGGAGACAAGGCCCCGACAAGAGGAGCTTGCCGGGAAGGCCACTCAAGGCACAAAACCACTCAAGGCGCAAGACCCTGGCAAGAGGAGCTTGCCGGGAAGGTCAACCAAGGCATCTCAAGAAACTTGCCGCGACGCGCCACGCGTCCCGGCAAGGCCCGGTGAGCGACAAGCTCCCGGAAGCGACAAGATAGCGACCGCGGCAAGGCGCTTGCCGCGGCAAGCTTCCATTCAGTACCCGCGCTCCAGCACATCCACCCATGTGTCGCCCTTGGACCCTTCCAGGCGTACGTGGCGGGAGGCTGTGCAGCCAGGGGTACGTGGTGGCAAGCGGCGCTGACAAGGTTGCCATCGTGGCGAACGGTGGCGCCCCTGACGGCCCCTTTTTGCACTGTTTGGGCGACGTCTATGGGCATTTAATGCCCTTGTCCCCTGCCGTCAGGGTTAGGTATGGAACATGGTACCAACTACCACTCCTTTCCCCTTTTTACCCTCAACTGCGTTGCCACCTGTCGGTGACCCCTTGAGCATATAAAAGGAGGCCCGTGCGCAACGTGGAGGGGGGTTGGACATTCGAACGCTCTCACGCTCGGTCTCACTAGCCGCTAGAGTGTACTGTAGCTCTCAGCGCTCTCGAGCAAGAACTCAATAACAATCCACAAAGCAGGAGTAGGGTTTTACGCATCCGTGCGGCCCGAACCTGGGTAAACTGCTCGTGTGCCTCGCCTCGATCTGCTCTTCGTGCGATCTCCGCCCCCTGCCGTACCGAAAAGGGGCTCCGTCCCCATAGGTGTTCGTGGGTGGATCAGTTTCCCCGACAGAGAGTGAGATTACTGTAATAGTGGGACTACTTGATGAAACATACACTAACAAATAGAAGCACCCTCATTATCTTAATGGGTAAAGTTAGCAACATAGTAGTCTTGCTTTAAGAGAGGTATTAGTTTATTTAATCAGTGCTAATTAGCTCAACACTCAAAGCATTGCCATGTATCATAGGTTGCAAAACTTTAACGTGCAAAGATAAATGAGTTTCTCATGACAGTAGCACAATACAAATAGAGATGATAGCAAACTAATATGGATGAAGACCTTAGGCCCGTACCAACCCGAGGAAAAAAGCTTATTCATATAGTCCCATAAGAGATGATAAAGCACTCACCGGAATCACTCAATAGTATATATTTTTGTGCACTTCAAATGTATGGTTGAAATCACTCTTGTTTACCAGTGCTGAGATTATATTGAAAGATTATCAAGAACTTCCAGCAGAATTAAAGCACAGGCTGGGATACAGTTCATTGTATTGCCTTCTGTAGTTCCACTAAAATGTATGATTGGCACAACATGATCCCTGTTTGCACAAGTAGGAACAAGGTGAAACCTTCATTAGCTTAGTGAGAAAGGATAGAAAGACATTAGCATATTACTCTAACAGTAGCATCAAATTCATGATGGACAATACGCAAAACATTGCCTCATTGAACCAATGGCAATAAATTGACATGCAAAACAATAGCACTATTATGTCATGACACTAATAATATTCCCTCCGTGCTCCACCACATGATTCACCTCCATAGACAAACATACACACGTACATGATTCAGCATAGGGTGCTACTAAAGATTTGTTTAACTCCTACGGGAAAATTCCGCAGCAATAAATTAGTGGTACTTAAGTACTCCTAATTAATTAAGTGAGACAGCAGAAGTGGAAGGGCTCCGTGGAGGATTGTCTCACATGTAAGGTAGTTGTTGCCGGAGCCCTTGAATGGCCTCGACTGAGGCCTGTGGCTTCAGCAAGATCGCGTTGGCACTATTTATTCTTCTTCTTCTTTCTCTTCATGCTCTGTTTCTCATTCTCCTCACCAGTTGGTGAAACCAAGTACATGATTGGCCTTCTATTTCAGAATTGGTTTTGTCAGTGAGGGAGTACAAGTGTACTAGTAAAAAATAGCATTATTTTCTCATGGCAGTCGCAAAATAGAGATGAACACATGCATTAAATATCATTCTTACCTAAAGGAAGATTATGGTGCCAATATGGATGATGAGGATTGGAACACAGATCTCCCTTTGTGCAGTTCCACCGAAATGAACCAACTGTTCCATTCTGACATTCCAGTTAAACAACACAAAATTCACTTCTTTTAAGAAGAGTTTTGTGCAGTCCACCAAAAGGTCACAACAGCAACCAGGTGAAATGGATATCCCTGTTTACACAAAAAGCTACAGAGGAAACAGTCAGAGTCTCAAACAATTACAGGAAAAAACATTTGGCTAAACTTGTCATGGCTTATAACAGTGGCATGGCTTCATTTTTACCAGGGGCATTAGATTAAGAACAGCGAAATATTTTGTATAAGGGCATGGGACAGTGGGTGCACCAGCAGTCCAGCATAGCACATATTAATAAAGGTTCCACATAGCAAATATCAAACAGTTGACACATAGATTCATAAGTAGGAAATAGCAAATAGCAAACTTGTCCACATAGTTTGACAACCCCTACTAAAACATAGATGCATATGCAATATACATGTTTATAGGGCGGGTAAACCTCCCCCCTCGTATGTTATGCCTGGCCGTGGAGACAGATACGGCAGCGGATCCACCAGTTCAGGCGGAGGCAGAACGCTGGTTGGCATCCGACCGTTCAAGCACTCCCACCTTGCCTTGCCCGCTGGCGTTTTCGCCTCCGCCCTTCCTCAGCTGATGATATCGAACGCCGATGCATTTGGGGGCGGCATCCTGGCTCTCTCCTCTGCATTGCTCTCGAAGTAGATCCTCCGGCCCAAATTGCGCAGCTCCCAGTTGGAGTGCTACTTGGCAACTTCAATGGTCCCTTCCCGGCATTCACGGGAGATAGTTGGATCTCCCTCCATCTCTGCAATCACTCTCTTGAACTCGTTCACACTCTGCGACCAACACTTCACATCGTCGGCGATCCATTCTGCCCTCTCGTGCCACCACACTGCCCTCGTCTCCTGTAGGAACTCGTCTGAAAAAGCTCCCATCGACTGTAGAAGCTCGGGGTAGGACTCGTACACGTACGGAAGTGACAAGGCAGAAGGGTCGTGTTGGAGATGAATGGGCGATGGTTGCGCCACTGTTGCAGACCTAAACATATGGATCAATCAAATAAATAAAATACATATACCAAGATGGTTGGAACTTGTCTGACCAAGTGCTGACGTGTATAAGCACCCTACCGCCAGGGGCCCTGGCGGTAGCCTGTCTAACCCTACCGCGAGAGCCTGTGGCGGTAAGAAAAAGGGTCAAATCCCGAACAAAAATCAAACAGGGGTCAGATCCTGAATTTCCATCCAAAAAGGGTCAAAACACGAAAATTTGTCGCACCATGTACCTAAACAGGGGCATAAAGTGGTGATTCATAGTTTGTTGCCCCGAGAAACAAACATCCAAGAAACATATCTGGGTTGGTCCCATTTTTGTTCACTCTACCCACCTACTCCTATGTGTGGATAGCAAATCTAGTCCTGGTCATACCACTGTGTTCAGCGTTACCCCTATATTTCCCTTTTCGACCAAAAGACCGGTTGGATGACCAGTCTATACTACTTTCACCCCCTTTCCTTCCTGTTTGTACCAAGTCCGATGTACTACATACTAAATTCCCCCACCCCCACTTTATTTCTTGTTTGAACCAAGTACACGATTTGACTCCATGAAGTAGCTTTACCTCTAACAATAGAAGAAAAAAAATAGGTGATGTTGGACCATCCGATCGAGAGGGGCTGAGAGGTAGAAAATGATGCACATGCAGCGACGTAGTGAGCTGGGGAAGTAGAGCTAAGGCGGTTTCGAAGGAAGATATACCTAAAGGTCGTCCGGATGTGGATAGGTGGGCGGCGGGAGGCCGGATCCGCCCACACTAGGGCAACGACGAAGGGATCGGAGGACCTCCCAGGCCGGCGCTCGGCCAGAGATAACGGTGCGGCCGGCAGTGGGTCTCCTCCCTCGCTGTCGACGACGGCCTGAACGGTGCCCCTCCTCCCCTTCACCGGCGGAGGGGGATACGTCCGGATCTGTAACCAGCGGTGAGGATAGAAAGACAATGTTTTTTGAAGGGAGAAAGACAGTGTTACCACCCCTATCTTGTTTAGATCTGGAGAGGATGAGAGTGCGTGAATAGAGCAACCCTAGCAAGCAAGCGCGGAGGCTCCGGCTTATATATACGTAGTGGGGTAGTTTTCCTTTTTCACTCCATCAAAACAATCGTTTAAAATTGTGTACTACGTGCCAGGTCACCGTTTTTTTAGTTGTTGATTGTTTTTTGAGATAGTTACCCGCTTGTTCCAAGTGGTGTTGCAGTGCCAGGTCGCACTTTGTATCTATCAACTCTGGTACAAGTCCCTTAGGCAAGCCAAAGTGTGTCTAACAATTTGAGAAACTCAAGTTAGGCAAGTGTGTCAAGTGTGGGAAAAATAATGTGGCAACATAAGACAAACATAGTCACAATCCAAACCGCCCCGTAATTTTTTGTGACATACATGAAAATTTGGTTAGTTAAATTTATAGTCAAAATTTGGCAAGGTGCATCAAATCAACACATGCAAGTATCAAAAGGGAAGTCACGGAATGCATGCATGCGTTGTACTCCCTCCATTTCCAAATATAAGTCTTTTTAGAGATTGCAACAAGTGACGACATACGAAGCAAAATATGTCTACATACATCTGTATGTAGTAGTCCATTTGAAATGTGTAAAAAGACTTATATCGAGTGCAGTGATTTGATGTGTCGCGTCAACTCGTACAAGACCGAGAAGTTTGATTACTACAACGCCCTCTCCCTTGCGGACTGAGCTCCGGTGCCTTAACTGCACCTGCCTTTGGCTGCATGACTGGTGGGCCAACCACCTGTTGGGCCCACCTATCATAGACGCAAAGGCAGGAGCAGTAAGTCAATGAAGCTGCGTCCCTCCCTCGCGCATGAGCGTGGTGTTGGAAATATGCCCTAGAGGCAATAATAAAAGTATTATTATTATATTTCCTTGTTCATGATAATTGTCTGTTATTCATGCTTGAATTGTATTGTACGGAAACAGCGATACATGTGTGAATATATAGACCACAATGAGTCCCAGGTAAGCCTCTAGTTACTAGCTCGTTGATCAACAGATGGTCACGGTTTCCTGACCATGGACATAGGATGTCAGTGATAACGGGATCACATCATTAGGAGAATGATGTGATGGACAAGACCCAATCCTGAGCATAGCACGAGATCGTATAGTTCGTAATGCATAAGCTTTTCGGTGTCAAGTATTTATTCCTTAGACCATGAGGTTGTGCAACTCCCGGATGCTGTAGGAATACTTTGGGTGTGCCAAACGTCACAACGTAACTGGGTGGCTATAAAGGTACGCAACGGGTATCTCCGAAAGTGTCTGTTGAGTTGGTACGAACCGAGACTGGGATGTTGTCACTCCGTATGACGGAGAGGTACCTCTGGGCCCACTCGGTAAGACATCATCATAATGAGCTCAAGGTGACTAAGGAGTTAGTCACGGGATGATGGATTACGGATCGAGTAAAGAGACTTGCCATAACGAGATTGAACAAGGTATCAGGAATACCGACGATCGAATCTCGGGCAAGTACCGTATCGATGGACAAAGGGAGTAACATACGGGATTGAGTGAATCTTTGACACAGTGGTTCATCCGATGAAGATCATCGAGGAACACATGGGAACCAACATGGGTATCCAGATCCCGCTGTTGGTTATTGACCGGAGAGTGGTCTTGGTCATGTCTACGTGTCTCCCGAACCCGTAGGGTCTACACACTTAAGGTTCGGTGACGCTAGGGTCGTAAAGATACATGTACGTGGAAACCTGAAAGTTGTTCGGAGTCCCGGATGAGATCCCGGACATGAGGAGGAGTTCCGGAATGGTCCGGAGGTAAAGAATGATATATGGGAAGTCCAGTTTCGGCCATGCGGTGAACTCCGGGGGTCACCGGGAGTGTCCCGAGACCACCGGAGGGGTCCCGGGGGTCCACCGGGTGGGGCCACCCATCCCGGTGGGTCCCCTAGGCCGCAAGGGGAAGGGGGCCAGCCCCTGGTGGGCTGGCGCACCCATATGGGCCCCCCTCCATGCGCCTAGGGTTGGAACCCTAGGGAGAGGGGGCGCCCCCTATGCCTTGGGGGGCAGTTTCCCCCTAGGCCGCCGCCCCCCCTTGCAGATGGGATCTGCCAGGGCCGGCGCCCCCCTGGCCCCTATATATAGTGGGGGGATTGGGCAGCCGCACCCAAGCCTCTGGCGCCTCTCCCCCTCCCGTCACACCTTTCTACTCCTCCGCAGGGCGCCGGCGAAGCCCTGCATGATTTCCCGATGCATCCACCACCACGCCGTCGTGCTGCTGGATCTCCGACGACCTCTCCTCCCCCCTTGCTGGATCAAGAAGGAGGTGAAGTTGCTGTACCGGACGTGTGTTGAACGCGGAGGTGCCATCCGTTCGGCGCTAGATCATCGGTGACGAAGAACGCGAAGAGTACGACTACTTCATCCACGCTTCTTCGAACGCTTCCGCTCGCGATCTACAAAAGGGTATGTAGATGCACTCTAATATGCTCGTTGCTAGATGTCTCCTTAGATGGATCTTGGTGAAAGCGTAGAATTTTTTTGAATTCTGCTACGTTCCCCAACAATGGCATCTGAGCTAGGTCTTTGCGTAGCATCTTGCACGAGTAGAACACAAAGCAGTTGTGGGCGTTGAGTTTGCTCAACTTTCTTGCCGTTACTAGTCTAATGTTGATTCGGCGGTATTGTGGGATGAAGCGGCCCGGACCGACCTTACACGTACGCTTACATGAGACTGGTTCCACCGACAGACATGCACTAGATGCATAAGGTGGCTGGCGGGTGTCTGTCTCTCCTACTTTAGTCAGATTGGATTCGATGAACAGGGTCCTTATGAAGGGTAAATAGAAATTGACATATCACGTTGTGGTTTTGGCGTAGGTAAGAAACGTTCTTGCTAGAAAACCTATAGAAGCCACGTAAAACTTGCAACAACAATTAGAGGTCGTCTAACTTGTTCTTGCAGCATGTGTTATGTGATATGGTATGGCCAAGAAGATGTGACGAATGATATATGTGATGTATGAGATTAATCATGTTCTTGTAATAGGGAATCACGACTTGCATGTCGACGAATTTGACAACCGGCAGGAGCCATAGGAGTTGTCTTAATTATTGTATGACCTGCGTGTCACTGAATAACGCCATGTAATTACTTTACTTTATTGCTAAACGTTAGCCATAGTAGTAGAAGTAATGGTTGGCGTGACGACTTCATGAAGACACAATGATGGAGATCATGATGATGGAGATCATGGTGTCGAGCCGGTGACAAAGATGATCATGGTGCCCCGAAGATGGAGATCGAAGGAGCAAGATGATATTGGCCATATCATGTCACTTTATATGATTGCATGTGATGTTTATCATGTTTATGCATCTTGTTTACTTAGAACAACGGTAGTAAATAAGATGATCTCTCACTAAAATTTCAAGAATTGTGTTCCCCCTAACTGTGCGCTGTTGCTAAGGATCATTGTTCCGAAGCACCACGTGATCATCGGGTGTGATAGGTTCTAACGTTCGCATACAATGGGTGTAAGCCAGATTTGCACACGCAATACACTTAGGGTTCACTTGACGAGCCTAGCATGTACAGACATGGCCTCGGAACACGGAAGACCGAAAGGTCAAACATGAGTCGTATAGAAGATACGATCAACATGAAGATGTTCACCATTGATGACTAGTCCGTCTCACGTGATGATCGGACACGGGCTAGTCGATTCGGATCATGTATCACTTAGATGACTAGAGAGATGTCAATCTGAGTGGGAGTTCATTAAAATTTGATTAAGATGAACTTAATTATCATGAACTTAGTCTAAATTCTTTACAATATGTCTGGTAGATCAAATGGCCCACGCTCATGTCACCCTCAACTTCAACGCGTTCCTAGAGAAATCCAAGCTGAAAGACGATGGTAGCAACTATACGGACTGGGTCCGTAACCTGAGGATCATCCTCATAGCTGCCAAGAAAACTTATGTCCTAGATGCACCGCTAGGTGATTCTCCCGCCCCGGCAAACGAAGATGTTATGAACGCTTGGCAGTCGCGTTGTGATGATTACTCCCTGGTTCAGTGCGGCATGCTTTACAGCTTAGAATCGGGGCTCCAAAAGCGTTTTGAGCACCACGAGGCATATGAGATGTTCCAAGAGCTGAAAATGGTTTTCCAAGCTCATGCCCGAGTCGAGAGATATGACGTCTCCGACGCATTCTACAGCTGTAAGATGGAGGAAAACAGTTCTGTCAGTGAGCACATCCTCAAGATTTCTGGGTTGCACAACCGCTTGTCTCAGTTGGGAATGAATCTCCCAGACGAAGCGGTCGTTGACAGAATCCTCCAGTCGCTCCCACCAAGCTACAAGAGCTTCGTGTTGAACTTCAATATGCAGGGGATGGAGAAGTCCATTCCCGAGGTGTATTCAATGCTGAAATCAGCGGAGGTGGATATCAAGAAAGAACATCAAGTGTTGATGGTCAATAAAACCACTAAGTTCAGGAAGCGCAAGGGTAAGAAGAACTTCAAGAAGGACGGCAAGGGAGTTGCCGCGCCCGGTAAGCCTGTTGCCGGGAAGAAGCCAAAGTATGGACCCAAGCCTGAGACAGAGTGCTTTTATTGCAAGGGAACGGGTCACTGGAAGCGGAACTGCCCCAAATACTTAGCGGACAAGAAGGCCGGCAACGTCAAAGGTATATGTGATATACATGTTATTGATGTGTACCTTACCAGCGCTCGTAGTAGCTCCTGGGTATTTGATACCGGTGCAGTTGCTCATATTTGTAACTCTAAGCAGGAGTTGCGGAATAAGCGGAGACTGGCGAAGGACGAGGTGACGATGCGCGTCGGGAATGGTTCCAAGGTCGATGTGATCGCCGTCGGCACGCTGCCTCTACATCTACCCTCGGGATTAGTTTTAAACCTCAATAATTGTTATTTAGTACCAGCTTTGAGCATGAACATTGTATCTGGATCTCGTCTTATGCGAGATGGCTACTCATTTAAATCTGAGAATAATGGTTGTTCTATTTATTTGAGAGATATGTTTTATGGTCATGCCCCGCTGGTCAATGGTTTATTTTTGATGAATCTCGATCGTGATGATACACATATTCATAGTGTGAATGCCAAATGATGTAAAGTTGATAATGATAGTCCCACATACTTGTGGCATTGCCGCCTTGGTCATATTGGTGTCAAACGTATGAAGAAGCTTCATGCTGATGGACTTCTGGAGTCTCTTGATTATGAATCATTTGACACGTGCGAACCATGCCTCTTGGGCAAGATGACCAAGACTTCGTTCTCCGGAACAATGGAGCGAGCAACCAACTTATTGGAAATCATACATACCGATGTGTGCGGTCCAATGAGCGTTGAGGCTCGCGGAGGCTATCGTTATGTTCTCACCCTCACAGATGACTTGAGTAGATATGGGTATATCTACTTGATGAAGCACAAGTCTGAGACCTTTGAAAAGTTCAAAGAATTTCAGAATGAGGTTGATAATCAACGAGACAAGAAAATAAAGTTCTTACGATCGGATCGTGGGGGTGAATATTTGAGTCATGAATTTGGCATGCACCTAAGGAACTGTGGAATTGTTTCACAATTGACACCGCCCGGAACACCTCAACGTAACGTTGTGTCCGAACGTCAAAATCGTACTCTGTTGGACATGGTGCGATCTATGATGTCCCTCACCGATTTATCGCTATCTTTTTGGGGTTATGCTTTAGAGACTGCCGCATTCACTTTAAATAGGGCTCCATCAAAATCCGTTGAGACGACACCGTATGAACTTTGGTTTGGCAAGAAACCGAAGCTGTCGTTTCTAAAAGTTTGGGGTTGCGATGCTTATGTCAAGAAACTTCAACCTGAAAAGCTCGAACCCAAATCGGAAAAATGCGTCTTCATAGGATACCCAAAGGAAATGATTGGGTACACCTTCTACCACAGATCCGAAGGCAAAGTCTTTGTTGCCAAGAATGGATCCTTTCTGGAGAAAGAGTTTCTCTCGAAAGAAGTGAGTGGGAGGAAAGTAGAACTTGATGAGGTGACAGTCACCCCTCCTGAACCGGAAAGTAGCGCAGCGCAGGAAATTGTTCCTGAGGTGCCTGCACCGACAAGGGAGGAAGTTAATGATGATGATCATGAAGAAACAGATCAAGTTACTACTGAACTTCGAAGGTCCACAAGGGCACATTCCGCACCAGAGTGCTACGGCAACCCTGTCATGGAAATTATGTTGTTAGACAACGGTGAACCTTCGAACTATGAAGAAGCGATGGCGGGCCCGGATTCCAATAAATGGCTTGGATCCATGAAATCCGAGATAGAATCCATGTATGAAAACAAAGTATGGACTTTGGTGGACTTGCCTGATGATAGGCACGCCATAGAAAATAAATGGATATTTAAGAAGAAGACAGACGCGGATGGTAATGTGACCATCTATAAGGCTCGGCTTGTCGCTAAAGGTTATCGACAAGTTCAAGGGATTGACTATGACGAGACTTTCTCTCCCGTAGCGATGCTGAAGTCAGTCAGAATTATGTTAGCTATTGCCGCATTCTATGATTATGAGATATGGCAAATGGACGTCAAAACGGCATTCCTTAATGGCTTCCTCAAGGAAGAGTTGTATATGATGCAGCCGGAAGGTTTTGTCGATCCAGAGAATGCTAACAAGGTATGCAAGCTCCAGCGCTCGATTTACGGGCTGGTGCAAGCATCTCGGAGTTGGAATATTCGCTTTAATGATGTGATAAAAGCGTTTGGCTTTATACAGACTTATGGAGAAGCCTGTATCTACAAGAAAGTGAGTGGGAGCTCTGTATCATTTCTCATATTATATGTGGATGACATATTGCTGATGGGAAATGATATAGAATTCTTGGAAAGTGTAATGGCCTACTTGAATAAGAGTTTTTCAATGAAGGACCTTGGAGAAGCAGCTTACATATTAGGCATCAAAATCTATAGAGATAGATCAAGACGCCTCATCGGTCTTTCACAAAGTACATACCTTGACAAGATATTGAAGAAGTTCAATATGGATCAGTCCAAGAAGGGGTTCTTGCCTGTTTTGCAAGGTATGAGATTGAGCAAGGCTCAGTCGCCGACCACGGCAAAAGATAGAGAAAATATGAGTGTCATTCCCTATGCCTCGGCCATAGGTTCTATCATGTATGCCATGCTGTGTACCAGACCTGATGTGAACCTTGCCATAAGTTTGGTAGGGAGGTACCAAAGTGATCCCGGTATGGAACACTGGACAGCGGTCAAGAACATCCTAAAGTACCTGAAGAGGACTAAGGATATGTTTCTCGTTTATCGAGGTGACGAAGAGCTCGTCGTAAAGGGTTACGTCAATGCTAGCTTCGACACAGATCTGGATGACTCGAAGTCACAAATCGGATACGTGTATATTTTGAATGGTGGAGTGGTCAGCTGGTGCAGTTGCAAGCAGAGCGTCGTGGCGCATTCTACATGTGAAGCGGAGTACATAGCTGCTTGTGAAGCAGCGCAAGAAGGAGTCTGGATGAAGGAGTTCATCGCCAACCTAGGAGTCATTCCAAGCGCGTCAAGCCCGATGACTCTCTTCTGTGACAACACTGGAGCTATTGCCATTGCCAAGGAGCCCAGGTTTCACAAGAAGATCAAACACATCAAGCGCCGTTTCAACTCCATCCGGAATTATGTTCAAGATGGAGACATAGATATTTGTAAAGTGCATACGGATCCGAATGTTGCAGACCCATTGACTAAACCTCTTCCACGGGCAAAACATGATTGATACGTCCAAAATGCATCACTATTTTGTATCATAATTTATCCTTATTCATTGATATATTTCACATTACGATGATGTTCTTATGTTGTTTTGGCCTATTTTACACAGTTTGCAACTTTCCGGTGCCGAAGCAGCGGACGCAGGATTCAGCGGTAAAAAAGTGGACGCTGAGTTGCTGAAGAAGAATACCTCCAAATTACCTGAAAATCGACGGAGAGTATTTTCAGACGGATCACGAAGGCACGCAAAAGGGCAACCAGAGGGGGGCCACAGGGCGTCCAGGCGCCCTGGGGGCGCCCCCCCCCCCCTTGGCCGTGCCGGGGGGCGCCTGGAGCCCCTGGCCCACCTCCGGCTGCCCCCTTTTGCCTATATACTCCCCGTTATCCGAAAACCCTAAAAAATGAGAGTTTTAACGGATTTTCGCCGCCGCTCCGTGGCGGAAACCTACAGAGAAGAAAAAGCCATCTTCGGCGGGCAGATTTCGTCGGGGAGATCACCTCCCGGAAGGGGAGATCATCGCCATCGTCATCACCATCGTCACGGGCATCATCGAGATCATCATCAACATCATCCCCAACATCAGCACCATCTCCATCTTCATCCAAATCTCATCTCACAATTGCAACTTGTGATTGTAACCCGTACTATCTATCCTCTCTACTCCATCGGTGTTGATTACTACTTTGTGGTGAATGCTATTGAGTTTTGTTGGAGAAATATCATTATGTCCAGATTGTTTATCATCCATTTATCTCCACTGATCATGATCTCTTTTATGTCTTGTGAGTAGTTACCTTAGTTCTTGAGGACATGGGAAAAGTCTTGTTGTTAGTAGTCATATGCTGTTGAAGTAATATGTGTTGTTTGATACTTAAGTTGTGTTGTTATTCTACTAGTGGTGTTGTGTGAGTCGAACACTCAACACTTCGCCTTACTAAGGACCTAGGGGAATACATTGTGTACAAAGAATGCTTACGGTGGGTTGCCGGAGTGACAGAAACCTGAACCCCAGTTCGCACGCTTTTGCACAAGGGAACGATGGATCATCGATCGTATTGCTATGGTTAGGCTTTTGCCTTAAATACTATCTTGTATTTGCGGATGCTTGCAAGGTGTTTAATCATAAGAGTGCACTCATCTTAGTCTAGAGAGTGTACTAGCATAGATTCACCCACTCAACACTTATCAACACATAACATAGTACCGATACGGAATATGGTGAAAGCACATGACTACCTCTCCCGTGTGTCCTCAAGAACGCTTTAGCCTACATAAGTTCAGTTGCTAGGCCTATCCTTTGCTCAGAAAGGATTGGGCCACTTGTTACTCTCAGTGCCTTTTACTTTGCTTGCTTTTACTTTCATGTTGCTTATATCAAGAAAACCCCTAAAAAGTTATCTCTCAGTGCTTGCAGTAATTCCTTGCTCAGAATCGCTTATCAATACCTTCTGCTCCTCGTTGGGTTCGACACTCTTACTTATCGAAAACGTTGCAATAGATCCCTTACGGTTGTGGGTCTTCAAGTACCGTTTTCTGGCGCCGTTGCCGGGGAGCGTAGCGCTATTGGTAAAGTGAAACTGGTAAGGAACTTTTTATATTTCTGTTTTATTTATTTTTGTTGTTGCTGCTCTTTGTCGTTATGGACAACCTTGCTATTGGATCGTTGCTTGAGGGAAGACGCCCCACACCTGTGGTGGTTGCTCCCCCCCCCCTACTGAAATTGTGCCCTATAAAATACCAGCTGGTATTATCGATTATGTTTTGGCTAATCGTTATGCAGGAGACAGACATCCCGGTGAACACTTGCTATATCTGTCACAACTATGTTCATTATTTAAGCTTGCAGGTGTATCAATGGAGTTTGTCATGAGGAAATTGTTCGCCGTATCGCTTATAGATAAAGCTTCAGATTGGTATAAGCTTCTCGATAACTCGCACTTGCTTGATTGGCAAGAGCTTATGTCTCTCTTTTATACTAAGTTTTATCCTCTTCATGAAATTCATCGAGACATGAACTATATCTATAACTTTAGGTCTCGTGACGGAGAAAGCATTGCTCAAGCTTGGGGGAGATTGAAGTTCCTAATGCTCAAATGTCCTATTCATGAGCTCCCCAAGGAAATTATACTTACAAATTTTTATGCCAGGCTTTCTCGTCAGGATAAGGAGATGCTGGATGCCTCCTCTAGTGGGGTATTTCAGACAAAGAGTGTTGAAGAAAGGTGGGATCTCATTGAAAGGATCCAGAGGAATACCGAAGATTGGGAAATCGATAAAGGTATTGAACCCGCTATAAATTATGAGCATGATTATATTGAGAGCTATGTGAAAACTGATTACTTCAGTACTTTTTGCTCTAAGATTGGTCTTGATTCCCATCTAATGATTGATTTTTGTAAGGATTTTGCCTCTCACGTTGATTCTTTTAAAAAGAAGAGAGACCAGCATCATGAACCTTTTAAAGAGCTACCTATTGATATTCTTGTTGCTGACCCTATTTTGCCTCCAGTTATATATGAAAAGCCTCCTTTTCCCGCAAGGATAAGGGAGCACTCTCTTGTGACAGGCGCAATAAATAAAAGTGAGAGAAGAATTGATGAGCCTGAGGACCAGATCAAGGTCGATCCTCAAGTTGCATTGATTAAAGACCTTGTTACTAATGATGTTTTGGATTCCAATGTAAATTTTTGTGCTGTTTCCACTAACCTTGTCACAGCCAAGAATAAAGGCCCAATTTCAGGTACTCCAGTGGTATCTGTTAAAATAGGAGATCACAATTATTATGGGCTATGCGATTTGGGATCGAGTGCAAGTGCTATCCCCTATTCACTTTATGAAGAGATCATCGGTGAGATTTCCCCTTGTGAACTTGAAGGAGTTGATGTTACCATTCATCTTGCTAACAGAACAACTATCTCTCCTATCGGAATTGTGAGGGACGTTGAAGTCCTATGTGGAAAGGTAAAATACCCTACCGACTTTTTAGTACTTGGTTCAGAGAGGGACAATTTGTGTCCTATTATTTTTGGTAGACCTTTTCTTAGAACTTGTGGAGCTATAATAGATTGCAAGAAAGGTAAAGTTTATGTTGAATTCGATGGTGAGCCATATGAATTTAATTTTTCTAAGTTCTCTAAGCAGCCTCGTGGTACCGATTTACCTAGTGATGATAAAATTATTGAAAGTATTGCTTCTATTGATATTCCCCCTAATGATCCTTTGCAGCAATATATGGAGGACCACGAGAATGATTTGCATATGCAGGAAAGAAATGAACTAGATGAAATATTCTTGAGGCAACTTGCTATCTTGAAGCACAACCTCCCGGTTGAACCTTTGGGAATTTTATCAAAACCAAAAGAAGACCCGGTGTTCGATCTTAAACCTCTTCCCGATACGCTCAAGTATGCTTATTTAGATGAAAAGAAAGTATATCCTGTTATTATCAACTCTAACCTTTCAGGATATGAAGAAGAGCGACTATTGGAAGTACTTCGTAAAAACCGATGCGCAATTGGCTATACCCTTGATGACCTTAAGGGGATTAGTCCATCTATCTGTCAACATACTATCAACCTTGAGCCTGATGCTAAACCAGTTGTTGATCATCAATGACGGTTGAACCCGAAGATGATGGATGTTGTAAGAACTGAGATTCTCAAGCTTCTAGCCGCAGGTATTATCTACCCTATACCTGATAGTAAGTGGGTAAGCTCGGTACATTGTGTTCCTAAGAAAGGAGGTACAACTGTGGTTCCTAATGATAAGAATGAACTAATACCTCAGAGAATTATTATTGGGTATAGAATGTGTATTGATTATAGGAAGCTGAACAAGGCAACCAGGAAGGATCACAACCCGCTGCCGTTCATCGACCAAATGCTTGAAAGGTTATCCAAAAATACCTACTTTTGTTACCTCGATGGCTATTCTGGCTTCTCTCAAATTCATGTTAACACTCCTGATCAAGAGAAGACCACTTTTACTTGTCCCTTTGGTACTTATGCTTACAGGCGTATGCCTTTTGGTTTATGTAATGCCCCTGCTACTTTTCAAAGGTGTATGTCTGCTTTCTTTCATGGTTTCTGTGAGGATATTATGGAAGTCTTCATGGACGATTTCTCCGTCTATGGAACTTCCTTTGACCATTGTCTCCACAACCTCAATAAAGTTTTGCAGAGATGTGAGGAGACAAATTTGGTACTCAACTGGGAGAAGTGCCACTTCATGGTTAACGAAGGAATTGTTCTTGGTCACAAGATTTCCGAAAGGGGAATTGAAGTGGACAAGGCCAAGATCGAAGCAATTGAGAGGATGCCCTATCCAAGGGACATCAAAGGAAAGGAGAAAACAATCCGGTGGCGGACAATCTTTCAAGGATGGAAGATATACCGCATGATCCCATCCCGGTCAACGACAGTTTTCCAGACGAGCAACTTGCCGTTGTTAAAGTACAATCTCTTTCCGATCCTCGGTTTGCAGATTATGCTAATTTTATCGTTACAAAGTATTTGCCTCCAGGTTTAACATTTCAGCAAAGGAAGAAGTTCTTTCACGATTTGAGGCACTACTTTTGGGATGACCCACATCTTTTCAAAGAAGGCCCCGACGGGATCGTGAGAAGATGCATACCGGAACATGAGCAGAAGGACATTCTCAAACAGTGTCATGATAGTCCCTATGGAGGACATCATGCCGGTGAGAGGACTGCACATAAGGTTCTTCAATCAGGTTTTTATTGGCCTACTCTCTTTAAGGATGCTAGAAATTATGTTTTAGCCTGTGATAAATGTCAGAGAGTTGGTAACATTAGTAGAAGGAATGAGATGCCTATGAATTACTCACTAGTGATTGAACCTTTTGATTGCTGGGGTTTTGATTTTATGGGTCCTTTTCCTTCTTCGCACAAGTACACTCACGTTTTAGTAGCTGTTGATTATGTGACCAAGTGGGTTGAAGCAATCCCCACTGAAAGTGCTGATCACAAGACATCTTTGAAAATGCTCAAAGATGTGATTTTTCCTAGGTTTGGTGTGCCTAGGTATCTCATGACTGATGGAGGATCACACTTCATGCATGGAGCTTTTAGAAAAGCTTTAGCCAAGTACGATGTTAATCACAGAATTGCTTCACCGTACCATCCTCAAACTAGTGGGCAAGTTGAGCTCACCAATAGAGAGATTAAGTTGATCTTGTAGAAGACAGTAAACAGAAATAGAAAGGACTGGTCAAATAAGTTAGGAGATGCTTTGCGGGCGTATAGAACTGCTTACAAAAACCCCATGGGCATGTCCCCCTATAAGATGGTGTATGGCAAGACTTGCCATTTGCCATTGGAATTAGAGCACAAAGCTTTTTGGGCTGTTAGAGAGCTTAATGCTGACCCAAAATTAGCTGGTGAGAAGCGTCTCATGAACTTGACTTCTCTAGATGAATGGAGAAGTGAAGCTTACGAGAGCGCTAAAATGTTCAAGGAAAAGGTAAAGAAGTGGCATGATAGGAGGATTCTGAAACGTGAATTTAATGTTGGTGATAAAGTTTTGTTGTTTAGATCCCGTTTCAGGTTTTCTCCAGGCAAACTACTTTCCAGGTGGGAAGGGCCATTTCATATTGAAGAAGTTTATCGGTCTGGTGCAATTAAGATTAACAATTTTGAAGGCACCAAACCTCAAGTTGTGAATGGGCAAAGACTTAAGCATTACATAGCAGGAGACCCTGTCAATGTTGATGTAAATATGATATACACAACAACTCACGAAGAACATGTTGCAGCCCTGTTTCAGACGCCAGCAGAAGCAGAATAAAGAAAAGGTATGTATTACGGTAAGGAAACATCGCGAACCGCCATAAAAGTTCCATATTATGAGTTTTTGCAAAATTAGTAAAATTCTGAGCCTAAGTGGAGCCGGAGACAAGCTCCAGGGGGTCCAGGCGCCCCCCTGGCGCGCCCTACCTCCTGGCCGCGCCGCCAGGGCGCCTGGACACCCGGGAGTCCGTCTCCGACCCCGCTTTAGCCTGTTACCTTCCTTTCTGTGCATAAATTTTTGCTATATATTTGCCCGGATTGTTCCGGCAACGTATCTCGCGATTTCGTGTGTTTTCTTTTCGATCTGTTTCTGCCAGGGAATCTTTCAGCTGAATCTAGGTGCCATGGCTTCTCCAAGTTCCCCCAAAGACAAGTTCGTCGTCAACGTCATCAACCCTTATCTCGCTGAGGTGAAGAAGCACCCTCAGGTTGTTCGGATGGAGGACGGTGTCCTCCATCAAGAAGATCTGAAGGGACCTATCAAGGAGGGGAGCATCCAGGCCAGGCTAGAAGAAGTGGAGCAAGAAGTCTTCAAGTACAAGAAGACGATCGAGTGTGGTGTTGAAGCTAACTTTGACATCAATCAACGAGCTGAAGGCCTACTTCCTGAAGGAGATGAAGGAGATGTGGGAAAGCATCACCACATCTGAAGAAAGAATTACAGAGCTCCAAGGTCAAATTTATGATCTACATCACCAGAACTGTGAGTATGAACTAAGGTTTATGCGCATGGGTATGGGTGCTGCATGCAGGATTCAGGAGACAAACTTCTCATATGAGACTGGAGAACCCCTTCCATGGAAGCGCTTCGCCGAGGACTACGTGATCAACGCCAACAAGAATGAGGAGTGAAATCTCCTTGGGTAACGGCATTCCCTTGGCTTGTTCCAAGCTTGGGGGAGTGCCCTGTCGGTGTACTAAGATAGGGGTACCTTAGTACCCCAACTTGTGCACGGGCAGTAGCAGCTTCCCGCGGCAGGGCTTACCACGTGCTCGCCAAGGTCCGCTCTGGTCCCTATGAAGCCATTCAAGAACAAAGTATCCAAGTTAAGAGACAAGACCCCGGCAAGAGGAGCTTGCCGGGAAGGCCGCACCGGGCTCAAAGACATCTTTTCGGCACAAGACCCTGGCAAGAGGAGCTTGCCAGGAAGGCCAAAGAATAAACATCTCAGGAGATATCGCGGCGCGTCATGCGCCCCGGCAGGCCCCGGAGAGCGACAAGCTTCCGGGCCCGGCAAGGCTGCGACCCCGGCAAGGTGCTTGCCGGGGGAGACTTACACTGCGTGCCTGCGCTCCAGCTCGTCTATCCACACGTCGCCCTGGGGCCCTTCCAGGGGCACGTGGCAGACGGCTGTGCAGCCTGGGGGACGCGGTGGCAAGCCACGGTGACGAAGCCATCGCCGTGGCGAACGGAGACGCCCTGGCGGGCGCTTTTGGGGTGACGGCGACGGGCATTCAATGCCCTTGTCCCCCACCGTCAGGGTTAGGTGAAGACCACTGTTCACGTACTGTTCATGCACTGTTACAACCACCACCAAATTTACATTTCTACCCTCCTCTACGTTGACACCTGTCGGTGACCCCTTTGCGCTATAAAAGGAGGCCCATGCACAACGTAGAGGGGGTTCGACCCCAGAAACTCGCTCACTCTCTCGCTCGGTGTAGCTGGTACTGTAGATCTTCAAGCTCCCGAGCCCAAAAACTTAATACAACCAAAGCAGGAGTAGGGTTTTATGCGTCCGCGTGGCCCGAACCTGGTTAAACTGCCCGCGTGTGCTCCTCGATCTGCTCTCCGTGCTCCCTCCGCTCCCTTACCACAACGTAGAAGGGGCTCCGATCCCATAGGTGTCCGTGGGTGGTCAGTTTCCCCCGACATGCCCGGTATCTTTATTTTTACCTTTTGTCTTTTAGAGTCAAGTAGAGTCGTATCATGTCTAGGGAGGTTATTATATGAGATAGGTGTGTGCATTGAGGTCTATCACTCCTTCGGTGGAGAGATTGTATCCGTGAGTGTGGAGTCGTCTATGATGGAATATTAATGAGAAGTCTATTGGTTCCTTTGCTGCACTCGGTATTCTCTTCACGCAATCAACCTTATATGATGATTCTTATGGGGAGTATTGACCTTATATCAGGTATGGCTGTGAAAACTTTATTTAATCTTGGCAAACATAGCTTTGGTCATAACAACAAGCATGATTTTCTTAAAGTATCGACATAGCCAAAACCTTTATGTTATTATGCTTGAAGTGTTATGCTGACAAGGAAGACAACTTGATGTGTTATGCTTATTTCAATGTTTATGCTTTATATTGCTTTGCATCTTAGTCATCATCAATTGTCTGTTCTCTCAAAACCTTTGCTAGCCTAACTCTGTACTAAGCGGAATTCTGCTTGTGCATCCATACCCTTAAACCAATACCTTCCATATGAGTCCACCATACCTTTCTATTCGTGGTATTCCACTACCACCTCCTAAAGTACAGAATTTATGTGTTATCCTTAAATGTTCAAAATCTTTTATTTTGTGCCTCTGTTTTAGCTCATGAGGAAGTAATAGTTAATTCATGGTCTTTTTGAGTTGGACAAGTTTCACCCCGGGATTGCATGTCTAATCTGCAAACCCCTAATACGAGAAGGAACTGGCAAAGAGTGCGCCCGGCTCATTAAAAAAAATATACAACAAACACCCTCCTTCACGCTTTGTTCATGAGAAATCAGAAAACTTTGGCAGTGATAAACAAAGGAGATTAAGAGGATGTGATCGTCCTCGTGCGGGAGCCGTTCCTCGAAACTTGTCCAGCTCGAGAAGTAATTGAGTTATCTATTAGCATTCGTTGACAAATCATGCACCTCTCAAAACTTGTTTTCATTCTGTTTGATTTAAGGATAGCACATGAGTTTTCCCTACTTCCCTAGAGCAGGGCCTATCTTTTAATTTTAGGTTGAGTCAGTTATTCCTACTTCCTTCTATTCTTAAAGAGAGTAGACATTTGATGTTGACAAGGATTCATTCATATAAAGTTGCATTAAGATTTGTCATATCATATCCTTGTTGACATTATCATTTGATAAGTAAGTTGTTTGTCAAGCCCAGCTAAGGCAAACATCTTCCTTTGTGTTAACACTTTCACTTCTTGCCTAATAACATGTTCTTTCAAAAGCTTCAATTAATCTCATCAAAACATAAAGAGAAAGAGCAAAAGTAAAAGATATTAGTTGTTCTTTGACCAAAGGACATGTTTGCCATGATTTGATGAGTTTCCTTAGCCCTACTTCCGAATATAAGTGTTACCACTCTTTAATAAGGGCCTTATGAGTTGAAGATTGCTGTTGAGGATATTTGAGTTGGTGAAGAAGCTGTGATGCTTCTTGTCCGTATTCTATTTATCGACACTTCACTCTCTAAACTTGTGGGCAGGTTTACCGAGCTCAGTATTCGCTTGGGGACAAGCGAGGTCTAAGCTTGGGGGTGTTGATACGTCCAAAATGCATCACTATTTTGTATCATAATTTATCCTTATTCATTGATATATATCACATTACGATGATGTTCTTATGCTGTTTTGGCCTATTTTACACAGTTTCCAACTTTCCGGTGCCGAAGCAGCAGACGCAGGATTCGGCGGTAAAAAAGTGGATGCTGAGTTGCTGAAGAAGAATACCTCCAAATTACCTGAAAATCAACGGAGAGTATTTTCCAGACGGATCACGAAGGCACGCAAAAGGGCAACCAGAGGGGGGCCACAGGGCGTCCAGGCGCCCTGGGGGCGTGCCCCCCCTGGCCGCGCCGGGGGGGGCGCCTGGAGCCCCTGGCCCACCTCCGGCTACCCCCTTTTGCCTATATACTCCCCGTTATCCGAAAAGCCTAAAAAACGAGAGTTTTTACGGAGTTCCGCCGCCGCTCCGTGGCGGAAACCTACAGAGAAGAAAAAGGCATCTCCGGCGGGCAGATTTCGCCGGGGAGATCACCTCCCGGAAGGGGAGATCATCGCCATCGTCATCACCATCGTCACGGGCATCATCGAGATCATCATCAACATCATCCCCAACATCAGCACCATCTCCATCTTCATCCAAATCTCATCTCACAATTGCAACTTGTGATTGTAACCCATACTATCTATCCTCTCTACTCCATCGGTGTTGATTACTACTTTGTGGTGAATGCTATTGAGTTTTGTTGGAGAAATATCATTATGTCCAGATTGTTTATCATCCATTTATCTCCACTGATCATGATCTCTTTTATGTCTTGTGAGTAGTTACCTTAGTTCTTGAGGACATGGGAAAAGTCTTGTTGTTAGTAGTCATATGCTGTTGAAGTAATATGTGTTGTTTGATACTTAAGTTGTGTTGTTATTCTACTAGTGGTGTTGTGTGAGCCGAACACTCAACACTTCGCCTTACTAAGGACCTAGGGGAATACATTGTGTACAAAGAATGCTTACGGTGGGTTGCCGGAGTGACAGAAACCTGAAACCCAGTTCGCATGCTTTTGCACAAGGGAATGATGGATCATCGATCGTATTGCTATGGTTAGGCTTTTGCCTTAAATACTATCTTGTATTTGCAGATGCTTGCAAGGTGTTTAATCATAAGAGTGCACTCATCTTAGTCTAGAGAGTGTACTAGCATAGATCCACCCACTCAACACTTATCAACACATAACATAGTACCGATACGGAATATGGCGAAAGCACATGACTACCTCTCCCGTGTGTCCTCAAGAACGCTTTAGCCTACATAAGTTCAGTTTCTAGGCCTCTCCTTTGCTCAGAAAGGATTGGGCCACTTGTTACTCTCAGTGCCTTTTACTTTGCTTGCTTTTACTTTCATGTTGCTTATATCAAGAAAACCCCTAAAAAGTTATCTCTCAGTGCTTGCAGTAATTCCTTGCTCAGAATCGCTTATCAATACCTTCTGCTCCTCGTTGGGTTCGACACTCTTACTTATCGAAAACGCTGCAATAGATCCCTTACGGTTGTGGGTCATCAATGATCAACACCACAACTCTATGGGTGTTCGATTCATCACAATGTAACTAGATTATTGACTCTAGTGCAAGTGGGAGACTGTTGGAAATATGCCCTAGAGGCAATAATAAAAGTATTATTATTATATTTCCTTGTTCATGATAATTGTCTGTTATTCATGCTTGAATTGTATTGTACGGAAACAGCGATACATGTGTGAATATATAGACCACAATGAGTCCCTGGTAAGCCTCTAGTTACTAGCTCGTTGATCAACAGATGGTCACGGTTTCCTGACCATGGACATAGGATGTCAGTGATAACGGGATCACATCATTAGGAGAATGATGTGATGGACAAGACCCAATCCTGAGCATAGCACGAGATCGTATAGTTCGTAATGCATAAGCTTTTCAGTGTCAAGTATTTATTCCTTAGACCATGAGGTTGTGCAACTCCCAGATGCCGTAGGAATACTTTGGGTGTGCCAAACGTCACAGCGTAACTGGGTGGCTATAAAGGTACGCAACGGGTATCTCCGAAAGTGTCTGTTGAGTTGGTACGAACCGAGACTGGGATGTTGTCACTCCGTATGACGGAGAGGTACCTCTGGGCCCACTCGGTAAGACATCATCATAATGAGCTCAAGGTGACTAAGGAGTTAGTCACGGGATGATGGATTACGGATCGAGTAAAGAGACTTGCCATAACGAGATTGAACAAGGTATCGGGAATACCGACGATCGAATCTCGGGCAAGTACCGTACCGATGGACAAAGGGAATAACATACGGGATTGAGTGAATCTTTGACACAGTGGTTCATCTGATGAATATCATCGAGGAACACGTGGGAACCAACATGGGTATCCAGACCCCGCTGTTGGTTATTGACCAGAGAGTGGTCTCGGTCATGTCTACGTGTCTCCCGAACCCGTAGGGTCTACACACTTAAGGTTTGGTGACGCTAGGGTCGTAGAGATACATGCACGTGGAAACCCGAAAGTTGTTCGGAGTCCCGGATGAGATCCTGGACATTACGAGGAGTTCCGGAATGGTCCGGAGGTAAAGAATGATATATAGGAAGTCCAGTTTCGGCCATCGGGTGAACTCCGGGGGTCACCGGGAGTGTCCCGGGACCACCGGAGGGGTCCCGGGGGTCCACCGGGTGGGGCCACCCATCCCGGTGGGTCCCCTAGGCCGCAAGGGGGAGGGGGCCAGCCCCTGGTGGGCTGGCGCACCCATATGGGCCCCCCTCCATGCGCCTAGGGTTGGAACCCTAGGGGGAGGGGGCGCCCCCTATGCCTTGGGGGGCAAGTTTCCCCCCTAGGCTGCCGCCCCCCCTTGCAGATGGGATCTGCCAGGGCCGGCGCCCCCCTGGCCCCTATATATAGTGGGGGGGGAGAGGGCAGCCGCACCCAAACCTCTGGCGCCTCTCCCCCTCCCGTCACACCTTTCTACTCCTCCGCACGGCGCCGGCGAAGCCCTGCAGGATTTCCCGCTGCATCCACCACCACGCCGTCGTGCTGCTGGATCTCCGACGACCTCTCCTCCCCCCTTGCTGGATCAAGAAGGAGGTGACGTTGCTGTACCGGACGTGTGTTGAACACGGAGGTGCCGTCCGTTCAGCGCTAGATCATCGGTGACGAAGAACGCGAAGAGTACGACTACTTCATCCACGCTTCTTCGAACGCTTCCGCTCGCGATCTACGAAAGGGTATGTAGATGCACTCTAATATGCTCGTTGCTAGATGTCTCCTTAGATGGATCTTGGTGAAAGCGTAGAATTTTTTTGAATTCTGCTACGTTCCCCAACACGTGGTGGCTGGCAGGACTAGTAGGAGCTTTCGCTACATGCTTCTTGACGGCGGCGAACATGCGGATGGAGTTGACCATCATGTCGTCCATGCGAGAGGCGAAGCCGGCGTCGGCGAGGGCTACGACGCCGGCGGTCGCCAGCACCGGCTGGAAACGATGCGCGGTTCGGGGCCGCAGGCCGGCGCCTTGGATGATTTGGCACAGCCGACTGCCGCTCGCGACCATCACCTCCATAGGTGCTTCTGGCTTCTGGTCACTTGGTCTTGGATTGGAGTGAGCAGTATTGCGCGCTGATTGAGAAAGAACATTTAGGGGCTGTTTGGTTTGAGACTAAGCCTAAGGTTAGGCAAGTTTGACCAACTTAGGTGTGTGTTTGGTAAGATTCCCTTAGGAAAGTTTGGCAACAATTGAATGGTAAAGTGTGGCACTCCTAGGCCTAGAACCAAACAACCCCTTATTGTCAATCTAACCCTGCCATCCATACACCTCTTTGGTTTAGAGTTTGTTCAGGGTTAGAATCTAACTCTAACATCTAACTGAGTTAGTAGAGTTCTCGTCTCGGTTCATCGCCATCATACTTTCCCCATTTCTGTGTTTTCAGTATCCTGCGAATCAAAGAGGCCCTTAGACTGGTTTAGGTCCGGTAGTTTTTTATAAACGTGTTATGTCCAAAATTTAATGAACGTGCTCCGGTTTCTTCGAAAATAATCTGATTTCATGTAGTAATTCATTTATTTATATATTCTTCTGCGGGGGGTTTGCCTGTAATTCGTGAGCTCTGAAATGTAAAGTACCCCGGCATATGCTCCGAGTCGTGCATGCACTACGACCCAGATGCTCTATGTCTCACATGTCGGCGAAAGGGAGCACGTGGAAATAGCCTAGGCGTACATATAGGAGGATAAATGCATGAAAAAATATGTACGGTGAAGCGTAGCTGTGGTTCGAAAAAAGACCTAAAGTGATGACAGGTATAGGTCGCACGCACCGAACTAGTGGTAGTACTAGACATACGACTGCTTTTGCCCTAAAAAAAGAGGTACGAGTGCTCAGTACTCCTATTCTATCAACGCGAGTCCCATCTGACAACAGCGTCTGTGCTATAGCTAGCTCTTCTCCCTCGTTTCTCTCTTCTAATTCTAAACTCAGCCGACGCCCGGTGGGCGGGGTGGGGATTTGCCGATAGTCGGTTTGCTCAACTGCGGCCCCACCTCACAGTGAAAACATTACTACTGGAATAAAAATGCCATATACTCCTATACTAATAAAACATTAAGGCCACGAGGCAATGCAGTGCTGGTTACAGGAGGCAAGAAGAAGAGATGCATCCATCAACGACGTCCACCTCATCGACTCAGGTTGCCGGCACACCGAACGGCGGCTAAGTAGCAGCGACTTTCATGGCCAGGTCGACGTGCTTCTGAACAATGGCGTCTAAAGATTCCAGCCGCTGGAAGAAGGCCAACGTCTTTCTGTCCTTGCTGGCCTTGTAGTGGCCTATGTAGACGATTTCCTCATAGACGTGGATGTGCAGGTCGACGGTTTCTTGCATGGCGAGGCGTTGCGCGACGAGCGCGGCCTCGAGGTGCACATCCTTCATCGCGACCTCCGGCAACTGCAGGGCCACCAGGGCTTGAAAGAGTTCGTCACCATGGAGGCCGATGAGGGTGGTAGGCAATGAGGAGCCTGGGCACGCGGGCTGGAGCAGTACGACAAGGTCGTCCGCGCGCTTCTTGACGGCGGCAAACTTGCGGATGGAGTTGACCATCATGTCGTCCATGCGAGAGGCGAAGCCGGCATCAGCGAGGGCTACGACGTTGGCGGTCGCCAACACTGTCTGGAAACGCTGCGCGGTGCGGGGCCGCGGGCCGGCGCCTTGGATGATTTGGCACGGCCGACTGCCACTCGCGTCCATCGCCTCCATAGGTGCTTCTGGCTTCTGGTCACTTGGTCTTGGATTGGAGTGAGCAGTGTTGCACAGAGACTAAGGAGTAGATGGATTGGAGTGGTGGGGCGCCTTTATATGAGAATCCAAACTCTGTTGCATTCACATCGTGCTGGCTCTATTCTACTTCTCCAATTAATTCCCTCTGCATGTAGAGTAATTTGAGGATGCATCATTGACCGTTCAACGTCTCGGGAACCGCTACCCTCTCCCTCCTTGGCATTCAAGAACCTATGGAGGCGACTTCCGCTCGCGTCTATCGCGTGTCAGGAGACGTTCCCGTTGACGACGAGGTGCCTATGGTGACTTTGTAAATTTCAAGATGATACTAGTATACTCAATATTGTGCACCGCGACCAAGGCCAAGAGGAAAACAAGAGAACTATGTATTTATTTATGGTGTAGATTCACTCATTTTGCTCCATATGTACTCCGTCTCGGTGTAGTCTAGTCACTTGTTGAAATCTCTAGAAAGGCAAATACGACTTTCTGGTTTACAGGGATATACTAGCAATTAGTACTACAATAGTGGGCTCACATAGCAATTTTGTCTCATGCAAGAGCCTGGCTATATGCGTGCTCCAAGGTTCGCAACTACCACGTTCGGGTTGCACTGTTGCTTCTACAGTATCGAATCCACTGTTGCATGTCCGTCCACCGCGAGCGGGAGGGATAGCTTGTTGTAGTACTATAAGCAAAAGCATGTCCTCGTCTGCGAGCCACCGCGCGCAAGGGCGAGGGAGAAGGCGTGTAGTAGTAAAATCAAGTTTCTCCTCGTTGTACGAGTTTACGCGACACATCATAGCACTGGCCCCACATGGTTGCCTCTAAACTTGCTGAAAGACCCGCAGTGTACAATACTCCATTTGCTGCAACCTCTAACATTTACCCCACCACAAATTAATATATATATTCCTGTCTTGACCAGATGAGCGTGCAAACTAGAATCAGCAGGATGACAGGTAGGGCCAAAAGATTATTATAATAAAAAAATAGCATCGAGCCGAGTAGCCGACCCCAACGATTTTAAGCTTACATGCATGATACACGATATCCTAGACTACTCTACACATGAAACTGCCACACGAGCGTCCAGGCTGCGCTTGGCTCTTCGCCTCTTCGGGAGTACTACTGCAGTGGAGGAGTACTACATTATGCTTCTGGCCATCTGACACCGATTGAACTGTTGCATGTCCACCGCGTACGGGAGGGAGAGCGTGTAACGAACGAAAGCTTCTCCTAGTCCTGCCAGCCACCACGCTCATGGGCGAGGGAGGGACGCAGATTCACTCATTTTGCTCCGTATGTAGTCACTTGTTGAAATCTCTAGAAAGACAAATATTTAGGAACAGAGGGAGTACACATACGAAGCAAAATGAGTGAATCTATACTCTAAAATATGCCCACTTAAAATTTGTAAAAAGACAAATATTTAGGAACGAAGGAGTATAATTTTGTGCATGTCACATGGACCCGGATGCCGAAGAGGCTTCTGGCAATGCTATCAAGCTTCCAGCATTTGTTTACATAATTGACGTACTACACAAATAATTTTCCAGCGACATGAAATTGTACAATGGTGTGAGCTTTCAGCTTTTGTTTCATGTGTCTTGCCATCGATGCTCTTTCGGAAGCAATAAAAAACTAACTTCCTTGCTAATCAGAGCTAATATTTACATCACAACTAAAGACAAAGTTGTGAGAAGGTGTTAAATTAAAGTTGATCCATGCTTTCATTGGCAGCAACGTCCCCCCAGCTCTGTCTAAATCAACAAGGCATGTTGGGAAAAAAGTAGTTGTCTGGAGCATGCAACATTACGATCATTTTGTGCAGTTCCACTAAAATAGAGCTAAGCGTCCCTGTTCCAAAGATATTAAGTGTGATCACGATAATAGAGGACTACTGATGAAACAATAAACAAACAAATAGAAGCCGGTCACCTTTGCTGTCTCTCTTAAGACTAACTAGTTGGAGAAGATTAGGCTCAGAGTTGGATGAGGAGGATAGAGCAAAACCAATCTCCCTTTGTGCAGTCGCACTGAAATGTAGAGACGTTGCCCATGTGACATTTTGGTAGAACTGCACAAAACACTCTTAAGAAAAAAGTGATTTGTGCAGTTCACCAAAAGGTCGCAATAGAAACGAGGTGAAATGGATAGCCCTGTTTGCAAAAAAGAGGTAGAAAGGAAACAATTACTGGCCAATAACAATTGATGACACATGCGACAACAAAAAAGAAGCATATTCCTTGTCCTAAGGGAAGATAACAACACGGTTGTGTTTGTCTAAAACGGTGTGAGGACGAGATTGCGATATGGAAAGTACGCCGGACGAGCTACGTTTTGGGCGAAGAACTATGGAAGATCCACATGCAGCGACGTGGGAAGACGGGCAGTGGAGCAAGGCCGGAGGGGATACCTGGAGGTCGTCGGGGTGTGACTAGGTGAGCGGAGGCGGGCAGAATCTACCCATACTGCGGCAGCGAGCAGGTGGCGTAGGCCCTACCACGCCGAAGCTTGGTCAGAGAGAACGACATGTACCGTAGATCGGGACGTGCTGCCTCGGCGCCGTCGAACGGAGAAATGATGCACGTCCTCCCTTTCCACCGGCGGATGGGATGCGGTCGGATCAGTGACCAGCGGTGAGAGAGAGAGAGAGGCCACCGCAGCCTTGTGTGAGATACTCTGAAGAGAGACAAACCAGGTAGGCAGGCTCCATTGTATATAGTGGAGCGGACTACCTTTTTCTCCATAAAAATCATTTTATATTCTGTGTACGTGCCATTGAGCGATATAACTTTATTTAAAAATAATGCGCCAACACATCAAGTCGAACTTTGTTTCGTGCACGCGAGGTACATGATCTCCGTAGGTAAACAACCGCTACACGCGTTCAAATTAGCACGTGTGCTACCATTTCGTACAGAAATGAGCTCCACCGTGTACCCGCGCGGGTGTGGCTGGGCACGAAGGGTGAGTATGTGCACGGTGCACCTATTCTCTTCTTGTATACGTACACCACCTATGTGGGGTTGTGTGAGAGAGGTACAAACATAGAGAGATATAGCGTGTGGGTTCGTGAGAGTTTTTTTTGGGGGGGGGTGGGGTCAATCAAAAAATGTAACATATGCAATGTGTGTGAAATAGAGTCCTGGATATATCATATATATAGAGGGGGCGATCCATGAGAAGAGAGTGGAGGTATCATCGGCTTGAGGTGTCCATAGAATCGAAGAGAGGGATGTTCTGAGTGTGTGTGCGCGCGCGATCGATAAAGAGTGCCATCGAATTTGTGTGTGCCCAAGTCAAAGATATAGAGTGGTTGGCCTACTCGAACGTGAGAGGGGACATGTGCAGTTTGTCTCTATGGCATGGATACCTACCTACATCACTCGACTATCGATGTTTGGTGGGGGGG
>LR738709.1:541504514-541844611 GCA_902687465.1 Secale cereale | reverse complement strand
GGGGAGGGAGGCCTAATTAACTATAGAGGTACAATGGCTGGTATATGTGTGGAGGAGGAGAGAGGCCTACCTCATGTATTAAGGGAGATTGATCTACCTCATGTATTAAGGGAGATCGATCGGCATCCATGCATATGTGTAGGAGAGGAATAAGGTTGGGAGAGAGACAGAGCTAGAGTGTTGGAGGGGGTGGTAGTGGAGTTGCTTCTAACAAATGGTGGGATAGGCTTGCTCAACAACCGGAGGGCACGCCTGCAATATCAATAAGAGAGGGGATGGCTGCCGCCTGCCTGTCTGTGCACGTGCGTGTGAGAAACGGGTCAGGTGGCATGCACGAATGATGAGGGGGGGCGATATGGCTGTGCTAAGAAGACATAACTACATAGGAAGATCAATCGTCCTTTGTCAGAGAAAGGAGAGACATAACTTGTGAGGTAGGTAGATCGATGCGGGGGATAGTTAAAGTCGACCTAGGTATATGTTGGTAGATCGACCGGTATACATGCATGTGCGTGTTAGAAGCAAATGAGGCATGTGGAGAAGGATAGAGAGAGAGGGATGCATCTAGGAGGTGGTGCGTGCTACTTCTTGAGCTTGTGTTGTATTCCCTCGAAGAGGAAAGGGAGATGCAGCATAGTAGCGTAAGTATTTCCCTCAGTTTTTGAAAACCAAGGTATCAATTCAGTAGGAGACCACGCGCGAGTCCCTCGCACCTGCACAAACAAATAAGAACTTCGCAGCCAACGCGATAAGGGGTTGTCAATCCCTTTACGGTCACTTACGACAGTGAGATCTGATAGATATGATAGTTTATATTTTTGGTATTTTTAATTTATAAGAACAGCAAATAAAAGCAATAAAAGTAAAGTAGATGTAGATTGATATGTTGAGAATAGACCCCGGGGCCATAGTGTTCTCTAGTTGCTTCTCTCATGATAGCGATATTCTACGGCAGGTAAACAAATTACTATCGAGCAATTCATAGAAAAGCGAATAATTATGAGACTATCTAGGCATGATCATTGTATATAGGCATCACGTCCGAGACAAGTAGACCGACTCCTGCCTGCATCTACTACTATTACTCCACACATCGACCGCTATCCAACATGCATCTAGTGTATTGAGTTCATAAGAACAGTGTAACGCCTTAAGCAAGATGACATGATGTAGAGGGATAAACTCAAGCAATATGATATAAACCCCATCTTCTTATCCTACATGGCAACAATACAATACGTGCCTTGATGCCCCTACTGTCACTGGGAAAGGACACCGCAAGATTAAACCCAAAGCCAAGCACTTCTCCCATTGCAAGAACTATAGATCTAGTAGGCCAAACCAAACCAATAATTCGAAGAGACTTGCAAGGATATTATGAGCACACATAAAAAGTTCAGAGAAGAACCAAATATCTTTCATAGATAATCTTGATCATAAACTCACAGTTCATCGGATCTTGACAAACACACCACAAAAAGAGATACATCGAATAGATCGCCTCGAAGACCGAGGAGAACTTTGTATTGAGATCCAGAGAGAGAAGAAGCCATCTAGATACTAGCAATGGACCCAAAGGTCTGTGGTAAACTACTCACAACTCATGGTAAGGGCGATGATGAAGAACTCCGTGATGGATCCCCATCCGGTGGAGCTCTGGAACAGGCTCCAAGATGGGATCTCACGGGAACAGAAGGTTACGGCGGTGGAATTAGGGTTTTCTCTCTGTTGTCGAAGGTTTCGGGGTACGCAGACTTATATAGGAAGAAGGAGGACACCGGGGGGAGCTCGGGTGCCCCACGAGGAAGAGGGCGCGCCCCCCACCCTCATGGGCCACCCCTTCATCCCCTGACGTGGTTCTCAAGTCCCCCGTGCGTGATTTTCTCCAAAAATATCTCTCGCGAAGGTTTCATTCCGTTTGGACTCCGTTTGATATTCTTTTTCTGCAAAACCCTGAAACAGGCAAAAAATAGCAATCTGGACTGGGCCTTTGGGTTAGTAGGTTAGTCCCAAAAATGATATAAACGTGTATGATAAAGCCCAATAAACATCCAAGACTTCATAAATAATAGCATGGAACAATAAAAAATTATAGATACGTTGGATACGTATCAAGCATCCCCAAGCTTAATTCCTGCTCGTCCTCGAGTAGGTAAATGATAAAGAAAGAATTTTTGATGTGGAATGCTAACCAATATAGTTTTTCAATGTAATTCTCTTAATTGTGGCATGAATGTTCAAATCTGAAAGATTCAAGATAAAAGTCTATATTGACATAAGAAATAACAATACTTCAAGCATACTAACAAAGCAATCATGTCTTCTCAAAATACTATGGCTAAAGAAAGTTATCCCTACAAAATCATATAGTCTGGCTATGCTCCCTCTTCATCACACAAAATATTCATATCATGCACAACCCCGATTTCAGCCAAGCACTTGTTTTCATACTCTATCTTTTCGAACCTTTCAACTTTCATGCAATATATGAGCGTGAGCCATGGACATAGCACTATGGGTGGAATAGAGGTGGTTGTGGAGAAGACAAAAAGGAGGGAGATAGTCTCACATCGACTAGGCGTATCAACGAGCTATGGAGATGCCCATCAATAGATATCAATGTGAGTGAGTAGGGATTGCCATGCAACGGATGCACTAGAGCTAAATATGAATGAAAGCTCAACAAAAGAAACTAGTGGGTGTGCATCCAACTTGCTTGCTCACGAAGACGTGGGGCATTTGAGGAAGCTCATCGTTGGAATACACAAGCCAAGTTCTATAACGAAAATTCCCACTAGTATATGAAAGTGACTAAACATGAGACTCTCTATAATGAAGAACATGGTGCTACTTTGAAGCACAAGTGTGGAAAAAAAAGATAGTAGCAATTGTCCCTTTTTCTTTTCTTTTCTTTTTTTTTCTTTTTTTGGGCCTTTCTTTTTTCTTTGGCCTTTTTTTTGCGGAGAGGCTTTATAGTTTTAACCTTTCCTCCCATGGGACAATGCTCTAATAATGATGATCATCACACTCTCATTACAACTCGATACAACAACAAGTTATGACTCTATATGAATGCCTATGGCGGTGTACCGGTATGTGCAATGAATCAAGAGTGACATGTACGAAAAATTATGCATGGTGGCCTTGCCACAAATACGATGTCAACTACATGATCATGCATGGCAATATGACAATATGATGCGTGTCATATGAACGGAACGGTGGAAAGTTGCATGGCAATATATCTCGGAATGGCTATGGAAATGCCATGATAGGTAGGTATGGTGGCTGTTTTGAGGAAATATATGGTGGCTGTTTTGAGGAAGGATATATAGTGGGTTTATGGCACCGGCGAAAGTTGCGCGGTACAAGAGAGGCTAGCAATGGTGGAAGGGTGGGAGTGCGTATAATCCATGGACTCAACATTAGTCATAAGAACTCATATACTTATTGCAAAAATCTACGAGTCATCAAAACAAATCAATCAACGCATGCTCCTAGGGGGGAGGTTGGTAGGAGTTAACCATCGCGCGCCCCCGACCTCCACACAAAGGTTGGCACTCTACAAATACCTCATGCTCTAACTTCGTCACATAGAGGTTCACCATACGTGCATGCTACGGGAATCACTAACCTTAACACAAGTATTTCTAAATTTAATAATAACTCCACTAGCATGACTCTAATATCATTATCCTCATATCTAAAAACAATTATCAAACATCCAACATCTCATTCTATTCAATGCACTTGGTGTGAATTTTTTTTTACTACATTGACATTGGATGTCTATCATGTGAAGACTAGTTTCTTTAGCCTAAACACATTACCATGCTGTTTTAATAGACTCTCAAATAGATATAAGTGAAGCATGAGAGTTCACCAATTTCTACAAAATATTACCACCACCGTGATCTAAAAGATATAAGTGAAGCACTAGAGCAAAAACTATTCAACTCAAAAGATATAAGTGAAGCACGTAGAGTGTTCTAACAATTCCTAGGCAATATTTAACTCTCTCAAATAGGTGTGTCCAGAAAGTATGATTGTGGCAAACTAACAAGCCAAGAATCAAATTATACAAGACGCTCCAAGCAAAACACATATCATGTTGCGAATAAAAATATAGCTCCAAGTATAGTTACCGATGGATGAAGACGAAAGAGCGGATGCCTTCCCGGGGCATCCCCAAGCTTAGGATTTTGATTATCTTGAATTACTTGGGGTGCCATGTGAATCCCCAAGCTTAGGCCTTTGCTACTCCTTGTTCCATAGTCCATCAAAGCAATACTCAAAACTTGAAAACTTCACAACACAAAACTTAGACAAAAATTCTCGTGAGCTCCGTTAGTATAAGAAAGCAAACCACTACTCAAAGGTACTGTAATGAATTCATTATTTGTTTATATTGGTGTTAAACCTACTGTATTCCAACTTCTCTATGATTCATACCTCCAAATATTACTCATGGAAGCATTGAAATAAGCAAAACATCACAAGAAAAGCAGAATCTGTCAAAAACAGAACAGTCTGTAGTAATCTGCAGGTTTCACCTACTTCTGGAACTCCAAAAAATTCAAACTAAATTGGTAAATTTGTGCAATTTTTCTATTAATCATCTGAAAAAAGAATCAACTAAATAGCACGTCCCAGTAAAATCTTAAGACCACTTTAGCGAGCGCTAACGATTCTGTTTTTCACAGTAAGATCACATAAACTTCACACAAGTCTTCCCAAAGGTTCTACTTGGCACAAACACTAAACAAAACATGAAACCACATGTAATCAGAGTCTAGATGCAATATTTATTCCCTAACAGCAACAAAAACAAAAAATAATATAAAATTGAGTTGCCTCCCAACAAGCGCTATCGTTTTACGCCCCTAGCTAGGCACGATACAAGATAAATCTAGGCATTGCCATCTTTGGAAGGCAATCCATAAGTGGCTCTCATGATAGATTCATATGGTAATTTGATTTTATTTCTAGGAAAGTGTTCCATGCCTTTCCTTAACGGAAATTGGAATCTAATATTTCCTTCCTTCATTTCAATAATTGCACCAATCGTTCTAAGGAAGGGTCTACCAAGAATAATAGGACATGAAGGATTGCAATCTATATCAAGAACAATGAAATCTACGGGCACATAATTCCTATTGGCAACAATAAGAACATCATTAATTCTTCCCATAGGTTTCTTAATAGTGTAATCCGCAAGATGCAAATTTAAAGAACAATCATCAAGCTCATGGAACCCTAGCAAATCACACAGAGTTTTTGGGATAGTGGAGACACTTGCACCCAAATCACACAAAGCATAGCATTCATGATCTTTTATTTTTATTTTGATAGTAGGTTCCCACTCATCATAAAGCTTTCTAGGTATATAAACTTCCAACTCAAGTTTTTCTTCATAAGATTCATCAAAGCATCAACTATGTGTTTGGTGAAAGCTTTATTTGGACTATAAGCATGCGGAGAATTTAGTATGGATTGCAACAAGGAAATACAATCAATCAAAGAGCAATTATCATAATTGAATCCCTTGCAATCCAAAGTAGTGGGTTCATCACTATGCAAAGTTTTAATCTCTTCACTCCCACTTTTAGCAATTTTAGCATCAAGATCTAAAAACTCTGAATCATTGGGACACCTTAAAGCAGAATCATCTCCAATCCTATTTTCATCAAGATTTATACTAAAAAACAAGGATCTAATAGGAGACACATCAATAACTTTTAGATCTTCATCTTTATTTTCATGATAACTAGAAGAACATGATTTAATATAATCCTCTCTTTTAGCACGCATTCTAGCGGTTCTTTCTTTGCATTCATCAATGGAAATTCTCATAGCTTTGAGAGACTCATTGATATCATGCTTAGGTGGGATAGATCTAAGTTTCAAAGAATCAACATCAAGAGTAATTCTATCCACACTTCTAGCCAATTCATCGACCTTAAGAAATTTCTCTTCAAGCATAGCATTGAAATTCTTTTGCGAGATCATAAACTCCTTAACACTAGTTTCAAATTCAGAAGGCATCTTTCCATAAGAGTTGTTGTAGGAATTACCATAATTATTAGAGGAATTACTAGGAAAAGTCCTAGCATTAAAATTACCTCTATAAGCATTGTTACCAAAATTATTCCTACCAACAAAATTCACATCCAAAGATTCATTGCTATTTTCAATCAAAGTGGACAAAGGCATATCATTAGGATCAGAAGAAGCACTCTTAGCAGCAAATAATTTCATAAGTTCATCCATCTTTCCACACAAAACACTAATTTCTTCAATAGCATGCACTTTTTTACTAGTAGATCTTTCGGTGTGCCATTGAGAATAATTAACCATAATATTATCTAGGAGTTTGGTAGCTTCTCCTAAGGTGGTTTCCATGAAAGTGCCTCCGGCGGCCGAGTCTAAAAGATTTCCAGAAGCAAAATTCAAGGCAGCATAAAAATTCTGAATAATCATCCATAGATTCAAACCATGTGTAGGGCAATTACGTATCATCAATTTCATTCTCTCCCAAGCTTGTGCAGCATGCTAATGATCTAGTTGCTTAAAATTCATAATATCGTTTCTAAGAGAGATGATCTTAGTAGGGGGAAATACTTAGAGATAAAAGCATCTTTGCACTTATTCCACGAATCAATACTATTTCTAGGCAAAGAGGAAAACCAAGTTTTAGCACGATCTCTAAGTGAAAACGGAAATAACTTCAATTTAACAATATCGTTATACATATCCCTTTTCTTTTGCATATCACGCAAATCAACAAAGTTGTTTAGATGGGTAGCGGCATCTTCACTAGGAAGGCCGGAGAATTGATCTTTCATGCCAAGATTCAACAAAGCAGCATTGATCTCACAAGATTCAGCATCGGTAATATGTCGGGGGAAACTGTCCACCACGAGCACCTATGGGACCGGAGCCCCTTGTTCGTGCGGTAAGGGGGCGGAGGGAGCACAAAGAGCAGATCGTAGAGCTCACGCAGGCAGTTTACCCAGGTTCGGGCCGCGATGGACGCGTAAAACCCTACTCCTGCTTAGTTAGTATTGAGTTGGAGAGCTCGGGAGCTTGAAGAACTAGCTACACCGAGCGAATGAGCGATCTAGGTTCCGAACCCTTTCTACGTTGTGCATGGGCCTCCTTTTATAGCTCAAGGGGTCACCGACAGGTGTCAACGTAGGAGAAGGGGTAAAAACGTAACTTTGGTGGTAGTTGTAACAGTGCGGGAACAGTGGATGAACAGTGGATGAACAGTGGTCATCACCTACTTTGACAGTGGGGGACAAGAGCATTAAATGCCCGTCGCCGTCGACCCCAAAAGCGCCCGCCCTTGCGTCTCCGTTTGCCACGGCGATAGCTTTATCGCCGTGGAGTGCCACCGTGTCCCCCAGGCTGCACAGCCATCCGCCACGCGTCCCTGGAATGGCCCCAGGGCGACGCGTGGACCGATGAGCTGGAGCGCGGGCACACAGCGCAGACTCTCCCCGGCAAGCACCTTGCCGGGGCCTTGACCTTGCCGGGCCCTGGAGCTTGCCGCTCCCCGGGCCCTGCCGGGGCGCACGTTGCGCCGAGGCATGTCTTCTGAGGTGTAATCTTCTGGTCTTCCTGGCAAGCTCCTCTTGCCAGGGTCTTGAGTTAATGATGAAATCTTGAGCCTGGGACGGCCTTCCCGGCAAGCTCCACTTGCCGGGGCCTTGATCTTCTGTCTTGTATACTTTGTTTTTGAATGGCTTCATATGGATCAGAAAGGTCTCCGGCGAGCACGTGGTAAGCCCTACCGCGGGAAGCTGCTACTGCCCGTGCACAAGTTGGGGTACTGAGGTACCCCTACCTTAGTACACCGACAGGAGCCCCCGGGCCTGGGTCACACACGGTGCCGAGCGCTGTTGGGCCAGGCCCAAGACAGTGCACGGGCACGCGCGGCCCACGGCACGCCGAATCCCCTTCCGCATCCGCCGCGTCCCTCCCTAACGGCACGCGTCGATTGCGGCGTCGTGGGAGGGAACGTGGCCACGTTCTTTAATGGGAAATGCAGAGCGTCCCCCACTTCCCCCTTAAAAGCAGAGGAAGCAGGTGCCGTTACCTTACTTCGTCTTCATTGCTTCTTCCATCTCCAGAAATTCCCCTCTGCGCTCCGCCTCCACACCTCCTCCGCCATCTCACGCATCTGCGGCGCCGCCGGACTCCTCGTTCTCCCTCCCTCGCCGCCTCCGCCATGGCCCCGAAGACCGAGAAGGCGAAGGCGGAGAAGACCAAGAAGGAGAAATCCGAGCAGGCGGCGAGGCTTGCTCTCCTGCGGAAGAGGAATGTCGTCTTCGCGCCGAGGCTCAGCGCGCGGGAACTCTGGAACAAGTACTACTTGTTCTGGGCCAAGAAGACCAAGGCGCATCCTCGGACCAGAGTTTATCCCGCCGCCGCCAAGGATCTGTACCCCGGCGGGTATTTCTTCTTCGCTGTTTTCTTCCACTGCGGCCTTTGTCCTCCCTTCTCTGAATTTTTTTGTGATATCATGAACACCTACAACCTCCACCTTCTAGACTTCACCCCCAACGCCATCCTCACGATGGCGGTTTTCGCACATCTGTGCGAAAACTATATTGGGATCTATCCAAACGTAGCGCTTTTTAGGCACTTCTTTACGCCTAGAGTAGAGGCCGGCGCTCCCCTCTCCGGGGGGATCTCTTGGGTCTTCCGCTTGAACAAGAAGGAATCCTATCTGCAAGGGGAGCTCTGCGGCAAGTGGGAGGAGTGGCGCGCGGATTGGTGCTGGATAGTAGAGGAGGAGCCGCAACCCTTCACTGCGCCCCGCACAACTACTATAGTGCGTGGCAGGGACTGGAGTGAGCTGGACTCGGACGACATCAAGCTCAACGTCGCCCTTGTCAGAATTCTTCATCTCCGGGTAGCCAAGTTGACCATCGGAGAGGTAGGAGCAGACTTCCTCCGCCGCCGCATTGCCCCTCTACAGGAGAGGAAGAGGCCAGCATGGGAGTACGGCAACGCGGCGGACATTATGAGACTGCGCCCAGGACTGAACTTTAACTTCACGTCGCTGGAGCTGAAGGGGATGGTCCGGGAACTTTTTAAGCACGACCCGGCCCACCCAGAGTGGTTTAGAGCTCCCCGGGGAGTGGTGCCCCTATGCAACAGCACGGCCCGGGACCCCTTACGCGCAATGATGCCCGCATGCGACTCGCATGGCGTCGATCCCACATGGATAGCGCCTAAGCCGGATGCCATCATGAGCTTCTTCGACAACTTGGTGGAGGTGCCGAAGAACAAGGAGGAGATCAAGGGTCTCACCCGGGCCACCACTGATCGGGAGATTGCTTATATAGCTTCTCGGGTAGAAGAGGCCGCCGCAGCCGCAGCGGCAGGAGAGTTCGGGTTCACAGTTGAAGAGGCGGAGGCTGCGGAAGCGTCGTGCCAAGCAGAAGAGGCGGAGATCCGCAGGCTGCTTAAGCTTCCGCCCGACGAGCTCGCCGGGGTCCCCTCTCTGAGGTATGCTGGGATCCCCGGGATCGTGAGCGAGGCCGCCGCGAGGGGCGACGTTGCCGGAGGAAGCAGAGGTGCCGGAGGGAGCGGAGGCGCCGGAGGGAGCGGATGCACCGGAGGGAGCACGGCCGCAGGGCAGGGCGCTGGGCCCCGCGGGCCAGCCGAGGAGGAGGAGGAGGAGGACGCCGGGGCCGGCGAGGACTCCGGTGGGTCTCTGGGGCTCAACGACGACGCCTCTTCGTCATCGGAGACCTCCCCGCCTCGGGCAAGTCCCAGGCGATCTCCGCTGAAGCGCCTCCGCAAGGCGACGACGGCGACGAGGGCGCAGGCGCCCCGACAACAACCAGCTCGCCGGGCGGCGCGAGCTACCCGGGGGAGCCAAGCCGCGACGGGAGCGCCCGGCGCACCAACCGCGGCGGAGGCGCCCCGCACACAGGCTACGGCGGAGGCGCCCCGTACGTCAGCGCCAAGTGGAGGAGGGTCTTCTCAGAGCGGAGCGGCTGCTCCGCCTGCTCCCCGGGCCTCGGCGTCCACAGGGGCCGGGTCTTCGCAGCCCCCAGCCCCGGGGACCGCCAAGCGCCCGAGGGAGCCCTCTCCTCCTGCTCCTCGCGCGGACGCGCCTCAGGTGGAGTTCGACTTCTCCGCCCTGAGCGATGACGACGACGACGAGGAACAGGAGTAAGAACTTGTATTCTGTATCTTCTTCAATTCCGTCTTGATTCTTTCGTTGATGATTCTGATCTTTCTTCTTGCTTTGATTTCAGGACCCTGGCCCAGCGAGCGGCAAAGAAGGCCAAGGTTCCCGTAGTCGAGGTCGAGGACGACTCGCCCGTCGCGGCGACAGGGGACGCGCCGGCGACGAGCTTGCCGGACCCAAGCGCTGCTCCGAGGAGCAGCCCCCAGCGCAGCCCCCAGCGTAAGTCTGGGCTTGATCCTTCCACTCGTCGGGCGCGCTTGAGGATTTTGTCTTGTACTAACATCTTGTTGTTTTTGTTTTGTCTTGATTGTCTGGTGCAGAGGTGGAGCCGCAGCCACAGGGGCGCCCGGAGACCACTCCCGAGGGGCCGCAGGCCCCGCCGTCCCCGCCAAGGACGAACTCTCCGGCGAGGGAGAGCGCTCCGCCAAGGGCGGGTACTCCGCCAAGGGCGAGTACCCCGCCAAGGGCGAGCAGCACGGCGAGGGTGACCACCCCGCCAAGGGAGAGCTCCCCGGCGAGGGAGCCTGTCGTCGACGAAGTCCGCCAAGGTAAGTCTTGTAACCTCGTCTTCTTGGACTTGTCTTTTTTGGATATTTGCTTGAATTTTCTCTTTTTCTTCTTCTTCTAGATCCCCCTCCCCCAGAGCAGATGGAGACGGAGATCGTCGTCGAGGAGGAGGGCGCGCAGGGCGACGGCGGCAACGCCCCTGTCGTCGAGGACATGGCGGGAGCCGCCGAGCCTGCCGCGGAGGAGACTGCCCCGACCGCAGACGCAGCGGCCGGGGAGGGGGACGGCGACCGCACTGCCGGCCCGGAGGCAGCAGGAGCGTCGGGCGCTGCACCGGCCGCCGACCCCTCCGCCGGAAAGGAGCAGTCGGGCTTCTACCTTGAGGCTCCCAACGGCGTCTTCATCCAAGTGCCGTGGGGATCCTCGTCGCGAGCCCCCGAGGAGGGAGAGACCTTCGATGGGGAGGTTCTTGCCTCCGCGGGGCTGAAGATCGTCGAGGCGCCTGGCGGGAGCGACGAGCCCGAGGAGGAGAAGTTGCTCCACCGGCTCCTGGCCCTTTACCGGGCCAGGCAGGCGAAGCTCGAGTCTCGGGAAGCCCTCACCGCCAAGGCCGCAGCTGATATGGAGAAACGCGCCGCGGAGCTCCGAGCCGCCAACCAGGCGGCCCTCCGCGACTTGGCGGAGGAGCGCGAGAGGCTTGCTGGGGAGTACCAGGAGTGGCTCCTGGAGAAGGCCGAAGCCGAGGAGCAGCAGCGACTCGCCGGAGAAGCGCTGTCCCAGCGAGAAGGGGTGCTCACCCAGCGGAAAGTCGACCTCGACTCTCACGAGGAAGACCTTGCCGCCCGGGAGCAGGCCCTTGGCGGGGAGCTGAAAGAAGCAAAGGCCGCCGCAGCCACCGCGGAGACCGCCAAGAAGGACCTCGAGGCTAAGGTGGCGCAGCTGGAGGAGTACCTGAAGGCGAGCACGGATAGGGTCACCGCGCTTAACATAGAGCGCGAGAAGGACGCCCACACTAACTCTGAGCTCCAGGTACGCCTTTCCAAGCAAGGCGACGAGCTGAAGGCCGCCAAGGACTCGATTGCAGATCTGGAGCTGAAGGTCTCCACGCTGAAGGACTCGCTCGACGCCCTCCGGGACCGCGAAACCAAACTGAAGGACGAGCTCCGCAAAGAGCGAGGCCTGGTGGAGAGTGCCACCACAGCAGCCAACAACTTCCGCCAGACCGTCGAGGTATGGACTGAAGATCTGGTGGCTTCTGCAGCTAGCATCGACAAGGAGCTGATGGCGCTGAGGGTTGAGCATCTCATATACTCTCCGGATCCAAACCTCCCCCACAGCGCCAAGCTCAGTCTCTTCTTCAGAGGGATCGTGCCGGCTCTCGCAAATCTACAGAAGAAGCTCCCCGCGCAACTGGCCGAGGAGTCACGCCAGCTCTGCGCGGGAACTTTGGAGCGCGTTCTGACGAAGATAGTGTACCGCAATCCTGGTATAAACCTCGTCAACGTTCTCCGCAGCTTGCCGGCCGACGCGGATATGGAGGCGCTGAAGGCGCAGGTCGCCCACATTATTGCCAAGGTGAACAAGATCTCTAGGGTTGAAGGCGACCGCGTAGATTAGGCCTCTTCCTTTTTATTTCCTTTGTTACTGCAAAGTGCGCCATGTACACGAATCTGTTAGTGATTGCGACAAGTTATCCCTTGTAAGATATTATCTTATTTTGATCAATTGATGCGGTGCTATCTTCCTTGCTTCGGTCCTTTACTTTGTATGTTTTCAACCCTACACTTCTAGGGAACTTGCCGGCAAGGGGCCCTTGCCGCGAGCGCTGAGCACTGGACTCCGAGCAGCCTGCTGGCCAAGGTCTTACCGGCAAGCAACCTTGCCGCGACTAGTCGCAACACACTTAGCTTGTTGAGTGAACTCGAAAACGAAGCAAGGGCGCGACACTTGTCGCAGCTCACTTAAGTCGTTGAGCGTACTCGAAAACAAGATAAGGGTGCGGCTAGCCACGGGTAGGTTCCTCCGCGCACAGGTTTTCCATACAAAATGTGGTTGTTCAAGGAAGATGACTAAAAATTTAAAAATTTGAACTGCTCAAATTCTGATAACTTAGCTTTCATATATTGCTTGCTTCTCCGACAAGGCTTCTCTTTCTTGAACAGCACTTGGTTCATCCTCCATCTCCTTCCCCCCCGGCAAACATGTGCGCGAGGAACGTTCCTTCTGTTTAAGAGGGAAAGAAAAAGAGGAGGGAAAACAAGTATATGGCCTTTCGGCGTGCTAATGCTTACCGGATACGTGTGTTGCACAAGATGCCAATTAATGCATGCAAATAACAAAGAAGAGCATGGAAAAGGCAAATAGCGCAAAACACAAAAGCTTTACTGATGCACGGGGTCTGTGCCCGGCTTTGTACAAAGGGTTACATGCAGCAGCGGCAAGGCTTGTACAAAAGGTGGTTGCCGGAGCGAATCACGACAACCGCGCCTTATGGGTGAAACTTACGAAGATGCTCTATGTTCCAGGAGTTGCTCACCGGTAAGCCTTCTTCGGTCTCAAGGCGGACAGCGCCGGGCCTTGTGACTTGTCTCACCCGATAAGGGCCTTCCCACTTCGGCATCAACTTGTTGGAATTCTTGGCGGACTGAACACGCCGAAGAACAAGGTCGCCTTCCTCGAGACTCCTGGCCTTAACCTTGCGGCTATGATAGCGGCGCAAGGCTTGCTGGTATCGAGCAGCTCGTACAGCAGCCTGGAGACGTTCCTCCTCGAGGAGCAATGCATCATCTTGTCGCAGTTGCTCTTGCTCGAGCTCATCATAAGCGAGCACCCGAGGAGATCCGTATGCGAGTTCCGTGGGGAGAACTGCCTCTGCTCCATAGACTAGAGCAAAGGGTGTCTGTCCGGTGGCTCGACTTGGTGTCGTTCTGATCGACCAAAGAGCCGCCGGTAACTCCTCTATCCAGTTTCTTCCGCACTTGCGCAGCCTGTCAAAGGTCCTTGTCTTGAGTCCGCGCAGCACTTCAGCGTTTGCCCTCTCCGCTTGACCGTTGCTCCTCGGGTGAGCAACAGAAGCGAAGCAGACCTTGGCGCCAAGGTCTTGGACGTATTGCATGAAGGTGCGACTAGTGAATTGTGTGCCGTTGTCGGTGATGATCCTGTTAGGGATTCTGAAACGGCAAACAATCGACCTGAAGAACCTGACCGCTGACTGTGCTGTCACCTTTCTCACCGGTTCCACTTCTGGCCACTTTGTGAACTTGTCGATTGCGACGTACAAGTACTCAAAGCCCCCGACAGCACAGGGGAAGGGGCCGAGGATATCGAGCCCCCAGACCGAGAAGGGCCAGGACAAAGGGATCGTCTGGAGAGCTTGAGCTGGCTGATGAATTTGTTTTGCATGGAACTGGCACGCTTCACACTTGGTTACTAGTGCAGTTGCATCTTGGAGGGCTTCTTGCCAAAAGAACCCTTGCCGGAAAGCCTTCCCGGCAAGTGCCCTTGCGCCAATGTGGTGGCCGCATATGCCTCCGTGTATTTCCGCCAACAGCTTCTGTCCATCTTCCCTGGAGATGCACTTCAACCTGACACCATTGAGTCTTCTTCTGTACAGCTCGTTATCCACGAACTGGTACATACTTGACTGCCTGGTTATCTTCTCTATCTCTTCTGGGTCGTCGGGAAGTTCTCCAGTTTGCAGAAAACGAACGATCTGCTGTGCCCATGCCGGAGCACGAGGCTCAACGGAAAGGACTAAAGGCATGAGGGCCGCTGCGGGAACCTCAGCTTCTACGGCAAGAACCTCTGGTTCTGCCGGAGCTGATGGTCCCCCGGCAAGCTCGCCGGGGCGAGGCTTGTCGGGAACGCTTGCTTCAACTGTACAAACCCTAGGATCTGCAGGAGCAAACTGTTCCTCAGCGTTCTGATCGTTGATCTTGGGGACCTTGGCGGCGGCCTCGGGGAGATCCGCCGGCAGGTAGTCGCCGGAGACCAACTTTCTTTTCTTACTTTGCCCAATTGATGGTGTAACGGATGGCTGAGTCAGCTTGAGCAGGAAGGTCCCTGGTTCCACAGGTAACTTCATCGCAGCACACTTTGAAAGGCCATCTGCAATGTCATTCTGAGCTCTTGGAACGTGCTCCATTTGCAGACCTTCAAAGTGTTCTTCAAGCTTCCTCACTTCATCTACATAAGCTTCCATCAAAGGGCTCTGGTAATTCTTGTTGACTTGTCGGACCACCAACTGAGAATCTCCCCGCACAATCAGCTTCCTGATCCCAAGTTCAGCTGCAATTCTGAGGCCGGCAAGCAGACCTTCATACTCAGCAGTATTGTTTGTCGCTTGTTCCCTGGGAAAGTGCATCTGGATAACATACTTGAGGTGTTCTCCGGTGGGCGCGATGAGTACTACGCCGGCACCGGCGCCTTGCAGCGAGAAGGCACCATCAAAGTACATCACCCATTCACTTGTCGCTTCTTGTACGGGTACACTTGTTTCTGGAACTTCCTCATCGGGTGTTGGGGTCCATTCAGCTATGAATTCTGCCAAAGCTCGGCTCTGTATAGTTGAGGTACTCTCAAACTTGAGACCAAAGCTTGACAGCTCAAGTGCCCACTCGACGATCCTGCCAGTTGCTTCTGGGTTGTGCAATATCCTCTTCAACGGAAAGCGAGTGACCACTGTTATCTCATGTGCTTGGAAATAATGGCGCAGCTTTCTCGAGGCCATGAGGAGGCCGAAAAGCAACTTTTGCACCCCAGAGTATCTTGATCTAGCCCCTTGTAAAAGAGAGCTTACAAAATACACTGGGCGCTGCACCATCTTCTTCTGCACTTCTCCTTGCTCCTGTGCAAAGTTGTCCTTGTTGGGGCCAGAGCTTGTCGGAGCAGCCCCCTGCTTGTCGCTGGATTCGCTTGCCGGTGGTGTAGACTCCTCGTCGGCCTCCCTCTCCGCTACTAACGCAGCACTAACCACTTGATTGGTTGCTGCTAAGTACAGCAGCAACTTCTCTTGTGGCCTAGGTGCGACAAGTATTGGAGCGGAGGATAGGTATCGTTTCAAGTCTTGCAGCGCTGCCTCCGCATCCGGAGTCCATTTCATAGGACCTGCCTTCTTCAAGATCTTGAAGAAAGGTAGGGCGCGTTCTGCAGACTTCGAAATGAACCTACTGAGGGCAGCCACACAACCTGCAAGCCTCCTGACATCCTTGACGCGCTTCGGGGCTTCTATCTGCTCGATGGCTTTAATCTTGTCGGGGTTGGCTTCAATCCCCCTTTGTGACACAAAGAACCCGAGAAGCTTGCCGGAGGGGACTCCAAAGACGCACTTCTCGGGGTTCAACTTAAGTTGGATCTTGCGCAGATTCTCAAATGTCTCTTCCAAATCTTGGATCAGTGTATCCTTGCTCTTGCTCTTGACCACGATATCATCCATGTAAGCCTCTACATTTCTGTGGATCTGTGGCTCAAAAGCGGTGTATACTACCCTTGCAAAGGTTGAGCCTGCATTCTTCAATCCAAAGGGCATGCGTATGAAGCAATATGTGCCACATGGAGTGATAAATGCAGTCTTCTCTTCATCTTCTTTGGCCATGAAAATCTGGTGGTAGCCTGAATATGCATCAAGAAAAGAGAGCAGCTCACATCCAGCAGTGGAGTCAACAATCTGATCAATGCGCGGCAAGGGAAATGGATCCTTGGGACATGCTTTATTCACATCGGTGAAGTCTATACACAGTCTCCACTTCCCGTTGGCCTTGCGCACGACGACTGGGTTCGCTAACCACGTCGGATGGATCACGCCTCTAACTAGGCCTGCTGCTTCTAGCTTTTTGATCTCTTCGGCGATGAATTCTTGGCGCTCCACAGCTTGCTTCCTGACCTTCTGCTTGACGGGCCGCGCATGAGGACAAACAGCAAGCTTGTGCTCAATTACCTTCCTGGGAACACCGGGGATGTCAGATGGTTGCCAGGCAAACACATCGACATTCGCCCGCGGGAAGGCAACGAGCGCGCTTTCCTATTTGCTGTCAAGTGTGGCACTGATGGTGAAGGTACCACCAGTGCCGTCCTCCTTGGCGGACACCTTCTTGGTTGCCGGTGGAGCGGCCATCCCCTTCTTGCACTTGCCGGTGGAGCTCGATGGAACGTCCTCGACGGCAGCGCAGCACTCCGAAGAGGTGCGGTTGCCGGAGTGGGTCCCAGAGCACTTGCCGGACTTGGTCTTGGTCTTCTTCCCCCCGGGAGCTTCAGCGGCAAGTGTGTCCTTCTCCGCTGCGGCTGCTGCGTCCCGGTATATCTTGCCGGCGCAGATAAGCGCGTCCTTCTTGTCGCCATGGACAGTGATGACGCTTATCGGCCCCGGCATCTTGAGTACGTTGTAGGCGTAGTGGGAAGCTGCCATGAACTTGGCGAGGGCAGGACGTCCAAGTATCCCATTGTATGGCAATGGGATATCGGCAACATCGAAGGTTATCCTCTCCGTCCTGAAGTTCAGCTCCCCGCCAAAGGTCACTGGCAGAGTAATCTTCCCCTTGGGCTTGCTCCTCCCCGGGTTTATTCCTTGGAACGAACCGGTCTCTTCGAGCTCGCCATCTGGGATTTGGAGTTTCTTGATCACAGCGGAGGAGATCAAGTTCAGCCCGGCCCCGCCGTCAACCAACATTTTGGTGACCTTGAGGTTGCGGATGGTGGGTGAGACCAGCATCGGCAAGCACCCGACCGCAGTGGTGCGGTCAGGGTGGTCCTCAAGATCAAAAATGATGGGCGTGCTGGACCATTTGAGGAGCCAGCGCGACTCCACGGGCGGCTCTGCTGCATTTACTTCCCGCACCCACTGCTTGAGTTGGCGGTGGGAAGTATGCAGAGAGGCGCCGCCGTCGACGCACAGGACTTCCGTGGCCTTCTGGAACTCCTGCTCGCTGTTATCTTCTTCCTCCATGTCATCGTCGTCGTCTTCTTCATCCTTGTCGCGGCCCCGGGGAGGTCGGTCACCTTGCCGCTGCTTGGCCTTGCCGCGGCGTCCTCCCCGGCCATTGAATGGCCGCTTCTTGCTTGGCTCTCCTCCGCCACCTTGGGCCTTCTCCTTGTCGCGCCTCTCGTACTCAGCTTTCTGCTGCTCGACGAGGTATTCGACGCGTTTGCAGTTGGAGAGGTCGTGGCCCTTGGTGCGGTGGATCTTGCAGTATTGCTTGTCGGAGCCGTCCTGCTTGTCGGCTACCGCTACAGGGGCAGGCTCCTTGCCGGAGCCGCCAGCCTGTGCTTGCTTGGCGGGAGCCTCCTTGCCGGACTTCTCGACGGCAAGCACTTCCATCTTGTTCTTTCTTCTATTGTTCCGCCGCCGGCTCTTCTTTACCGGGGCGGCATCCTCGCTGTCGCTTCCCCCTGCGCCAGCATCCTCCCCGGGGAGTCTCCTCCCCTCTTCGGCGCGCGCGCACTTATCAGCTAGAGCGTAGAGCTCGCTGACATCCCGTATCTTGGTCATGGCCATCTCCTCACGCATGCGGCGGTTACGCACGTTCTGGTGGAACGCGCTGATAACCGCAGCAGGGTGGACGTCGGGGATGTTGTGCTGCACGCGGCTGAAACGCTGGATGTACTTGCGCAGAGGTTCTCCTTCCTTCTGGGCCAAGATGTGGAGATCGCTCTCCTGGCCGTGGGGTTTGTGGCCGCCCGTGAAGGCGCCAACAAACTGGTGGCAAAGATCTGCCCAAGAAGAGATGGAGCCTTCCGGCAAGTGCATAAGCCAAGAACGGACATTTGGCTTAAGCACCAGCGGGAAGTAGTTCGCCAGTATCTTCTCGTCGCGCCTCCCGGCAGCCTGCACCGCGATGGTGTAAATGCTGAGGAATTCCGAGGGGTACGTCTTGCCGTCGTACTTCTCCGGTACGTCGGGCTTGAAGTTCTTCATGCTGGGCCACTGGACACGCCGCAGCTCACGGGTAAACGCAGGGCAACCTGCCGCGTACGGCAAGTCGCCTGGCTCACCGGGCGCGTGTGTGTCAACAGCGGTCCCAGCCCGCTGATCTGATTGTCGCCGAGCTTCTCGGCGGCGCTCGATTGTAGTCCGAGCGTCTTCTTGTCGCCGGTCGTCAAGGACTTGGCGCTGGTCCCGACGAGCCCACGGATCCGACGACGCCGTGGAGTCGTCGTCGACGTTGATCCGGCGGGGCGGCGTCTTCTGCTTCCGCGGCGGGGAGTGCACAGTGGTTGCACCCCCGGCGGTCTTGTCGCCGTCGGCCTTCGTCTTCTCGACTTGCCGCGGCCGCGACGTCGCCGGCTGCTGCGGCGTGTCGTTATTGGCGAAGGCGATCAGGCTCTGGATGGTTGCCCTCCAGTCTTCGGCCTTGTCTGCCGCTGGAGGGAAGTCGAGGAGTAGTTGCGCTCTTGCGAGTGCTTCTGCTGGTGAGGAGGGGAGCGGGGGCGAGCGGTGCGAGGAGCGGGATATGCTCGGACTCCTAACGGGGTTAGAAGGAGCAGTTTCCCGCCCCGGTGACCGCACCTTGCTCGTGCCCGGACGGTGGTCCGGGGCGTCCCGCGATCCTCCGGTTTGCCCTTGCCCCAGCAAGCGGATGGTACCTCCTGTACCACGGCGTTGCTGGGTCGTCGTTTGCTGAGATGGACGTGGCGCGTCCACGGAGACCGAGGCTCGGTCGTCCATCTTGTCCTTGGATTTGGTGGTGCCACGAGTTTCCTCGCCGGCGACCACCCTTCCGCCGACGTCTCCTCCACCCACCGTTGGTTCCGGTGGCAGCGGATGAGACGCAGACGGGCCTGCGACCTCCGAAGCTTTCTTCTTCGGGGCCATGTCGCTGTCGCTGATGAAGTTGATGAAATTGGAGAGGTTGATGAAGAATGCGCCCGCGTGAATGCCGGATCAGGTTCGCACAACCTCGACGCCCCCTACCTGGCGCGCCAAAGATGTCGGGGGAAACTGTCCACCACGAGCACCTATGGGACCGGAGCCCCTTGTTCGTGCGGTAAGGGGGCGGAGGGAGCACAAAGAGCAGATCGTAGAGCTCACGCAGGCAGTTTACCCAGGTTCGGGCCGCGATGGACACGTAAAACCCTACTCCTGCTTAGTTAGTATTGAGTTGGAGAGCTCGGGAGCTTGAAGAACTAGCTACACCGAGCGAATGAGCGATCTAGGTTCCGAACCCTTTCTACGTTGTGCATGGGCCTCCTTTTATAGCTCAAGGGGTCACCGACAGGTGTCAACGTAGGAGAAGGGGTAAAAACGTAACTTTGGTGGTAGTTGTAACAGTGCGGGAACAGTGGATGAACAGTGGATGAACAGTGGTCATCACCTACTTTGACAGTGGGGGACAAGAGCATTAAATGCCCGTCGCCGTCGACCCCAAAAGCGCCCGCCCTTGCGTCTCCGTTTGCCACGGCGATAGCTTTATCGCCGTGGAGTGCCACCGTGTCCCCCAGGCTGCACAGCCATCCGCCACGCGTCCCTGGAATGGCCCCAGGGCAACGCGTGGACCGATGAGCTGGAGCGCGGGCACACAGCGCAGACTCTCCCCGGCAAGCACCTTGCCGGGGCCTTGACCTTGCCGGGCCCTGGAGCTTGCCGCTCCCCGGGCCCTGCCGGGGCGCACGTTGCGCCGAGGCATGTCTTCTGAGGTGTAATCTTCTGGTCTTCCTGGCAAGCTCCTCTTGCCAGGGTCTTGAGTTAATGATGAAATCTTGAGCCTGGGACGGCCTTCCCGGCAAGCTCCACTTGCCGGGGCCTTGATCTTCTGTCTTGTATACTTTGTTTTTGAATGGCTTCATATGGATCAGAAAGGTCTCCGGCGAGCACGTGGTAAGCCCTACCGCGGGAAGCTGCTACTGCCCGTGCACAAGTTGGGGTACTGAGGTACCCCTACCTTAGTACACCGACATAATAGGAGCAATCGGAGTGCTAATAAAATCATTGTTGTTGGTATTGGAGAAGTCACACAATTTGGTATTGTTCTGAGCCATAGTGACAAGCAAGCAATCCAACACACACAAGCAAACAAGAAGCAAGCGAACGATAAACACTCGACGGAAGAAGGGCAAATAAAATGGCTAGGGTGAAGTGTGGGAGAGGAAAACGAGAGGCAAATAAATGTAATGCCACGGATAAGGGTTTGTGATAGGTACTTGGTATATGACTTTTGCGTAAGCCTCCCCGGCAACGGCGCCAGAAATTCTTCTTGCTACTTCTCGAGCTTGCGTTGTATTCCCTCGAAGAGGAAAGGGAGATGCAGCACAATAGCATAAGTATTTCCCACAGTTTTTGAGAACCAAGGTATCAATCCAATAGGAGACCACGCACGAGTCCCTCGCACCTGCACAAACAAATAAGAACTTCGCAGCCAACGCGATAAGGGGTTGTTAATCCCTTTACGGTCAGTAACGATAGTGTGATCTGATAGAGATGATAGTTTATATTTTTGGTATTTTTGGTTTATAAGAACAACAAATAAAAGCAATAAAAGTAAAGTAGATGTAGATTGATATGTTGAGAATATACCCAGGGGCCATAGTGTTCTCTAGTGGCTTCTCTCATGATAGCGATATTCTACGGCGGGTAAACAAATTGTTGTCGAGCAATTGATAGAAAAGCGAATAATTATGAGACTATCTAGGCATGATCATTGTATATAGGCATCACGTCCAAGACAAGTAGACCGACTCCTGCCTGCATCTACTACTATTACTCCACACATTGACCGCTATCCAGCATGCATCTAGTGTATTGAGATCATAAGAACAGTGTAACGCCTTAAGCAAGATGACATGATGTACATGGATAAACTCAAGCAATATGATATAAACCCCATCTTTTTATCCTCGATGGCAACAATACAATATGTGCCTTGCTACCCCTACTATCACTGGGAAAGGACACCGCAAGATTCAACCCAAAGCCAAGCACTTCTCCCATTGCAAGAACTATAGATCTAGTAGGCCAAACCAAACCAATAATTCGAAGAGACTTGCAAGGATATTATGAGCACACATAAAAAGTTCAGAGAAGAACCAAATATCTTTCATAGATAATCTTGATCATAAACTCACAATTCATGGGATCCGTCTACATCATGTCATCTTGCTTAAGGCGTTACTCTGTTCTTACGAACTTAATACTCTAGATGCATGCTGGATAGCGGTCGATGTGTGGAGTAATAGTAGTAGATGCAAAATCGTTTCGGTCTACTTGTCTCGGATGTGATGCCTATATATAATGATCATGCCTAGATAGTCTCATAATTATTCGTTTTTCTATCAATTCCTCGATAGTAATTTGTTCACCCGCCGTAGAATACCACTATCATGAGAGAAGCCACTAGAGAAAACTAAGGCCCCCGGGTCTATTCTCAACATATCAATCTAAAATCTACTTTACTTTTCCGCTTTTACTTTCTGTTCTTATAAACAAAAATACCAAAAATATAAACTATCATCTCTATCAGATCTCACTTTCATAAGTGGCCATAAAGGGATTGACAACCCCTTATTGCGTTGGCTGCGAAGTTCTTATTTGTTTGTGCAGGTGCGAGGGACTCACGCGTGGTCTCCTACTGGATTGATACCTTGGTTCTCAAAAACTGAGGGAAATACTTACGCTACTGTGCTGCATCACCCTTTCCTCTTCGAGGGAATACAACGCAAGCTCGAGAAGTAGCAAGAAGAATTTCTGGCGCCTTTGTCGGGGAGGCTTACGCGAAAGTCATATACCAAGTACCTATCACAAACCCTTATCCTTCGCATTACATTTTTTGCCTCTCGTTTTCCTCTCCCCCACTTCACCCTTGCCATTTTATTTGCCCTTCTTTTTGTCGTGTGTTTACCGCTCGCTTGCTTCTTGTTTGCTTGTGTGTTGGATTGCTTGCTTGTCACTATGGCTCAGAACAATACCAAATTGTGTGACTTCTCCAATACCAACAATAATGATTTTATTAGCACTCCGATTGCTCCTATCACCGATGCTGAATCTTGTGAGATCAATGCTGCTCTGTTGAATCTTTTCATGAAAGATCAATTTTCCGGCCTTCCTAGTGAAGATGCCGCTACCCATCTAAACAACTTTGTTGATTTGTGTGATATGCAAAAGAAAAGGGATACGGATAACGATGTTGTTAAATACAAGGTATTTCCGTTTTCACTTAGAGATCGTGCTAAAACTTGGTTTTCCTCTTTGCCTAGAAATAGTATTGATTCGTGGAATAAGTGCAAAGATGTTTTTATCTCTAAGTATTTCCCTCCTGCTAAGATCATCTCTCTTAGAAATGATATTATGAATTTTAAGCAACTAGATCATGAGCATGTTTCACAAGCTTGGGAGAGAATGAAATTAATGATACGTAATTGTCGTACACATGGTTTGAACTTATGGATGATTATTCAAAACTTTTATGCTGGCTTGAATTGTGCTTCTAGAAATCTTTTAGACTCGGCCACAGGAGGCACTTTCATGGAAACTACCTTAGGAGAAGCTACCAAACTCCTAGATAATATTATGGTTAATTATTCTCAATGGCACACTGAAAGATGTACTAGTGAAAAGGTACATGCTATTGAAGAGATTAGTGTTTTGAGTGGAAAGATGGATGAACTTATGAAATTATTTGCTGCTAAGAGTGCTTCTTTTGATCCTAATGATATGCCTTTATCCACGTTGATTGAAAATAATAATGAATCTTTGGATGTGAATTTTGTTGGTAGGAATAATTTTGGTAACAATGCTTATAGAGGAAACTTTAATCCTAGGCCTTTTCCTAGTAAATCCTCTAATAATTATGGTAATTCCTACAACAACTCTTATGGAAATATGCCTTCTGAATTTGAAACTAGTGTTAAGGAGTTTATGAATTCGCAAAAGAATTTCAATGCTTTGCTTGATGAAAAATTGCTTAAGATTGATGAATTGGCTAGAAGTGTAGATAGAATTACTCTTGATGTTGATTCTTTGAAACTTAGATCTATTCCACCTAAGCATGATATCAATGAGTCTCTCAAAGCTATGAGAATTTCCATTGATGAATGCAAAGAAAGAACCGCTAGGATGCATGCTAAAAGAGAGAATTATATAAAAGCGTGTTCTTCTAGTTATCATGAAAATAAAGTTGAAGATCTGAAAGTTATTGATGTGTATCCTATTAGATCCTTGTTTTCTAGTATGAATCTTGATAAATATGGGATTGGAGATGAGTCTACTTTAACTAAAAGGTGTCCCAATGATTCGGAGTTTTTAGATCTTGATGCTAAAATTGTTAAAAGTGGGAGTGAAGAGATTATAACTTTGCATAGTGATGAACCCACTACTTTGGATTTAAAAGGATTCAATTATGATAATTGCTCTTTGATTGATTGTATTTCCTTGTTGCAATCCGTAGTAAACTCTCTGCATGCTTATAGTCAAAATAAAGCTGTTACCAAACACATAGTTGATGCTTTGATGCAATCTTATGAAGAAAAACTTGAATTGGAAGTTTCTATCCCTAGAAAGCTTTATGATGAGTGGGAACCTACTATTATAATTAAAATTAAAGATCATGAGTGCTTTGCTTTGTGTGATTTGGGTGCAAGTGTCTCCACTATCCCAAAAACATTGTGTGATTTGCTAGGTTTCCATGAGCTTGATGATTGTTCTTTAAATTTGCATCTTGCGGATTCCACTATTAAGAAACCTATGGGAAGGATTAAGGATGTTCGTATTGTTGCCAATAGGAATTATGTGCCCGTAAATTTCATTGTTCTTGATATAGATTGCAATCCTTCATGTCCTATTATTCTTGGTAGACCTTTCCTTAGAACGATTGGTGCAATTATTGAAATGAAGGAAGGAAATATTAGATTCCAATTTACGTTAAGGAAAGGCATGGAACACTTTCCTAGACAGAAAATCAAATTACCATATGAATCTATCATGAGAGCCACTTATGGATTGCCTTCCAAAGATGGCAATGCCTAGATTTATCTTGTATCGTGCCTAGCTAGGGGCGTAAAACGATTGCGCTTGTTGGGAGGCAACTCAATTTTATATATTTTTTTGGTTTCGTTGCTGTTAGGGAATAAATATTGCATCTAGCCTCTGATTAGATGTGGTTTCATGTTTCGTTTAGTGTTTGTGCCAAGTAGAACCTTTGGGAAGACTTGGTGAAGTTTATATGATCGTGCTGTGAAAAACAGAATCGTTAGCGCTCGCTAGAATGGTCACCAGATTTTACTGGAGCATGCTATTTAGTTGATTCTTTTTGAAGATGATTAATAGACAAATTCCTCACGTTTACCAATTTATTTAAATTTTTGGAGTTACAGAAGTATGCAAAAGTTACATATTACTACAGATTGTTCTGTTTTTGACAGATTCTGTTTTTCGTGTGTTGTTCGCTTATTTTGATGAATCTATGAGTAGTATTGGAGGATATGAATCATAGAGAAGTTGGAATACAGTAGGTTTAACACGATTACAAACAAAGAATGAGTTCATTACAATACCTTTGAGTAGTGGTTTGTTTTCTTATACTAACGGAGCTCACGAGATTTTTTTTCTATGTTTTGTGTTGTGAAGTTTTCAAGTTTTGAGTATTGCTTTGATGGACTATGGAACAAAGAGTGGCAAGAGCCTAAGCTTGGGGATTACCAAGGCACCCCAAGGTAAAATTCAAGGACAACCAAAAGCCTAAGCTTGGGGATGCCCCGGGAAGGCATCCCCTCTTTCGTCTTCATCTATCGGTAACTATACTCAGAACTATATTTTAATTCACCACATGATATGTGTTTTACTTGGAGCGTCATGTATCATTTGAGTCTTTGTTTGTTAGTTTGCCACAATCATCCTTGCTGGACACACCTTCTTGAGAGAGATAAATATGGCCTAGGAATTGTTAGAACACTCTATGTGCTTCACTTATATCTTTTGAGTTGAATAGTTTTGCTCTAGTGTTTCACTTATATCTTTTAGAGCACGGTGGTGATTATATTTTAAAGAAATTGTTGATCTCTCATGCTTCACTTATATCCTTTTGAGAGTCTATTAAAACACCATGGTAATGTGCTTTAGCTATAAAACTAGCCTTCACATGATAGGCATCCAAGATGAACGCAGTAAAAACTTTCATACTAAGTGCATTGAATATGATGAGAAGTTGGATGCTTGATAATTGTTTTGAGATATGAGGATAGTGATATTAGAGTCATGCTAGTGGAGTTATTATGAAATTGAGAAATACTTGTGTTAAAGTTAGTGATTCTCGTAGCATGCACGTATGGTGAACCGCTATGTGACGAAGTTAGAGCATGAGGTATTTGTAGAGTGTCATCCTTTGTGTGGAGGTCGGGGGCGCGTGATGGTTAACTCCTACCAACCTCCCCCCTAGGAGCATCCGTTGATTGCTTTGTTTTGATGACTCGTAAATTTTTACGATACGTATATGAGTTCTTTTGACTAATGTTGAGTCTATGGATTATACGCACTCTCACCCTTCCACCATTGCTAGCCTCTCTTGTACCGCGCAACTTTCGCCAGTACCATACACCCACTATATATCCTTTGTCAAAATAGCCACCATATATCTTCCTCAAAACAGCCACCATACCTACCTATCATGGCATTTCCATAGCCATTCCAAGATATATTTCCATGCAACTTTCCACCGTTCCGTTCATATGACACGCTTCATATTGTCATATTGCCATGCATGATCATGTAGTTGATATCGTATTTGTGGCAAAGCCACCATGCATATTTTTTCATACATGTCACTCTTGATTCATTGCATATCCCGGTACACCGCCGGAGGCATTCATATAGAGTCATACTTTGTTCTAGTATCGAGTTGCAATATCGAGTTGTAAATGAATATAAGTGTGATGATTATCATTATTAGAGCATTGTCCCATATGAGGAAAGGCTAAATAAAGAAAGCCCCTCCAAAAGAAAAAAAGAAGAAGAAGGAAAGGCCACAAAAAAAGGCCCAAAAAAAGAAAGAAAAAAAGGGACAATTGCTACTATCTTTTTCCACACTTGTGCTTCAAAGTAGCACCATGTTCTTCATGATAGAGAGTCTCATGTTTAGTCACTTTCATATACTAGTGGGAATTTTCATTATAGAACTTGGCTTGTATATTCCAACGATGGCCTTCCTCAAATGCCCTAGGTCTTCGTGAGCAAGCAAGTTGGATGCACACCCACTTAGTTTCTTTTGTTGAGCTTTCATACATTTTTAGCTCTAGTGCATCCGTTGCATGGCAATCCCTACTCACTCACATTGATATCTATTGATGGGCATCTCCATAGCCCGTTAATACGCCTAGTCGATGTGAGACTATCTCCCTCCTTTTTGTCTTCTCCACAACCACCACTCTATTCCACATAGTGTTATGTCCATGGCTCACGCTCATGTATTGCGTGAAAGTTGAAAGGTTTGAAAGAATAGAATTTGAAAACAAGTGCTTAGCTGAAACTGGGGTCGTGCATGATATGAATGTTTTGTGTGATGAAGAGGGAGCATAGCCAGACTATATGATTTTGTAGGGACAACTTTCTTTAGCCATAGTATTTTGAGAGGACATGATTGCTTTGTTAGTATGCTTGAAGTATTATTATTTCTTATGTCAATATAGACTTTTGTCTTGAATCTTTCAGATCTGAACTTTCATGCCACAATTAAGAGAACTAAATTGAAAATTATGTTGGTTAGCATTCGACATCAAAAATTCTGTTTTTATCATTTACCTACTCGAGGACGAGCATGAATTAAGCTTCGGGATGCTTGATACGTCTCCAACGTATCTATAATTTTTTATTGTTCCATGCTATTATTTATGATGTTTTTGATGTTTAATGGGCTTTGTTATACACTTTTATATTATTTTTGGGACTAACCTATTAACACAAAGGCCCAGTCCAGATTGCTGTTTTTTGCCTATTTCAGGGTTTTACAGAAAAGGAATATCAAATGGAGTCCAAATGGAATGAAACTTTGGGAGAGATATTTTTGGAGCAAAATACGCACGGGGGACTTGAGAACCACGGGATAGGGCACACGTCGCGTCCACGAGGGTGGGGCGCCCCCCCCCCTACGGGGCGCACCCCCCTGCCTCGTGGGTCCCACGTTTGTCCCCTCGTGCCCTCCTTCTTCCTATATATATATATATATATATATATATATATATATATATATATATATATATATCTACGTACCCTGAAACCATCTGAACAACAGAGAAAACCCTAGTTCCAGCGCCGCAACCTTCTGTTCCCATGAGTTCCCATCTTGGGGCATGTTCCGGAGCTCCGCCGAAGGGGGGATCTTCCACAGAGTGCTTCTACATCATCATCATCGCCTCACCATGAGTTGTGAGTAGTTTACCACAGACCTTCGGGTCCATAGCTAGTATCTAGATGGCTTCTTCTCTCTCTTTGGATCTCAATACCAAGTTCTCATCGGTCTTCGAGGAGATCTATTCGATGTAATCCATTTTTGCGGTGTGTTTGTCGAGATCCGATGAATTGTGGGTTTATGATCAAGATTATCTATGAGAAATATTTGGTTCTTTTTTGAACTCTTTACGTATGATTATAATATCCTTGCAAGTCTCTTCGAATTATTGGTTTGGTTTGACCTACTAGATCTATAGTTCTTGTAATGGGAGAAGTGCTTGGCTTTGGGTTCAATCTTGCGGTGTCCTTTCCCAGTGACAGTAGGGGCAGCAAGGCACATATTGTATTGTTGCCATCGAGGATAAAAAGATGGGGTTTATATCACTATGTTTGAGTTTATCCCTCTACATCAAGTCATCTTGCTTAAGGCGTTACTCTATTTTATGAACTTAATACTCTAGATGCATGCTGGATAGCGGTCGATGTGTGGAGTAATAGTAGTAGATGCAGAATCGTTTTAATCTACTTGTCTCGGACGTGATGCCTATATATAATGATCATGCCTAGATAGTCTCATAATTATTCGCTTTTCTATCAATTGCTCGACAGTAATTCGTTCACCCGCCGTAGAATACCGCTATCATGAGAGAAGCCACTAGAGAAAACTATGGCCCCTGGGTCTATTCTCAACATATCAATCTACAATCTACTTTACTTTTCCGCTTTTACTTTCTATTCATTTATCCAAAAATACCAAAAATATCAAACTATCATCTCTATCAGATCTCACTTTCGTAAGTGACCGTAAAGGGATTGACAACCCCTTATCGCGTTGGCTGCAAAGTTCTTATTTGTTTGTGCAGGTGTGAGGGACTCGCGCGTGGTCTCCTACTGGATTGATACCTTGGTTCTCAAAAACTGAGGGAAATACTTACGCTACCTTGCTGCATCACCCTTTCCTCTTCGAGGGAATACAACGCAAGCTCAAGAAGTAGCACTTACCTTCCTACGTTCCACACGTTCGGCTAAGAAGGTAAAGGGTGAACCCCGGCGATTGTACTTCTGGCTAGTCCAGTCAAGCACCTCAGGAGGAGAAAGCCGAAAACTGAATGTCATGGTAAGCGTGAACTGATCAGCGATCCGATGACAAGTATTAAACTCAAAAAATCATTGGCGATTTCTCCGTGTCACGCACAGGGTTCATCCTATCACAAACCACATGATTACAAAGGCATGCCTCGGCTCCCAAGTATATCACAAAGTATTGGGGGCTAGTCATTAGCCCCCGCCCTCAAGCTCCTATGGCTACGTGAAAGCAATAAAGCTGCATAGTCTGATTGTCTAGTCTCTCTCACGCACTAATGCCTTCAGGTATCGAGACGTCGGCTAAGGGTGAAATTGTGGAGACAAAACACCCCTCATGATATTTACTTGGGGGCTGAAGCCAACGACCGGTAACTTTTAGAATAAACAAACGGTCGCACATGAGTCAAAATAAAATTGTCGTATTTTAAAACATGCAAGCGTGCCACATTATAAAGCACAAGGTCTAGTTGACAACTTAATACACTCAGTTAATGATCACATCTTTTGAGCACTGGCCTTCTATCACCCGATCGAGCGCCATCCATAACCTGCGCGAAATATAGTTTGGTGGGGCGATGCTCTTTTCCGACCGGTGGGTGACCGGTGGCCATGTCCATTGGCTTGATCCTAGGCCGATGAACCATGGTCTTCGTGAAGGCCAGCCTAGCTCCTTCAAGGCATGTAGAACGCTACACGGCAGCAATCCGGGGCAACACATCACGCAGCTTCTGCACCAGGCCAAAGTAGCTGTCCAGAATAGGCTCTACGGGCCATAGCTGAACACAAAGATCCTTCAGGGCCAACTCGGCCATCCAATGCAGATCCATCAGCTGCTTCATCTGGTCACCGGGGAGCAGAGGGTGCTCGAGCGCATGGAACTCTGACAAGAAGAGCCACCGTTCGGAGTCCTCCTCTCGAATGGCATAGTGCTCCGCCGCAGCCACCACACTCTTCGGAAGCTCGGCGAAAATGTGTGCAAAGCGCCAGACCCGCGTCAGCAAGGCGAACCTATTGCCGCCAAAAATACTTTGCAGTAAGTATTTCTTACCATCTGCGATTTGCTTCACTTGGCGGAGCTCCTCCCGGACACCCCACACTTCTGTTCTGGCCTCTTGGAGCCCTTTGTCTACCTTGGACAGCTCAATGGACTGCTCTTTCTTCTTTTGCTCAAGGGCCTCACATTTCGTGACGGTGTCCTTGAGCTCCACATTCACTTCAGCCACTCGAGCCTCGTGCTTCTCACCGGCGGCCTTCACCGTCTCAAGTTCGGCCACCGCCTTTTTGACAGTCGCTTTCTTTTTGACCGCCTCGTCCTCGGCCTTCTTGAGCGCAGCCTTGAGGCCCTCAACCTAAGCAGCGGTAACTGCAGTCATAAAACATCATGTGCTCAGTATACAATCCGGAACATAGGTGTCCGACGATGTTAACTATGCCTTTTGATATGAGCTTACCTTGCGCCTCATCAAGCCATTTGTTGACGAGGTCAAGCTCTTCATCGAAGCATTTCAGCTTCCGATCCATCTCCTCCAGGGCAGCGACATTAGCAGCCGCAGCCAAGGACGATGCATGCGATATCAAATCAATCAGGACACTCTAAATACCGGCCTACGGATATTCGACCCTCTGTAAGGTTTTTGCAATCCTTAAAAAGTCTTGGGGGTTGTTATATATATGGCCTACTTAAACTCTGGCTAAAAAGTTAAATCCGCTCTATGGGGAAAAGAGAATTACTTGACTCACCTCGAAGCCTGTCAAAAGGCCCTCGACGGCATTGTTTAGAACAGCATGGACGGACCGAACACCTAGTAGAACCGCACTGATAACCCACAAGTGTAGGGGATCGTTTGTAGCCTTCTTCGATAAATAAGAGTGTCGAACCCAATGAGGAGCTAAAGGTAGAACAAATATTCCCTCAAGTTTTATCGACCATTGATATAACTCTACGCACACTTAACGTTTTCTTTAGCTAAAACAAGGATAAAACTAGAAGTACTTAGCGGAAATAAATTGCAAGACAATAAAAGTAGTGTAGTAGCAAGCTTTTTGTAACACAAGAGAATGATTTGTCCCTAGGCAATTGATAACAAGACCGGTGCTACCTCTTGAGCTTGCATTGGTTTTTCCCTTGAAGAGGAAAGGGTGATGCAACAAAGTAGCGTAAGTATTTCCCTTAGTTTGAGAACCAAGGTATCAATCCAGTAGGAGACAACGCGCAAGTCACCAAATACCTGCACAAACAATAAACAACTTGCACCCAACGCAATAAAGGGGTTGTCAATCCCTTCACGGTTACTTGCAAAAGTAAGATCTGATAGAGATAAATAAACAGTAAAGTAAATATTTTTGGTATTTTTGGTTTATAGATTGGAAAGTAAAATATTGCAAAATAGTAGATTGAAAACTTATATGATGGAAAATAGACCCGGGGGCCATAGGTTTCACTAGAGGCTTCTCTCAAGATAGAAAATATTACGGTGGGTGAACAAATTACTGCCAAGCAATTGATAGAAGAGCACATAATTATGACGATATCTAAGGAAATTATCATGAATATAGGCATCACGTTCGTGTCAAGTAGACCGACTCCTACCAGCATCTACTACTATTACTCCACACATCGACCGAAATGATTATGCATCTAGAGTATTAAGTTAATAAAGAATAGATTAACGCATTAAGTAATATGACAAGATGTAGCGGAATTGACTCAAAGAATATGATGTAAACCCCATCTTGTTATCCTTGATGGCAACAATACAATACATGTCTCGTCCCCTTCTGTCACTGGGTTAAAGCACCGCAAGATTGAACCGAAAGCAACGCACTTCTCCCATTGCAAGAAAAACCAATCTAGTTGGCCAAACCAAACCGATAGTTCGAAGAGAATTACTAAGATATTAAATCATGCATATAAGAATTCAGAGAAGATTCAAATAAGATTCATAGATAAGCTGATCATAAATCCACAATTCGTCGGATCTTGGCAAACACACCGCAAAAGAAGATTACATCGGATAGATCTCCAAGAACAATGAGGAGAACATGGTATTGAGAATCAAAGAGAGAGAAGAATCCATCTAGCTACTAGCTATGGACCTGTAGGTCTATGGTAAATTACTCACGCTTCATCGAAAGGGCAATAGGGTTGATGTAGATGCCCTCCATGGTCGAATCCCCCTCTGGCAGAGTACCAGAAAAGGCCTCCAGATGGGATCTCGTGGATGCAGAAAGTTACGACGGTGGAAAAGTGGTTTCGATGCCTCCCCTAGGGTTTCTGGAATATATGTGAATATATAGGTGGAAGAAATAGGTCGGTCGAGTCACGGGGCACCCACAAGGGTGGGGGCGCGCCCTACCCCCTGGGCGCGCCCTCCGTCCTTGTGGCCGCCTCGTGGCTCCCCTGACTTGCACCCCAAGTCCTCTGGATGTCTTTTGGTCCAAGAAAAATCATCATAAAGTTTCGTTCCGTTTGGACTCCGTTTGATATTCCTTTTCTGCGAAACTCAAAAATAAGGAAAAAACAGAAACTGGCACTAGGCTCTAGGTTAATAGGTTAGTCCCAAAAATAATATAAAATAGCATAATAATGCATATAAAACATCCAAAACAGATAATATAATAGCGTGGAACAATAAAAATTTATAGATACGTTGGAGATGTATCAACTGGTAATCATTTTTGTAATTATATATGAGGGAGAGGGATGAGCTAACACACTTTCCGTACTTGGATCATATGAACTTATGATTGGAACACTAGCAAGCATCCGCAACTACTAAAGATCATTAAGGTCATGAAACCCAACCATAGAATTAAGTATCAAGTCCTCTTTACTCCCACACGTCATACCCCGCTTACCCGGGTTTAAGCTTCTGTCACTCTTGCAACCCACCATAAGTGAACCATGAACATATTGCAACACCCTATAGAGGGGGGGCCTCAAATAGAATGCCTCTGCGTATTTAACATTGAATACTAGATGCCTCTTCATATTTAATACTCCTATCCTCAAATAGAATCATTAAACACGCCAACATATGCAAACATAACACCAATCTGCCAAACCAGTACAGTCTATAAAGAATGCAAGAGGATACATACTTCCCTAACTCAAACTTTTTTTGAAATTTTAACATGCTGTAGAAAATTTATCATAGCTTGTTGTGCAAAAAGTTTCAACGTTTTATCACATTCTGACTTTTCTCGAGAATTTTTGCAAGAGCGACAAACTTTCTGTTTTCAAACAGCAACATATAGACTTGCAAAATAAGCATGGTAAAGGCTATCCTTGACACTTTTATTGAAATAAATACAAAACATTATTCTAAATACCAGTAAGAAAATCCTAACAAAAGAAAGTGACGCTCCAAGCAAAACTCATATCATGTGACGAATAAAAATATAGCTTCAAGTGAGGTTACCCATAATGTTGGAGAAGAAAGAGGGGATGCCTTCCAGGGCATCCCCAAGCTTAGTTGCTTGGGTATTCCTTGAATATTCCGTTGGGGTGCCTTGGGCATCCCCAAGCTTAGGGTCTTGCCGCTCCTTATTCTCCTCATATCGACATCTCACCTAAAACTTGAAAACTTCAATCACACAAAACTTAACAAAACTTCGTGAGATGGGTTAGTATGATAAAATAAATCATTCACTTTGGGTACTGTCAAAGACAAGATTCATAACTGTTTCCACACAATGCCTACTGTAGCATATCATTTCTACAATTTATATTGATCAATGTAAGCCATAGAAACTAGAAAACAAGCAAACTATGCATTGAAAACAGAATCTGTCAAAAATAGAACAGTCTGTAATGATCTGGACAACCACCATACTTATTCAACTCTACAAATTCTGAAAAAATAGTAGCACGTGGAAAATTTGTATATTAATCTTCTGCAAAAAGAATCGACTCAAAATAACTCTTCTGTTAAAGATAAGAATTTTTTTCGTGAACACAAAAGTTTCTGTTTTTCAGCAAGATTAAATCTACTATCAGCCAACACGATCCTAAGGCTTTGCTTGGCACAAACCTTTATTCAAACCACAAAAACACATCTAAACAGAGGAATTAATGGTTAATTTATTGAAAACAGCAAGAAAACCAAAAGGCAAAAAGATACAAGTTGGGTTGCCTCCCAACGAGCACTATCGTTTTCCGCCCTTAGCTAGGCATGATGAGTTCAATGATGCTTGCATAAAAGTAAAGAATTGAAACACAAATATAGCATCATGAATCACATGGCAAGAACATTTAAGTCTAACCCACTTCCTATGCATAGGGATTTTGTGATCAAACAATTTATGGGAACAAGAATCAACTAGAATAGGAAGGCAAAATAAGCAATACTTCAAAACTTTCAAGACATAGAGAGGAAACTTGATATTATTGAGATAAGTAAATGCATATGTCTCTCTCTCATAATAATTTTCAGTAGCATCATGATTGAATTCCAAAATATAGCTATCACATAAAGCACTCTTTTCATGATGCATAAGCATATAAATTTTGCTATTCTCCACATAAGCAAATTTATTCTCATTAATTGTAGTGGGAGCAAACTCAACAAAATAACTATCATGGGATTGAAAATTAAAGTCATGATGACAAGTTCCATGGTTATCATTATTCCATTAGCATACATGTCATCACCGTAATCATCATAGATAGCAACTTTGTTATCATAGTAAATTGAAACATCCTCCAAAGTAGTGGATTCATCACTAAATAAAGTCATGACCTCTCCAAATCCACTTTTATCAATGTAATCATCATAAATAGGAGGCATGCTATCATCATAGTAATTGCGCACATCAAAACTTGGGGGACTGAAAATATCATATTCATCAAACATAGCATCCCCAAGCTTGTAGCTTTGCGTATCATTAGCATCATGGATATTTAAAGAATTCATACTAACAACATTGCAATCATGCTCATCATTCAAATATTTTGTGCCAAACATTTTATTGACTTCTTCTTCTAACAATTGAGCACAATTTTACGATCCATCATTTTCAAGAAAGATATTATAAAGATGATCAATAATATGATGCAACCTCAATTCCATTTTTGTATAGGTTTCTTTTACAAAACCAAACTAGTGATAAAACAAGAAACTAAAATATTCGATTGCAATATCTAAAGATATACGTTCATGCACTCACCTCCCCGGCAACGGTGCCACAAAAGAGCTTGATGTCTAACGCAACTTTATTTTTGTAGACACGTGTTGGGCCTCCAAGTGCAGAGGTTTGTAGGACAGTAGCAAATTTCCCTCAAGTGGATGACCTAAGGTTTATCAATCCGTGGGAGGCGTAGGATGAAGATGGTCTCTCTCAAACAACCCTGCAACCAAATAACAAAGAGTCTCTTGTGTCCCCAACACACCAAATACAATGGTAAATTGTATAGGTGCACTAGCTCGACGAAGAGATGGTGATACAAGTGTAATATGGATAGTAGATATTGATTTTTGTAATAGTAACAATAAAAATAGCAAGGTAGCAAGTAACAAAAGTGAGCACAACCGGTATTGCAATGCTTGAAACAAGGCCTAGGGTCCATACTTTCACTAGTGCAATCTCTCAACAATACTAATACAATTGGATCACATAACCATCCCTCAACGTGCGATGAAGAATCACTCCAAAGTTCCTATCTAGCGGAGAACATAAGATGAAATTGTTTGTAGCTATTCTTTCCGATCGATCTATCCAAGAGTCCGTACTAAAATAACACAGGTTATTCTTTCCGATTCATCTATCAAGAGTTCGTACTAAAATAATACCAAAACAAATTCATATTCATAATACTCAATCCAACACAAAGAACTTCAAAGAGTGCCCCAAGATTTCTACCGGAGAAACAAAGACAATAACGTGCATCAACCCCTATGCATAGATTACCCCAATGTCACCTCGGGAATCCGCGAGTTAAGTGCCAAAACATATATCAAGTGAATCAATACGATACCCCATTGTCACCACGAGTATTCAATTGCAAGACATATATCAAGTGTTCTCAAATCCATAAAAGTATTCAATCCGATAACAACGAAATCTCAAAGGGAAAAACTCAATTCATCACAACAAGATAGAGAAGGGAAAACACCATATGATCCGACTATATTAACAAAGCCCGCGATACATCAAGATTGTGCATCTCAAGAACACGAGAGAGAGAGATTAAATACATAGCTACTGGTACAAACCCTCGGCCCCAAGGGTGGACTACTCCCTCCTCATCATGATAGCCACCAGTGATGGTTTCCTGCTCCGACTGAGTGCCGGAAAGGACTCTAGATTGTATCTCGTGACCTACAGAGCCTTGCGGTGGTGGAACTTCTGATCTAGGTTCACCCCGAATGGTTCTGGAATATTTGGGAATTTATAGGGCGAAGAAGGGGTGCGGGAGGCCACCAAGGTGGTCACAACCCACCTGGGTGCGCTAGGGGGCCTGGCACGCCTTGGTGGGTTGTGCCCCCCTCGGGGCACCCCCGAGGTGTAGTTCTGGCCCATCCTGGGTGTTCTGGCCCATAAAAAATCTCCAAAAAGTTTTGCGGTGTTTGGACTCTGTTTGATATTGATTTCCTGCGATGTAAAAAACAAGCAGAAAATAGCAACTGGCACTGGGTCAATAGGTTAGTCCCAAAAATGGTGTAAAGTTGCTATAAAATGATTGTAAAACATCCAAGAATGATAATAAAACATCATGAATACTTCATAAATTATAGATACGTTGGAGACGTATCACCCCGCAGCCTTCCTGTTACCCCTGTGCATGACCCACCTATACAGTCTCTGCCTCACTGGTCGTTGCCGCCATCGAGGCTGCCCCCTTCCTTCACGCAGTCGGCCTTCACTAGCTCCGCCTCTAAGGGTGCCGCGGCCTCACCGAGGCCGCACTCGCGGTCCTCACAGTGCGCCACGGGGGCCTTGGCAAGCTCCACATTGGCCTCGACCCACTCGACCGCATCTCCAGCGATGCCCTCCGCAATGTCGCCCTCTACTGCACGCACCTCCGCTACCTCCACCTCTCCAGCCTCTGCATGCTCGCCGACGCCCTTGCCTCCCTCGCTTTCCACTGCCTCGCCCTAATGCGAGGAAAGAGAGACGGAGAGGGGAAGAGAGATGTGAGGAGAGAGAAGAAGGAGAAGAGAGTGTGAGGCTCGCAAGTGGGACCATGTCCACCTCAGCAGGTCAACACATTGACTAGGACTAGTTTTCGCCGCATCAGCCCGACAAACGTGTCCTACCCGTTAGTTCCATTATTAGATGCAGCTCATTTTTGAATTGGTGTGATTTGTTACTCACTTGCCATCGAGTTGGTGGTTTTGTGGTTTTTGGTAAAAGCGGTGGGTTAGGAGTACCCTAGCTACAAATGTGGTGGTACTCATGCAACGACTACTCCCCTCACATGATCATCAGAGTTGTTAGCTCTCACTAAACAGGAAAAACCCTAATCAATGGCTAAAGGAAAAATATATGTTGACATAGGGTCACCCCGTAGAATGCCTCTAGTCGAACGAAATTCTTCAAACTTGTTGGCATTCAACAAAATGGTCCAAGACACTATGGAAATATATCACATTATCTTTGCTACCCAAGATTGACTAAAACCAAGCTTCATCACAACTGTTTGAAGATAACTCCATCCGACTTGATCTATGTTCATCATATCCACTTTTAAAGCACAACAAGCATTATTCTTACTCGTCGTCCTATTCATAAAATGAAGACATTCATACGCTACTATAAAGTAATGAGCCTCCCTAGGACGAATGCAGACTATTCGAAACAATCTTCGGCAAAATCCTCTACAACCGATTTGCATAAACTTTTGATATAATCTTAAAAATCACATTACATAAGCTTGTATGTCAGAATTGAGCGAGTGGGATTTGGTTGGATACCTTAGAGATCAATACAATGAACTTCATATTTCTAACCTTTGGAGAATCTTTCCCATTCAGAACACGTAAGATGATCTTTATGACCTCACCACCATGCACATCTCAATTTTTCTAACAAAAATATGCTAGGAATCTATCCGTTCCTGACAATTTTGTGGGAAACATTTGTAAGAGTGCTTCCTTAATTTCAACCGTTGTATAAGGAGCATTAAGCATATCATTCATAGCACCATCAACCTTTAGATGGAAGTGAGAAATTAAGGACCTCCTCCATACCAGTGCGCCCTTTGATTTATATAACTTTTCATAAAACTCAGTGGCCGTACATCCAAGCTCATTTTCATCCCAACAAATTGTTCCAACATCTCGTGTGAGTTGTTCTATGTGCTTCTTCCTTCTCCAAATACTTGCCTTTTTTGATGAGAAAAATGGGTTAGCATCTGCTACGGCCAGCCATTGCACACGGGACCGTTGTCTCCACAAGATTTCTTCCCTGTAATTAAGTTATGCAATTCTTTCATTTACTTTTAACTCTTCATGAGTGTAACACCATGGATTTTGGCCCCATTTTAACTCTTCAATTGGATTTGACCTTGGATCTTCTTTTGAATAACTTGTTTGACTTAGAAATTTGGAAGCCTATTTACTTCTCCTTACACTAGTTGACACAACCCTCCAAAACTCTAACATTTATACGCAAGCTCTTTGACTAGCCTTTTTCTCTTTCTATTATTTTTCTATAAAAGAATATATACACTCAAGCACTTGGGTTATGGAGCAATATGTATTTCTACACTCCAAAAATTCCATAATTTCTATAATGAACACTAGAATGCCACAAACACTAGAAGGAACTTTCCTAAGTGAGCATACCATCCACAATTAGTTTCTAGATTAACCTTAGGTTCACAAAGCAAGTACAACCTACACCTATCCAAACCTACTGAAACTTGGCATGTACAGTCACCCTAGTACCCTAGCACAACACACCAAAGTTCAGCTCCATGCCCTTCGCCACCCCTAGCACAACACAAACACCTCACTATGAACACGAGTTTTTACCCAGCACATTTGATCCACTACATCTGGCACTACTTAGTGACCACCTAGATTGTGTACTGCCTGGACTACTAGACAATGTTAGAGCCACCAGAGCACACCTAGACCCCCCCCCCCACCCCCACCCCCAATGACTTGGTGACTATGGGACTGGCATGCCAAATGCGTCAGCCCCTAGCTAGCCAGCCCTAGTGCTACCACCTGTCTCTAGAGCACCCAGACTCGCAACCAACCACATGCGCATCCATCCGCACCCAAGCACAACCCCCTCCACCCAAATACCCCATCCGAGCATGGTCGTGGCCACTACACTATGTCGTTCATGAGCCACTGTCATCGTCTACCTCAGCATCACACACAACCCCTCGCATGGACCCCCATGGTCCACCACGGCCCACAGGGCAAGGCAGAGGGCGACGCAGGGCCAGCTCACCTCGAGCTCATCCTTGGTTGCCCGACCAGTCACGACTCCCAGCCGCGGCTATAAAAGACATCGTCTACATCTCCCACCCGCACCACACTCCCCACTCACACACATGCCCCTAGCTCGAGGAGCACGACCAGGAAGGCCCGCGGCCTCGAAATCAAGCAGAGCATCGTCAAACGGGCTCCACCGCCACCAGCTCTCCCTGATCCACTCTAGCCCAAACCACCGCCACCACTAGACTCCTCGGGCCAATTGATTCTGAGCTGAATTGAAGGATTCTGACGATTCCCGTAGGACACCACCATCGGAGAAGAAGCCCTGCATGCCATTAGACCACCTCCTAGGAAGCTATTGGTACAGGCATGACCGCCATCGTCGTGTTGTTCCAACCCATCCTCCCTTGAGCACCTATGCACCTTTATCTCGGCAAAAGGCTGTCTGTGATCCACCACACCCACTGACCTCTCTTGGTCTCTCTCATTTGAAAATATATAGGTGGGCCACGTATTAGCTACCCCATGCGTGCTTGTAGTGGTACGAAAGTGGAGGCATATTCAAGAAATACTAGATAACACCCCGCGCGTTGCTGCGGAATATTAGCATGCCACACTCTACAAATTCATAAGGTGTATTATTAGAGGACAACTAAGAGATGATAAGTAAATGAATTCTATGACTTTAGTAGGATGTTTGTGGGCTACTGCAGCTGCACAATGTATAAGTAACTGTCATGCTTAAATGATAGTTCTATGTTGTTTCAGTTAATCTTGCAAATTCTAGTAAGCTCATTAAACAAATGAAACAATTGTAGTAATGCATTCATTCTTCAAAGTTTCAAAAGAATATCCCAACAATATTTAGATATATGGCTTATGTATAATAATTAACTTCGTGGACCAAAACTGCTTGGCCATGCATGTACAATTACAACACGACATGCGGGCAATCTGGCTAATGTTAACTACATATATAAACAATGAAATCAGATTAAGGATACTTGAGATATTTCACAAAGATATATACAGACCCAAATGAAAAAAAAATACTTCTCTCGCAATGATTAGAAGATGATTGTACAACCAATGGCAAAATTTAAATAAATTGAATGGGACAACAAAATTCCATAATGACAAACCAATTTAACATGCATAATGTACACTTCAACCTTTGTTTGAATCTCACATATTATTTTAATGTGAAGGAGATATAGGGTACGTGTATAGGTTATACAAATTAGAGATGGCCTTAGTACATGAACGTATGAAGAAGATAACCATAGATTAGCTGGAATAAGACTTAGAAGATTGTTTCCCTCCTTTCGTTTTCATCAAACAACTTGTTGATAGACAATGGAAAAAAGTCTGCACAAACGACACGTAAATCAATAATAAAAGTATAGATCAAAGATTCTCACAACAATATCAAATAATGTATGGATCATGAATTGTGGCGGTACTAAATGTTCACTCTAAATCTCGGATGGATACTGGTTCAAGATCAATCAGAAATTTCATCAATAATCAAAATGACCTTCTGACTCAGTAATGTAAAAGGAATAGGGGATTAGGGATCTAAGAGAAACATAGTGGCGAAGGAGAGAGGACCACAGTGCAATGCTATTGTATGCTAGATTTTAAGCAATTATAATGCAGAAGCAAGATTATGAGTAGCAATGGGAATGGTGGCTACGCGGATTAGGCAAGAGTAATCGTTTTCTTATATTAGAACGTGGAGTACAGTGTGGTGTAGAACTCTGTTTCACCACATGGTGGATTTGGTACCAAGCCCCACCCTTCTTTCTACATAATATATGATACGCACGCTATGCGTATTCGAGAAAAAGAGTAGCAATAGGTCATACCTATCAAGAAGACACACCGGATATTATTACTATGATGCTAGATAGATAACTTATAACCCATAAGATAAATAGGGATCATACACTTATTGAACTTATTATGTTCCAAATTGCAAACTATGAATTGCTATATGAACTAATGAACATTTTTTCGAGGGATATGAAATAATTAACTTGTTATCTATTCAAAAAAAAAAATGAACTTGTTATCACTCACTGCAGCAAAGGTTCAGCATATTCAGTAAGCAATGGAGCATAAAGATTACCCAGAATTATTTTCAAACTACAATCTGCTTCAGTTTTTGTCAGACCTTGCCAACATATATTAAAAAGTCTGCATAAACAAACATCTAATGAACTTGTATCATTGACGGCAACAAAGTTTCAAAAAAACATATTGTGTAAACGGTGGAGAATAAAGATCACCAAGATTTATTTTCAAACTGCATTTTGCTTTCCATTTCCATCAGACCTTACCGACATAGACAAAAAACGGTGCATATTCAAACATCAGAAGGAGATGGTATTACCAGCCGCGGCAATATGAGTGGTGTGTCATACACCCACCCACACTGGAGGACGATGGGAGCACAATGAGGTGAGGCTGAGAGGAGACTTTAAAAGGTCGTCCAGCAGTTTCTTGTGGAGAAAATGGGGGCAGGAAGTGGAACGCCATCGCGGAGATTTGGAGATTGATGTCAAACAAACGTCAATTATTCAGGTCATTCGGGGGCTGTACACGGCAATGGGGAAGATAAACAGTATTAGACGGTTGGAGCAGCTTGATGCATAATGGTTGAAGAGGTGTGGGTTCCGTCTGGTTGCTGTGGTATTTCTTTTATAAGGAACACTCGTAAAAAAAGTACTGAAGATAATAGAATACATGACCTTCAAATTGTAGAATTCGTTGATGTAGTCTGAAATTGGACATCCTTGCCCGCATGCCATGATTAACAGAATGATGCACAGAATGACCATGCCAGCTTCTCCCCATTTGCAGAAGGTCAGCTTGCAGCAAAAGGCTACCATCTCCATAATAGAAGGTCGTGGCTGGAGTGAGACAAATTCATCGTTGAATATTCAACGGCCCCGCTACCGATCGAGCACTCCTGAGGAGTGGCTGTCAACCTCCGTGCCATGGCTAAGGCTCTTACTGGCTTGGCCACCAGCCAGTTCTTTCCAGACCGAAAAGAAAGATCGCCACCCCGGTGACGACGGAGCTAGCTTCGGCCAGGTGACGACAAAAGGAAAATCAACACTGTTGGTGAGGCAGATCAGAGGCTGTACCTCAATGTGAGAGTAGTGGGAGGCGATGACACCGGCAGTAGTGCCGAAGGAACCCACCGGCAAGGGGACCGAAGCTCCAGAGAATCATGAAACGGCGAAGAGCAGGAGAGTCGTCGGAGGCGCGTAGCCGGATGAGCAGTTAGAGCGGTGGTCGTGCTTGATCCGAAGAGCCGTCGGAGGCGAGCATGCCAGCGGTAGGAGCCGAGGAACCCCCTCATGGGGAGATCGCCATCCAGCCACCACAAGCTGACTATGGGGAAAAGATTGATTTCTATTGATGAGGGGGAGAGGAGTCGATCGGTTTACAGAGAGGTCTCGAGCGTTTTCATTTTTCTATTTTTTAATTTCAAGGAGAGCCGGACTGCAAACAGAGACATGACGTGGCTGCATGAGTGCACGGGGAATAAGACTGATTGGCTGCTTTTGGAAACCCAATAATTACGTGGCATATCGCTGATGTGGACAGTGTGCATGGTGAGAAAATAGGAAGAAGTGGGGAGCAACTTCTTAAGAATGGTAGATGCCTTCGGTGTGGCTGCTCCTGGTTATTCTATGTTTAATTCAGTTTAAAATTTCTATTGACCAAACTTTTACCACCCATAACTTCTAAACTTTAAGTCCAAATGATTTGATTCTAGTTCTAATATTTTTCTTTTGGATTACTTTCTTCCCTGGTTTAATTTGGTATTTTTATGATTTTTGGAATTTATGGATAGATTTTTGGCCTTATGTGATATTTACAAATTGCTTCTTAGAATTCTTTCGAGAAGGAAATAATTCAGGAGGTGAAGACTAGCTGTTCTTTGACCCTCCATTTGAGCAAGGCAAGCCACCACCTCATTTTGGTTGATAGCATTGCAAGACCATGGGTTAAAACTTGCATTTACATTATTAGTGGAATTATTTTGAATTTTGGTTTATTACACTACTGCAGGTTGCTACTAACGCGACATTACGATCAGAAACCCTTTGAGGAAACTGTGTGCGATGCATTAATCATAAACGGTGATGTAAAAAAACTGTCAAAAAAGATGCAAACCGTTTGCGATGAAGGATAGATCAAACATGGTTCGGATTTGAGTTGCGTGTGCGATGCGGGGCATGCGGTTGATCCATACGAATTGTTTGCGTTGAGGCAGAACAACAGAAACAGACAACCATATCAAGGTTTGTGCGATACACGGCATACAGTTCGCTTAGATGAACTATTTTCTATTAGGGAATAAAACAGAAACGGTTAGCCAGATCAAGGTGTGTGTGATATACAGCATATAGTTCACTCGGACGAACTGTTTTCGATTAGGGAACACAACAGAAATGGTTCAAGTTAACAAGATGTGTGTGATATATGGCATATAATTCACATAGATGAACTGTTTGCGATGAGCCAAAAGAACACAAAACGATTCATGTAAACAAGATGTGTGTGATACGCGGTAAATAGCCACTCAGATAAACTGTTTGCGCTTAGAAATTATAACACAGACTGTTACTATAGTTAATTCGTGTGCGATTTTGTGTGTACAAAAAACTTTGAAACATGCAAACTAGTTGCTTGCGGTGGCTAGAAGTATCGCACACGATGCGTCTGCGAGTAATCGTGTGCGATGATTAGTAAGTTGCACATACGTTTCCTTATGTTAACACGTGTGTGAATTTGCAATATGAACAATTAATATGCAAATGCCTTCTGGACATCGGTGTTGATCGCCACGCCAAAAACATGGACGTCCTCTACTCTACATATTTAAGAACTTGGCTAACAGCATTTGAGTAACGTATATATAGTGGTTACACTATTTGACAAAAGGAGGATCTTCGTAACACGGTTTGGACAACCATATGATCCATATCTACATACTTAACATAGTAACAACTATCACATTTTAAGAGGCTGAGCCAACAACCATATAGTCCATATCTACATACTTAACATAGTAGCAGGCACATTTTAAGAGGCTGAGGACCAACAACCACAACTATCTGCTAGAAGCAGCTTGATCACGGTGACTCGGCATCTCATCAATGAAAAGGAAGAACCCTCATCTGACTTGGTAGAGCATGAGTAGAACAGTGTCTCCAATTTTTCAATAGGGATGAATTGCCACGACAAGCGAGAACTTGTTAATTTGAATAGTCCCATTTCTATGGGAAATGCAGTACCTTGCAATTAATTTGAATGGGTGAGGACAAAGTGGGCGAGGGTTTTCCTTTTCTTTTGCATGTGTGGGTTAACACACACGGTTCGCAGAGGCGAGAGAGATGAATCGTGTGCGAAAGTAAATCACCGAGATTGAAGGGGAATCCAAATTTCATTTGTCCTTTGTCCATGATTTTTTTTCTACGATGAACTTAAACCCTGCAAATCACCGTGTTCAAATTTGGCACTTTTCCGGGTTCATTTACCATATTTAGGGGATTATGTGCATTTTCTAGATATTAATGCACTTAATTCAAATTCAAACAATCGGTGCGTGAAAAGGTGCACGAGAACGGTCTGGAAAACCATGCTCGTGCTATTTAGTAAATTCTCATGCCTTTTACAAGGAATGTGCAGATATTTCACGAAAATATGTGGCAATAGTCAACCACAAACGCGTCATTTATTTGTTTTTCAATTGTAGAAAAATGAAATACATGCTACCGTGCCCTTGTTAAAAATTGAGAAGATTTGGCTAATGTCGTCGTGCACGCCCTTCATAGATCGAACCATCACCGAGGAAGTTTCATGTGTTCGAGGAGGAAATCACCAAGATTGAAGGGCTCGGGAATCCAAATTTCCTTCCTAGTTTGTCCTTCAGTTTTTTTCACCCGCAAAAAAATATACCCCCTCCAATGCAACGTGTTCAAATTTGGCATTTTCCGGGCTCATTTACCATATTTAGGGGATTATGTGCATTTTCTAGGCATTAATGCACCTAATTCAAATTCAAACAATCGGTGCATGAAAAGGTGCACAAGAATGGTCTGGAAAACCATGCTCATGCTATTCAGTAAATTCTCATGCCTTTTACAAGGAATGTGCAGTGATTTCAAGGAAATCTGTGGCAATAGTCAATCACAAACACATCGTTTACTGGGTTATCAACTATAGAAAAATGAAATATATGCTTGGAAAACATGATGTCTGGCTTGGTGCCATGGTATGGCCTCACTGTGCCCTGGTAAAAATTTGAGAATGTTTGCCTTATGTCGTCATGCACGTCTTTTATAAATCGAACCATCACCGAGGAAGTTTCATGGTTTCGAGGAGGAAATCACCAAGATTGAAGGGGAATACAAATTTCCTTCCTAGTTTGTCATTCAGTTTTTTTTCAATGATCAACATACCCCTCCAATGCAACGTGTTCAAATTGGGCATTTTTCCGGGCTCATTTACCATATTTAGGGAATTATGTGCATTTTCTAGGCATTAATGCACATAATGCAAATTCGAACAATTGGTGCGTGAAAAGGTGCACAAGAATGGTATGGAAAACCATGCTCGTGCTATTTAGTAAATTCTCATGCCTTTTACAAGGAATGGGCAGAGATTTCGAGGAAATATGTGCCAATAGTCAACAACAAATGCGTCGTTTACTGGGTTATCAACTATAGAAAAATGAAATACATGCTTGGAAAACATGACGCATGGCGTGGTGCCATGGTATGGCCTCACTGTGCCCTGGTAAAAATTTGAGAATGTTTGCCTTATGTCATCATGCACGCCTTTCATAAATTTCACCGATGAAGTTTCACGGTTTCGAGGGGCAAATCACCAAGATTGAAGGGGAATCCAAATTTCCTTTGTCCTCTGTACATGAATCTTTTTATACGATGAACATACACCTTGCAAATCACCGTGTTCAAATTTACAATATTTAGGGGATTGTGTGCATTTTCTAGGCATTAATGCACATAATTCAAGTTCAAACAATCCGTGCATGAAAGGGTGCACAAAAACGGCCTGGAAAACCATGCTCGTGCTATTTAGTAAATTCTCTTGCCTTTTACAAGGAACGGGCAGATATTTTGATAAAATGTGTGGCAGTAGTCAACCACAAACGTTTGTTTATTGGGTTTTCAACTATAGAAAATGAAATAAATGCTTGAAAAACATGACGCCTGGCATGGTGCCCTGGTATGGCCTCACCATGCCTAGGTAAAAACTTGAGAAGGTTTGGCTTATGTCATCATGCACGCCCTTCATAAATCAAACCATCACTGAGGAAGTTCCATTCTTTCGAGAGGGAAATCGCCAAGATTGAAGGGGAATCCAGTTTTTCTTCGTTATTTTCCCTTGAATTTTTTTCTATGATGAACATACACCCTGCAAATCACCGTGTTCAAATTTGGCACTTTTCCGGGTCATTAACCATATTTAGGGGATTATGTGCATTTTCTAGGCATTTAGCGCATATAAATCCAATCGATCACAGCGCATCCTACAGTGCACTCACACGATCTGCGTGACTGGGGTTCCGGCCAATCATAACGCAACACATAATAGGCTCGGTGCACACTGTTTCCGAACGCGACGGAGATGAACCGTGTGCGATAATGAATGAGAAAGATTGTGAGGGAAGCCAAATTTCCTTTGTCATTTGTCGTTGATCTCCTAAAAACCACAACACCGTACGGCTGTCCGACCACTCCGTCCCAGAGCTCTCTCCAAGCGTCATACATGGCACCACGGTGCATAGTAACTGGTAAGGAAGCGATGGCATCCTGCCACGCCGCGTTCCTCGCTGCCCGCAACCGCACACATGGTAAGGAAGCGATGGCATCCCGCTGTGTCAAGTTCATCGCCGCCGACGACCGCACAAGTACGTGGGCATACTTTGATGCTGTCATGGCCGAATGGCCGGTGGATCTAGAGGCAGCCAAAGCCGCACAGAAGGAGCGGAAAAGGCAGAAAGCGGTCAAGAACAGAGAGTCCCGCCGCCGCAAGAAAGAAGAGGCCGCACACTGTGCTGAGGAGAGCTCAGCGGAGATCGAAGCACGGTGGGCTGCCGCCTACAAGGCCTGGAAGGAGAATGACGGTGACTGGCCAGCATGCCCCGATGCCAGCATGTGAGAAGTAGTTAGTGTGTGTGTCACCCGTAAGTTTGTATAATTAATTACGAGCATCTACCAGTACTACATATGTACTAGTTTTAGAGCAAATTACCAGTAGTACTTTAAGTTGGTACTATATATTATTAACGTACAATGTCGGTAAGCGCATCCTTTGAGGGCTTTGAGCATTGATTAGCATGTGTTCACTAAAGTTTTGTAGCCGCACCCCGGCCCTAAATACTCCCAAAACGTCCGTCCGCAGCCACCAGAGATTAGAGCTAGCCGCAGCTGGTTTTTAGTCCCACCTCGTCGCGCGAGTTGGCCACACACCGGCTTAAATTGTCGCAATGGCGGATGGCAGCAAGCTTCTCTCTTATTGCATAGGATCAAATCTGGCTATGCGAGCGAGTCAGGTTGACACTTGATTGCATTTCATAAACCGATGATTGTTCATCAGGTGTCACCTTGCCTTGTTCATGTACATTGAATAATTCTGACAGAATGAAAAAGATTTTTGAAATTAGGTGCGATTGGAGATGATAAGAATTATTAGAAGATCACAAAACACACGGTTTCTATGGTGTACCCGTGTGCGTTTTTTGTGTTAATGATCCATAATTCAGTTACCTGTGCGATTTTTGTCTTATAAAGCAAGCATACCATTGACCGAAAAAATCAACTACACGTGTACATTTTTTTGGAGACAGGATCTGCCAATTTTCTCTTTTCTCGCACACGAGTATTTTACGCGCTTCGTCTGTGTTGTGTGTTTCCCCCGCCCAAGTTTCAAGTTTTGCACCGAAATCTTCATTAGGTGCGTGATTTTAAAATTTATTCCTCCCACCACGGCCCCACCCACCAAATTTCCTCGGTATTTCCCCCCTACCGGCAGCTCAAACCGCCGCCGACGGAACCACAACTTCAACCACATCTATGTTCTGCCCGAGCATCATCGATCGAGTCAGGTAACCCACCGATCTCTATCACGGCCCCGACCTGATTGCTTAAATGGCTCCTGCGAAACATCCTCATGCCTCCAAACCCCCACCGCCCTACCTCTAGAGCATCACCGCGCAAGCCCAACCACATATCATGTGGAGGTCGAGGAGATGATGGCGGTCGATGGCGCGATGGCCGCTATGCGTATTGACCCAAAGGAATACCTCACCTCCGCCGCCGCCAACTTGGTGCAGGATATGGCCCAGATGAAGTGCCCCAGCGACTACCCCCCAGGACTTACCAGGTATGATCTGACCGGCTCAATCTTACGAATACCACTTGCAATGGCTATGTTTTGTACGGTTGATGTATTAAGCATGTTTGTGCATTGTTTATTTCAGTACTACACACTATGTGATGTTGAAATATTAACTGTCCAGCTCAATTTCACCAATACCGGCAACAAACTTACAATACATGACTTAGGATATCACTAGATATGCTACCCATTTGCTATTTTTGGTGGATGCTAACCCTGTTGTACTTAACATGCAAGTCCATGTACTTACGCAGGGTCATAATAGGCAATGTTGTTGTTTGCCATTGAGGTTAGCTGCATCCCATGTCTTACAGTATTTCACATCATTTGTGCAATTGCGGTTTAACTTCTAACATTTACTGGTTGCCTGTAGGTACACATGTCAGCAGCACTGATCCATGCTTCGACCTGGAGGAACAACTTGCCTCCGTCGCTGCTCACTTTGGGTGGGCTCTGGCCAAGATGAAGTGCCCCAACAACTACCTCTCAGGACTTACCAAGTATGAACTCACCAGTTCAATCTTACCAACACCAGTTGCAATTAATAGCTATGTTTTGTACAGTTAATGTATTAAGCATGTTGTAGTAAACATGTCTAACACATTTTAGCTATTTTCCCTACCTTTTTATAGATAACTGGGCCATTCTCTGCTCTGGCAGCACCTGCCTTGCGATGTTTAACTCTGCCAATTGCATTTTTATCAATACCAGTTTCAATGGCTATTAAGCCTGTTACAATTAACAGTTTATCCATTTTTAAATAGTTGTATTTCAATGGCTACAAACTTACAAAACATGACTTATGATGATGTTAAGCCTGTTGCCATTAACAGTTGTATCTATTTTTTAATCTGTCCCTTTGCTATCGTGCTACTCTCCGCAATGAAGATATACTAGAGATGATGCCCATTTGCTATTTTTAGTGGATGCTAACCCTATTGTACTTATTACTTAACATGCATTTCCATGTACTTACGCAGGGCCATAACGGGCAATACTGTTGTTTGCCGTCGAGCTTAGCTGCATCCCATGTCTTACAGTATTTTACATCATTTATGCAATTGCAGTTTGGCTTCTAACATTTACTTGCTTCTTGTAGGTACACATGTCAGCGGCACTGATCCACTCTTTGACCCGGAGGAACACCTCACCTCCGTTGCGGCCAACTTGGGGTGGGCTCTTGTCCGTATGAAGTGCCCCAGCAACTACCCCTCGGAACTTACCAAGTATGAGCTCGCTAGTTGAATCTTACCAATACCAGTTGTAATGGCCATGTTTTGTACGGTTCATGTATTAAGCATGTTGTAGTAAACACGCCTAGCCCGTCTTATATATTTTCCCTAACTTTTTATAGATAACAGGGCCATTCTCTGCTCTAGAAGCACGTACCTTGCGATGTTTAACTCTGACAATTTCATTTCTATCACTACCAGTTTCAATGGCTATACTAGGTTGTCTGTTGTAGTAAAAAATTATATTCATTTTTTAATCCGTCCCTTTGCTACCGTGCTACTCTTCCGCAATGAAGATATCACTACAGATGCTGGCATTTTATTACCATTTGCTATTTTTGGTGGATGTTAAGCATGTTGTAGTTAACATTGGCTTTCCATGTACTTACACAGGGCAACAATGGGCGATGTTGTTGTCTGCCATCGAGGTTAGCTGCATCCCATGTCTTATACACCATCTGTTCCTAAATATAAGTATTTTTAGTGATTCCAATATAGACTACATACGAAGCAAAATGAGTGAATCTAGATTCTAATCTAAACAATGTCTATAATTCTACATACATCCGTATGTAGTTCGTATTGAAATCTCTAAAAATACTTGTACTTAGGAACATAGGTAGTTGTATTTTACATCATTTGTGCAATCTCAGTTTAGCTTATAACATTTACAGGTTGCTTGTAGGTACATATATGAACGGTACCGGTCCACGCTTCAATCCCTTTTGCGTATGGGGCAATGAGATATTCATGAACAAGTGTCAAGTGAGGAAACTAAGAAATATTGTTAGGCGAAAGAAACAGGTGATGAGAATTAAACTCTTTATTTACACTTTGTCCAAGACAATAGTGAACTATAGGATGGTAAGCAATGTGTTGCCTTTTCTCCTGCCCACAACAAGTTAATCTATTAGACCTGAGTATTTGAAATTGTTCTCTTTTCAGTGGTTTCCGAAGCTATTTACTGATGATTATCTTACAAACTACGTGACCAGAGTGGAGGCAACTAAGGTTAAAGTATATAATTCATGCTACCATGATAATGCTCTAGAAGTATTCCTAGAGGCGGTGAAGGATGGGCAGGCGATCGTCACAAGGGGTTAAAAAAAGTTGCTTTGTGCCTATGGCATGCAGCAGGGCACATTATGGGCATTCCGCTTCTTCAACACCATCGGCAGCCAGAATGATTTACACTTCTCTCTTCACCTTTACCGCCTCTAAATATTGTGGTTCATCATAGTTAATTGTTGTCTAATCCTGTAATTACTAAACATATTGTACTGCGAGTTTTATTTATGGATTGGTTGTTGAACCATTGTGCTGAGAATTTGAATTCCACGTATCATATTTCAAAATTTCCAATTTGAATAATAAATTATAGGGTAAAATATAATTATACAGGAGCGAATAAAATAATATGCACACGGTTAGAAAGAAAACAACGTGTGCAATGAAAAATAGAGAACAGACGGTTCTTTGACGTGAAATGTTTGTGATGTCCGACGGACGCACGCATGGTTTCGTCTCATATGCGTGCGCGATTCATGGTAACACGGAAAACGGTTCAAACCTGTGTGCGTGTGTGATAGTAATACCTATCGCACATAGTTATGAAAATGAACACGTTGGCCTTAGTAGAGGCACCTCACACATTTTATATTCTTGAACTATGTGCGATAACGTACCTATCACAAACACGTCCGTAGATTAAATGTTGATGCCCACCTTATTCACATGACTATAGTGGCGTAATCGTTTGGGATGCCTCTCGTACCAGAAACGTAACGTCGAGACGCAACGTGTGGGACTGGGGCGACATCTCATACGTTAAGTCTATGGTGATCGTCAGTAGCCGCTCGCCTCTCCCCGATGGTTTTTGGGTCATGTGGGAAGGACCCCCCTATCGCAATCACTCACTCGGCGACGATTCAGAATGTCGTCGCGGAAAGGGGTTAAAATAGTTTGTATAGCACGTTACAATACTAGTGTTATGCTTGTGCTAGAAATATTGTTATGCTATTGTTTTATACTTGCTTATGAATTGGTTGATCAGTAGTATTCACTTGGTAGCATATTAAGAGTTAAAATGCTAAGTTGACCTTATGAAAGTGAGATATTACCTGCCTAAGTCATTTAGTGTTTGGATTGGCCATGAATTGATCGTAACCCTACTGAATTTTGTGAAGGATTAATTCTACCAGCAATAAACTTGTTAAATTAAATGCTTCATGATTGATTGAGTCATAGTGCCACTCAATTTTGCTTTTCTGTGTGCGACCACATTTGCCTTTGTTGGAAGGCCCTAGTTCATTTATAGTTATCTCCCTTATGCGCATCACCAAAGTGGGATGGTTGGACGGTCATTATCTCATTGGGGGGGGAGATTATCGTCCAACCACAGGTGCCTGAGGGGCCCACAAGCTCAAGGGACGCACCCCCTATCAGGGCATGCCTGGTAGGCTTGTGGCACCCGTATAAGTTGGTTGGAGGTGTCCTTCGGCTGCAAGGAAGCTAACATCCGGATAAAAATCTCCTTGATATTTCAACCCAATCGGAGTTACGGATCTCGGGGAATTTAAGAAACGGGTTTTTGTCAGAAAACATGAACGCGAAACGGAAGAGAACACACACAGAGAGAGATACAATCTCGGAGGGACTCCTGCCCTTCGGGAGCCATGGAGGTTGTGGACCATAGGGGAAACTCTCCTCCCATCTAGGGGGAGACCAATGAATAAGAAGAAGGAGGGGCTCTCCCCCTCTCTCCCGGTGGCAACACCAACTCTCTCCCCCTCTATGCAACGGTGTAACACCTCTTCTCCCCGCTGTAATCTCTACTTGACCATGGTGCTTAATGCTATATGTTAGTATCCAATGATGTGTGGCAATCCTATGATGTTTGAGTAGATTCGTTTTGTCCTATGGGTTGATGATCATGATTGGTTGGAGTTGTATGTTTTATTTTGGTGCTGTCCTATGGTGCCCTCTGTGTCACGCAAGCATGTGAGATTACCACCGCAGGGTGTTGTGATACGTTCATGATTCACATATAGTGGGTGGTGAAGTGACATAAGCTTATACCCAAGTAAGGGGTTGTTGCGTATGGGAGTAAAGAGGACTTGGTACTTAATGCTATGGCTGGGTTTTACCTTAATGATCTTTAGTAGTTGAGGATGCTTGCTAGAGTTCCAATCATAAGTGCATATTATGCAAGTACGGAAAGTATGTTAGCTCATGACTCTCCCTCATATAAAATTGCAATAATGATTACCGGTCTAGTTATTGATTGCCTAGGGATAAATATTTCTCTTGTGTTACAAAAAGCATTCTACTAAACAACTAACTTTTATCATGTTGCAAATTAATCCTAGTTTTATTCTAGCTAAGTACTTCTAGTTTTATTCTTGCAAAATATCCTTACAACTACAAAATAGTTTTATTCTTGTTTTAGGTAAAGCGAATGTTAAGTGTGCATACAGTTGTATCAATGGTCGATAGAACTTGAAGGGAATATTAATTCTACCTTTAGCTCCTCATTGGGTTCGACACTCTTACCTATCGAAAGAGGCTACAATTGATTTGCTATACTTGTGGGTTATCAGCTTATAAGCGCCAATAAGCTCCTATTTAGGGGCCTTCGGCTTCGGCTGTGGCTTTTGGCCTATTTAGATCCAAAAGCTAAAGTCAAAAGCCCCTAAATTTGATTTTTTTTTTGGCTTATAAGACAAGGTGCAAAAGCCAAGGAAAAACCCAACTAAACACCCCCTACGTACCAGATTCCTCATCTCCTTTATCACATGGCCAAAGGTGCTAGAACCTCGCTTAGCAAGAGAGCCAGCCAATCGATCGAGGTTTCCTCTCATTTTAGCCACTGATCCACTATGAGTATCATGCTTCCAAACGCGCTCGACCATGGAAAATTAATAATGATACCTTTCCCACATGCAATTCTACCTGAATGGACGGTCAACCACAATACGCCAATTATCCGGGCGGCCTTGATCTGTGCAACCAAGAGTCTCCTAGTTGCAACAGAAAGAGCGCACTCCAGTTGGCTATGGCAAGATCTCTATCAAGGCGCACTCGAAAAAACTGTCCACCCACAACTCCCTTTTCAAATGTCCAGCCCAATATAGCCCAGATCATCCAAACCACGCAAGTCAATCGCTTCTCTGAACCCTCCCATTCGGGAAACATCTCTTTCCTTTGGACCCATTTGCTCTTCTCTCTCTAGAAACTCATTAAAGTCGCCAATACAAAGCCAAGGAAGAGTGGACTCCCCTTCAACCAAGTAATAGTGTCACATGTTTGTTGACACAAGCTTCGATTGGCTTCACCATAGAAACGCGTAAGGCGTCAATCATCATTCCATTATTAATTCACTCACCCAAGTGTCAATATGATACCTAGAGAAGTTCTTTAAATGTAGTGCTAAAACACGATGAGACCCCCACTTCTTCCTGAACTACGTACCACAAAACCTCCATCAAAACCTAACGAAGATGCCAGACCTTCCACTCTCTACTTTTTCAATTGTATTTCACTAGACATACCAATGATAATGCACATTCCCGGATGAGCTTATAGAGCTCTCTGATCGTAGAGGGATCACCAATCCCACGATAATTCCAACAAAGATTCCTCATTGATCCTGGTGGCCCTCCATTTGGGAGTACACCACCTCTTCTCCATTGCCTTTCTTACTCCTCTTGACATGAGGTACTTTACCCGTTGTGGACGATGCTCATTCTCCTTCAGTGCTCGCTGCGCTGTTCTCAATCATCAACACTATCCCAACAACCTTGCTTGCCAACTTTGGCACTTCTTGTCCCCTCACCCTGAGCGCACTACTTTTTGACACAAGCCGCTTCCGAGTAGGTCTTTTCTTACCAGGGTCATCCCCTTGATTGTCTTCAGTGTATTCCATACCATCGTATTACGATTCTATCCATTCACCCAGTCCTCTACCTTCTCCTCCTCAGCCACTTCTACCATCCCCTTCTCCTCTTCCTTGGTCTCCTCTACCCCAGCCTATGCCTCGTACCCATCTTGTTTTCTCTCCTTGACCTCTCCGAACACCCTACCTAGCTCCGGATGTGTCAAAGTTCCACCTTATCCAGTCACCCAATTCACACTTTTTGGTTCATGAACCCATATCCACACTCTTCTACAACATGCCCATCAAGCCACAAAAGAAGCAAAAATCGAGAAGCTTTTTGTAAAATACTAGATACTTCTTTCCATTCTTTATTGTTATTGGCACGAATCTAACAAGTGCAGTATGAACATCAAGATAGACCCTTGCTATGAGGAACTTCCAAGGGTTGATAATGCCTTCGTTAACAATTATAGTTATAGGTGGTTCCCCAACCGTCTTTGCCACTTTCTCCGTCGGTTCCTTATTCATCATTAATCCATCCGACACCCCCTGAATTCTTGCACAAACTAGAATTTTATCCAACCTGTAATTATTCATAGTGAAAACCCATCATATTCCTGTATGACAATTTCTGCATCTTGAAACAACCATGGAACCCCATCCATAACCCTCTTACAGTCACCAAAGCACCAAAATTCGACAATGAACAAATTTGCTCCCATCGTCTTGAACTGATATGTTGGCAAACAACCACGCCATGCACATAGCATTAAACAGCGCTGATGGCTGAAAGTTTGAGTAGTATGGACCTTGAAAATTGCCAGCCATCTAACTTCCTTTATTAGCTCTTCAAGTTCCTCTAAGAAATCGAGATCGATCTCGTCCTCTCCACATAGGTTTAGGCCTTCAAAGCGATCCTCCAGACTTGGTTCCACCCCCACTCATACCCCCCCCCTCTCCTCTTTGGACGCCCCTATGTCTCTACTTCCTCCTACCCCCATCGACCCCTCCTTCTATCAATCTGATCCACCTTCTCTCATTGAGTATCCTCACCTTGGTCTACCTTCTCCCCCCTTCACCACCACTCGTAAGTGGCGTTGGATCCGCTATGTAGCATGTTGATCTGGGACCCCTACCAGAATTAATCTCTCGAATCATGTTGGAGTGTAAGGGTTTTGTGGACTCCGACTTGGATCGCCGGAGGAAGGATAAGCCTTAGAGAAACCCTTGGAAAAAAAACTCGAGCATCTTTACCTAAGCAAATGGCAGCACATGGGGTGCACGGCCCCCTAATCCGCTAATCTAAAATGGCTGACACAGCCCTCCAGAATGATGGAGGTAGAAAGAGGCGGTGAGCATCGTGGGACTATGTGGAGAAGAGACCGGGTGTGAAGGCGACGTTCAAGGAAGACCCAACCACGACCTGTTATCCCGTTGTGGCCACCAAACTGAATACAACCTTCTCCATTCCAGTTTGAAATGTGAGGGTTATGTCTCGCTTATTGCGAGATCTAGCCTTGTATCGTCTCTGACGTTCTGTTAATACGGCGGCCCAACATTGTAGCTCCCTAGAGCGGTTTTGGAAAGGTAATATGGACAAGTTCAGACCGGTCTTAGAATCTTTTGTGTGACTTTCCTTGTTTCTATGTGTTCTTCTATCTTTTTTTTTCTAATACATGTCAACATTTTTCAATACACATTGCACATTTCTCGTATACACGCTTGTGATTTTTTATATGTGTTGATAATTTTTTTAAATACATGGTGAACATTTCTAAATACATGTCAAATTACATGAACATGTTTTTACATAGTAATAACATTATTTAAAGAGTCACGTATAAAGTTTTCGATATACTTGAACGTTTTATTAAGTGCCAAAGTTATTTTTTTGTACGGTATGAAACATTTTTTTAATTATGGGAACATTGTTTTAAATTGCACCAATATTTTCTTAAATGTAACGAACATATATTTGAAATACATAAACATTTTCTAGAGTGGTACAAAACATTTTTCTTAATTATGTGGAATTTTTATTACATTTTAAAAAAAAATCTAAAACAATGCGTACATATTTTTCAAATGTGTGGACATTTTTTAGATGCCATTTCCTTTTAAATGCTATCAGTATTGTTAAAAAATTGCGGAAATAATGTTTACACCGCATTAAAAACTTTTAAACGTCCCATGAACGTTTTAAAAATTTATGTAAAATATTTTCCAATTCCCAAAATATAAATAAAAGTAATAAAATAAGGAAAATACGAATAGGGTGTGCGCTAACAAGCCAGTTTGCGCTGGGCTGGTCCATGGAGGAAGCGCCAGAGGCGTGTGGTTCTTTCGTGTAGCGGCAGGCGAGACAGAGACGCGCCCGGTTTAAAAGGCTCACACATATCTCTCAATCGACAATTTAATCGACTTAACACGAGTAACATATCAGAAAAATATATGATAGGCATTTTTGGGACATTTCCACTTGCACCCATTATGAATAGTAAAGTCAAAAAAGATACTCCAAAAATAATAAACTCTGTTTTTTCTGTAGCACACATGGTCGACAATTTTATTCGTGTATGAAATTTCACGAAGAAATGACGGCCATGGCTTCTGGGACAAAAATGACAACCTCAAGGCTATATTCGAAAACACTATCTAAAGGAATGGCAAGGCCGGATTGTAATTTTTTTCACCTTCACGAAATTGCATACGTGAGTAAAATGGTTGACCAATTTTTTTCCCCTTTTTTAAAAATTTGCTATTCACATGGGTGCGGCAGTGCGCGTGAAACCATGTTCACTTGTGTATTTTCAAAAATACAGCATTAAAAAAAATTCAAATGCTATATTTTCTAATGGTATAACTTTAAATGCTGGCGTACCAAAATTTTGGCGAGCAAATTCGCTGCCATTGTTTTGCCCGCGGGTGACGCAGCATCTGAACCGAGCTACCATTTTTTTTCTTTTGCGTGTAACCAAAATTCGGGCCTCAAACCAAACACGAGCAATGTCACTGACCACCGCCAAAATAGCCCTTAACGTCCAGCAACGAGAAACGGACGAGAGAGTAGCAGTCCTGCTGCAAGGTTGATATTATCAGGTTTTCGGGCCATTTCGTGCCGGCCAGCCAGAGCACGGATTGCAACATTTTTAAACCACGCTCCAGGCTACGATTCGTCCATAGACCCGGAACGATGCAGCTCTAGCGCTGACTCCCACTGTGTTGGGCGCAACAGCTTCGGAGAAAGAAAGGGTCAAGGAGAATTTTCTCTCCTAGGTATTCTGACGGACTAACAGATTGCATACTTATCGAGTCATCAAACAATATTTTTACCTCCTTTTCAACAAAAGAAGTTACTAAACATATTTGACCAGTCCCACGTTTGCACACTTGTAGGAACTTTGACTGCCAAGTCTATAAATACTGCATATCCTCTCTGGCACAACCGCACTTCCCCCATATATCGAACTCAGTAGAGAAAGAACAGAAAAGAAAGTACACTTGATACTTCGCCCAACACCAGATTATGGGTACGAGAAATGCTACCATCTGCCTCGTTCTGATCCTTGTGTTATTCGCGGATCTTGGCACTGCAGGTTTGTGCTCCTCTCTTTGTCCCAATCTGTTCATACCCATGATAATTGGCAAATAACTCAAGGAGAATCTGCACCAATTCTATTCTTCCGACTATTATGATTTTTTTGGGTTGTTCTCTTCGGTTATAAGTTATTCATGGATATAAATATGGGTGTTAATTTGTTGCAGAAGAGAAGTGCTGGGAAAGTACCTCTGGCAGTCCACTCTGTATAGGCTTTCTGTGCAAGGCGACATGCTTCATTGCGGGCAAAATGTTTAATTCTGTCGTCAAGGAACACAGGTGTATAGGATCAGCATTCAATAGCCAGTGCTACTGCTATCTGTGCGACAAATAGTTTGTTAGGGTGGAACCGAAGATTGCTTCACTACTAGAAATGGTCAAGGAAACTTAGGAGAATAGTTTGCTATTTCTTGGTTTAGAATATAAAGGGAACGAATAATTTATTCTCGGTGTCAACCTCATCGTTCGGCGATGTTGTGATGATGTGAATTTTATAAACAAGTGCATTATTATCCCTACAAAAGATGTCCATTGATTTGTAATCGCAAATGTATATAATGTGATAATCGTCTCAGGAGGTCTAAACAATCGGTCATACTGATCCCTTGTTAGCACCGATCGAAAATGGTTCCATGTAATTTTTAATTAAGATACGGTGGTGTTTATTTCGTTCCTATATCATGTTGGGCTGTTGTTGGAGATGATAATTTATTCCGATAGAAGAGTGGAGCTGTTAGATGCGTAATTGATGATATGACGCTTACATGGCCGGCCCATGAAGTTTGGCTAACTCCTCCGCCTGAATGCTTAGTTTTCTTTGATTTGTCTCACAGGAAAAAGTAAGGTTAGAAAAAACCCGGTCACATTTTACTTAAATAAATTCATAAAATCAAAGAAAATCACATATTTTAATAAAACTTGAATTTTGAAAAAATGAACTAAAAATACATGAATTATATTTATTTTCAAAAAAATCAGACAATGTTTGAGAATTTGAAAATTGTTAGCAAATTTGAATTTTCAAGGACTTAAAAAATGTTCATGAACTTTAATATTCATGAATTTTAGAAAATGTGCATTAATGATAATAAATGTTAGGGTTCTTAAAATTGTTCATTAATTAAAATGTGAGAAGTTAAATAAAAAATAAAATAGAAAAAGAAAGAAAAAAACAATGAAAACACAAAAAAGAAAGGAAGAACAAAAACAAGACAATAACCTGTCAAAACTGGAAAAAAATGTCTGGCCCAGCAACATACATCCTTATAGGCGGGGCCCATAGCTCTTGACACACCACGAAGCTTCAAATCTAGCGAGATTAGGGAAACTCCAACACGGATCACCAAATTGCTCCCAAATGTTCGGGCCGAACGGTCCGAACTCTTTCGCCATCCAACGAAAGTCACTGAATATCCGTGGATGGTGGGCCCATAGCAAAACCTAGGACTTGTTTAGGGGAGTCTGGACAGGTTGCGAATACGCCAACTCATCCTTGGACCCCACTACAAATCCACTTTTCCCTCTCACTCTCTTCTTTCTCCTTTCTCCATTAGACAAAGGGCGGACATATAATAAATATATGATTGGATGGTCGGTGTCCTTGGACATTTTGTGACATGCGTATAAAAAAATGTGTTGAATATAGGAGGAATTATCCTCAAATTTAAGAGGCAGAAATGAGGCTCAAACATGGGCCAGTAAGACTCCATGCCTTTCGCATGCATGTTTAATAGATGTCCTCAAGCCTGTTTAATAGATGTCCAACAGGACAATAGGAAGGCTACCTGGGATGATATCAGTTTTCAGGCCATTTTGTGACGGGCCATCTTGAGCCCGGATTGCAACATTTTTTAGACACGATTGGTCCATCGACACATTATCGCATGAATCTTTTACAAGAATGATCGCCACTCTTTGGGCAATTTGATGGGCCAGAAGGAAAGCGATCCATGAAGATATCTTTCAAAATCCAGCGTCTACCCACGCCTTTGTTTCTTCTTACATGTCAAAGATTGAGATATTGTTGAAACCAACAATGGTGAGGGCCCAAGCACCAGCTACCAGACAAAACTAATGGGTGCCTCCCCCAGTTGACTATGCCAAGATCAATGTGGATGATGTAGTGTCAAGGAGCGGAGGTTTTGGATCGTTGGGAGCGATCTATCGTGATGACGAAGGCACTTTCTTGGGAGCGTCTGGGATTCTATTTCCCTTCATTGACATCCTTCTACACTTGAAGCTTTGGCCACTCATTAGGCTTTGGAATTGGCGGAGGATCTCTATATTCAACAAATGGTGGTAGCGTCCGACTGCAATGTTATCATCGATACAATCAAAGTGGGGAGTACAGCAAGCTATGGAGCGGTAGCACATGAAATTATAGACCGTTCATCTTTTTTTGCATCTTGTGATTTTAAGCCTGAGTTTAGGACCTCAAGTGTAGAGGCTCACAACCTCGCGGAGCATGTTCTTTCTTTGGGGATTGGCCACCATGTCTGGTTAGGTCAACCCGAAAACCTTAGCTCTAGCGCTAACTCCGATTGAAAGGGTCGAGGATAATTTCTCTCTTTTGGTATTCTGATGGACCAACAGATTGCATATATTAATCAAGTTATTAAACATGTTTTTACCTTTTTTCAAAGAAAGAAATTATTAAACGTATGTTTACCTCATGTTCAAAGAAAGAAGTTATTAAACATATATTTACCTCATTTTCAAAAAATAGAAGTTATTAAAAATAATTGTCCTGTCCTACGTCTACACCTTATAGAAATATGGGAAACACTTCCTATCCATGATCTGATAGAGAGCATTCAACCACTCCCGTGTCATTGATATTTGCTTAATCCTAAGGGCATACAATCACACCTTAATCCCTTGTTTTGTTGCTAACAAACCCGTTTTCCTGCATGTTGGCATAATCATCGACCGTTTATCTCCCCGCAATACCATGTTCCTCTCAGGGTCTCACCTGCCTAGCTGCCACCGACGCACCCCACCTCCGAGTTTGGCTTCCAGTGCATGGTCCTTGTCCTCTCCTACATGACCGCCAAGAATCGATCCTCTTTTCTTCTTGATCCCAACCCACATCGCTCCAGGCTCAACATCAACAACAGTTGGAAGATCGGATTCCCTGCACTCCTTGATACTGCCCCTTGTTGGGGAACGTAGTATTTCAAAAATTTCCTGCAATCACGTAAGATCTATATACTAGAAGCATAGCAACGAGAGGTGAGAGTGTGTCTAGATACCCTCGTAGACCAAAAGCGGAAGCTTCTAGTGACGCGGTTGACGTAGTCGAACGTCTTCGCGATCCAACCGATCCAAGCACCGAACGTACGGCACCTCTGCATTCAGCACACATTCAGCTCGATGACGTCCCACGAGCTCTAGATCCAGTTGAGCGTCACGGGAGAGTTTCGTCAGCACGATGGCGTGGTGACGGAGATGATGAAGTTACCGACGCAGAGCTTCGCCTAAGCACTGCAATGATATGACCGAGGTGTGTTTATGTGGAGAGGGGCACCGCGCACGGCTAAAACAATGTTGCTTGTGTGTCCTAGGGTGCCCCCTGCCCCCCGTATATAAAGGAGCAAGGGGAGGCCAGCCGGCCCTAGGGCGCGCGGGAGAGAGGAGGAGTCCTCCTCCTAGTAGGAGTAGGACTACCCTTTCCTATTCCTACTAGGAGGGGAAAGGAAGGAAGAGAGGGAGAAGGAAAGGGGGGCGCCGCCCCCCTTCCCTAGTCCAATTCGGACTAGAGGGGGAGGGGGCACGCGGCCTGCCCTGGCCGGCCCTCTCTCTCTCCACTAAGGCCCATGTGGCCCATTATCTCTCCTGGGGGGTTCCGGTAACCCTCCGGTACTCCGGTTTTCTCTAAAATCACCCCGAACACTTCCGGTGTCCGAATATAGCCTTTAAATATATCAATCTTTATGTATCAACCATTTTGAGACTCCCCGTCATGTCCGTGATCACATCCGGGACTCCGAACTACCTTTGGTACATCAAAACACATAAACTTATAATATCGATCGTCATCGAATGTTAAGCGTGCGGACCCTACGGGTTCGAGAACTATGTAAACATGACCGAGACTCATCTCGGTCAATAACCAATAGCGGAACCTGGATGCTCATATTGGTTCCTACATATTCTACGAAGATCTTTATTGGTCAACCCGCATAACAACATACGTTGTTCCTTTTGTCATCGGTATGTTACTTGCCGAGATTCGATCGTCGGTATCATCATACCTAGTTCAATATCGTCACCGGCAAGTCTCTTTACTCGTTCCGTAATACATCATCTCGTGACTAACTCATTAGTCATTTGCTTGCAAGGCTTATTATGATGTGTATTACCGAGAGGGCCTAGAGATACCTCTCCGACACTCGAAGTGACAAATCCTATTGTCGATCTATGCCAACACCACAAATACCTTCGGAGACACCTGTAGAGCATCTTTATAATCACCCAGTTACGTTGTGACGTTTGATAGCACACAAGGTGTTCCTCCGGTATTCGGGAGTTGCATAATCTCATAGTCATAGGAACATGTATAAGTCATGAAGAAAGCAATAGCAGTAAAACTAAACGATCAAGTTGCTAAGCTAGCAGATGGGTCTTGTCCATCACATCATTCTCCTAATGATGTGATCCCGTTGATCAAATGACAACTCATGTCTATGGCTAGGAAACATAATCATCTTTGATCAATGAGCTAGTCTAGTAGAGGCATACTAGGGACACTCTGTTTTGTCTATGTATTCACACATTTACTAAGTTTCCGGTTAATACAATTATAGCATGAATAATAAACATTTATCATGATATAAGGAAATACAAATAACAGCTTTATTATTGCCTCTAGGGCATATTTCCTTCAGTCTCCCACTTGCACTAGAGTCAATAATCTAGTTCACATTTCCATGTCATTTAATACCGATAATTCACATCGTTATGTGAATAACACCCATAGTTCACATCGCCATGTGACCAACACCCAAAGGGTTTTCTAGAGTCAATAATCTAGTTCACATTCCCATGTGATTAACACCCAAAGAGTACTAAGGTGTGATCATGTTTTGCTTCGTGAGAGAAGTTTAGTCAGCGGGTCTATTACATTCAGATCCGTATGTATTTCGCAAATTTCTATGTCTACAATGCTCTGCATGGAGCTACTCTAGCTAATTGCTCCCACTTTCAACATGCATCCATATTGATACTTAGATTCATCTAGATTAGTGTCAAAGCTTGCATCGGCGTAACTCTTTACAACGAACTCTTTATCACCTCCATAATCGAGAAACATTTCCTTAGTCATCCAGTAACTAAGGATAATTTTGACCGCTGTCCAGTGATCTACTCCTAGATAACTTTTTTACCTCCTTGCCAAACTCATGGCAAGGTACACAACAGGTTTGGTACACAGCATGGCATACTTTATAGAACCTATGACTGAGGCATAGGAAATGACTTTCGTTCTTTCTCTATCTTCTGCCGTGGTCGGGTTTTGAGTCTTACTCAACTTCATACCTTGTAACGCAGGCAAGAACACTTTCTTTGACTGATCCATTTTGAACTTCTTCAAAACTTTATCAAGGTATGTGCTTTGTGAAAGTCCAATTAAGCGTCTTGATCTATCTCTATAGATCTTGATGTCTAATATATAAGCAGCTTCACTGAGGTCTTTCTTTGAAAAACTCCTTTTAAACATTCCTTTATGCTTTCAAAAAATTCTACATCATTTCTGATCGACAATATGTCATTCACATATACTTATCAGAAAGGTTGTAGTGCTCCCACTCACTTTCTTGTAAATACAGGCTTCACCGCAAGTATGTATAAAACTATGTGCTTTGATCAACTTATCAAAGCGTATATTCCAACTCCAAGATGCTTGCACCAGTCCATAGATGGATCGCTGGAGCTTGCACATTTTATTAGCACCTTTAGGATTGACAAAACCTTCTGGTTGCATCATATACAACTCTTCTTTAATAAATCCATTAAAGAACGCAGTTTTGTTATCCATTTGCCAGATTTCATAAAATGCGGCAATTACTAACATGATTCGGATAGACTTAAGCATCGCTACGAGTGAGAAAATCTCATCATAGTCAACACACCTTGAACTTGTCGAAAACCTTTCGCAACAAGTCGAGCTTTGTAGATAGTAACATTACCATCGGCGTCAGTCTTCCTCTTAAAGATCCATTTATTTTCAATGGCTTGCCGATCATCGGGCAATTCAACCAAAGTCCACACTTTGTTCTCATACATGGATCACATCTCAGATTTCATGGCCTCAAGCCATTTTGCGGAATCTAGCTCATCATCGCTTCATCATAGTTAGTAGGTTCATCATGGTCTAGTAACATGACTTCCAGAACCGGGTTACCGTACCACTCTGTCGCGGAACACACTCTGGTTGACCTACGAGGTTCAGCAGTAACTTGATCCGAAGTTTCATGATCATCATCATTAGCGTCCTCGCTGATTGGTGTAGGAATCATTGGAACTGGTTTCTGTGATGTACTACTTTCCAATTCGGGAGAATGTACAATTACCTCATCAAGTTCCACTTTCCTCTCACTCACTTCTTTCGAGAGAAACTCCTTCTCTACAAAGGATCCATTCTTAGCAACAAATATCTTGCCTTCGGATCTATGATAGAAGGTGTACCCAATAGTTTCTTTTGGGTATCCTATGAAGACACATTTCTCCGACTTGGGTTCGAGCTTATCAGGTTGAAGCTTTTTCACATAAGAATCACAGCCCCAAACTTTATGAAACGACAACTTGGGTTTCTTGCCAAACCACAGTTTGTAAGGCGTCATCTCAACGGATTTAGATGGTGCCCTTATTTAACATGAATGCAATTGTCTCTAATGCATAGCCCAAAATGATAGTGGTAAATCAGTAAGAGACATCATAGATCGCACCATATCTAATAAAGTATGGTTTATGACGTTCAGACACACCATTACGCTGTGGTGTTCCGGGTGGCGTGAGTTGTGAAACTATTCCACATTGTTTCAAATGAAGACAAAACTCGTAACTCATATATTTGCCTCCGCAATCAGATCGTAGAAACTTTATTTTATTGTTACGATGATTCTCTACTTCACTCTGAAATTTCCTTGTACTTTTCAAATGTTTCTGACTTGTGCTTCATCAAGTAGATATACCCATATCTACTCAAATCTTCCGTGAAGGTCAGAAAATAACGATACCTGCGGCGAGCCTCAACACTCATTGGTCAGCATAAATCAGTATGTATGATTTCCAACAAGTCAGTTGCTCGCTCCATTGTCACGGAGAACGGAGTTTTAGTCATCTTGCCCATGAGGCATGGTTCGCAAGCACCAAGTGATTCCAAGAGCCCATCGGCATGGAGTTTCTTCATGCGCTTTACACCAATATGACCTAAAGTGGCAGTGCCTCAAATAAGTTGCACTATCATTATCAACTTTGCATCTTTTGGCTTCAATATTATGAATATGTGTATTACTACGATCGAGATCCAACAAACTATTTTCATTGGGTGTATGACCATCAAAGGTTTTATTCATGTAAACAGAACAACAATTATTCTATGACTATAAATGAATCACCGTATTGCAAAAAAAATGATCAAATCATATTCATGCTCAACGCAAATGCCAAATAACATTTATTTAGGTTTTACACTAATCCCGAAAGTATAGGGAGTGTGCGATGATGATCATATCAATCTTGGAACCTCTTCCAATACACATCGTCACTTCACCTTTAACTAGTCTCTGTTCATTCTACAACTCTCATTTCGAGTTACTAATTTTAACAAATTAACCGGTATCAAATACCCAGGGGTTGCTATGAACACTAGTAAAGTACACATCAATAATCTGTATATGAAATATACTTTTGTTCACCTTGCCATCCTTCTTATCCGCCAAGTATCTAGGGCAGTTCCACTTTCAGTGACCATTTCTTTTGCGGTAGAAGCACTTAGTTTCAGGCTTGAGTTTAGCTTTGGGTTTCTTCACGGGAGTGACAACTTGCTTGTCATTCTTCTTGAAGTTCCCCTTCTATCCCTTTGCCCTTTTATTGAAACAAGTGGTCTTTTTAACCATCAACACTTGATGCTTTTTCTTGATTTCTACCTTCGCCGATTTCAGCATCGCGAAGAGCTCGGGAATTACTTTCGTCATCCCTTGCATATTATAGTTCATCACGAAGTTCTACTAACTTGGTGATAGTGACTAGAGAACTTTGTCAATTACTATCTTATCTGGAAGATTAACTCCCACTTGATTCAAGCAATTGTAGTACCCAGACAATCTGAGCACATGCTCACTGGTTGAGCTATTCTCCTCCATCTTGTAGGCAAAGTACTGTTAGAGGTCTCATACCTCTCGACACGGGCATGACTGTGAAATATTAATTTCAACTCTTGGAACATCTTATATGCTCCGTGGCGTTCAAAACGTTTTTGAAGTCCCGGTTCTAAGCCGTAAAGCATGGTGCACTAAACTATTAAGTAGACATCATATTGAGCTTTGCCAAACGTTCATAAAGTTTGCATCTGCTCCTGCAATAGATCTGTCACCTAGCGGTGCATCAAGGACATAATACTTATGTGCAGCAATGAGGATAATCCTCAGATCATGGACCTAGTCCGCATCATTGCTACTAACATCTTTCAACTTAGTTTTCTCTAGGAACATATCAAAAACATAGGGGTGCTATAATGCGAGCTATTGATTTACAACATAATTTGCAAAAACTACCAGGACTAAGTTCATGATAAATTAAAGTTCAATTAATCATATTACTAAAGAACTCCCACTTGGATAGACATCCCTCTAGTCATCTAAATGATCACGTGATCCAAATCAACTAAACCATGTCCGATCATCATGTGAGATGGAGTAGTTTTCAATGGTGAACATCTTATGTTGATCATATCTTCTATATGATTCACGCTCGACCTTTCGGTCTCCAGTGTTCTGAGGCCATGTCTGTACATTCTAGGCTCATCAAGTTTAACCCGAGTATTCTGCATGTGCAAAATAGTGTTACACCCGTTGTATTTGAACGTAGAGCTTATCACACCCGATCATCACGTGGTGTCTCGGCACGACGAACTTTCGCAACGGTGCATACTTAGGGAGAACACTTGTACCTTGCAATTTTGTAAGGGATCATCTTATAATGCTACCGCCGTACTAAGCAAAATAAGAAGCATAAAAAGATAAACATCACATGCAATCAAAATATGTGACATGATATGGCCATCATCATCTTGTGCTTTTGATCTCCATCTCCCAAGCATCGTCATGATCTCCATCGTCACCGGCTTGACACCATGATCTTCATCGCAGCGTCGTGGTCGTCTCGCCAACTATTGCTACTACTACTATCGCTAACTCATAGTGATAAAGTAAAGCAATTACATGGCCTTCGCAATTCATACAGTAAAGAGACAACCATAAGGCTCCTGCCGGTTGCCGATAACTTACAAAACATGATCATCTCATACAATAACGTATAACTCATCACGTTTTGACCATATCACATCACAACATGCCCTGCAAAAACGAGTTAGACGTCCTCTACTTTGTTGTTGCAAGTTTTACGTGGCTGCTACGGGCTTAGCAAGAACCGTTCTTACCTACGCATACAAAAACCACAATGATTTTTCGTCAAGTATGTGAAGTTTTTACCTTCACAAGGACCGGGTGTAGCCACACTTGATTCAACTAAAGTGAGAGAGACAGACACTCGCCGATCACCTTTAAGCAATAAGTGCTCGTAACGGTGTAATCAGTCTCGCGTAAGCGTACACGTAATGTCGGTCCGGGCCGCTTCATCTCACAATACCGCCGAATCAAAGTATGACATGCTGGTAAGCAGTATGACTATTATCGTCCACAACTCATTGTGTTCTACTCATGCATATCATCTACGCAAAGACCTGGCTCATGATGCCACTGTTGGGGAACGTAGTATTTCAAAATTTCTTACGATCACGCAAGATCAATCTACTAGAAGCATAGCAACGAGAGGGGAGAGTGTGTCTACGTACCCTCATAGACCGAAAGCGGAAGCGTCTAGTGATGCGGTTGATGTAGTCGAACATCTTCGCGATCCAACCGATCCAAGCACCGAACGTACGGCACTTACGCGTTCAGCACACATTCAGCTCGATGACGTCCCACGAACTCTTGATCCAGTTGAGCGTCACGGGAGATTTTCGTCAGCATGACGGCGTGGTGACGGAGATGATGAAGTTATCGACGCAGGGCTTTGCCTAAGCACTGCAATGATATGACCGAGGTGTGTTTCTGTAGAGGGGGGCACCGCACATGGCTAAAACAATGTTGCTTGTGTGTCCTAGGGTGCCCCCTGCCCCCGTATATAAAGGAGCAAGGGGGAGGCGAGCCGGTCCTAGGGCGCGCGGGAGAGAGGAGGAGTCCTCCTCCTAGTAGGAGTAGGACTCCCCTTTCCTATTCCTACAAGGAGGGGGAAAGGAAGGAGGAGATGGAGAAGGAAAGGGGGGCGCTGCCCCCCCCCTTCCCTAGTACAATTCAGACTAGAGGGGGAGGGGGCACGCAGCCTGCCCTGGCCGGCCCTCTCTCTCTCCACTAATTTCTCCGAAATCACCCTGAACACTTTCGGTGTCCGAATATAGCCGTCCAATATATCATTCTTTATGTATTGACCATTTCGAGACTCCCCGTCATGTCTGTGATCACATCCGAGACTCCGAACTACCTTTGGTACATCAAAACACATAAACTCATAATACCGATCGTCATCGAACGTGAAGCGTGCGGACCCTACGGGTTTGAGAACTATGTAGACATGACCGAGACTCATCTCCGGTCAATAACCAATAGCGGAACCTGGATGCTCATATTGGCTCCTACATATTCTATGAAGATCTTTATCGGTCAAACCGCATAACAACATACATTGTTCCTTTTGTCATCGGTATGTTACTTACCCGAGATTCGATCGTCAGTATCATCATACCTAGTTCAATCTCGTCACCGGCAAGTCACTTTACTCGTTCCGTAATACATCATCTCGTGACTAACTCATTAGTCGTTTGCTTGCAAGGCTTATTACGATGTGTATTATCGAGAGGGCCCGGAGATACCTCTCTGACACTCGGAGTGACAAATTCTATTCTCGATCTATGCCAACACCACAAATACCTTCGGAGACACCTATAGAGCATCTTTATAATTACCCAGTTACGTTGTGATGTTTGATAGCACACAAGGTGTTCCTCCGGTATTCGGGAGTTGCATAATCTCATAGTCATAGGAACATGTATAAGTCATGAAGAAAGCAATAGCAGTAAAACTAAACGATCAAGTTGCTAAGCTAACGGATGGGTCTTGTCCATCACATCATTCTCCTAATGATGTGATCCCGTTGATCAAATGACAACTTATGTCTATGGCTAGGAAACATAACCATCTTTGATCAATGAGCTAGTCTAGTAGAGGCATACTAGGGACACTCTGTTTTGTCTATGTATTCACACATGTACTAAGTTTCCGGTTAATACAATTCTAGCATGAATAATAAGCATTTATCATGATATAAGGAAATACAAATAACAACTTTATTATTGCCTCTAGGGCATATTTCCTTCACCCCACTCCCCGGGCACGACCTCACCATGTGCCATACCAGATTTAGGTGCTCGTTGCCTTGTCTACTTCCCCGGAGCATCAAAATGCTGCCGTTTAAGCAGCAGCGTGCTACTTCTCGAGCTTGCGTTGTATTCCCTCGAAGAGGAAAGGGAGATGCAGCATAGTAGCGTAAGTATTTCCCTCAGTTTTTGAGAACCAAGGTATCAATCCAGTAGGAGACCAAGCGCGAATCCGTCGCACCTGCACAAACAAATAAGAACTTCGCAACCAACACGATAAGGGGTTGTCAATCCCTTTACAGTCACTTACGAAAGTGAGATCTGATAGAGATGATAATTTATATTTTTGGTATTTTTTATTTATAAGAACAGAAAGTAAAAGCGGAAAAAGTAAAGTAGATGTAGATTGATAAGTTGAGAATAGACCCGGGGGCCATAGTGTTCTCTAGTGGCTTCTCTCATGATAGTGATATTCTACGGCGGGTAAACAAATTACTGTCGAGCAATTGATAGAAAAGCGAATAATTATGAGACTATCTAGGCATGATCATTGTATATAGGCATCACGTCCGAGACAAGTAGACCGACTCCTGCATGCATCTACTACTATTACTCCACACATCGACCGCTATCCAGCATACATCTAGTGCATTGATTTCATAAGAACAGAGTAACGCCTTAAGCAAGATGACATGATGTAGAGGGATAAACTCAAGCAATATGATATAAACCCCATCTTTTTATCCTCGATGGCAACAATAACATACGTGCCTTGCTGCCCCTACTGTCACTGTGAAAGTACACTGCAAGATTGAACCCAAAGCCAAGCACTTCTCCCATTGCAAGAACTATAGGTCTAGTAGGCCAAACCAAACCAATAATTCGAAGAGACTTGCAAGGATATTATGAGCACACATAAAAAGTTCAGAGAACAACCAAATATTTCTCATAGATAATCTTGATCATAAACTCACAATTCATCAGATCTCGACAAACACACCGCAAAAAGAGATTACATCGAATAGATCTCCTCGAAGACCGAGGAGAACTTTGTATTGAGATCCAGAGAGAGAGAGAAGCCATCTAGATACTAGCTAGGGACCCAAAGGTCTGTGGTAAACTACTCACAACTCATGGTGAGGGCGATGATGATGATGTAGAAGCACTCCGTGATGGATCCCCCCTCCGGCGGAGCTCCGGAACAGACTCCGAGATGGGATCTCACGGGAACAGAATGTTACGGCAGTGGAATTAGGGTTTTATCTCTGTTGCTGATGGTTTCGGGGTATGTAGACTTATATAGGAGGAAGGAGGACACCGGGGGAGTCACGGGGGCCCCACGAGGCAGGGGGCGCGCCCTGGGAAAGGGGGCGCTCCCTGTGAAGGGGGGCATGCCCCCACCCTCGTGGGCACCCCGTTGATCCCCTGACGTGGTTCTCAAGTTCTCCTTGCGTGATTTTCTCCAAAAATATCTCTCGCGAAGGTTTCATTCCGTTTGGACTCCGTTTGATATTCCTTTTCTACAAAACCCTGAAACAGCCAAAAAACAGCAATCTGGACTGGGCCTTTGGGTTAGTAGGTTAGTCCCAAAAATGATATAAAAGTGTATAACAAAGTCCACTAAACATCCAAGACTTCATAAATAATAGCATGGAACAATAAAAAATTATAGATACGTTGGAGACGTATCAAGCATCCCCAAGCTTAATTCATGCTCGTCCTCGAGTAGGTAAATGAAAAAAACATAATTTTTGATGTGGAATGCTAACCAACATAATTTTTCAATGTAATTCTCTTAATTGTGACATGAATGTTCAGAGCTGACAGATTCAAGATAAAAGTCTATATTGACATAAAAATAATAATACTTCAAGCATACTAACAAAGCAATCATGTCTTCTCAACATACTATGGCTAAAGAAAGTTATCCCTACAAAATCATATGGTCTGGCTATGCTCCCTCTTCATCACACAAAATATTCATATCGTGCACAACCCCGATTTCAGCCAAGCACTTGTTTTCATACTCTATTATTTCAAACCTTTCAACTTTCATGCAATACATGAGCGTGAGCCATGGACATAGCACTATGGGTGGAATAGAGAGGTGGTTGTCGAGAAGACAAAAGGAGGGAGATACTCTCACATCAACTAGGCGTATCAACGGGCTATGGAGATGCCCATCAATAGATATCAATGTGAGTGAGTAGGGATTGCCATGCAACGGATGCACTAGAGCTAAAAATGTATGAAAGCTCAATAAAATAAACTAGTGGGTGTCCATCCAACTTGCTTGCTCACGAAGACCTAGGGCATTTGAGAAAGCCCATCGTTGGAATATACAAGCCAAGTTCTATAATGAAAATTCCAACTAGTATATGAAAGTGACTACATATGAGACTCTCTATCATGAAGAACATGGTGCTACTTTGAAGCACAAGTGTGGAAAAGATAGTAGCGATTGTCCCTTCTCTCTTTTCTCTCATTTTTTTGGAGGGGCTTTCTCTCTTCTTTTTATTAGCCCCTCTCTATTTTTTTGGGCCATCTCTCTTTTTTTATTGGCCTTTCCTCACATGGCACAATGCTCTAATAATGATGATGATCACACTTTTATTGATTTACAACTCGATACTACAACAAGTATGACTCTACATGAATGCTTTCGGCGGTGTACCGGGATGTGCAATGAATCAATAGTGACATGTATGAAAAATTATGCATGGTGGCCTTGCCACAAATACGATGTCAACTACATGATCATGCATGGCAATATGATAATATGATGCGTGTCATATGAATGGAACAGTGGAAAGTTGCATGGCAATATATCTTGGAATGGCTATGGAAATGCCATGATAGGTAGGTATGGTGGCTATTTTGAGGAATAATATGGTGGCTGTTTTCAGGAAGGATATATAGTGGGTTTATGGTACCGGCGAAAGTTGCGCGGTACAAGAGAGGCTAGCAATGGTGGAAGGGTGAGAGTGCGTATGATCCATGGACTCAACATTAGTCATAAAGAACTCATATACTTATTGCAAAAATCTACGAGTCATCAAAACAAAGCAATCAACGCATGCTCCTAGGGGGGGAGGTTGGTAGGAGTTAACCATCACGCGCCCCCGACCTCCACACAAAGGTTGGCACTTTACAAATACCTCATGCTCTAACTTCGTCACACAGCGGTTCACCATACGTGCATGCTACAGGAATCACTAACCTTACACAAGTATTTCTCAATTTCATAATAACTCCACTAGCATGATTCTAATATCACTATCCTCATATCTCAAAACAATTATCAAGCATCCAACATCTCATCATATTCAATGCACTTAGTGTGAAAGTTTTTACTACATTGACATTGGATGTCTATCATGTGAAGACTAGTTTTTTAGCCTGAACACATTACCATGCTGTTTTAATAGACTCTCAAAAGGATATAAGTTAAGCATGAGAGTTCAACAATTTCTTCAAAATATAATCACCACCGTGCTCTAAACGATATAAGTGAAGCACTAGAGCAAAAACTATTCAACTCAAAAGATATAAGTGAAGCACATAGAGGGTTCTAACAATTCCTAGGCCATATTTAACTCTCTCAAATAGGTGTGCCCAGCAAGGATAATTGTGGCAAACTAACAAGAAAAGACTCAAATTATACAAGACGCTCCAAGCAAAACACATATCATGTGGTGAATAAAAATATAGCTCCAAGTATAGTTACCGATGGATGAAGACGAAAGAGGGGATGACTTCCCGGGGCATCCCCAAGCTTAGGCTTTTGATTGTCCTTGAATTTTACTTGGGGTGCCATGGGCATCCCCAAGCTTAGGCCTTTTGCTACTCTTTGTTCCATAGTCCATCAAAGCAATACTCAAAACTTGAAAACTTCACAACACAAAACTTAGACAAAAATTCTCGTGAGCTCCGTTAGTATAAGAAAACAAATCACTACACAAAGGTACTGCAATGAATTCATTCTTTGTTTATATTGGTGTTAAACCTACTGTGTTCCAACTTCTCTATGGTTCATACCTCCAAATATTACTCATAGATGCATTGAAATAAGCAAACAACACACGAAAAACAGAATTTGTCAAAAACAGAATAGTCTGTAGTAATCTGCAGTTTTCGCATACTTATGTAACTCCAAACAATTCAAACTAAATTGGTAAACATGAGTAATTTGTTTATTAATCATCTGAAAAAATAATTAACAAAATAGCACACTCCAGTAAAATCTGACGACCATTCTAGCGAGCGCTAACGATTCTGTTTTTCACAGCAAGATCACATAAACTTCACACAAGTCTTCCCAAAGGTTCTACTTGGCACAAACACTAAAAAAACATGAAACCACATCAAAACAGAAGCTAGATGAAATATTTATTCCCTAACAGCAACAAAAACAAAAAAATATAAAATTGGGTTGCCTCCCAACAAGCGCTATCATTTTACGCCCCTAGCTAGGCACGATAAAAGATAGATCGGTATTGCCATCTTTGGAAGGAAATTCTTTGATTAAGAACTTATGATTATTAGGCACTTCTTTGTCCCTAATAATAATCAAACTCTTGGGCAAGAAATCAATAAATTCTAAAGTGTCAAAAGGATCCCTTGCAAAAGTAATAAAATTAGGGTGAACACTTATGGATTTGAGATCCGCAATTCCTTTACTAGATGTTTCACCCTTGTCTTTAGGGACATACATGAACTTAGATAATTTAGTAGTAGAGGTGTTTGGAGTAGTTTTTATAGCAGAAAGAGCATAACCCACATTAGTGATAATATCCTCAAGCTTATTGATTCTAGTAGAATCTTGATCTAGCTTTTCTTTAACTATGGGCTCATTTTCCTTAAGATTTTTCAGAACAACTCCTACCTTAGATCCATATTGAGTAATTTCATTATGGATTTATCCAATTTCTCTACTAGTTCTACCGTAGCAACTTTGTTTTCAATGATTTCTAACCATTGCATAACATGCTCCAAAGTTCAAACGGTCCCATTAACCATAAGAGGTGGTGAACCAAATAATTCAGTCATAGCATTATAAGAATCAATGGTATGGCTACCCAAGAAATTCCCTCCGGTAATGGTATCTAAGATAAATCTATTCCACGGAGTTATGCCAACATAAAAATTGCAAAGAAGCATGGAAGTGGAAAGCTTCCTATTGGATCTATTTTGAGCATTGCAAATTCTATACCAGGCATCTTTTAAGTTTTCTTCCTCCCTTTGTTTAAAGTTGAGGACCTCACTCTCGGGAGTGTTGATAATGATAGGTGTGCTAGACATGATGACAAGCAAGCAAGCAGCACACAAGCGAACAAGAAGAAAGCGAACGATAAACACACGGCAGAAGAAGGGCAAATAAAACGGCAAGAGTGAAGTGGGGGAGAGGAAAACGGGAGGCAAATAAATGTAATGCGAAGGATAAGGGTTTGTGATAGGTACTTGGTATATGACTTTTGCGTAAGCCTCCCCGGCACCGGCGCCAGAAATTCTTCTTGCTACTTCTCGAGCTTGCGTTGTATTCCCTCGAAGAGGAAAGGGAGATGCAGCACAGTAGCATAAGTATTTCCCTTAGTTTTTGAGAACCAAGGTATCAATCCAGTAGGAGACCACGCACGAGTCCCTCGCACCTGCACAAACAAATAAGAACTTCGCAGCCAACGCGATAAGGGGTTGTCAATCCCTTTACGGTCAATTACGAAAGTGAGATCTGATAGAGATGATAGTTTATATTTTTGGTATTTTTTGTTTATAAGAACAGAAAGTAAAAGCGGAAAAAGTAAAGTAGATGTAGATTGATAAGTTGAGAATAGACCCGGGGGCCATAGTGTTCTCTAGTGACTTCTCTCATGATAGCGATATTCTACGGTGGGTAAACAAATTACTGTCGAGCAATTGATAGAAAAGCGAATAATTATGAGACTATCTAGGCATGATCATTGTATATAGGCATCACGTCCGAGACAAGTAGACCGACTCCTGCCTGCATCTACTACTATTACTCCACACATCGACTGCTATCCAGCATGCATCTAGTGTATTGAGTTCATAAGAACAGAGTAACGCCTTAAGCAAGATGACATGATGTAGAGGGATAAACTCAAGCAATATGATATAAACCCCATCTTTTTATCCTCAATTACAACAATACAATATGTGCCTTGTTGCCCCTACTGTCACTGGGAAAGGACACCGCAAGATTGAACCCAAAGCCAAGCACTTCTCCCATTGCAAGAACTATAGATCTAGTAGGCCAAACCAAACCAATAATTTGAACAGACTTGCAAGGATATTATGTGCACACATAAAACGTTCAGAGAAGAACCAAATATTTCTCATAGATAATCTTGATCATAAACTCACAATTCATCAGATCTCGACAAACACACCGCAAAAAAAGGTTACATCGAATAGATCTCCTCGAAGACCGAGGAGAACTTTGTATTGAGATCCAGAGAGAGAGAAGAAGCCATCTAGATACTAGTTAGGGACCCGAAGGTCTGTGGTGAACTACTCACAACTCATGGTGAGGGCGATGATGATGATGTAGAAGCACTCCGTGATGGATCCCCCCTCCGGCGGAGCTCCGGAACAGGCTCCAAGATGGGATCTCATGGGAACAGAAGGTTACGGTGGTGGAATTAGGGTTTTCTCTCTATTGCTGATGGTTTCGGGGTACGTAGACTTATATAGGAGGAAGGAGGACACCAGGGGAGTCACGGGGGCCCCATGAGGTAGGGGGCGCTGATAACCCACAAGTGTAGGGGATCGCAATAGTTTTCGAGGGTAAAGTATTAAACCCAAATTTGTTGATTCGACACAAGGGGAGCCCAAGAATACTCTTAAGTATTAGCAGTTGAGTTGTCAATTCAGCCACACCTGGAAACTTAGTATCTGCAGCAAGATAGTTTAGTAGCACAGTAATATGATAGTGGTAGTAGCAGCAATAAAAGTAAAGATAGTGTTTTTGTAGTTTTTATGATAATAGCAATGGAAAAGTAAATAAGCGACAAGCAATATAGGTAAAGATCGTAGGCATTGGATCGGTGATGGTAAATTACGTTGGATGCAATTCATCATGTAGAAGTTATAACCTAGGGTGACACAGAACTAACTCCAGTTCATCAATGCAATGTAGGCATGTATTCCGAATATAGTCATCCATGCTTATGAAAAAGAACTTGCATGACATCTTTTGTCCTACACTCCCGTGGCAGCGGGGTCCTATTGGAAACTAAGGGATATTAAGGCCTCCCTTTAATAGAGTACCGGACCAAAGCATTAACACATAGTGAGTACATGAACTCCTCAAACTATGGTCATCACCGGGAGTGGTCCCGATTATTGTCACTTCGGGGTTGCCAGATCATAACACATAGTAGGTGACTATAGACTTGCAAGATAGGATCAAGAACACACATATATTCATGAAAACATAATAGGTTCAGATCTGAAATCAAGGCACTCGGGCCCTAGTGACAAGCATTATGCATAGCAAAGTCATGGCAACATCAATCTCAGAACATAGTGGATACTAGGGATCAAACCCTAACAAAACTAAGTCGATTACATGATAGATCCCATCCAACCCATCACCGTCTAGCAAGCCTACGATGGAATTACTCACACACGGCGGTGAGCATCATGGAATTGGTGATGGAGGAAGGTTGATGATGACGATGGCGACGATCTCCACTCTCCGGAGCCCCGAACGGACTCCAGATCAGCCCTCCTGAGAGAGATTAGGGCTTGGCGGCGGCTCCGTCTCCTAAAACGTGACAATTCTTTCTCCTTGATTTTTTCTCCACGAAATGGAATACATATGACCTAGGGATACGTCAGTGGGCCATCGGGGTGCACTCGAGGCAGGGGGGCGCGCCCCCACCCTCGAGGACAGCCCGTGGGTCCCTCGGTGTGGATCTTCTTGCATATATTTTTTATATTTTCTGAAATAAATCTCCGTTGATTTTCAGACGATTCCGAGAACTTTTTATTCTGCACAAAAACAACACCATGGCAGTTCTGCTGAAAATAGCATCAGTCCGGGTTTGTTCCATTCAAATCATGCAAGTTAGAGTCCAAAACAAGGGCAAAAGTGTTTGGAAAAGTAGATACGTTGGAGACGTATGAACTCCCCCAAGCTTAAACCTTTGCTTGTCCTCAAGCAATTTAGTTGATAAACTGAAAGTGATAAAGAAAAACTTTGACAAACTCTGTTTGCTCTTGTTGTTATAAATATGTAAGCTAGCATTCAGGTTTTCAACAAGATCATGAACTAACCATATTCACAATAACTTTTAGGTCTCAAAACTACTCACATTAATTGCATAATCAACTAGCGAGCAATAATAATAAACCTCGGATGACAACACTTCTCAAAACAATCATGATATGATATAACAAGATGGTATCTCGCTAGCCCTTTCTGAGACCGCAAAACATAAATGCAGATCACCTTTAAAGATCAAGGACTGACTAGACATTGTAATTCATGGTAAAAGAGATCCAGTCACGATCATACTCAATGCAAATTAATAGTAATACATGCAACGATAGAGGTGCTCTCCTACTGGTGCTTTTTGATAAGAGGATGATGACTCTGCATAAAAGTAAATAGATAGGCCCTTCGCAGAGGGAAGCAGGGATTTGTATAGGTGCCAGAGCTCGATATTAAAATAGAGATTGAATAACATTTTGAGCGGTATACTTTCATTGTCAACATAACAACCAAGAATCTCGATATCTCCCATGCTACGCACATTATAGGCGGTTCGCAAACAGAATGGTAAAGTTTATACTCCCCCATCCACCAACAAGCACACTCCACGGCCAGCCGAATCACGAGTTACCGTCCAAACAAGCAACAGCCCTGGGGGAGTTTTGTTTAATTATTATGATTTTGAGCATGGGACTGGGCATCCCGGTTATCAGCCATTTTCTCATGAATGATGAGCGGAGTCCACTCATCGTGAGAATAACCCACCTAGCATGGAAGATATAGACAGCCCTAGTTGATACATAAGCTGTTCGAGCATACAAAACAGAATTTCATTTGAAGGTTTAGAGTTTGGCACATACAAATATACTTGGAACGGTAGGTAAATACCGCATAGAGGAAGGTATGGTGGACTCATGTGGAATAACTTTGGGGTTTATGGAAGTGGATGCACAAGCAGTATTCCCGCTTAGTACAGGTGAAGGCTAGAAAGAGACTGGGAAGCGACCAGCTAGAGAGCAACAACGGTCGTGAACATGTATTAAAATTAATCAACAATGAATGCAAGCACGAGTAGGATATAAATCACCATGAACATAAATATCGTGAAGGCTATGTTGATTTGTTTCAACTACATGCATGAACATGTGCCAAGTCAAGTCACTTAAATCGTTCAGAGGAGGATACCACCCATCATACCACATCAAAACCATTTTAATATCAGGTTGGCACGCAAGACAGACCATTATAAACTCTCAGCTAATTAAGCATGGCATAAGCAGCTATGATCTCTAATTGTCATTGCAAGCATGTTTCATTCATAACAAGCTGAATCAAGAACGACGAGCAATCATATTTACAAAAACAAGAGAGGTCGAGTTCATACCAGCTTTTCTCATCTCAATTAGTTCATCATATATCATCCTTATTGCCTTTCACTCGCACGACCGAATGATGTGGATAATAATAATAGTGCACGTGCATTGGACTAAGCTGGAATCTGCATATATTTAATACAAGAGAGAAGAGAGGGTAATATGCCTCAAGGTTAAATTAACAACAAAGCATATGAGAGCCGCTAAGCATTTTCAATCATGGTCTTCTACTCTCAACCCCTAAGGAAAAGAAAAGAAACTATTTACACGGGAAAGCTCCCAACAAGGAAAAGAAGAATGGGAAATCTTTTTGGGTTTTCATTTTTTTAGTTACTACTACAAGCAAAGAAAATAAACTATCTAGAAGCTACAACTAATATTTATTTATTTGTTTGTTTTTCTGGGTTTTTCTAGCACACAAGTAAAAGACTAAGAAAAAGAAATTTAAACTAAGCATGGATGGTACAGTGAAGGAGTGTGAGCACCGACAACTAGAATAAGTGTGAACATGAATGTAAGTCGGTGAGAAACACGTACTCCCCCAAGCTTAGGCTTTTGGCCTATGTTGGTCTATGGCCACGGATCGAAGCCACTGCCTCCGGTGTACTGAGATGTGCCCTCTGGATGCCACTGGTTGGCGAGCTTGTCCAGATCCCACCCATAAACAGATTGATGGGAAGGATCAAGTGGTGGTTCTGGCTCAGGCTCCGAAGCTTGTGCCTGGCCTTGGTACTGGTAGAAGACATCTGAGGTGATGAGGAATACGCCTGTAGAAAGATCAAAGAAAGAAGGTGCAGGCAAGGTAATAATTTCATAGTATATTTCATCAAACCTCAATTTATAAAGTAGTTGCATATTTTTGTCTTTAACAATAAAGTCATGAGCTACCATGCTCTTGTAGTCTAGATAAATAGGGGCCAATAATTTTTCTTCCTTCTCATGATGCCTAATAGATATATTAAAATGTTCAGCAAGGCGAGAAGCAAAGATGCCTCCAAAGACGGGCCCCTTTGAGTGGTTCAGACTCAATCGTTTGGCAACGACGGCGCCCAAGCTAAAAGTTGTGGCACGAAACAAAGCATGGCGCAAAATGATAATATCAGGGGCACTGAGATTCCCACTGTTCCCACGACCAATTAAACACCTACTAGCAAATAAAGCAAAGTAGCGCAGAACAAGGAAGTGTATACTGGTTATTCTTGCCCCTGCAACTTGTCTAGTTTCACCTACAGCTATCATATCAATAAACCCTTTGACGTCTTCATGACGTGGTTCATCAAGTCTACCTTCAAAGGGTACTTTGCATAATTCACAAAAATCTAACAGTGACATCTCCTTAACCACATCATATAAGTGAAACTCCACCGTAGGTGGTGTTTTCCTAGAATGAAAATGGAAGCTTTGCGTAAAAATATTGGTGAGTAAGAGATAATGTTCTTTTTGGTCATGGAGGAAGTCGGTGAGGCCTGCATTATTTGCCATCCAATAAAAGTCTTCGTAAATACCGGCGGACATCATGAAATTATTACAGGGCCATTCGCACGGTCGAACTTCCGCTATGCGAGGAAGATGATACTTGGACTTCTTATTTTCTTCTTTCTTCTTCTCCTCTGAGCTCTTGCTGGAAGAGCCCCTCAATATTCTTTTTAACATTTTCCTTTTCTGAAAATTTCTGAAAATTTTAGTAACTCACAATAAAAGTTAACCAAACTCAACAAGAATGATAGCAACAACTCCTATAAGTGCCTAGAAGCTATATCATGCATTAGAACTACTTGGGACCAAGAAAATTTGACATGCAACCTCAAGAACAAGGTCACCACAGCAGCACAAATTTGCAACAAATAAAGCACTAGAACAAAAACTAATTGGACCAACGGAGGAGTCACATACCAAGGAACAATCTCCCCAAACAGTTTGGTGAATGGTGCTTTGAGCAAGGAGATCGAGAATGGCAGCAAAATGAGCTAGATCTCGGGTTTGAGCTGGTTGGGGATTTTTTTGGGAGGAAGAAGAATAGCATGGGTGAAAGGATAAGTGGAGGGGGGCCACGTGGGGCCCTCGAGGCAGGGGGCGCGCCCGGTGCCCTTGAGGCCACGTGCTGGCTCCCCTCGCTGTGTGTTCAGTGCCATATTTTCTTAAATATTCTAGAAAAAAATCATATTTCATTTTCATGGCATTTGGAGAACTTTTATTTCCGGGATATTTTTTCATTGCACGGATAAGTCTGGAAACAGACAGATAATGCCATTTTTCTTTTATTTAACCTAATTAACAGAAAGTAAAAGGAGGGTACATAGGGTTTGTGCTATCTAGATTCACCTATCCCATGTTCATCAAAAGGAATCCATTAACAAGGTTGATCAGGTCTTGTTAATAAACTCTTTCCGAGTAACATGAAACCGGAGAATTTTCGAATAACACTATTGAAGGAAATATGCCCTAGAGGCAATAATAAAGATGTTATTTGTATTTCCTTATATCATGATAAATGTCTTTTAGTCATGCTAGAATTGTATTAACCGGAAACATTAGTACATGTGTGAATACATAGACAAAATAGTGTGTCCCTAGTATGCCTCTACTAGACTAGCTCATTGATCAAAGATGGCTATGTTTCCTAGCCATAGACATGAGTTGTCATTTGATCAACGGGATCACATCATTAGGAGAATGATGTGATGGACTAGACCCATCCATTAGCTTAGCACTATGATCGTTTAGTTTTACTGCTATTGCTTTCTTCATGACTTATACATGTTCCTATGACTATGAGATTATGCAACTCCCGAATACCGTAGGAACACCTTGTGTGCTATCAAACGTCACAACATAACTGGGTGATCATAAAGATGCTCTACAGGTGTCTCCGAAAGTATTCGTGGTGTTGGCATAGATCAAGACTAGGATTTGTCACTCCGAGTGTCGGAGAGGTATCTCTGGGCCCTCTCGGTAATACACATCATAATAAGCCTTGCAAGCAAATGACTAATGAGTTAGTCACGAGATGATGTATTACGGAACGAGTAAAGAGACTTTCCGGTAACGAGATTGAACTAGGTATAGAGATACCGACGATCGAATCTCGGGCAAGTAACATACCGATGACAAAAGGAACAACGTATGTTGTTATGCGGTTTGACCGATAAAGATCTTCATAGAATATGTAGGAGCCAATATGAGCATCCAGGTTACGCTATTGGTTATTGACCGGAGATGAGTCTCGGTCATGTCTACATAGTTCTCGAACCCGTAGGGTCCGCACGCTTAACGTTTGATGACGATCAGTATTATGAGTTTATGAGTATTGATGTATCGAAGGCAGTTCGGAGTCCCGGATGAGATCACGGACATGACAAGGAGTCTCGGAATGTCCGAGACGTAAATAATGATATATTGGACGACTATATTCGGACATCGGAAGTGTTCCGTAAAGTTTCGGAATTTAATGGAGTACCGGGGGGGGTTACCGGAACCCCTGGGGAAGCTATGGGCCTTAATGGGCCGTAGGAGAAAGAGGGAAGGAGGGCCAGGGCTGGGCCGTGCGCCCCCCACCCCTTGGTCTGAATTGGACAAGGAAGGAGGGGGGCCGGCACCCCTTTCCTTCTCCTTCTCCCTCTCCTTCCTTCCCCCCTTCTCCCTTTTGGTAGTTCCTACTAGGAATAGGATTGCAATCCTATTCCTAGTAGGATTGCACCTCCGAGGCGCGCCACAAGGGGCCGGCCGGCCTCCCCCCTTGCTCCTTTATATACGGGGGTAGGGGGCACCCAAAGACACACAAGTTGAATTGTTTTAGCCGTGTGTGGTGCCCCCCTCCACAGAAACACACTTCGGTCATACCGTTGCAGTGCTTAGGCGAAGCCCTGCGCCAGTAGATACATCATATCCGTCACCACGCCGTCGTGCTGACAAAACTCTCCCGTGAAGCTCAACTGGATCAAGAGCTCGTGGGACGTCATCAAGCTGAACGTGTGCTGAACGCGGAGGTGCCGTACATTCGGTGCTTGATCGGTTGGATCGCGAAGAAGTTCGACTACATCAACCGAGTCACTTGACGCTTCCGCTCCCGGTCTATGTGGTACGTAGACACACTCTTCCTCTCGTTGCTATGCATCTGGTAGATAGATATTGCGTGATCGTAGGAAAAATTTAAAATACTACGTTCCCCAACAGTGGCATCATGAGCCAGGTCTATGCGTAGATGATATGCACGAGTAGAACACAATGAGTTGTGGGCGATACTAGTCATACTACTTACCATCATGTCATACTTTGCTTCGGCAGTATTGTGAGATGAAGCGAACCGGACCGACATTACGCGTACGCTTACGCGAGACTGGTTTCACCGTTATGAGCACTCGTTGCTTAAAGGTGACTAGCGGGTGTCTGTCTCTCTCACTTTAGCTGAATCGAGTGTGGCTACGCCCGGTCCTTGTGAAGGTTAAAACATCACATACTTGATGAAACATCGTTATGGTTTTGTATGCGTAGGTAAGAACGGTTCTTGCTAAGCCCGTAGCAGCCACATAATACTTGCAACAACAAAGTAGAGGACGTCTAACTTGTTTTTGCAGGGCATGTTGTGATGTGATATGGTCAAGACATGATGAGTTATACGGTTTTGTATGAGATGATCATGTTTTGTAAAGTTATCGGCAACTGGCAGGAGCCATATGGTTGTCGCTTTATTGTATGAAATGCAATCGCCATGTAATTGCTTTACTTTATCACTAAGCGGTAGCGATAGTCGTAGAAGCAATAGTTGGCGAGACGACAACGATGCTACGATGGCGATCAAGGTGTCGCGTCGGTGACGAAGGTGATTATGACGGTACTTTGGAGATGGAGATCAAAAGCACAAGATGATGATGGCCATATCTGAAGGAAATATGCCCTAGAGGCAATAATAAAGATGTTATTTGTATTTCCTTATATCATGATAAATGTCTTTTATTCATGCTAGAATTGTATTAACCGGAAACTTAGTACATGTGTGGATACATAGACAAAAACAGTATGTCCCTAGTATGCCTCTACTAGACTAGCTCATTGATCAAAGATGGTTATGTTTCCTAGCCATAGACTTGAGTTGTCATTTGATCAACGGGATCACATCATTAAGAGAATGATGTGATGGACAAGACCCATCCGTTAGCATAGCACTATGATCGTTTAGTTTTACTGCTATTGCTTTCTTCATGACTTATACATGTTCCTATGACTATGAGATTATGCAACTCCCGAATACCGTAGGAACACCTTGTGTGCTATCAAACGTCACAACGTAACTGGGTGATCAAAAAGATGCTCTACATGTGTCTCCGAAAGTATTCATGGTATTGGCATAGATCAAGATTAGGATTTGTCACTCCGAGTGTCGGAGAGGTATCTCTGGGCCCTCTCGGTAACACACATCACAATAAGCCTTGCAAGCAAAAGACTAATGAGTTAGTCACGAGATGATGTGTTACGGAACGAGTAAAGAGACTTGCCGGTAACGAGATTGAACTAGGTATAGAGATACCGACGATCGAATCTCGGGCAAGTAACATACCGATGACAAAAGGAACGACGTATGTTGTTATGCGGTTTTGACCGATAAAAGATCTTCGTAGAATATGTAGGAGCCAATATGAACATCCAGGTTCCGCTATTGGTTATTGACCGGAGATGAGTCTCGGTCATGTCTACATAGTTCTCGAACCCGTAGGGTCCGCACGCTTAACGTTTGATGACGATCGGTATTATGAGTTTATGAGTTTTGATGTACCGAAGGTAGTTCGGAGTCCCGGATGAGATCACGGACATGACGAGGAGTCTCGGAATGTCCGAGACATAAAGATTGATATATTGGACGACTATATTCGACACCGGAAGTGTTCCGGAAAAGTTTCGGATTTAACGGGATTGCCGGAGGGGGTTACCAGAACCCCCTACGAAGGGGATGGTCCATAGTGGGCCTTATGGAAAAGAGAGAGGCAGCCCATAGGGGCTGGCCGGCGCCCCACCTAGGGTTCCTAGTTGGACTAGGATTGGGGGGCGCCACCTCTCCCTCTTTTCCTTTCCCTCTCTTCCTTCTTTGGTAGTTCCTACTAGGAATAGGATTGCAATCCTATTCCTAGTAGGATTGCACCCCTAGCCGCACCATAGAAGGGCCGGCCGGCCTCCCCCCTTGCTCCTTTATATACGGGGGCAGGGGGGCACCCAAAGACACACAAGTTGAATTGTTCCAGCCATGTGCGGTGCCCCCCTCCACAGAAACACACCTCGGTCATACCGTCGCGGTGCTTAGGCGAATCCCTGCGCCGGTGAATACATCATATCTGTCACCACGCCGTCGTGCTGACGAAACTCTCCCGTGAAGCTCAACTGGATCAAGAGCTCGTGGGACGTCATCAAGCTGAACGTGTGCTGAACGCGGAGGTGCCGTACGTTCGGTGCTTGATCGGTTGAATCGCGAAGAAGTTCGACTACATCAACCACGTCACTTGACGCTTCCGCTTCCGGTCTACGAGGGTACGTAGACACACTCTTCCCTCTCGTTGCTATGCATCTGGTAGATAGATCTTGCGTGATCGTAGGAAAATTTTAAAATACTACGTTCCCCAACAGTGGCATCAGAGCCAGGTCTATGCGTAGATGATATGCACGAGTAGAACACAATGAGTTGTGGGCGATACTAGTCATACTGCTTACCAGCATGTCATACTTTGCTTCGGCGGTATTGTGAGATGAAGAGGCTCGGACCGACATTACGCGTACGCTTACGCGAGACTGGTTTCACCGTTACGAGCACTTGTTGCTTAAAGGTGACTGGCGGGTGTCTGTCTCTCTCACTTTAGCTGAATCAAGTGTGGCTACGCCCGGTCCTTGTGAAGGTTAAAACAGCACATACTTGACGAAACATCGTTGTGGTTTTGTATGCGTAGGTAAGAACGGTTCTTGCTAAGCCCGTAGCAGCCACGTAAAACTTGCAACAACAAAGTAGAGGACGTCTAACTTGTTTTTGCAGGGCATGTTGTGACGTGATATGGTCAAGACATGATGAGTTATACGGCTATGTATGAGATGATCATGTTTTGTAATGTTATCGGCAACTGGCAGGAGCCATATGGTTGTCGCTTTATTGTATGAAATGCAATCGCCATGTAATTGCTTTACTTCATCACTAAGCGGTAGCGATAGTCGTAGAGGCAATAGTTGGCGAGACGACAACGATGCTACGATGGAGATCAAGGTGTCGCGCCGGTGACGAAGGTGATCATGAAGGTGCTTTGGAGATGGAGATCAAAAGCACAAGATGATGATGGCCATATCATGTCACATATTTTGATTGCATGTGATGTTTATCTTATTGTGCTTCTTATTTTGCATAGAACGACGGTAGCATTATAAGATGATCCCTTACTAAATTTCAAGGTATAAGTGTTCTCCCTGAGTATGCACCGTTGCGAAAGTTCGTCGTGCCGAGACACCACGTGATGATCGGGTGTGATAAGCTCTACGTTCAAATACAACGGGTGTAAGCCAGTTTTGCACACGCAGAATACTCGGGTTAAACTTGACGAGCCTAGCATATGCAGATATGGCCTCGGAACACTGGAGACCGAAAGGTCGAGCGTGAATCATATAGTAGATATGATCAACATAAGATGTTCACCATTGAAACTACTCCATCTCACGTGATGATCGGACATGGTTTAGTTGATTTGGATCACGTGATCATTTAGATGACCGGAGGGATGTCTATCTAAGTGGGAGTTCTTTAAATTAATATGATTAAATTGAACTTTAATTTATCATGAACTTAGTCCTCGTAGTATTAGCATATCTATGTTGTAGATCAATAGCTCACGATGTTGCTCCCCGTTTATTTTTTTATATGTTCCTAGAGAAAACTAAGTTGAAAGATGTTAGTAGCAATGATGGGGAATTGTTCCGTGATCTGAAGATTATCCTCATTGGTGCACAGAGAAATATGTCCTTGATGCACCGCTAGGTGACAGACCTATTGCAGGAGCAGATGCAGACGTTATGAATGTTTTGACAAAAGCTCGGTATGATGACTACTTGATAGTTTAGTGCACCATGCTTTACGGCTTATAACCGGGACTTCAAAAACGTTTTGAACGCCACGGAGCATATGAGATGTTCCAAGAGTTGAAATTAGTATTTCATACTCATGCCTGTGTCGAGAGGTATAAGACTTCTGACAGTACTTTGCCTACAAGATGGAGGAGAATAGCTCAACCAGTGAGCATGTGCTCAGATTGTCTGGGTACTACAATTACTTGAATCAAGTGGGAGTTAATCTTCCAGATAAGATAGTAATTGACAAAGTTCTCTAGTCACTATCACCAAGTTAGTAGAACTTCGTGATGAACTATAACATGCAAGGGATGACGAAGGTAATTCCCGAGCTCTTCGCAATGCTGAAATCGGCGAAGGTAGAAATCAAGAAAGAACATCAAGTGTTGATGGTTAATAAGACCACTTGTTTCAAGTAAAGGGCAAAGGGATAGATGGGGAACTTCAAGAAGAATGACAAGCAAGTTGTCACTCCCATGAAGAAACCCAAAGCTAAACTCAAGCCTGAAACTAAGTGCTTCTACTGCAAAGGAAATGGTCACCGGAAGTGGAACTGCCCTAGATACTTGGCGGATAAGAAGGATGGCAAAGTGAACAAAGGTATATTTGATATACAGATTATTGATGTGTATTTTACTAGTGTTCATAGCAACCCCTCGGTATTTGATACTGGTTCAGTTGCTAAAGAGTAGTAACTCGAAATGGGAGTTGCATAATGAATAGAAACTAGTTAAAGGATGAAGTGACGATGTGTATTGGAAGCAGTTCCAAGATTGATATGATCATCATCGCACACTCCCTATACTTTCGGGATTAGTGTTGAACCTAAATAAGTGTTATTTGGTGTTTGTGTTGAGCATGAATATGATTTGATCATGTTTATTGCAATACGGTTATTCATGTAAGTTAGAGAATAATTGTTGTTTTGTTTACATGAATAAAACCTTCTATGGTCATACACCCAATGAAAATAGTTTGTTGGATCTCGATCGTGTGATACACATATTCATAATATTGAAGCCAAAAGATGCAAGGTTAATAATGATAGTGCAACTTATTTGTGGCACTGCCGTTTAGGTCATATTGGTGTAAAGCGCATGAAGAAACTCCATACTGATGGACTTTTTGGAATCACTTGATTATGAATCACTTGGTGCTTGCGAACCATGCCTCATGGGCAAGATGACTAAAACTCCGTCCTCCGGAACTGTGGAGCGAGCAACAGAGTTGTTGGAAATCATACATATTGATGTATGCAGACCAATGAGTGTTGAAGCTCACGGTGGGAATCGTTATTTTCTGACCTTCACTGATGATTTGAGCAGATATGGGTATATCTACTTAATGAAGCACAAGTCTGAAACATTTGAAAAGTTCAAAGAATTTTAGAGTGAAGTGGAGAATCATCGTAACAAGAAAATAAGAGTTTCTACGATATGATCGTAGAGGTAAAATATTTGAGTTAGCGAGTTTGGCCTTCAGTAAAAACAATGTGAAATAGTTTCACTACTCACGCCACCTGGAACACCACAGTGTAATGGTGTGTCCGAACGTCATAACCGTACTTTATTAGATATGGTGCGATCGATGATGTCTCTTACCGATCTACCACTACTGCTTTTGGGGTTATGCATTAGAGACAGCTACATTCACGTTAAATAGGGCGCCATCTAAATCCGTGGAGATGACACCGAATGAACTGTGGTTTGACGAGAAACCTAAGCTGTCATTTTTTTTAAGTTTGGGACTGCGATGCTTATGTGAAAAAGTTTCAACATGATAAGCTCGAACCCAAATCGGAGAAGTAAATCTTCATAGGATACCCAAAAGAAACTGTTGGGTACACCTTCTATCACAGATCCGAAGGCAAGGTCTTTGTTGCTAAGAGTGGATCCTTTCTAGAGAAGGAGTTTCTCTCGAAAGAAGTGAGTGGGAGGAAAGTAGAACTTGATGAGGTAATTGTACCTTCTCCCGAATTGGAAAGTGGAACATCACAGAAACTAGTTCCAGTGATTCCTACACCAATTAGTGAGGAAGCTAATGATGATGATCATGAAACTTCAGATCAAGTTTCTGCTGAACGTCGTAGATCAACCAGAGTACGTTCCGCACCAGAGTGGTACGGCAACCCAGTTCTGGAAGTCATGTTACTAGACCATGATGAACCTGCGAACTATGAGGAAGCGATGATGAGCCCAGATTCCGCAAAATGGCTTGAGGCCATGAAATCTGAGATGGGATCCATGTATGAGAACAAAGTGTGGACTTTGGTTGACTTGCCCGATGATCGGCAAGCCATCGAAAATAAATGGATCTTCAAGAGGAAGACCGACACTGACGGTAATGTCACTGTTTACAAAGCTGGACTTGTTGCGAAAGGTTTTCGACAAGTTCAAGGAGTTGACTACGATGAGACTTTCTCACCCGTAGCGATGCTTAAGTCTGTCCGAATCATGTTAGCAATTGCCGCATTTTATGAAATCTGGCAAATGGATAACAAAACTGCATTCTTTAATGGATTTATTAAAGAAAAATTGTATATGATGCAACCCGAAGGTTTTGTCAATCCTAAAGGTGCTAACAAAATGTGCAAGCTCCAGCGATCCATCTATGGACTGGTGCAAGCATCTCGGAGTTGGAATATACGCTTTGATAAGTTGATCAAAGCATATAGATTTATACAGACTTACGGTGAAGCCTGTATTTACAAGAAGTGAGTGGGAGCACTACAACCTTTCTAATAAGTATATATGAATGACATATTGTCGATCGGAAATGATGTAGAATTTTCTGGAAAGCATAAAGGAGTGTTTGAAAGGAGTTTTTCAAAGAAAGACCTTGGTGAAGCTGCTTACATATTAGGCATCAAGATCTATAGAGATAGATCAAGACGCTCGATAAGACTTTCGATAAGTACATACCTTGATAAGATTTTGAAGTAGTTCAAAATGGATCAGTCAAAGGAGTTCTTGCCTGACTTGTAAGGTGTGAAGTTGAGTAAGACTCAAAGCCAGACCACGGCAGAAAAATATAGAGAGAATGAAAGTCATTCCCTATGCCTCAGCCATAGGTTCTATAAAGTATGCAATGCTGTGTACCAAACATGTTGTGTACCTTGCCATGAGTTTGTCAAGGGGGTACAATAGTGATCCAGGAGTAGATCACTGTACAGCGGTCAAAATTATCCTTAGTAACTAGATGACTAAGGAAATGTTTCTCGATTATGGAGGTGATAAAGAGTTCGTCGTAAAGGGTTACGCCGATGCAAGCTTTGACACTAAATCCAGATGACTCTAAGTATCAATCTGGATGCGTATTGAAAGTGGGAGCAATTAGCTAGAGTAGCTCTATGCAGAGCATTGTAGACATAGAAATTTGCAAAATACATACGGATCTGAATGTGACAGACCCGTTGACTAAACTTCTCTCACAAGCAAAACATGATCACACCTTATTACTCTTGGGTATTAATCACATAGCGATGTGAACTAGATTATTGACTCTAGTAAACCCTTTGGGTGTTGGTCACATGGCGATGTGAACTATGGGTGTTATTCACATAACGATGTGAACTATCGGTATTAAATCACATGGCGATGTGAGCTAGATTATTGACTCTAGTGCAAGTGGGAGACTGAAGGAAATATGCCCTAGAGGCAATAATAAAGATGTTATTTGTATTTCCTTATATCATGATAAATGTCTTTTATTCATGCTAGAATTGTATTAACCGGAAACTTAGTACATGTGTGGATACATAGACAAAAACAGTATGTCCCTAGTATGCCTCTACTAGACTAGCTCATTGATCAAAGATGGTTATGTTTCCTAGCCATAGACATGAGTTGTCATTTGATCAACGGGATCACATCATTAAGAGAATGATGTGATGGACAAGACCCATCCGTTAGCATAGCACTATGGTCGTTTAGTTTTACTGCTATTGCTTTCTTCATTACTTATACATGTTCCTATGACTATGAGATTATGCAACTCCCGAATACCGTAGGAACACCTTGTGTGCTATCAAACGTCACAACGTAACTGGGTGATCATAAAGATGCTCTACAGGTGTCTCCGAAAGTATTCGTGGTATTGGCATAGATCAAGATTAGGATTTGTCACTCCGAGTGTCGGAGAGGTATCTCTGGGCCCTCTCGGTAACACACATCACAATAAGCCTTGCAAGCAAAAGACTAATGAGTTAGTCACGAGATGATGTGTTACGGAACGAGTAAAGAGACTTGCCGGTAACGAGATTGAACTAGGTATAGAGATACCGACGATCGAATCTCGGGCAAGTAACATACCGATGACAAAAGGAACGACGTATGTTGTTATGCGGTTTTGACCGATAAAAGATCTTCGTAGAATATGTAGGAGCCAATATGAACATCCAGGTTCCGCTATTGGTTATTGACCGGAGATGAGTCTCGGTCATGTCTACATAGTTCTCGAACTCGTAGGGTCCGCACGCTTAACGTTTGATGACGATCGGTATTATGAGTTTATGAGTTTTGATGTACCGAAGGTAGTTCGGAGTTCCGGATGAGATCACGGACATGACGAGGAGTCTTGGAATGTCCGAGACATAAAGATTGATATATTGGACGACTATATTCGGACACCAGAAGTGTTCCGGAAAAGTTTTGGATTTAACGGGATTGCCGGAGGGGGTTACCGAAACCCCCTACGAAGGGGGATGGTCCATAGTGGGCCTTATGGAAAAGAGAGAGGCAGCCCATAGGGGCTGGCCGGCGCCCCACCTAGGGTTCCTAGTTGGACTAGGATTGGGGGGCGCCACCTCTCCCTCTTTTCCTTTCCCTCTCTTCCTTCTTTGGTAGTTCCTACTGGGAATAGGATTGCAATCCTATTCCTAGTAGGATTGCACCCCTAGCCGCACCATAGAAGGGCCGGCCGGCCTTCCCCCCTTGCTCCTTTATATACGGGGGCAGGGGGGCACCCAAAGACACACAAGTTGAATTGTTCCAGCCATGTGCGGTGCCCCCCTCCACAGAAACACACCTCGGTCATACCGTCGCGGTGCTTAGGCGAAGCCCTGCGCCGGTGAATACATCATATCCGTCACCACGCCGTCGTGCTTACGAAACTCTCCCGTGAAGCTCAACTGGATCAAGAGCTCGTGGGACGTCATCAAGCTGAACGTGTGCTGAACGCGGAGGTGCCGTACGTTCGGTGCTTGATCGGTTGAATCGCGAAGAAGTTCGACTACATCAACCACGTCACTTGATGCTTCCGCTTCCGGTCTACGAGGGTACGTAGACACACTCTTCCCTCTCGTTGCTATGCATCTGGTAGATAGATCTTGCGTGATCGTAGGAAAATTTTAAAATACTACGTTCCCCAACAATATCATGTCACATATTTTGATTGCATGTGATGTTTATCTTATTTTGCTTAGAACGACGGTAGCATTATAAGATGATCCCTTACAAAATTTCAAGGCATAAGTGTTCTCCCTGAGTATGCACAGTTGCGAAAGTTCGTCGTGCCGAGACACCACGTGATGATCGGGTGTGATAAGCTCTACGTTCAAATACAACGGGTGTAAGCCAGTTCTGCACACGCAGAATACTCGGGTTAAACTTGATGAGCCTAGCATATGCAGATATGGCCTTGGAACACTGGAGACCGAAAGGTCGAGCGTGAATCATATAGTAGATATGATCAACATAAGATGTTCACCATTTAAACTACTCCATCTCACGTGATGATCGGACATGGTTTAGTTAATTTGGATCACGTGATCATTTAGATGACCGGTGGGATGTCTATCTAAGTGGGAGTTCTTAAGTAATATGATTAATTGAACTTTAATTTATCATCAACTTAGTCCTGATAGTTTTTGCATATCTATGTTGTAGTAGATCAATGGCCCGTGCTACCGTTTCTTTGAATTTTATTGCATTCCTAGAGAAAGCTAAGTTGAAAGATGATGGTAGCAATTACACGGACTGGGTCCGTAACTTGAGGATTATCCTCATTGCTGCACAGAGAATTATGTCCTTGAAGTACCGCTAGGTGACAAGCCCCCTCCCGCTAATGTAGACGCTTTGAACGTCTGGCAGACGCGGTCTGATGACTACACGATAGTTCAGTGTGCCATGCTTTACGACATAGAACCGGGACTTCAACGACGTTTTGAACGTCATGGACCATATGAGATGTTCCAGGAGTTGAAGTTGATATTTCAAGCAAATGCCCGGATTGAGAAATATGAGATTTCCAATAAGTTCTACAGCTGCAAGATGGAGGAGAACAGTCCTATCAGTGAACACTTGCTCAGAATGTCTGGGTACTACAATCATATGACTCAACTTGGTTGCAAAGTTGACGAGGATAGTGTTATTGATAGAGTTCTTCAATCACTTCCACCAACCTATAAAGGCTTCGTGATGAACTATAATATGCAAGGGATGCAGAAGACAATTCCCGAGCTCTTCGCTATGCTCAAGGCTGCGGAGGTAGAAATCAAAAAGGAGCATCAAGTGTTGATGGTTAACAAAACCACTAGTTTCAAGAAAAAGGGCAAGGGAAAGAAGGGGAACTTCAAGAAGAATAGCAAGACAGTTGCTACTCCCGTGAAGAAACCCAAGTCTGGAGCCAAGCCTTAAACTGAGTGCTTCTACTGCAAAGGGACTGGACACTGGAAGCGGAACTGCCCCAAGTATTTGGCGGATAAGAAGGATGGCAAGGTGAACAAAGGTATATGTGATATACATGTTATTGATGTGTACCTTACTAATGCTTGTAGTAGTACCTGGGTATTTGATACCGGTTCGGTTGCTAATATTTGTAACTCGAAACAGGAACTACGGATTAAACGAAGATTAGCTAAGGACGAGGTGACGATGCGCGTGGGAAATGGTTCCAAAGTCGATGTGATCGCCGTCGGCACGCTACCTCTACATCTACCTTCGGGATTAGTTTTAGACCTAAATAATTGTTATTTGGTGCCAACGTTGAGCATGAACATTATATATGGATCTTGTTTATTGCGAGACGGTTATTCATTTAAATCAAAGAATAATGGTTGTTCTATTTTTATGAATAATATCTTTTATGGTCATGCACCCTTGAAGAGTGGTCTATTCTTATTGGATCTCGATTGTAGTGATACTCATATTCATAATATTGAAACCAAAAGATGCAAGGTTAATAATGATAGTGCAACTTATTTGTGGCACTGCCGTTTAGGTCATATTGGTGTAAAACCCATGAAGAAACTCCATAGTGATGGAATTTTGGAATCACTTGATTATGAATAACTTGGTGCTTGCGAACCATGCCTCATGGGCAAGATGACTAAAACTCCGTTCTCCGGAACTGTGGAGCGAGCAACAGAGTTGTTGGAAATCATACATACTGATGTATGCGGACCAATAAGTGTCGAAGCTGGCGGCGGGTATCGTTATTTTCTGACCTTCACTAATGATTTGAGCAGATATGGGTATATCTACTTAATGAAGCACAAGTCTGAAACATTTGAAAAGTTCAAAGAATTTCAGAGTGAAGTAGAGAATCATCGTAACAAGAAAATAAAGTTTCTATGATCTGATCGTGGAGGAGAGTATTTGAGTTATGAGTTTGGTCTTCATTTCAAACAATGTGGAATAGTTTGACAACTCACGCCACCCGGAACACCACAACGTAATGGTGTGTCCGAACGTCGTAACCGTACTTTATTGTATATGGTGCTATCTATGATGTCTCTTACCGATTTACCACTATCGTTTTGGGGTTATGCTTTAGAGACAGCTGCATTAACGTTAAATAGGGCACCATCTACATCTGTTGAGACGACACCTTATGAACTATGGTTTGGCAAGAAACCAAAGTTGTCGTTTCTTAAAGTTTGGGGATGCGATGCTTATGTGAAAAAGCTTCAACCTGATAAGCTCGAACCCAAGTCGGAGAAATGTGTCTTCATAAGATACCCAAAAGAGACTGTTGGGTACACCTTCTATCACAGATCCGAAGGCAAGATATTCGTTGCTAAGAATGGATCCTTTCTAGAGAAGGAGTTTCTCTCGAAAGAAGTGAGTGGGAGGAAAGTAAAACTTGATGAGGTAATTGTACCTTCTCCTGAATTGGAAAGTAGTATATCACAGAAAATTGTTCCAGTGATTCCTACACCAATGAGTGAGGAAGCTAATGATGATGATCATGAAACTTCAGATCAAGTTTCTGCTGAACGTCGTAGATCAACCAGAGTATGTTCCGCACCAGAGTTGTACGGCAACCCAGTTCTGTAAGTCATGTTACTAGACCATGATGAACCTACGAACTATGAGGAAGCGATGATGAGCCCAGATTCCGCAAAATGGATTGAGGCCATAAAATCTGAGATGGGATCCATGTATGAGAACAAAGTGTGGACTTTGGTTGACTTGCCCGATGATCGGCAAGCCATCAAAAATAAATGGATCTTCAAGAGGAAGACCGACGCAGACGGTAATGTTACTGTTTACAAAGCTCGACTTGTTGCGAAAGGGTTTCGACAAGTTCAAGGAGTTGACTACGATGAGACTTTCTCACCTGTAGCGATGCTTAAGTCTGTCCGAATCATGTTAGCAATTGCCGCATTTTATGATTATGAAATATGGCAAATGGATGTCAAAACTGCATTCCTGAATGGATATCTCAAAGAAGAGTTGTATATGATGCAACCAGAAGGTTTTGTCAATCCAAAAGGTGCTAACAAAGTGTGCAAGCTCCAGCGATCCATCTATGGACTGGTGCAAGCATCTCGGAGTTGGAATATACGCTTTGATGAGGTGATCAAAGCATATGGTTTGATACAGACTTTGGGAGAAGCCTGTATTTACAAGAAAGTGAGTGGGAGCTCTGTAGCATTTCTGATATTATATGTGGATGACATATTGTTGATTGGAGATGATATAGAATTTCTGGATAGCATAAAAGGATACTTGAATAAGAGTTTTTCAATGAAAGACCTCGGTGAAGCTGCCTATATATTAGGCATCAAGATCTATAGAGATAGATCAAGACGCTTAATTGGACTTTCACAAAGCACATACCTTGATAAAGTTTTGAAGAAGTTCAAAATGGATCAGTCAAAGAAAGGTTTCTTGCCTGTGTTACAAGGTGTGAAGTTGAGTAAGACTCAATGCCCGACCACTGCAGAAGATAGAGAGAAAATGAAAGTCATTCCCTATGCCTCAGCCATAGGATCTATCATGTATGCAATGTTGTGTACCAGACCTGATGTGTGCCTTGCTATAAGTCTAGCAGGGAGGTACCAAAGTAATCCAGGAGTGGATCACTGGACAGCGGTCAAGAACATCCTGAAATACCTGAAAAGGACAAAGGATATGTTTCTCGTGTATGGAGGTGACAAAGAGCTCATCGTAAACGGTTACGTCGATTCTAGCTTTGACACTGATCCGGATGACTCTAAGTCACAAACCGGATATGTATTTTTATTGAACGGTGGAGCTGTCAGTTGGTGCAGTTCCAAGCAGAGTGTCGTGGCGGGATCTACGTGTGAAGCGGAATACATAGCTGCTTCGGAAGCAGCAAATGAAGGAGTCTGGATGAAGGAGTTCATATCCGATCTAGATGTAATACCTAGTGCATCGGGTCCAATGAAAATCTTTTGTGACAATACTGGAGCAATAGCCTTGGCGAAGGAATCCAGGTTTCACAAGAGAACAAAGCACATCAAAAGACGCTTCGATTCCATCCGCGATCTTGTCAAGGAGGGAGACATAGAGATTTGCAAGATACATACGGATCTGAATGTTGCAGACCCATTGACTAAGCCTTTTCCGCGGGCAAAACATGATCAGCACCAGGACTCCATGGGTGTGAGGATCATTACTTTGTAATCTAGATTATTGACTCTAGTTCAAGTGGGAGACTGAAGGAAATATGCACTAGAGGCAATAAAAAAGATGTTATTTATATTTCCTTATATCATGATAAATGTCTTTTATTCATGCTAGAATTGTATTAACCGGAAACATTAGTACATGTGTGAATACATAGACAAAATAGTATGTCCCTAGTATGCCTCTACTAGACTAGCTCATTGATCAAAGATGGCTATGTTTCCTAGCCATAGACATGAGTTGTCATTTGATCAACGGGATCACATCATTAGGAGAATGATGTGATGGACTAGACCCATCCGTTAGCTTAGCACTATGATCGTTTAGTTTTACTGCTATTGCTTTCTTCATGACTTATACATGTTCCTATGACTATGAGATTATGCAACTCCCGAATACCGTAGGAACACCTTGTGTGCTATCAAACGTCACAACGTAACTGGGTGATCATAAAGATGCTCTACAGGTGTCTCCGAAAGTATTCGTGGTGTTGGCATAGATCAAGACTAGGATTTGTCACTCCGAGTGTCGGAGAGGTATCTCTGGGCCCTCTCGGTAATACACATCATAATAAGCCTTGCAAGCAAATGACTAAAGAGTTAGTCACGAGATGATGTATTACGGAACGAGTAAAGAGACTTGCCGGTAACGAGATTGAACTAGGTATAGAGATACCGACGATCGAATCTCGGGCAAGTAACATACCGATGACAAAAGGAACAACGTATGTTGTTATGCGGTTTGACCGATAAAGATCTTCGTAGAATATGTAGGAGCCAATATGAGCATCCAGGTTCCGCTATTGGTTATTGACCGGAGATGAGTCTCGGTCATGTCTACATAGTTCTCGAACCCGTAGGGTCCGCACGCTTAACGTTTGATGACGATCAGTATTTTGAGTTTATGAGTATTGATGTACCGAAGGCAGTTCGGAGTCCCGGATGAGATCACGGACATGACGAGGAGTCTCGGAACGTCCGAGACGTAAAGAATGATATATTGGACGACTATATTCGGACATCGGAAGTGTTCCGTAAAGTTTCGGAATTTACCGGAGTACCGGGGGGGTTACCGGAACCCTTGGGAAGCTATGGGCCTTAATGGGCCGTAGGAGAAAGAGGGAAGGAGGTCCAGGGCTGGGCCGTGCACCCCCCACCCCTTGGTCCGAATTGGACAAGGAAGGAGGGGGGGCCGGCGCCCCTTTCCTTCTCCTTCTCCCTCTCCTTCCTTTCCCCCTTCTCCCTTTTGGTAGTTCCTACTAGGAATAGGATTGCAATCCTATTCCTAGTAGGATTGCACCTCCTAGGCGTGCCACAAGGGGCCGGCCGGCCTCCCCCCTTGCTCCTTTATATACGGGGGCAGGGGGGCACCCAAAGACACACAAGTTGAATTGTTTTAGCCATGTGTGGTGCCCCCCTCCACAGAAACACACCTCGGTCATACCGTTGCAGTGCTTAGGCGAAGCCCTGCGCCGGTAGATACATCATATCCGTCACCACGCCGTCATGCTGACGAAACTCTCCGTGAAGCTCAAGTGGATCAAGAACTCGTGGGACGTCATCAAGCTGAACGTGTGCTGAACGCGGAGGTGTCGTACATTCGGTGCTTGATCGGTTGGATCGCGAAGAAGTTCGACTACATCAACCGCGTCACTTGACGCTTCCGCTCCCGGTCTACGAGGGTACGTAGACACACTCTTCCTCTCGTTGCTATGCATCTGGTAGATAGATCTTGCGTGATCGTTGGAAAATTTTAAAATACTACGTTCCCCAACAACTATGTTACCTCAATGGGGATATGTATGCCCCCAACAATAAGTATGTCATATGCCTTGTTGATAGTAGGAATAGGAAACTCAAAACCTCCAATAGTGATGGTTGAAGTTTTTCCAATATAATTGATACTATGAACCTGAGGTTGTTTCCTTGGAAAGTGTACCATATGCTCATTACCATTGACATGAAAAGTGACATTGCCTTTGTTGCAATCAATAACAGCCCCTGCAGTATTCAGAAAAGGTCTTCCAAGAATAATAGACATACTATCGTCCTCGGGAATATCAAGTATAACAAAGTCCATTAGAATAGTAACATTTGCAAGTACAACAGGCACATCCTCACAAATACCGACAGGTATAGCAGTTGATTTATCGGCCATTTGCAAGGATATTTCAGTAGGTGTCAACTTACTCAAGTCAAGTCTACGATATAAAGAGAGAGGCATAACACTAACACCTGCTCCAAGATCACACAAAGCAGTTTTAACATAGTCTCTCTTCATGGAGCAAGGTATAGTAGGTACTCCTGGATCTCCTAATTTCTTAGGCATTCCACCCTCAAAAGTATAATTGGCAAGCATGGTGGAGATTTCTACATCAGGTATCTTTCTTTTGTTGGTAATAATGTCTTTCATATACTTGGCATAAGGATTTGTTTTAAGCACATCAGTCAAATGCATACGCAAAAAGATAGGTCTAATCATGTCAGTGAAGCGCTCAAAATCCGCATCATCCTTTTTCTTGGATGGTTTCGGAGGAAAAGGCATGGGTTTCTGAACCCATGGTTCTCTTTCCCTACCATGCTTCCTAGCAACGAAGTCTCTCTTATCATAATGTTGATTCTTTGATTGTGGGTTATCAAGATCAACTACAGGTTCAATCTCTACATCATTATCATTGCTAGGTTGAGCATCATCATGAACATCATTATTAATATTATCATTAGGTTCATGTTCATTACCAGATAGAGTCTCAGCATCAGAAACAGATATATCATTGGGATTCTCAGGTGGGTGAGCTACAGGTTCACTAGAAGCGTGCAAGGTTCTATCATTTTTCTTTTTCTTCTTCTTCGAAGAACTAGGTGCATCTAAATTAGCTATATGAGAATCTTGCTCAATTCTCTTAGGGTTGCCTTCAGGATACAGAGGTTCCTGAGTCACTCTACCACCTCTAGTCACAACTCTAATGACATTATCATTATTTTTACTATTCAATTCATTGAGCAAATCATTCTGAGCCTTAAGTACTTGTTCTACTTGAGTGGTAACCATAGAAGCATGTATACTAATGAGCTTCAGTTCATCCTTAGCACTAGACAAATAATCACTCAAGCGTTCAATCATATAAGTATTGTGTTGTAATTGTCTACCAACATAAGCATTGAAGTTTTCTTATTTCACAATAAAATTGTCAAACTCATCTAAGCATTGGCTAGCAGACTTATAACGAGGAATATCACCTTCATCAAATCTATAAACAGAATTTACCTTTACTACCTGTGTCGGGTTATCAAGACCATGTATTTCTTCAATGGGTGGTAAATTCTTAACATCTTCAGCTTTAATACCTTTTTCTTTCATAATTTCTTTGCCTCTTGCATGTCTTCAAGACTGAGAAATAGAACACCTCTTTTGTTCGGAGTTGGCTTAGGGGCTAGTTCAGGAAGTGTCCAATTATTTTCATTGGCTAGCATATTATTCAATAGTAATTCAGCTTGTTCAACTGTTCTTTCCCTGAAAACACAACCATCACAGCTATCCAGGTGGTCTCTGGAAGCATCGGTTAGTCCATTATAAAAGACGTCAAGTATATCATGCATCCCAAGAGGATGATCAGGCAAAGCATTAAGTAACTGGAGAAGCCTCCCCCAAGCTTGTGGGAGACTCTCTTCTTCAGTTTGAGCAAAGTTATATATTTCCCGTAAGGCAGCTTGTTTCTTATGAGCGGGAAAATATTTAGCAGAAAAGTAATACATCATATCCTGGGAACTACGCACACAACGAGGATCAAGAGAATTAAACCAAGTCTTAGCATCACCCTTTAACGAGAACGGAAACAACTTAAGGATATAGTAGTAGCGAATCTTTTCATCATTGGTAAACAGGGTGGCTATATCATTCAACTTAGTAAGATGTGCCACAACAGTTTCAGACTCATAGCCATGGAAAGGATCAGATTCAACCAAAGTAATTAATTCAGGATCAACAGAGAATTCATAATCCTTATCAGTGACACATATAGGTGAAGTAGCAAAAGCAGGGTCAAGTTTCATTCTAGCATTCAAGGACTTTTCTTTCAGCTTAGCTAATAACTTCTTAAGATCATATCTATCATTGCAAGCAAGAAAGTCTCTAGCAGTTTCTTCATCCATAACATAACCCTCATGCACAACAGGCAATTCATATCTATTGGGAGTAGTTTCATCATCACTTTCATAAATATCATCAACATTTGCACTCTCCCTAACCTTAGCAATTTGTTCATCTAGAAATTCACCTAGTGGCACAGTATCAGGCATAGAGGTAGTTTCATCATACATAGCAGAAGTAGCACCATCAAGAACATATGACATATCAGATTCAATAGCAGGAGTAGGTGTCGCAAGTTTACTCATAACAGAAGGAGAATCTAGTGCAGAGCTAGATGGCAGTTCCTTACCTCCCCTCGTAGTTGAGGGTAAGATCTTAGTTTTTGATTCCTTCAAATTCTTCATAGTGATAAACAGATATAAATTCCAAGTGACTTAAAGAATAGAGCTATGCCCCCCTGCAACGGCGCCAGAAAATAGTCTTGATAACCCACAAGTGTAGGGGATCGCAACAGTTTTCGAGGGTAAAGTATTAAACCCAAATTTGTTGATTCGACACAAGGGGAGCCCAAGAATACTCTTAAGTATTAGCAGCTAAGTTGTCAATTCAGCCACACTTGGAAACTTAGTATCTGCAGCAAGATAGTTTAGTAGCACGATAATATGATAGTGGTAGTAGAAGCAATAAAAGTAAAGATAATGTTTTTGTAGTTTTTGTGATAATAGCAACGGAAAAGTAAATAAGCGACAAGCAATATAGGTAAAGCTCGTAGGCATTGGATCGGTGATGGGAAATTACGTTGGATGCAATTCATCATGTAGAAGTTATAACCTAGGGTGACACAGAACTAAATCCAGTTCATCAATGCAATGTAGGCATGTATTCCCAATATAGTCATACGTGCTTATGGAAAAGAACTTGCATGCCATCTTTTGTCCTACCCTCCCGTGGCAGCGGGGTCCTATTGGAAACTAAGGGATATTATGGCCTCCTTTTAATAGAGTATCGGACCGAAGCATTAACACATAGTGAATACATGAACTCCTCAAACTATGGTCATCACCGGGAGTGGTCCCGATTATTGTCACTTCGGAGTTGCCGGATCATAACACATAGTAGGTGGCTATAAACTTGCAAGATAGGATCAAGAACACACATATATTCATGAAAACATAATAGGTTCAGATCTGAAATCAAGGCACTCGGGCCCTAGTGACAAGCATTAAGCATAGCAAAGTCATAGCAACATCAATCTTAGAACATAAAGGATACTAGGGATCAAACCCCAACAAAACTAACTCGATTACATGATAGATCCCATCCAACCCATCACCGTCCAGCAAGCCTACGATGGAATTACTCACACACGGCGGTGAGCATCATGGAATTGGTGATGGAGGAAGGTTGATGATGACGATGGCGACGATCTCCACTCTCCGGAGCCCCGAACGGACTCCAGATCAGCCCTCCCAAGAGAGATTAGGGCTTGGCGGCCTCGTAAAACGCGATAATTCTTTCTCCTTGATTTTTTTCTCCATGAAACAGAATATATAGGACCTGGGGATACGTCGGTGGGGCATCGAGGTGCCCTCGAGGCAGGGGGGCGCGCCCCCACCCTCGAGGAAAGCCCGTGGCCCCCCCGGTGTGGATCTTCTTGCATGCATTTTTTATATTTTCTGAAATAACTCTCCGTTGATTTTCAGACGATTCCGAGAACTTTTTATTCTCCACAAAAACAACACCATGGCAGTTTTCCTGAAAACAGCGTCAGTCTGGCTTAGTTCCATTCAAATCATGCAAGTTAGAGTCCAAAACAAGGGCAAAAGTATTTGGAAAAGTAGATACATTGGAGCCGTATCAGGCGCGCCCTGGGAAGGGGGGCGCGCCCCCCACCCTCGTGGGCACCTCGTTGATCCCCTAACGTGGTTCTCAAGTTCTCCGTGCGTGATTTTCTCCAAAAATATCTCTCGCGAAGGTTTCATTCCGTTTGGACTCCGTTTGATATTCCTTTTCTGCAAAACCCTGAAACAGGCAAAAAACAGCAATCTGGACTGGGCTTTTGGGTTAGTAGGTTACTCCCAAAAATGATATAAAAGTGTATAACAAAGCCCATTAAACATCCAAGACTTCATAAATAATAGCATGGAACAATCAAAAATTATAGGTACGTTGGAGACGTATCACAGCGCCCCCGGTCCCTTTTTGTATGTCGAATTTACATGCTTCTATATTTTACTACTCTTGTTACATACATTAACTTATATGCTTCCATATGTCTTCTTTCCTATGCATCCTCTCTAGTTTGCATTAGCAGAACCATGCTTCTACCCCTTATATTTTTAACAACACCGAGTTGCTTCCTATATTTCTCATATATGTGTTCTTCATGCTTCCGGCCTTGTTCAATATTGCATATTTACCCATACTTTGCTGCTGCAGGTCAATAACGCCGAAGAGGAGCGCATCGGCATTATGCATCAGATAGTTTTGATGAGCTTTTGCGTAGAACTGTTGGCCTTCACCTATTAACCATGATGTTTCTTCTTCTTCTTTAAACCATTATACATGCACGATTGGTGGTGACTTGCAGGCTAGCGTATATCCTGGCCTATTGTAAGTGCTCAGATATGCATTTGTGCATCTCATGGATCTTAAAAGATAGCCTAAACATAGATTCTACTGGTATATTTTTAGTTTACAGATGATTGGATCTGCTCCTTGATCTAGCAGGATGGACGTATCTACCTACTAGATCCAAATCACTACTTTGTGGGACATGTTTGACGTCGACAAAGCAAGGATGAAAAATGCATGCTTCTTACATGGGGAATTGGCTGCTACTTCATGCACAAGAACATCAGGCATGTCAAGTCTTACTGTGGCCCAAACTGGCCACCACACTCCAGCTACGTTGGTCTGATCTCATCATTGGTGCTCCGATTTCATTGATGCTACTCCTTGAAGACATCCGTCTTTGGATGGTGCTCATGTTCTAGTAGGGGCTTCAGCCTATTGTATGGAAGCACAGTCCTAATTTTGTATCCAACATGTCTCTATTTTGCTTCTTGCCCAAAAGAATCAAGCTTTGGTTACACAATAACCAAGAGTTTCATGAAACATCTATGCTTCTTACATAGTTGAAAGAAAGTTTCGGTTAGATACTAAGCATGCTTCTAACAACAACACAGAGTAAAATGCATAGAGCCACCACTTTAGTGTCATAGCTCTCAAAAAACCACCACACTATAAAATGTGACACTTTGCATCGCACCAAAAAAATGATAGTGGCAAAAACACTGAACGCAAAAATACAGCGGTGACGGCGAGGCGTTAACGGCCTTGTTTTTTTTGCGCATGACAAAATTGCTTGGCTGGGCTGGACGGGTCGCGTTCAGTCGTTGGCTGGGTTGGGCTGGGGGCGTTCGGTCGTTTCAATTTACTGGTATGCTGGTTCAGGCTCTTCTCCTTCGTTTATTCTAAAAAAAAGCAGCGGTAGTTCGAACGCTTCAGTGTGCCCATTTGGTCTCTCCAGAAAACCCCAGTCTTCACACACACAATGCATTCATTCACGTTCACCATCCTTGCACAGATAACCACCACTCTCCATCCAACTTCCTCCTTCCCACCCAGAAAACCTCCATGGTGCCATGGCATTTGGCCTCGAAAGGGACAAGGCGCTACAGGAGATCTTCGACAGCGACAACACCAAGCTCTCCTACGCACGCGAGGTGAGCACATGGTACGCCAGCATTGCAATCCTGAAGAACCATGCGTGCTAGTGAGGGCGGCTGCCAAACATGAGGAGTATGCCCGATTGCCAGACCTCCACCGTCCACTGATCGAGAACTTGGTTTGGGTGATGGGGGAGGAAAGGGATTCCCCGTGTCCATACCAGAGGGCACGTTGGTACATGTACCAGAGCCGCGATCAACTCCGTGTGGACTATACGCTCGACATGTTGGTTCCAATGTTACCCCTTGATCCTCTGTTCGAGATGGAGAAACAAGTGCAGGTGGAGGCGCCCAAGATGGAGCAACAGTAGGTTGAGCAGCAGCAGATGCAGGTGGAGATAGGGACAAGCAGCAGGAGGAAGAATAAGCAGCTCCACATCATGGGGCCAGTTCCCCGATCTCTCTGTCTTTTGAAGCTGAAGCAAGAGTGAGTCAGATGCAGCATCTGCCCTTTTTAACTTCTGCAGCAAGATCGGAACCAATATATGGGTTTAGTTCCTTTTTGAACTTAGGGGCTGTTTGTTCTAGCCCTAGCATTGCCACCATTTGCCACATTTTTTTGCCAAGCTTGCCTAAGGTTAGTTCATCAAAATGAGAGCCACAAGTTTTCAAGCCTAAGGGAATATTGCCACACTTTTTGTGTGTATGCCATGTGGGGCCCAAGTGTGGCTTGCCTAAGGTGTGGCTGGAACTAGACACCCACTTAAGTTGGTCAAACTTTCCTAACCTTAGGTGTGGCAATCTTTGGGAAAGTTAGTCACAAACCAAACAACCCCTTAGTGTGTGAAGTACTTATTTTCTGAACTTAATTTATGCAGCGGAAGATCACTATGTGTGCTTTGTGAACTCATGTCTCTATGGTATCTATCTATCTGTCTGTTTGTATGTCTTTCTATCTATCTAGACTACTCATCTATCTATCTGAATGTTTGTGGTCGTGGTTTCTGGATATTTGTTCTGATAGTAGTTGAATCTTTGTGCTCATAGTATCTGAAACTCTATGCTCACTATGATGTTGTAGGTGTCAATGCAAAGATATCGGTGTGTTGTAGGTGCCAATGCAAAGATAAAATGTCATAAAATCTATGTTTCAAACATTTTTTAGTCAGCTTACTATAGTTCTTTCCTATCAATATAGTTTGATTGAATAAAGTTTGAACATTCCAAGTCAGTATATTGCAACTTCTCTCCTAGCCAGGGACAGTTTGAACCTTAAATTGAGCACACCTACTGACACTTCACATCATTCAAATCACTTAAACCCATGTTACACTAACTCATTACTTATGTGGTCAACTTCTCCACTGCATCACTCAACCCAAAATTAACTCATGTACACTTCACAACACCCTTCAAACTTCAGTAGTGACATTTAGTGTTAGTTTCATTCAGTCCACAAGAATAGTTCAACTACATCTATCAATTAGTGAAATAACTAACCATTTGCAAACCCTAATATTCAGTAAAATGGGACATGAAAATACACCGACAACAATAAAGATTCAGTTAACTAAATCATGATTCAGTTAATTGATTCTTGTTGTGATTTTATTAAGTTAACGTCATTCACTCAGTTAACTGGATCTTCTTGTTTGAATCGACCTAGGTTCAATTACAGTGAGCAAGATTCAGTTAACTGGTTCTTGTTGTGATTTGATTAGGTTAACTACATTCAGCTAGTTAACTGAATCTTGTAGTTTGAATTAACCTAGCTTTTGTCACAATGAGTAAGATTCAGTTATGATTTGATTAAGTTGACTCATTCATCCAGTTAACTGAATCTAGTAGTTTGAGTTAACCTAGCTTCAGTCACAGTGGGCAAGATTCATTTTACTGCATCTTGCTGCGATTTGATTAAGTTTGCTGCATTCATTCAGTTAACTGAATCTTGTAGTTCGAATCAACCTAGGTTCAGTCACAGTGAGTAAGATTCAGTTAACTATTTTCAATTAACACCTAGTGTCAGGGATATTACTAGCAGGTATAAACCGGCTAGTGTAAACCGGAGTATGATAATATAGTTGTGTAATTGTAAAACCCGGTAGAGGTTATGGCCCATGAAGGCTTAAGGGCCCATGTATAGATTTACGGTTTGTAAACCGCCTGGTCATGTAACTTGAGAGACAAGGAAGAAAGAGCAGAGACCGAGGCGGACACAAATATGAGCCGGCCTCGGGACTCTGTAAACCGGACCGGGCGTCGCCTCTATATAAAGGGACGACCCGGCGACGGTTCAAGGACGGGAAACAACCCGTCGAGACACAGGCAAGCAATCCGCTCCCTGTTCATCGACGCCCAAGCAATACCAAACCAAACTAGACGTAGGCTTTTACCTTCATCGAAGGGGCCGAACTAGTATAAACCCTCTGTGTCCTTTGTGTGCGTTTAACCCCTTCAAGTTAACCCGTCCGATGGTTCCTCAACTAAGTCCGTTAAACCGAACATCTGCCGTGTTAATTCCACGACAGTTGGCGCCCACCGTGGGGCCTCCGCACGATGGTTTCGAGTTCTTGAAGGGCAGCTTTGAAGGGCTCAGGGGCTACGCGGTCGGCCGGATGACCAAGAGTCGCCACGGCCGGATCTACATCGACGACGCAGGCTGGGGCCCGGAGGCCGATTCAATCGAATACGGGTATCGGGTTCCCTTCGGTGGCATCCACGTCTTCATCGGTAAAATTGGTGAACCGGGACCTGGGCCGGACATCTTCTCCAACATCGTCGAGCCGGCTCAGCGTGCGAGATCGGCCCGGATTCAACCAGCCATGAAGCGTGTTTTCGTCGGAGCAATTCACGGGGTTCAAGCCGAGGACGGATCGGATTCCGGTGGCGAGACAGTTATCTATTCCGACAATGAATCTTCATCCGGAGAGACTGAGTCCTTGTATCAGTTGCGGGACGGCCGATCTGAGGGTGTGTCCGACGGAGACAGTATTCCGGACCCATTTGATCCGCCAAACCAAGTGGCTGTCTTTATGGCTGGTTCACAACCTACGCCGAAGTCCTTGGTGAACGGGGCGATCACAGCAGAAGCTGGTGCAGGGGGGAGCGGCCAAGCCCCCTCACCCTCTGACGCTCTATCCGCCTTGATCGAGGAGTTCACAACCCGGGCCGTAGCAGAGGTGGCTCCAGCGGACAAGGCGCAACACGATGCAGAACTCCTTCAGCTGAAAGGCCGGATCGATCAAGCAAAAGAGGATCTGAAGGCAGAGAAGGCTATGATAGCGATGAGGCAGGCAAAGCTGGATGATCAGGCTTTTCAGCTGAGGATGGAACAGGCCTCTACGCAAGGAGTAAGGAATCGAAGGTACCAGTCTCGTCTACCGCCGGTTTACGAGGCGACGAATCTTTTCAGGACACCAGGAGCAGGAACCAGCAATGATCCGGTGGTAAACCGGAGGGCGGCCCCAGCGAGGGGCGAATCGGTTCAGCAGCCCGCTGCGGAGCAAGATCGGCGGATTATGTCCGCGCCTCACGTTCCTACCCCTCCGGGTCATTACTCAAATCCTTTGGATAACATTGTTGCTGCCGCCTCACGCCTGGCCGCTTTACCCATTGAGGGGACATCCCCCGTGGCAATGGAGGCACGCAGGGTCAAGGATCTGCTTAACACAGCGTTAACACAGCAGCAAGCTGAAGGAAATATGCCCTAGAGGCAATAATAAAGTTGTTATTTTATATTTCCTTATATCATGATAAATGTTTATTATTCATGCTAGAATTGTATTAACCGGAAACTTAGTACATGTGTGAATACATAGACAAAACAGAGTGTCCCTAGTATGCCTCTACTAGACTAGCTCATTGATCAAAGATGGTTATGTTTCCTAGCCATAGACATGAGTTGTCATTTGATCAACGGGATCACATCATTAGGAGAATGATGTGATGGACAAGACCCATCCGTTAGCATAGCACTATGATCGTTTAGTTTTACTGCTATTGCTTTCTTCATGACTTATACATGTTCCTATGACTATGAGATTATGCAACTCCCGAATACCGTAGGAACACCTTGTGTGCTATCAAACGTCACAACGTAACTGTGTGATCATAAAGATGCTCTACAGGTGTCTCCAAAAGTATTCGTGGTGTTGGCATAGATCAAGATTAGGATTTGTCACTCCAAGTGTCGGAGAGGTATCTCTGGGCCCTCTCGGTAACACACATCATAATAAGCCTTGCAAGCAAAATACTAATGAGTTGGTCACGAGATGATGTGTTACGGAACGAGTAAAGAGACTTGCCGGTAACGAGATTGAACTAGGTATAGAGATACCGACGATCGAATCTCGGGCAAGTAACATACCGATGACAAAAGGAACAACGTATGTTGTTATGCGGTTTGACCTATAAAGATCTTCGTAGAATATGTAGGAGCCAATATGAACATCCAGGTTCCGCTATTGGTTATTGACCGGAGATGAGTCTCGGTCATGTCTACATAGTTCTCGAACCCGTAGGGTCCGCACGCTTAACGTTTGATGACGATTGGTATTATGAGTTTATGAGTTTTGATGTACCGAAGGTAGTTCGGAGTCCCGGATGAGATCACGGACATGACGATGAGTTTCGGAATGTCCGAGACATAAAGATTGATATATTGGACGACTATATTCGGACACCGGAAGTGTTCCGGAAAAGTTTCGGATTTAACTGGATTGCCGGAGGGGGTTACCGGAACCCCCTACGAGGGGGGATGGTCCATAGTGGGCATTGAGGAAAGGAGAGAGGCAGCCCATAGAGGCTGGCCGGCGCCCCACCAGGGGATCCTAGTTGGACTAGGATTGGGGGGCGCCACCTCTCCGTCTCTTTCTTTTTCCCTCTCTTCCTTCTTGGTGGACTCCTACTAGGAATAGGATTGCAATCCTATTCCTAGTAAGATTGCCCTAGCCGCACCATAGGAGGCCGGCCGGCCCTCCCCTCTTGCTCCTTTATATACGGGGGCAGGGGGGCACCCAAAGACACACAAGTTGAATTGTTCCAGCCGTGTGCGGTGCCCCCCTCCACAGAAACACACCTCGGTCATACCGTTGCAGTGCTTAGGCGAAGCCCTGCGCCGGTAAATACATCATATCCGTCACCACGCCGTCGTGCTGACGAAACTCTCCCGTGAAGCTCAACTGGATCAAGAGCTCGTGGGACGTCATCAAGCTGAACGTGTGCTGAACGCGAAGGTGCCGTACGTTCGGTGCTTGATCGGTTGAATCGCGAAGAAGTTCGACTACATCAACCGCGTCACTTGACGCTTCCGCTTCCGGTCTACGAGGGTACGTAGACACACTCTTCCCTCTCGTTGCTATGCATCTGGTAGATAGATCTTGCGTGATCGTAGGAAAATTTTAAAATACTATGTTCCCCAACAGTGGCATCATGAGCCAGGTCTATGCGTACATGATATGCACGAGTAGAACACAATGAGTTGTGGGCGATACTAGTCATACTGCTTACCAACATGTCATACTTTGCTTCGGCGGTATTGTGAGATGAAGCGGCCCGGACCGACATTACGCGTACGCTTACGCGAGACTGGTTTCACCGTTAAGAGCACTCGTTGCTTAAAGGTGACTGGCGGGTGTCTGTCTCTCTCACTTTAGCTGAATCAAGTGTGGCTACGCCCGGTCCTTGTGAAGGTTAAAACAGCACATACTTGACGAAACATCGTTGTGGTTTTGTATGCGTAGGTAAGAACGGTTCTTGCTAAGCCCGTAGCAGCCACGTAAAACTTGCAACAACAAAGTAGAGGACGTCTAACTTGTTTTTGCAGGGCATGTTGTGATGTGATATGGTCAAGACATGATGAGTTATACGGTTTTGTATGAGATGATCATGTTTTGTAATGTTATCGGCAACTGGCAGGAGCCATATGGTTGTCGCTTTATTGTATGAAATGCAATCGCCATGTAATTGCTTTACTTTATCACTAAGCGGTAGCGATAGCCGTAGAAGCAATAGTTGGCGAGACGACAACGATGCTACGATGGAGATCAAGGTGTCGCGCCGGTGACGAAGGTGATCATGACGGTGCTTTGGAGATGGAGATCAAAAGCACAAGATGATGATGGCCATATCATGTCACACATTTTGATTGCATGTGATGTTTATCTTATTATGCTTCTTATTTTGCTTAGAACGACGGTAGCATTATAAGATGATCCCTTACTAAATTTCAAGGTATAAGTGTTCTCCCTGAGTATGCACCGTTGCGAAAGTTCGTCGTGCCGAGACACCACGTGATGATCGGGTGTGATAAGCTCTACGTTCAAATACAACGGGTGTAAGCCAGTTTTGCACACGCAGAATACTCGGGTTAAACTTGACGAGCCTAGCATATGCAGATATGGCCTCGGAACACTGGAGACCGAAAGGTCGAGCGTGAATCATATAGTAGATATGATCAACATAAGATGTTCACCATTGAAACTACTCCATCTCACGTGATGATCGGACATAGTTTAGTTGATTTGGATCACGTGATCATTTGGATGACCAGAGGGATGTCTATCTAAGTGGGAGTTCTTAAGTAATATGATTAATTGAACTTTAATTTATCATGAACTTAGTCCTGGTAGTATTAGCATATCTATGTTGTAGATCAATAGCTCGCGATGTTGCTCCACGTTTATTTTATATATTCCTAGAGAAAACCAAGTTGAAAGATGTTACTAGCAATGATGCGGAATTGTTCCGTGATCTGAGGATTATCCTCATTGCTGCACAGAAGAATTATGTCCTTGATGCACCGCTAGGTGACAGACCTATTGCAGGAGCAGATGTAGACGTTATGAACGTTTTGACAAAAGCTCGATATGATGACTACTTGATAGTTTAGTGCACCATGCTTTACGGCTTATAACCGGGACTTCAAAAACGTTTTGAAACGCCACGGAGCATATGAGATGTTCCAAGAGTTGAAATTAGTATTTCATACTCATGCCCGTGTCGAGAGGTATAAGACCTCTGACAGTACTTTGCCTACAAGATGGAGGAGAATAGCTCAACCAGTGAGCATGTGCTCAGATTGTCTGGGTAGTACAATTGCTTGAATCAAGTGGGAGTTAATCTTCCAAATAAGATAGTAATTGACAAAGTTCTCTAGACACTATCACCAAGTTAGTAGAACTTCGTGATGAACTATAATATGCAAGGGATGACGAAAGTAATTCCCGAGCTCTTCACGATGCTGAAATCGGCGAAGGTAGAAATCAAGAAAGAGCATCAAGTGTTGATGGTTAACCAGACCACTTGTTGCAAGTAAATGGCAAAGGAATAGAAGGGGAACTTCAAGAAGAATGACAAGCAAGTTGTCACTCTCGTGAAGAAACCCAAAACTAAACTCAAGCATGAAACTAAGTGCTTCTACTGCAAAGGAAATGGTCACTAGAAGTGGAACTGCCCTAGATATTTGGCGGATAAGAAGGATGGCAAAGTGAACAAAGGTATATTTGATATACAGATTATTGATGTGTATTTTACTAGTGTTCATAGCAACCCCTCGGTATTTGATATTGGTTCAGTTGCTAAAGAGTAGTAACTCGAAATGGGAGTTGCATAATGAACAGAAACTAGTTAAAAGGATGAAGTGACGATGTGTATTGGAAGTAGTTCCAAGATTGATATGATCATCATCGCACACTCCCTATACTTTCGGGATTAGTGTTGAACCTAAATAAGTGTTATTTGGTGTTTGTGTTGAGCATGAATATGATTTGATCATGTTTATTGCAATACGGTTATTCATGTAAGTTAGAGAATAATTGTTGTTCTGTTTACATGAATAAAACCTTCTATGGTCATACACCCAATGAAAATGGTTTGCTGGATCTCGATCGTGTGATACACATATTCATAATATTGAAGCCAAAAGATGCAAGGTTAATAATGATAGCGCAACTTTTTTGTGGCACTGCCGTTTAGGTGATATTGGTGTAAAGCGCACGAAGAAACTCCATAGTAATGGACTTTTGGAATCACTTGATTATGAATCACTTGGTGCTTGCGAACCATGCCTCATGGGCAAGATGACTAAAACTCCGTTCTTTGGAACCGTGGAGCGAGCAACAGAGTTGTTGGAAATCATACATGCTGATGTATGCGGACCAATGAGTGTTGAAGCTCGCGGCAGGTATCGTTATTTTCTGACCTTCACTGATGATTTGAGCAGATATGGGTATATCTACTTAATGAAGCACAAGTCTGAAACATTTGAAAAGTTCAAAGAATTTCAGAGTGAAGTGGAGAATCATCGTAACAACAAAATAAGAGTTTCTACGATATGATCGTAGAGGTAAAATATTTGAGTTAGCGAGTTTGGCCTTCAATAAAAAACAATGTGAAATAGTTTCACTAATCACGCCACCTGGAACACCACAGTGTAATGGTGTGTCCGAACGTCATAACCGTACTTTATTAGATATGGTGCGATCGATGATGTCTCTTACCGATCTACCACTATCGCTTTTGGGGTTATGCATTAGACAGCTACATTCACGTTAAATAGGGCACCATCTAAATCCGTGGAGATGACACCGTATGAACTGTGGTTTGACGAGAAACCTAAGCTGTCATTTCTTTAAGTTTAGGACTGCGATGCTTATGTGAAAAAGTTTCAACATGATAAGCTCAAAAACATATCGGAGAAGTAAATCTTCATAGGATACCCAAAAAGAAACTGTTGGGTACACCTTCTATCACAGATCCTAAGGCAAGGTCTTTGTTAAGATTGGATCCTTTCTAGAGAAGGAGTTTCTCTCGAAAGAAGTGAGTGGGAGGAAAGTAGAACTTGATGAGGTAATTGTATCTTCTCCCGAATTGGAAAGTAGTACATCACAGAAAATTGTTCCAGTGATTCCTACACCAATCAGTGAGGAAGTAAATGATGATGATCATGAAACTTCAAATCAAGTTTCTGCTGAACGTCGTAGATCAACCAGAGTACGTTCCGCACCAGAGTGGTACGGCAACCCAGTTCTGGAAATCATGTTACTAGACCATGATGAACCTACGAACTATGAGGAAGCGATGATGAGCCCAGATTCCGCAAAATGGCTTGAGGCCATGAAATCCGAGATGGGATCCATGTATGAGAACAAAGTATGAACTTTGGTTGACTTGCCCGATGATCGGCAGGCCATCGAAAATAAATGGATCTTCAAGAGGAAGACCGACGCAAACGGTAATGTTACTGTTTACAAAGCTCGACTTGTTGCGAAAGGGTTTCGACAAGTTCAAGGAGTTGACTACGATGAGACTTCCTCACCTGTAGCGATGCTTAAGTCTGTCCGAATCATGTTAGCAATTGCCGCATTTTATGAAATCTGGCAAATGGATAACAAAACTGCATTCTTTAATGGATTTATTAAAGAAGACTTGTATATGATGCAACCAGAAGGTTTTGTCAATCCTAAAGGTGCTAACAAAATGTGCAAACTCTAGCGATCCATCTATGGACTGGTGCAAGCATCTCGGAGTTGGAATATACGCTTTAATAAGTTGATCAAAGCATATAGATTTATACAGACTTGCGGTGAAGCCTGTATTTACAAGAAGTGAGTGGGAGCACTACAACCTTTCTGATAAGTATATGTGAATGACATATTGTCGATCGGAAATGATGTAGAATTTTCTAGAAAGCATAAAGGAGTGTTTGAAAAGGAGTTTTTCAAAGAAAGACCTTGGTGAAGCTGCTTACATATTGGGCATCAAGATCTATAGATATAGATCAAGACGCTTGATAAGACTTTCGATGAGTACATACCTTGATAAGATTTTGAAGTAGTTCAAAATGGATCAGTCAAAGAAGGAGTTCTTGCCTGACTTGTAAGGTGTGAAGTTGAGTAAGACTCAAAGCCAGACCACGGCAGAAAAATATAGAGAGAATGAAAGTCATTCCCTATGCCTCAGCCATAGGTTCTATAAAGTATGCCATGCTGTGTACCAAACATGTTGTGTACCTTGCCATGAGTTTGTCAAGGGGTTACAATAGTGATCTAGGAGTAGATCACTGTACAGCGGTCAAAATTATCCTTAGTAATTGGATGACTAAGGAAATATTTCTCGATTATGGAGGTGATAAAGAGTTCGTCGTAAAGGGTTACGCCGACGCAAGCTTTGACACTAAATCCAGATGACTCTAAGTATCAATCTGGATGAGTATTGAAAGTGGGAGCAATTAGCTAGAGTAGCTCCATGCAGAGCATTGTAGACATAGAAATTTGCGAAATACATACGGATCTGAATGTGACAGACCCGTTGACTAAACTTCTCTCACAAGCAAAACATGATCACACCTTATTACTCTTGGGTATTAATCACATAGCGATGTGAACTAGATTATTGATTCTAGTAAACCCTTTGGGTGTTGGTCACATGGCGATGTGAACTATGGGTGTTAATCACATGACGATGTGAACTATCGGTGTTAAATCACATGGCGATGTGAACTAGATTATTGACTCTAGTGCAAGTGGGAGACTAAAGGAAATATGCCCTAGAGGCAATAATAAAGTTGTTATTTTATATTTCCTTATATCATGATAAATGTTTATTATTCATGCTAGAATTGTATTAACCGGAAACTTAGTACATGTGTGAATACATAGACAAAACAGATTGTCCCTAGTATGCCTCTACTAGACTAGCTCATTGATCAAAGATGGTTATGTTTCCTAGCCATAGACATGAGTTGTCATTTGATCAACGGGATCACATCATTAGGAGAATGATGTGATGGACAAGACCCATCCGTTAGCATAGCACTATGATCGTTTAGTTTTACTGCTATTGCTTTCTTCATGACTTATACATGTTCCTATGACTATGAGATTATGCAACTCCCGAATACCGTAGGAACACCTTGTGTGCTATCAAACGTCACAACGTAACTGTGTGATCATAAAGATGCTCTACAGGTGTCTCCAAAAGTATTCGTGGTGTTGGCATAGATCAAGATTAGGATTTGTCACTCTAAGTGTCGGAGAGGTATCTCTGGGCCCTCTCGGTAACACACATCATAATAAGCCTTGCAAGCAAAAGACTAATGAGTTGGTCACGAGATGATGTGTTACGGAACGAGTAAAGAGACTTGCCGGTAACGAGATTGAACTAGGTATAGAGATACCGACGATCGAATCTCGGGCAAGTAACATACCGATGACAAAAGGAACAACGTATGTTGTTATGCGGTTTGACCTATAAAGATCTTCGTAGAATATGTAGGAGCCAATATGAACATCCAGGTTCCGCTATTGGTTATTGACCGGAGATGAGTCTCGGTCATGTCTACATAGTTCTCGAACCCGTAGGGTCCGCACGCTTAACGTTTGATGACGATCGGTATTATGAGTTTATGAGTTTTGATGTACCGAAGGTAGTTTGGAGTCCCGGATGAGATCACGGACATGACGATGAGTTTCGGAATGTCCGAGACATAAAGATTGATATATTGGACGACTATATTCGGACACCGGAAGTGTTCCGGAAAAGTTTCGGATTTAACTGGATTGCCGGAGGGGGTTACCGGAACCCCCTACGAGGGGGGATGGTCCATAGTGGGCATTGAGGAAAGGAGAGAGGCAGCCCATAGAGGCTGGCCGGCGCCCCACCAGGGGATCCTAGTTGGACTAGGATTGCGGGGTGCCACCTCTCCGTCTCTTTCTTTTTCCCTCTCTTCCTTCTTGGTGGACTCCTACTAGGAATAGGATTGCAATCCTATTCCTAGTAGGATTGCCCTAGCCGCACCATAGGAGGCCGGACGGCCCTCCCCTCTTGCTCCTTTATATACGGGGGCAGGGGGGCACCCAAAGACACACAAGTTGAATTGTTCCAGCCGTGTGCGGTGCCCCCCTCCACAGAAACACACCTCGGTCATACCGTTGCAGTGCTTAGGCGAAGCCCTGCGCCGGTAAATACATCATATCCGTCACCATGCCGTCGTGCTGACGAAACTCTCCCGTGAAGCTCAACTGGATCAAGAGCTCATGGGACGTCATCAAGCTGAACGTGTGCTGAACGCGGAGGTGCCGTACGTTCGGTGCTTGATCGGTTGAATCGCGAAGAAGTTCGACTACATCAACCGCGTCACTTGACGCTTCCGCTTCCGGTCTACGAGGGTACGTAGACACACTCTTCCCTCTCGTTGCTATGCATCTAGTAGATAGATCTTGCGTGATCGTAGGAAAATTTTAAAATACTATGTTCCCCAACACAAGCATATTCTTATAGCAGGGAGAGGCTTCATTCAACACCCCGCCATAGCCGGAGTTATACTAGGCATTGGGAGGAACCAGAGGTGTCCAGTAGTGAACGGAGGCGACACCGTCACAGACAAGATAATCCGGCGGGCGCAGAGGCACAAGCTCAGGGGGCGCAAGACTGGGTTAGATCTGCGGCCCGCGAGGAGGTCCGCCAAACGACGCCGGTTCACACAACCACAGCAGAAACAGGAGTCGCGACGAGTTCCTTCGGGGTGCAGTGTCTTGTTCCCGCTTTACGGAGCGTGAAGTTGCCCAAGGATTTTAGGGGTCCACGCAAGGTGCCTAATTACACAACAGATTTGGCCCCGGAAGCTTGGGTTGAAAGTTACGAGATGGCTATGGAGATGCTGGACGTGGATGAAGCGGCTTGCGCGAAGTACTTTACCATGATGCTTGAGGGTATAGCTCGGACCTGGCTAAAGGGTTTACCACCTAATTCCATCGGATCGTGGGGAGAGTTACGCAGCCAATTTATCAAAAAATTTAAAGATACGTGCAAGCAGCCAATGTCAGTGGTGGATTTAGCAGCATGTATACAAGGAGAACAGGAACCTACAGGGGCATGGGTACGAAGAGTATCAGAAATCTTGCACTCTTCGAACGGTATCAGCCCCAGTACGGCGATAGTAACACTGGAAAACAATTGCCGGTTTGAGTCTGTGAAGTTAAATCTAGGACGACTCAAACGGGATTGTAATGACATGGGAACTCTCATGAGCGCTCTGGTGAAGTACGGGGACTCTGACAGCACTAAGTATCCCGAAGCGGATGGAGATAAATCGGGAAAGGCAAACAAACCCGGTAAACCGGCGCAGGCCATTCCGGTCGGAACAAGCATCTTAGGCAAACGAAAAGCGGAGGGTGGCTATGATTTCGTGGCCAATACCCAAGTTCAAGGGGGTTTTCAGCGCAATAAGGGTAAACCGCCTCTACAAACCGGCGGAGGGCCCGTTAGCTGGGAGCAAGAGTTGAATGAGCCCTGCCCGAAACACGGATCGAAGGAACATCCAGCTAAACACACTATAGGAGAATGTAAGGCTATGATGGAAGCCATGAGCCGGTTCAGATCTAACAACAGGCCACCGGGCGGCGGATCAGGCCCCGGGTTTTACGGTCCGGGTCACCAGGGGAACGGCTCCGGATCAGGATATCGTGGCAACAACAGTGGTTATAATAACCAAGGCAATAATCAGTATGGTCAGGGCGGTTATAATAACCAAGGCAATCAGCAGCATGGTCAGGGTGGTTACAATAACCAAAAAAACCAACAACAGGGCGAGGGTAATCACAATAACCAAGGCAATCAGCAGCGTCAGCAGCAGCAGCAGCAGTCCGGATATCAGAGTAATCCGAAGGAGCTGAGTAGCGGGCAGTATCATGTGTTCACTATGAGTTTGTGCAAACGGGATCAGAAAATCATAAAACGGGCGGTCCATGTGGTTGAACCGGCAACACCACAGTTCTTGCGCTGGTCGGAGCAACCTATCGTGTGGAGCCGAGAGGATCATCCGCCGCGAGTGCATAATCCGGGCCAATTGGCTTTAGTGGTGGCACCACAGGTGGGTGGCTACAAATTCACTAAAGTCCTCATGGACGGCGGCAGCAGCATCAATATCTTATATTATGAGACTTTCCGTCGCATGGGGCTGACGGATAAGAAGCTAAGACAGTCAAACACGGTGTTTCATGGAGTGGTGCCAGGTAAATCAGCTTACCCAGTTGGGAAAATTGACCTAGAAGTTACCTTTGGAGATGAACAGGATTCCAGGTCGGAGATGATAACGTTTGAAGTTGTCAAGATCCAGAGCCCCTATCATGCTCTGTTTGGAAGATCGGTTTATGCCAAGTTTATGGCCAGGCCGTGTTATGTTTATCTACAGCTCAAGATGCCGGGTCACAAAGGAACCATCACGGTTCATGGAAGTCGCAAGATTGCATTGGGGTGTGAAGAAGGAGACGCTGCTTACGCGGAAGCAGTATGCGCTACGGAGGAGTTGAAGTTTTACAAGGACAATGTTGATCCGGCAGATATGTCCCCGTTGAAGAAGCCAACTACAGAGCATGATCCGGCATTGAAATTTAAGTCTGCGGAGGAGACCAAGCAAGTTGATTTTGTGCCAGGCGATTCATCCAAGCAATTCACTATCAGCGCTAACCTTGATCCTAAATAGGAAGGCGCGCTCATCGAGTTCATCCGTGAGAACCGGGATATTTTTGCATGGAAACCTTCTGACATGCCAGGTATTCCGAGGGAACTCGTTGAGCACAGTCTTAACATTGATCCGAAGTTTAAACCGGTCAAGCAGTATCTGCGCCGCTTCAACGAAGAAAGGCGCAAGGCTATAGGAGAAGAAGTGGCCAGGCTTTTGGCCGCAGGGTTCATAGTTGAAGTTTTTCACCCGGAGTGGTTGGCTAATCCGGTGCTGGTGTTAAAGAAAAAATGGAAAGTGGAGAATGTGTGCAGATTACACAGATCTAAACAAAGCTTGTCCAACCGATCCTTTTGCTCTTCCTCGTATTGATCAGATCATTGATGCCACAGCAGGATGTGAGCGGCTAAGTTTTTTGGATGCGTACTCAGGATATCACCAGATCAAGATGGCAGTTAAAGATCAGGAGAAGACGTCCTTCATAACCCCTTTTGGTGCTTTTTGCTATGTATCTATGCCCTTTGGGCTCAAGAGCGCCCAAGCAACCTACCAGCGTTGTGTACAGAATTGTCTTAAGGGGCAGATAGGGAGGAATGTTCATGCTTATGTGGATGATATTGTGGTGAAGTCAAGGAAGGAGGAGACGCTGATAGAGGACCTCAAGGAGACCTTTGACAACCTTTGGGCCTATAAAATGATGCTTAATCCGGAGAAGTGTGCTTTCGGTGTTCCGGCGGGTAAGCTCCTTGGATTCTTGGTGTCAAACAGAGGAATAGAAGCCAATCCGGAGAAGATCAAGGAAATCACATCTTTGACTAAACCGGCGTGCATCAATGATGTTCAGCGGATCACTGGACGGATCACAGCATTGAGCTGGTTCATCAGCCGTCTGGGAGAGAAGGCAAGCCCGCTATATCAGATGCTGAAAAAGACAGACCGATTTATATGGAGTAATGAGGCAAACGCTGCGTTTGAGGATTTGAAGCGGCAGTTGGCAGAGCCGCCGGTCCTTGCTGCCCCTGTTGATAATGAACCGTTATTGTTATACGTCGCCGCCAATGCACGGGCAGTCAGCGTGGCAATCGTGGTTGAGCGCAAGGAGGCGGGGAAGGAATACCCGGTTCAACGTCCAGTCTATTATGTCAGTGAAGTTCTCATTGAATCCAAGCAAAGGTACCCGCATTGGCAAAAGCTGGTATATGGTGTGTTCATGGCAAACCGAAAGTTGAAACATTATTTCCAAGGCCACCCAATAACTGTTGTTAGTTCAGCACCGTTGGGGGATATAATCCAGAACAGGGAAGCTACTGGCAGAGTGGCGAAGTGGGCCATTGAGCTTAGCCCACATGGATTGAAGTATGTGCCACGCACCGCTATCAAATCCCAAGCATTGGTGGATTTTATCAATGACTGGACAGAACTGCAAACGCCAGAGGAGAAGCCGGATCTTACATACTGGATGATTCACTTTGACGGTTCAAGGCAATTAGAAGGCTCGGGGGCTGGAGTTGTTTTAACTTCCCCGCGAGGGGACAAGTTTTGTTATGTCCTTCGTTTACTGTTTCCTTGTACTAATAATGCAGCAGAGTATGAAGCATTGCTTCATGGCTTACGGATGGCCAAGGAAATGAACTTGAGCCGGGTCAAGTGTTTTGGCGATTCAGATTTAGTGGCACAGCAAGTATCCGGCAAGTGGGATTCAAGAGACCCTCTCATGGCAGCTTACAGACGAGAAGTTGAAGCAGTCGCAGGATATTTCAAAGGGTATCAAGTGGATCACATAGACCGGCGAAGGAATGAAGCGACCGATGCTTTGAGCCGGCTGGGTTCTCAACGTAAACCGGTACCACCGAATACTTTTTTGGATGAACTGCACAGTCCATCAGTTCAAGTACCATCGGAAGAAGACCTGGTTGTTCCTGATCCGGAGGCACAGCTAGTTGCAGCACTTCATGTTATTCCGGATTGGACGCTGCCGTATTTGGCGTATTTAAGCCGGGGAGAGCTGCCGGATGACGAGATCGAAGCAAGACAGATAATCCGGCGTTCCAAATCCATGACAATTGCAAACGGAGAACTTCACCATCGCAGTGTTTCCGGAGCGTTCCAGGGGTGTGTGTCACCTGAGGAAGGTTGTGATATTCTGCGTGAAATCCATGAAGGGGATTGTGGTCATCATGCCGGTTCAAAATCCTTGGTGGCTAAAGCTTTTCGACATGGGTTCTATTGGCTCACGGGCCATGCTGATGCAGCGGATCTAGTCCGGAAGTGCGATGCTTGTCAGAAATTTTCACGACGTGCTCTTGTTCCGACACAGGAGCTCCGGATGATACCGATTACTTGGCCGTTTGCGACTTGGGGGCTTGATATGGTTGGGCCTTTCAAACGATCCCAGGATCAAAAAATTCATCTGCTGGTTGCTGTGGATAAATTTACAAAATGGATTGAGGCAGAGCCTGTGAGTAAGTGTGATGCGGCAACAGCGGTTAAATTCATCAAAAAGGTAATTTTCCGGTTTGGTTTTCCACACAGCATCATCACAGACAATGGCACCAATTTATCTAAGGGAGAGATGGAAGAACTTTGTCAACGCGAGCATATTCGACTAGAAGTATCTTCTGTAGCTCATCCTCAATCCAATGGTCAAGCTGAAAGAGCGAATCAGGAGATTTTGCGAGGTATCAAGCCCCGGCTTATGACTCCCCTGCAAAGAACACCAGGGTGCTGGGTTGAGGAGTTACCTTCGGTCCTCTGGAGCATCAATACTACGCCGAACCGGTCCACAGGTTATACACCTTTCTTTGTGGTGTATGGTGCTGAAGCGGTCCTTCCAAGTGATATCCGTCATGATTCGCCACGGGTGACGGCTTATGTTGAAGCAGCCAATGAGCAGGCAAGACAGGACAGTTTGGACCGGCTGGATGAAGAACGTGACATAGCAGCAGCACGGTCTGCAATTTATCAACAGGACTTGCGTAGATATCATAGCCGCCGGATCAAGACCAGGACGTTCCAGGAGGGAGATTTGGTACTCCGGCTCATCCAAGATCAAACAGATATGCACAAGCTATCCCCGCCTTGGGAAGGGCCCTTTGTGGTCAGCAAGAATCTACACAACGGTTCATATTACCTGATGGACGTTCGAGAACACAAGGACTCACGGACATCGGAGGAAGAGTCAAAGAGGCCGTGGAACATCGCCCTCTTGCGGCCCTACTATACCTGAGCCATGAGCTCTGCTGTATCCTATGTATATATTATGATTAATGAATAAACCGGCACCCTCGGTAAACCGGGGGATCAACCTTTTTTCCAATATAAAAGTCTTATGGTGCTAACCATCTACAGCTTACACCGTCTCTTATTATATGTCATATTTTAAAATAAAATAAAATGCTTTGATCAGTCTATGTGGTTGTGTAGGACAATTGCCGTATATGTACTCGGGATCTGTGATCACTAAAGGGCCTCCTGTTCAAACATAGGTCGTATTCGAACCAAAGAGAACATAGCCATTTCCTGTTCAAACATAGGTCGTATTCGAACCAAAGAGAACATGTCAAAGGCCAGTAGGGGGCAGGATCGTATTCGAATCCTAGCTTAGCCCCTATGGTCCGGTTTGTATGATTGTATTCGAATCATAAGCTCAATGGATCGTATTCGAATCCATTGCTTGGCTAAAATTTCAAAGGCCAGTAGGGGGCAGGATCGTATTCGAATCCTAGCTTAGCCCCTATGGTCCGGTTTGTATGATCGTATTCGAATCATAAGCTCAATGGATCGTATTCGAATCCATTGCTTGGCTAAAATTTCAAAGGCCAGTAGGGGGCAGGATCGTATTCGAATCCTAGCTTAGCCCCTATGGTCCGGTTTGTATGATCGTATTCGAATCATAAGCTCAATGGATCGTATTCGAATCCATTGCTTGGCTAAAATTTCAAAGGCCAGTAGGGGGCAGGATCTTATTCGAATCCTAGCTTAGCCCCTATGGTCCGGTTTGTATGATCGTATTTGAATCATAAGCCCAGTGGATCGTATTCGAATCCATTGCTTGGCTAAAATTAAAAGGCCAGTAGGGGGCAGGATGGTATTCGAATTCTAGCTTAGCCCCTATGGTCCGGTTTACTGATCGTATTCGAATCAAAAGATTTGATTTGGAGCCTGGCAGCTCGCAAAAAGCCTCGACTACATGTTTTTATTTGCAAACTTGCATTTTTTATATTGCGTTTTCTGATTCTTTGATCCGGAGGGGGACAATTCCAAAGTTGGCCACATATCTTCAAAAAGTCTGGACAAGGAGTTCCAGCATTATTTAAACCGGTAGCTTCTGTAAACCCGGAGTCATTGTTGGATCTGTCCCAAAGGCTCCCTCCGAAAACTACAAAGTTCGCCGGATTAAAAATATCAAGCATACTTAAATCAGGTATGAAGTTATTTCTGGTGTAAACAGACACTTGTTTGACATATTTTGTGAGCCATTTAATCAGTCCGGCGATAAGCCGCTAGGACATCTTTTAAGTGTTCTCTATGCAGAAACAGATAGTATGCAAGTTAAAATATATCAGATAAAGGATTCAAGTTGGCAGATACCAAAACAAAGTTGGGACATCCGAATCAAGACGGACAATAGTTCAAAGCTATCCTATTACAAAGGCACAGCAGGCCTTGAACGGATTAAAGTTTGTTCCGGCAAAATAAAAACCAAAGCTATAAAGATAAACTGTTTGGCCTATGCTTCCTCCTGCTGGGACGGTTGAGGATCTACCTGTTCTGGAGCTTCTTCGTCTTCTTGAAGCGGCTGAAAGTCAGGGACGCACCAATCGATTTTTGTTAAAGCGCGGAAGTACATCTCTTCCGTAATAAGTTCGGACGGATCAACATCTAGGGCGAAAGTATGGGGGTGCACTGGTGGGATTAGATTTACGGTATCATAAACCGGCCGATCCACCCGCTCGTTCTGTAAATCGTACCCCGGATGATACCTGGTCAAGTCTGATTCAGCAGCAAGCTTGCTAGCGAGAGGACGCATCTCCTTAGTCAAAGCGTGAAGGTCTTTGGCAGTGAAAGCTGATCTGTCTTCTTTAGTGCTGGGATACCCATTCAAGGCTTCTTCCGGATCAAAATCTGGAACCCACGCTTTGGCTCTGGTGAGCGCTACGAGAGAACCGGCTCGGGCAGCAGACTTCTTCACTTCCTCCAAGCGTGCTGGCAAGATAGAAAGTTTCTCTAGTGTGCCTTGGATAGTGGTGGGGGCCGGTTTATTGAAAGACGTTGCACTTATGATCCTTTGAGCGCCGGAATACAGCTGCTCGACCAGAGTATAAGACGCCTTGAGTTTCTTCCGTAAATCATCTCCAAGATGGGTAACGCAGCGCCCTACATATGATCATTACAGTTAAACCGGACCGGAATACAGATTGCAAGGATGAAAGCATGTGCAGGTTAAGTATTTACCGAAGACGGCAGAAGTCATAAGTTCAATTTGCCGCTTTAAACCAGTCAGTTCTTCTATCACTGGATTAAGAGCTTCCTCAGCATCCTTTGCTCTTTTCTCCAGAGCGTTCTTTTGCACTTCAAAGGTTGTCCGCTCCTCTTCAAAATATTTCTTCAGCTGTTCAGCAGTAGTTAAGCTCAGCGCCAATTCTTTTTTGGCCTTAGCAGCAGCAGATTCAGTTTCAGCCAGTCTGTTCCGGAGTTCAGTGATTTCTTCAGCCCTCCGGTTTAAATCAGCCTGCAAGGGAATTCAAGTGGAATAAGTAACATAAGTTCAGATAAAGTCTCAAGTACATAACCAAGTTATCTACTTGACACTTGGGGGCTAATGGGCTATTGAAGTATCAAAGAGTGGCAATTCAAAACAAGTCTCAAGCACACAAACAAGTTGTCTACTTGACACTTGGGGGCTAATAAATAGTTGAAACAACAAAGGAAAGATTCAGACAAGTCCCAGGCACATAAACCGAATTATGCCCCTGGCACTTGGGGGCTAATGTAAGATCATTTGTTCGAATTGGAAGTACCGGTTCACCTTCTAAACATAGTTAAACCGGAACTTGGGGGCTATCATGATATAGACAGAAACACAACAAAGGCAAAAACAAAAGGCAAGGGAGATACCTCGTATTTTTCCTTCATCATGCTGATTAAGCCCGCTTCATAATCCCGACCAGTATGAAGCCGGTTCAAATACCCGAAATAGAGCTCCTAGGCACTCAGCTCGGCGAAACTAGTCAAGTCAGTGCTCCATTTGCCCTTCTCTTGATGGAGTTTCTCCGCTTTAGCTGTATGCTTGGCTAGAATAGTGGGCTCAGTAGGAGCGGTATAAGCTGTACCGGTTATTTGAACATCCGGAGAAGGAGCAGCTGCCGGTGGTGGAGTAGCAGTGTGAACCGGACTAGTGGGAGCCGGGCTAGTCCGAGGAGGGTTGGCCCGGGCAGGACTCGCCGGTTCATGGACATATTCAGTGTTGGGATTCTCAGGAGCAGTGGCATAAGTGTGATCCATGGGAGCAGAATCTTCAAGCTGAACTGTAGGCTCACGTTCCGGAGGGATGGTGGTATCCGGATCAACGGCCGGATCGTCAGTGGCAGTCTCAGTAGCCGTTTTGCTGGCCTTTGCCTTTTTGCTAGGCTTAGGCTTGCTGAAAGGAATTAGACAATAAATCAGACTCACAAAAGCAAGTGCAATCATAAACCGGATAAGATGAAGGACTCACCCGGGGAAGGTTTTCAGAGCTGGGACCTGTGTCGTAGTTGATTCGCCAGAAGACGATAAAGGAGTCTCCTGATAATTAGGATCAGACGGTTTAAGTGGTTTGCGTATAAGCCCGGCCTTGGGATGAAGAAGAGTTGGAGAAAGTATAACCTCAGAGCGGCGCCTCCGAGCCGGAGTAAGGGATATTCCAGAAGAATCAACCACAAGGCCACTATGGCGTGTAGCCCGGCGAGCTTCATGTTGCTGTTTCTTCAAAAGAAAATTGGGGTCCAGTTGAGCGTAAGGATGAGAAAATTGATATTTCCGGACTACCCGACGAATCTTTGGTGGAGGTGGTTCTGAATCTGAAGAAAGAGTGATTACCTCAGTTTCCGCAGCTTTATCCCCTTCAGCCAAATCCTGTGGAAAAGACACTATTAACAGAAACCGGGTTAAAGGAATAATGAAGCATGTCAGGTTTGATTCATACCTCAGAATACGGATCATCCTCTTCAGCGTGAGAACCGGAGCCAGCAGTCGCTTTTCTCTTCTTAACCACTAAGGTTTTCCGGCGCGGTTGTTTGCCTGCCTTATCCTGAGGTTTCCTTTTCCAGAAAGGATCGTCAGCCTGTTCAAAAGATAAGAGATTATTGGAAGACGATTTAAATGAACGGATTAAAAATATACAGAAGAGAGTAAGACTTACCGCAGGCAGTTTGTTCTTCTTATAGTATGGAGCCAATCCGGTTTGGCTACATTCTTCCAAAGAGACGTTGAGCATCTTCTTGGCAGATTCAATGACTTCCGATTCAGAAAGGGTTACCTTGGAAAACCGTTGAGGATCATCCGGCTTTCCGGAATATTTACACATCAAACTGGAGCGCGGGCTCAGAGGGAGGATACTCCAGGCAAGCCAGCAACGCATAAAATCAAGTCCGGTTAAACCGTTGGCCATAAAGGCCTTGAGCTTGGCGAGTTGAGAAGCGAATCGGGGCCGGTCTGAGGAGCTAAGACGCTGCGGCAGAGGGTGATCTTCCGGAAGACGATGCTCGCGATAACCCGGCAGTGGATTCTCTCCCTCAGGTGAAGTTTCGTGGCAATAGAACCAAGACTTGTTCCAATCCTTGGGGTGTGTATGGAGAGCGGCGTGAGGAAAGACTGCATCTCTTCTCTTTTGGATGCTAACCCCGCCCAATTCTTGATGAGGTCCACCAGTAAACTCAGTTCGCCGGTTCAAATGAAAAAAATCCCGGAACAAGTCAACTGATGGCTCCTCTTGAAGATACACCTCTGAGAAAACTTGGAAATCGCAGATGTTTGATATGGAGTTTGGACCTATATCCTGAGGGTGAAGTTGAAAAGCGGCAAGCACGTCCCGGAAAAACTTTGAACCGGGAGGACTAAAGCCCCGGGCTATATGGTCAAAGAAGACAATAACTTCTCCTTCTTTTGGAGCAGGGGGGCATTCATTTCCTGGGGCCCGCCATTTTAAAACTGATTGAGGGCCCAGAGTGCCGATTGCAGCAACATTAACTAAATCTTCTTCCGTAATGACGGAAGGGACCCAGTCGCAAGAAACAAATTGTTTGGCAAACATAGTAGCAGAAGGAAAGTGCTGAAAGGATGAAGTATAAAATCCGGATTATTCAAGTACAGAGGCATAAACCGGAATACATATGCAAAATCACAACGACGGTTTAGACAAGGGACTAATGACATTGCTAACCCGGAAGTAAGCAGGAAACACGCTACTACCGGTTCATGATAACAGAAGAGAGGAGCTAAACCGTCGTGTTCATTGTCGATGTATTACAGAAGCAATATATGACCGAATAAACCGGCGAGTATATTAAAGATCTATAAGGACGAAGAAACAAGTTTCTACAGAAAGCTAAGGTAAAACAGATCTGAGCGGTAAGAAAAAGAGAAAAATTATGCAGGTCTATTACAGAAAGAACTACGGGGGTCTTATACATAGCAGACGAATCTAAAGGTTGATTCTAATGCCAAAATCTAAGCATAAGGCAGCGGAGCGGAAGCAAGTATCGAAGACAAATCTAAAGGTTGAAATCACTACGAGCATGGCGTCTAGGACGAACAGATGAAGCTTTTTTCCAGGTCTAATGGCGGAGGCATGGAAAGAACCCTAAGGCTACAGATCTATAGCGAGGGAGAAAGAATACATGAGGCAGCAGGAAGTGGCGGCGGAGTTATCTGGTCGCGTTCAGGTTGATGCAGCGGCCGGACTTGCTGGCGACGGCAAGCTTGACGGACGACGGCGGAAGCTTGAGCTCGGGCGACAAAGGAAGAAGATGAGCGGAAGGAGATGGAGAAGAGATGCGGCGGTATTTATAAAGGGGGAGAGACGAAACGGCAGGCGCGGGATTTAAGGAAGTGAAAGATTGGATAAAGATTCCCTGTCACCTCGATTCTCGGGATAGCTTTTAAACAAAAGTAACAAACAGCTGTGCGCGATAAATGCGGAAGTGATGTCACGATCGAATTAAGTGATCTCCATGGATGACGTCATCGCCGGTTTACAAAACTGAGAAGACACAAGAAAGAAGATTATGCAAGACTGGGAAGACTGATGTGAACAAGTTCAAATCATTCTGGGGCCTAATGTCAGGGATATTACTAGCAGGTATAAACCGGCTAGTGTAAACCGGAGTATGATAATATAGTTGTGTAATTGTAAAACCCGGTAGAGGTTATGGCCCATGAAGGCTTAAGGGCCCATGTATAGAGTTACGGTTTGTAAACCGCCTGGTCATGTAACTTGAGAGACAAGGAAGAAAGAGAAGAGACCGAGGCGGACACAAATATGAGCCGGCCTCGGGACTCTGTAAACCGGACCGGACGTAGCCTCTATATAAAGGGACGACCCGGCGACGGTTCAAGGACGGGAAACAACCCGTCGAGACACAGGCAAGCAATCCGCTCCCTGTTCATCGACGCCCAAGCAATACCAAACCAAACTAGACGTATGCTTTTACCTTCATCGAAGGGGCCGAACTAGTATAAACCCTCTGTGTCCTTTGTGTGCTTTTAACCCCTTCAAGTTAACCCGTGCGATGGTTCCTCAACTAAGTCCGTTAAACCGGACATCTGCCGTGTTAATTCTACGACACCTAGGTATAAATAGAGAGAGCGAGATTCAGTTAACTACTTTTAATTAACACCTAGGTACAGTTAAAGAGAGCAATATTCAGATAACTACTTCCAATTAACACCTAGTTCAGTGGGAGAGAGAAAGATTCAGTTAACTTTGTGCAATCACAAACAATAATACCCAGTTAACTAAGTTCACAACAAGATTCAGTGAACAACAAAACTTGCTAGAATTCCAGCAAACACTTGTTTCCAGCTCTAGAACCCTAGAATTTCACAAACAAAATTTTCTACTAGAGAGAGGGAGCTAAATCACCGAGGGCTGGACCAGCACCATATGACAAGAGCTCAACGAATTTTCTTCTAAATGTGGCGACTATGAAAACTCTGTGATGGATGAATTTTTTGTGGCCGCACAATCATCCTCCTCGACATAGTTGCCCCCTGCCATGCTGGCAGGCCAAGGTAACTGGATACGTTCACCAAATCTTGCCCCCCACCACTCCCTCGCTCCTCCCTCATCGATGGATCCGGAGCCGTCACTGCCACCCTGCCTGTGAGAGAGAGGGGAGATATATATGGCTAGGGATGGGAGTGAGGGCTGGCCCAATCGCTTTGGACACGACCATTAATGGCCGTTAGTAGTGCGTCGTCAACGTGTGATGCCCCGACTTAATCATGCACTAATCATACACGCAAATGTGCACGATCAACATGAGAGACTCATGGGAAGATATCACAACACAACTCTAGATACAAATTAAAGTCATACATGCTTTATATTACAAGCCAGTGGCCTGGAGGGCTCGAAGACATAAGCTCAAATACATAAGAGTCAGGGGAGGCAACGATATCTGAGTAAAGACATAAGTAAACTAGTCTGCCTTAAGAAGGTTAGCACAAACAACAACAACCGGATCGAAAAGACAAAGCCTCCTGCTTGGGAGCCTCCTATCTACTCCTGGTCATCGACGGTCTCCACATAGTAGTAGGCACTGTCGGGGTAGTAGTAGTAGTCGTTGGTGGGATCAGCTAGCTCCTAGGCTCCATCATCTGATCGCAACATCCGGAAAGAAGATAGTATGGGGGGAAAGGAAGCAAAGCATTCGTGAGTACTCATCCAAAGTACTCGCAATACATAGATCAGATTTATGCTAAGTATGCATCAGTATCAATAGGAAAGAGCTGTATCCGTGGACTATAATGTAGAAATGCCAGAATAGAAGGGAAGACCTAGCCTATCGAAGACTAGCATCTTGCAGCAACAGAAGAGAGTAGAGTAACATAACATAAGTAATAAGTATATTGTAGTATCAATGCCCAGAGATCCTTCCTCGACTTCCAACGAGAAAGCGATCCCAGAGCCAACATATTCAATTATCATCTCCAGTATCCAGTTCTAGTTGTATAGATCGGGATACAACTCCGAGCGTCCGTTACCATGGACATGACTATTTGATTAGATGAACTTTCCTGCGGGGTGGCACAAACTTACCCAACACGCTCTACTAACTCCGACCGGACACACCTTCAGATCATGCCCGACCTCGGTTGATCGACACACCGTAGTCCTACCTAGGCTTTATAGAGAGGTCACACGCCGGTCCCCATCCTAAATGCGAAGGGGTCATGGGCCAATCGTCCTTTGCAATCCCGCGCATTGCGGGGACGATTGGGATTAGTCGTGGCTACCTCTTTACACAAAGCAGGTGCTTACGCGGACTAGCCGGACGCATGCCGCTCAACTGTGATGTTTGTAGGCTTTTGGAAGAAACGTACGACGCAGAGTGCCCACACTTATTCCCATGTGGTGGTTAGTGTGAAAATGCCAAAGGCCTACTTAGATCACATATCCAAATTGTTAGTGTCTTTGGAGCGCACGGAGACGATCAATGATCCACGATCTGTGGTCCCGTCGCCCCGTCTCATGGACTTACGGCAAGGGCTAAGAATGTCCGGCCGTGCCGCGTAATTATATCGCAAACCCGACTCCACATCACTCGCAGGTACCCTCATGGTCAACCCAACTTCACATTTCTCTCGGTGGTACACCTCAGGGCTGACCCGACTAGATCATGGTTATGGGGTAAAGTCAAAGTAATCGTGTGTCCATAACACCAAGGGGAATCTGAGGAATCTCCCTCGATGGATTCCTACTCGATGGTTCATAACATCAAGGGGGAACCTGAGGAATCACCCTCAATGGATTCCTACTCGATGTAGTTGTCGAGGTGAACTTGGAGGAATCACCCTCAATGGGTTCACACTTGAGGTGGTGCATGACAGAGTCATTATCGGGAGTGGTGAAGGAGGAATCACCCTCCGTAGACCATGACCGGTTAACTACACTACAGAGATCTCATCGAAAGTGTTATACGAGGTATCACCCTCGCCACTCGGTAGTAGCTCTGCAGAGTCGTACAACTAAGGGTGTCAGGGATATTATTAGCAGGTGTAAACCGGCTAGAGTAAACCGGATTGTGATGATATAGTTGTATAATTGTAAAGCTCAGTAGAGGTTACGGCCCATGAAGGCTTAGGGCCCATGTGTAGAGTTACGGTTTGTAAACCGTCTTATCATGTAACTTGAGAGACAAGGAAGAAAGAACAGAGACCGAGGCGGACACAAATATGAGCCGGCCTCGGGACTCTGTAAACCGGACCGGGCGTCGCCTCTATATAAAGGGACGACCCCGCGACGGTTCAAGGACAAGAAACAACCCGTCGAGACACAGGCAAGCGATCCGCTCCCTGTTCATCGACGCCCGAGCAATACCAAACCAAACTAGACGTAGGCTTTTACCTTCCTCGAAGGGGCCGAACTAGTATAAACCCTCTGTGTCCTTTGCGTGCTTTTAACCCCTTCAAGCTAACCCGTGCGATGGTTCCATCATTAAGTCCGTTAAACCGGACATCTGCCGTGCTAATTCCACGACAGTTGGCGCCCACCGAGGGGCCTCCGCATGATGGTTTCGAGTTCTTGAAGGGCAGCTTTGAAGGACTCAAGGGCTACGCGGTCGGCCGGATGACCAAGAGTCGCCGCGGCCGGATCTACATCGACGACGCTGGCCGGGGCCCGGAGGCTGATTCAATCGAATACGGGTACCGGGTTCCCTTCGGCGGCATCCACGTCTTCATCGGCAAGATTGGCGAACCGGGACCTGAGCCGGACATCTTCTCCGACATAATCGAGCCGGCTCAGCGTGCGAGATCGGCCCGGATTCAGCCTGCCTTGAAGCGCGTTTTCGTTGGAGCAATACATGGAGTCCAAGCCGAGGATAGATCGGATTCTGGTGGCGAGACAGTTGTCTATTCCGATGATGGATCCTCATCCGGAGAAACTGAGTCCTTGTATCTGTTGCGGGACGGTCGATCTAAGGGTGTGTCCGACGGAGACAGTATTCCGGACCCCTTTGATCTGCCAAACCGGGTGGCTGTCTTTATGGCCGGGTCACAACCTACGCCGCAGTCCATGGTGAACGGGGCGATCACAGCAGAAGCTGGTGCAGGGGGAAGCGGCCAGGCCCTCTCGCCCACTGACGCTCTATCTGCCTTAGTAGAGGAGTTTACAACCCGGGCAGTAGCAGAGGTGGCTCCAGCAGATAAGGCGCAACACGATGCAGAACTCCTTCAGCTGAAGGGCCGGATCGAGCAAGCAAGGGAGGATCTGAAGGCAGAGAAAGCTATGATAGCAACAAGGCAGGCAGAGCTGGATTCTGAGGCTTTCCAGCTGAGGATGGAACACGCCTCTACGTAGGGAGTAAGGAATCGAAGGTACCAGTCTCGTCTACCGCCGGTCTATGAGGCGATGAATCTCTTCGGGACGCCAGGAGCGGGAGCCAGCAATGATCCGGAGGTAAACCGGAGGACAGCTCCAACGAGGGGTGAACCGGTTCAACAGCCCACTGCGGAGCAAGATCGACGGATTATGTCCACGCCTCACATCCCCACTCCTCCGGGTCATTACTCAAACCCTTTGGATAACATTGTTGCTGCCGCTTCACGCCTGGCCGCTTTACCCATTGAGGGGACATCCCCCGTGGCAATGGAGGCACGCAGGGTCAAGGATCTGCTTAACACAGCATTGACACAGCAGCAAGCGTATTCCTATAGCAGGGAGAGGCTTCATTCAACACCCCGCCACAGCCGGAGTTATACTAGGCATTCGGATGAACCGGAGGTGTCCAGTAGTGAACGGAGGCGACACCGTCACAGACAGGATAATCCGGCGGGCACAGAGGCGCAAGCTCAGGAGGCACCAAACCGGGTTAGATCTGCGGCCCGCGAGGAGATCCGCCAAATGACGCCGGTTCACACAACCACAGCAGAGACAGGAGTCCCGATGAGTTCCTTTGGGGTGCAGTGTCTTGTCCCCGCTTTACGAAGCGTAAAGTTACCCAAAGATTTCAAGGGTTCACGTAAAGTACCTAACTACACAGCAGATTTGGCTCCGGAAGCTTGGATTGAGAGTTATGAGATGGCTATGGAGATGCTGGACGTGGATGAAGCGGCTTGCGCGAAGTACTTTACCATGATGCTTGAGGGTACAGCCCGGACCTGGTTAAAGGATTTACCACCTAATTCCATCGGATCATGGGGTGAGTTACGCCGCCAATTTATCAAAAAATTCAAAGATACATGCACACAGCCAATGTCAGTGGTGGATCTAGCAGCATGTATACAAGGAGATCAGGAGCCTACAAGTGCATGGGTGCGGCGAGTGTCAGAAATCCTGCACTCTTCAAACGGTATCAGCCCCAGTACGGCGATAGTAACACTGGAAAACAATTGCCGGTTTGAGTCTCTGAAGTTAAAATTGGGACGGCTCAAACGGGATTGTAATGACATGGGAACTCTCATGAGCGCTCTGGTGAAGTACGGGGACTCCAACAACACTAAGTATCCAGAAGCGGATGGAGATAAATATGGAAAGGCAAATAAGCCTGGTAAACCGGCGCAGGCTAATCCGGTCGGAACAAGCTTCTTAGGCAAACGAAAGGAAGAGGGTGGCTCTGATTTCGTGGCCAATACCCAAGTTCAAGGAAGCTTTCAGCGCAACAAGGGTAAACCGCCCCCACAAACCGGCGTGGGGTTCGTTACTTGGGAACAAGAATTGAATGAGCCTTGCCCGAAACACGGATCAAAGGAACATCCAGCTAAACATACCTGGGGAGAATGCAAGGCCGTGATGGAGGCCCTGAACCGGGTCAGATCTAACAACAGACCACCAGGCGGCGGATCAGGCCCCGGGTTTTATGGTCCGGGTCATCAGGGGAACGGCTTCGGATCAGGATATCGTGGAAACAACAATGGTTACAATAACCAAGGCAACCATCAGTATGGTCAGGGCGGTTACAATAACCAAAAAAACCAACAGCAAAGCCAGGGTAATAGCAACAATCAAGGCAATCAGCAGCGTCAACAGCAGCAGCAATCCGGATATCAGAGTAATCCGAAGGAGCTGAGCAGTGGACAGTATCATGTGTTCACTACGAGTTTGTGCAAACGGGATCAAAAAGTCTTAAAGCGGGCGGTCCACGCGGTTGAACCAGCAACACCACAATTCCTGCGCTGGTCGGAGCAACCTATTGTGTGGAGCAGGGAGGATCACCCGCCGCGAGTTGATAATCCGGGCCAATTAGCCTTAGTGGTAGCGCCACAAGTGGGTGGCTACAAATTCACCAATGTTCTCATGGACGGCGGCAGCAGCATCAATATCTTGTATTATGAGACTTTCCGTCGCATGGGGCTGACGGATAAGAAGCTAAGACAGTCAAACACGGTGTTTCACGGAGTAGTGCCAGGAAAATCAGCTTACCCAGTTGGGAAAATTGACCTAGAAGTTACCTTTGGAGATGAACAAGATTCCAGGTCGGAGATGAAAACCTTTGAAGTTGTCAAGATCCGGAGCCCATATCATGCTCTGTTTGGAAGACCGGTTTACGCCAAGTTTATGGCTAGGCCGTGCTATGTTTATCTACAGCTCAAGATGCCGGGTCACAAAGGAACCATCACGGTTCATGGAAGTCGCAAGATTGCATTGGAGTGCGAAGAAGGAGACGCTGCTTATGCGGAGGCAGTATGTGCTACGGAGGAGTTGAAGTTTTACAAGGACAATGTTGATCCGACAGATATGTCCCCGTTGAAGAAGCCAACTACAGAGCATGATCCGGCATTGAAGTTCAAGTCTGCGGAGGAGACCAAGCAAGTTGACTTTGTGCCAGGCGATTCATCCAAGCAGTTCACTATCAGCGCTAACCTTGATCCTAAATAGGAAAGCGCGCTCATCGAGTTCATCCGTGAGAACCGGGATATATTTGCATGGAAACCTTCTGACATGCCAGGTATACCGAGGGAACTCGCTGAGCATAGTCTTAACATTGATCCGAAGTTTAAACTGGTCAAGCAGTATCTGCGCCGCTTCAACGAAGAAAGGCGCAAGGCTATAGGAGAAGAAGTGGCCAGGCTTTTGGCCGCAGGGTTCATAGTTGAAGTTTTTCACCCGGAGTGGTTGGCTAATCCGGTGCTGGTATTAAAGAAAAATGGAAAGTGGAGAATGTGTGTGGATTACACAGACCTAAACAAAGCTTGTCCAACCGATCCTTTTGCTCTCCCTCGTATTGCTCAGATCATTGATGCTACGGCGGGATGTGAGCGGCTATGTTTTTTGGATGCATATTCAGGGTATCACCAGATCAAGATGGCAGTTAAAGATCAGGAGAAGACGGCCTTCATAACCCCTTTTGGTGCTTTTTGCTATGTGTCAATGCCTTTTGGGCTCAAGAGTGCCCAAGCAACTTACCAGCGTTGCGTATAGAATTGTCTTAAGGGGCAGATAGGGAGGAATGTTCATGCTTATGTGGATGATATTGTGGTGAAATCAAGGAAGGAGGAGACGCTGATAGAGGACCTCAAGGAGACTTTTGACAATCTTCGAGCCTATAAAATGATGCTTAATCCGGAGAAGTGTGTTTTTGGTGTTCCGGCGGGCAAGCTCCTTGGATTCTTGGTGTCAAACAGAGGAATAGAAGCCAATTCGGAGAAGATCAAGGCAATCACATCTTTGACTAAACCGGCTTGCATCAATGATGTTCAGCGTGTCGCTGGCCGGATCACAGCATTGAGCCGGTTCATCAGCCGTCTGGGAGAGAAGGCAATTCCGCTTTATTAGATGCTGAAAAAGATAGACCGGTTTATATGGAGTGAGGAGGCAAACGCTGCGTTTGAGGATTTGAAGCGGCAACTGGCAGAACCGCCGGTCCTTGCTGCCCCTGTTGATAATGAGCCATTGCTGTTATACGTCGCAGCCAACGCACGGGCAGTCAGCGTGGCAATCGTGGTCGAGCGCAAGGAAGCAGGAAAGGAATATCCGGTTCAACGTCCAGTCTATTATGTCAGTGAAGTTCTCATTGAATCCAAACAAAGGTACCCGCATTGGCAGAAGCTGGTATATGGTGTGTTCATGGCAAATCGGAAGTTGAAGCATTATTTCCAAGGCCACCCAATAACGGTTGTCAGTTCAGCTCCATTGGGGGATATAATCCAGAACAGGGAAGCTACTGGCAGAGTGGCGAAGTGGGCCATTGAGCTTAGCCCACACGGATTGAAGTATGTGCCACGCACCGCTATCAAATCCCAAGCATTGGTGGATTTCATCAATGATTGGACAGAACTGCAAGCACCAGAGGAGAAGCCGGATCTTACATACTGGACGATTCATTTTGACGGTTCAAGGCAGTTAGAAGGCTCGGGGGCTGGAGTTGTGTTAACTTCCCCGCGAGGTGACAAGTTCTGTTATGTCCTCCATCTAATGTTTCCTTGTACTAACAATGCAGCATAATATGAGGCATTGCTTCATGGCCTACGGATGGCTAAGGAAATGAACTTGAGCCGAGTCAAGTGTTTTGGCGATTCAGATTTAGTGGCACAGCAAGTATCCGGCAAGTGGGATTCAAAAGACCCTCTCATGGCAGCTTACAGACGAGAAGTTGAAGCAGTCGCATTATATTTCAAAGGGTATCAGGTGGATCACATAGACCGGCAAAGGAATGAAGCGGTTGATGCCCTGAGCCGGCTGGGTTCTCAACGTAAACCGGTACCACCGAATACTTTTTTGGACGAGCTGCACAGTCCATCAGTTCAGGTACCATCGGAGGAAGATCTGGCCGTTCCTGATCCGGAGGCGCAGCTAGTTGCAGCACTTCATGTTATTCCGGATTGGACGCTCCCATACTTGGCATATCTAAGCCATGGGGAGTTGCCGGACGACGAGATCGAAGCAAGACAGATAATCCGGCGCTCCAAGTCCATGACAATTGCAAACGGAGAACTTCACCATCGCAGTGTTTCTGGAGCGTTTCAGCGGTGTGTGTCATCTGAGGAAGGTTGTGATATCCTTCGTGAGATCCATGAAGGGGACTGTGGTCATCATGCTGGTTCAAAATCCTTGGTGGCTAAAGCTTTTCGACATGGGTTCTATTGGCTGACAGCCCATGCTGATGCAGCGGATTTAGTCCGAAGGTGCGATGCTTGTCAGAAACTTTTATGACGTGCTCTTGTTCCGGCACAGGAGCTCCGGATGATACCGATTACTTGGCCGTTTGCGACTTGGGGGCTTGATATGGTTGGGCCCTTCAAACGATCCCAAGATCAAAAAACTCATCTGCTGGTGGCTGTGGATAAGTTTACAAAATGGATTGAGGCAGAGCCTGTGAGCAAGTGTGATGTGGCAACAGCGGTTAAATTCATCAAAAAGGTAATTTTCCGGTTTGGCTTTCCACACAGCATCATCACAGACAACGGCACCAATTTATCTAAAGGAGAGATGGAAGAGTTTTGTCAACGGGAGCATATTCGCCTAGATGTGTCTTCTGTAGCTCACCCTCAATCCAATGGTCAAGCTGAAAGGGCTAATCAGGAGATTTTGCGAGGTATCAAGCCCCGGCTTATGACTCCCTTGCAAAGAACACCAGGGTGCTAGGTTGAGGAGTTACCTTCTATCCTCTGGAGCATAAATACTACGCCGAACCGGTCCACGGGTTATACACCTTTCTTCATGGTGTATGGTGCTGAAGCGGTCCTTCCAAGTGATATCCGTCATGATTCGCCCGGGTGATGGCTTATGTTGAAGCGGCCAATGAGCAGGCAAGACAGGACAGTTTGGACCGGCTGGATGAAGAGCGTGACATAGCAGCAGCACGGTCCGCGATTTATCAACAGGACTTACGCAGATATCACAACCGCCGGATCAAAACCAGGACGTTCCAGGAGGGAGATTTGGTACTCCGGCTCATCCAAGACCAAACAGACATGCACAAACTATCCCCGCCCTGGGAAGGGCCCTTTGTGGTCAGCAAGAATCTACACAACGGTTCATATTACCTGGTGGACGTTCGAGAGCATAAGGACTCACGGACATCAGAAGAAGAGACAAAGAGGCAGTGGAACATCGCTCTCCTGCGGCCCTACTATACTTGAGCCATGAGCTCTGGTGTATCCTATGTATATATTATGATTAATGAATAAACCGGCGCCCTCGATAAACCGGGGGGTCAGCTCTTTTTTCCAACATAAGTGTCTTATGGTGATATCCATCTACAGTTTATATCATTTTCATTAAGAAAATAAGATGCTTTGATCAGTCTATCTGGCCATGCAGGACAATTTTATAAGGGACCGAAGAAGGTTTGCCGCACAGTGCAACTCCCATATAGGTACCCTGCTTCTACATTCACTAAAGGGCTTCCTGTTCAAACATAGGTCGTATTCGAACCAAAGAGAACATAGCCATTTCTGTTCAAACATAGGTCGTATTCGAACCAAAGAGAACATAGCAAAGGCCACTAGGGGGCTACAGATCGTATTCGAATCCTAGCTTAGCCCCTATGGTCCGGTTTATATGATCGTATTCGAATCATAAGCTCCATGGATCGTATTCGAATCCATTGCTTGGCTAAAATTTCACGATCCCAAGGGGGCTACGGATCGTATCCGAATCCTAGCTTAGCCCCTTGCGGTCCGGTTTATATGATCGTATTCGAATCATAAGCTCCTTGGATCGTATTCGAATCCATTGCTTGGCTAAAATTTCATGATCCCAAGGGGGCTACAGATCGTATCCGAATCCTAGCTTAGCCCCTTGCGGTCCGGTTTATATGATCGTATTCGAATCATAAGCTCCTTGGATCGTATTCGAATCCATTGCTTGGCTAAAATTTCACGATCCCAAGGGGGCTACGGATCGTATTCGAATCCTAGCTTAGCCCCTTGCGGTCCGGTTTATATGATCGTATTCGAATCATAAGCTCGATTTGGAGCCTGGCAGCTCGCAAAAAGCCTCGACTACATGATTTTATTTGCCAACCTGTGTTTTTTGTATTCCTATTCTCATGTGTTTCTATGGTTCTTTGATCCGGAGTGGGACAACTTCAAGGTTGACCACATATCTTCAAAAGTCTGGACACAGAGCTCCAGCATTATTTAAACCAGTAGTTCTTGTAAACCCGGAATAATTGGGTACGCCCCAACGGAGCCAAGAGCTTCCTCGGAAATAACAATGTTCGCCGGATTAAGAATATCAAGCATACTTAATCACAGGTATGAAGTTATTTCTGGTATAAACAGACACTTGTTTGATATATTTTGTGAGCAATTTAATCGGTCCGGCGATAAACCGCTAGGACATCTTTTAAGTGTTATCTATGCAGAAACAGATAGTACGCAAGATAAACCATATCAGACAAGATTCAAATTGGCAAACGTCAAAGCAAAGTTGGGACATCCGGATCAAGATGGACAATGTTTTAAGCTATCCTATTACAAGGCACAGCAAGCATGGAGCGGATTAAAGTTTTTCGGCAAAATAATACTGCAGCTACAAAGATAAACTGTGTGGCCTATGCTTCCTCCTGCTGCGACGGCTGAGGATCGACCTGTTCCGGAGCTTCTTCGTCTTCTTGAAGCGGCTGAAAGTCAGGGATGCACCAATCGATTTTTGTTAAAGCACAGAAGTACATCTCTTCCGTAATAAGATCAGACGGATCAACATCTGGGGCGAAAGTGTGGGGGCGCACTGGTGGGATTAGATTTACGGTATCATAAACCGATCGATCCACCCGCTCATTCTGTAAATCGTACACCGGATGATACCTGGTCAAGTCTGATTCAACAGCAAGTTTGCTGGCAAGAGGACGCATCTCCTTCGTCAAAGCATGAAGGTCTTTACCAGTGAAGGCCGATCCATCTTCTTTGGTGCTGGGATACCCGTTCAGAGCTTCTTCCGGATCGAAGTCTGGAACCCACACTTTGGCTCTGGTGAGCGCTACAAGAGAACCGGCTCGGGCAGCAGACTTCTTCACTTCCTCCAAGCGTGCTGGCAAGATAGAAAGCTTCTCTAGAGTGCCTTGGATAGTGGTGGGGGCTGGTTTATTGAAAGACATTGCACTTATAATCCTCTGAGCGCCGGAATACAGCTGCTCAACCAGAGTATAAGAGGCCTTGAGTTTCTTCCGGAGATCATCCCCAAGATGGGTGACGCGTCGTCCTGCATATGGTTATCACAATTAAACCGGAACGGATTAAAGGTTGCAGAAATGAAAGTATGTGCAGGTTAAGTATTTACCGAAGACGGCAGAAGTCATAAGTTCTACTTGCCGCTTTAACCCGGTCAACTCTTCTGTCACCGGATTAAGAGCTTCCTCAGCGTCCTTTGCTCTCTTTTCAAGAGCATTTTTCTGCACTTCCCAGGTTGCCCGTTCCGATTCAAAATATTTCTTCAATTGTTCAGCAGTGGTTAAGCTCGGCGCCAGATCTTTTTTGGCCTTGGCAGCAGCAGATTCAGTTTCAGCAAGTCTATTCCGGAGTTCAGTTATTTCTTCAGCTCTCCGGGTCAAGTCAGCCTGCAAAGGAAATCAAGAGGAATAAATGACAAAATTCAGACAAGTCTCAAGCACATAACCAAGTTATCCACTTGACACTTGGGGGCTAATGGGCAGTTGAAACATCAAAAGAAAGATTCAGACAAGTCCCAGGCACATAAACCAAGTTATGCCCCTGGCACTTGGGGGCTAATGTAAGATTATTTGCTCACATTTGAAAGTACCGGTTCACCTTTCAACAAAGCTAAACCGGAACTTGGGGGCTACCATGATATAGACAGAAATACAAAAAAGGCAAAAGCAAAAGACAAGTAAGATACCTCGTATTTATCCTTCATCAGATTGACCAAGCCTGCTTCATAGTCCCGACTGGTATGCAGCCGGTTCAAATACCCGGAATAAAGCTCCTGGGCACTTAGCTCGGCGTAACTAGACAAGTCTGTACTCCACTTGCCCTTCTCTTGCTGGAGTTTCTCCGCTTTAGCAGTATGCTTGGCTAAAACAACGGGCTCAGCAGGAGCGGTATAACCTGTACCGGTTATTTGAATATCCGAAGAAGAAGCAGCGGCCGGTTGTGGAGTGGCAGTATGAACCGGACTAGCGGGAGCCGGGCTAGTCCGAGGAGGGTTGGCCCGGGCAGGACTCGCCGGTTCATGGACATCTTCAGTGTTGGGATTCTCAGGAGCAGTGGCATAATTATGATCCATGGGAGCGGGATCTTCAAGCTGAACTGTAGGCTCATTTTTTGGAGGGATGACTGTATCCGGATCAGCCGCCGGATCATCAGTGGCAGTCTCAGCAGCCGTTTTGCTGGCCTTTGCCCTTTTGCTAGGCTTGGGCTTGCTGAAAGGAATTGAAAAGGAAATCAGAGTCACAAAAGCAAATACAATCATAAACCGGATGAGGTAAAGGACTTACCCAGGGACGGTCTTCAGAGTTGGGACCTGTGTGGCGGTTGATTCGCCAGAAGATGATAAAGGAGTCTCCTGATAATTAGGATCATACGGTTTAAGTGGTTTACATATAAGTCCGGCCTTGGGATGAAGAAGAGTTGGAGAAAGTAAAACCTCAGAGCGGTGCCTCCGAGCCGGAGTAAGAGATATTCCGGAAGACTCAACTACAAGGCCACTATGGCGTGTAGCCCGGCGAGCTTCATGTTGCTGCTTCTTCAAAAGAAAATTGGGGTCCAGTTGAGCGTAAGGATGAGAAAACTGATATTTCCGGACTACCCGACGAATTTTTGGTGGAGGTGGTTCTGAATCTGAAGAAAGAGTGATTACCTCAGTTTCTGCCCCTTTATCCCCTTCAGCCAAATCCTGTGAAAAGACACCGTTAACACAAGTCTGGATAAAAGTGAACAAATCATATCCAGATTAACTCATACCTCAGAATCCGGATCATCTTCTTCAGCATGTGAACCGGAGCCAGCATACGCCTTTTTCTTCTTAACAGCATAGGTTTTCCGGCGTGGCTGTTTGCCTGACTTGTCCTGAGGTTTCCTTTTCCAAAAAGGATCGTCGGCCTATATACCAGAAGAAAGATAAATGGAAGATAATTTAATGGACGGATTAAAAGCAAGCAGAAGAGATTGAAAGCTTACCGATGGTAGTTTATTCTTCTTATAATATGGAGCCAATCCGGTTTTGCTACATTCCTCCAAAGAGATGTTGAGCATTTTCTTGGCAGATTCAATAACTTCATTTTCAGGAAGTGTTACGTCGCTAAACCGCTGAGGGTCATCCGGCTTTCCGGTATACTTATACATCAAACCGGAGCGCCGGCTCAGATGGAGGATGCTCCAGGCAAGCCAACAACGCATAAAATCAATTCCAGTCAATCCGTTGGCCATAAAGGCTTTGAGTTTGGCGAGTTGAGAGGCGAACCGGGGCCGTTCTGAGGAGCTAAGACACTGCGGCAGTGGATGGTCTTCAGGAAGACGATGTTCGCGATAACCCGGCAGTGGGTTCTCTCCTTCAGGTGAAGTATCGTGGCAATAGAACCAAGATGTGTTCCAATCCTTGGGGTGTGTATGGAGAGCAGCGTGAGGAAAGACCGCGTCTCTTCTCTTTTGAATGCTAACCCCACCCAGTTCTTGATGAGGTCCGCCAGTAAACTCAGTTCGCCGGTTCAAATGGAAAAAATCCCGGAACAAGTCAACTGATGGCTCTTCTTGAAGATACACCTCGGAGAAAACTTGGAAATCGCAGATGTTTGATATGGAATTTGGACCTATGTCCTGAGGGTGAAGTTGAAAAGCGGCAAGTACGTCCCGGAAGAACTTTGAACCGGGAGGACTAAAGCCCCGGGCCATATGGTCGAAGAAGACAATAACTTCTCCTTCTTTGGGAGTAGGGGGGCATTCATTTCCTGGGGCCCGCCATTTCAGGACTGCTTGAGGGCCCAGAGTACCAACTGCAGCAGCATTAACTAAGTCTTCTTCCGTAATGATGGAAGGAACCCAGTCGCAAGAAACGAATTGCTTGGCAGACATATTTGCAGAAGGAAAGTGCTGAAAAGGTGAAGTATAAAATCCGGATTATTCAAGTACAGAGGCGTAAACCGGATCACATATGCAAAATCACAACGACGGTTTAGACAAGGGACTAATGGCATGGACAACCCGGAAGCAAGCAGAAAACAAGCTGCTACCGGTTTATAACAACAAAAAAGAAATAGGCTAAACCGTCGGGTTCATGATTGATACGTTGCAGAAGCAGTGCATGATGGACTAAACCGGTGAGTATATTACAGATCTATGAGGATGAAGAAACAAGTTTCTACAAGATGTTAAGGTAAAACAGATCTGAGCGGTAAGAAAAAGAGAAAATTTATACAGGTCTATTACAGAAGAACGGCGGGAGTCTTATACAGAGCGGATGAATCTAATGATTAAATCTAAAACATCAAGTCTAAATGTAAAGCTACGGAGCCGGAGTGAGTTTCGAAGCTAATCTAAGGTTGAGCCTATTACAAGCATGGCGTATAGGGCGAACAGCCGAAGCTTTGAAGTCTAATGGCGGAAACATGGTGAAACCCTAAGCTACAGATCTACAGCGAGGGAAAAAAGGGATACCTGAGGCAGAAGGAAACGACAGGAGGCGAGTTATCTGGTCGCGTTCAGGTTGATGCAGCGGCCGGACTTGCTGGCGACGGCGAGCTCGACGGACGACGGCGGAAGCTCGGGTGTGGAGACAGAGGAAGAAGAAGCAGAAGGGGAAAGAGATGGGTCTCAGCGGTATTTATAGGCCGAGGAGAGACGAAACGGTAAGCGCGGGATTTGAGGAAGAAAGAGATTGGATAAAGATTCCCTGTCGCCTCGATTCTCGGGATGGCCTTTAAAGCAAAGATAATAAACAGCTGTATGCGATAAATGTGGAAGTGATGTCACGGTCGAATCAAACGATTTTCAAGGATGACGTCACAGCCGGTTTACAAAAACTGAGAAGATACAAGAAAGAAGATTATGCAAGACTGAGAAGACTGATATGAACAAGTTCAAATCATTCTGGGGCCTAATGTCAGGGATATTATTAGCAGGTGTAAACCGTCTAGAGTAAACTGGGTTGTGATGATATAGTTGTATAATTGTAAAGCTCAGTAGAAGTTACGGCCCATGAAGGCTTAGGGCCCATGTGTAGAGTTACGGTTTGTAAACCGTCTTATCATGTAACTTGAGAGACAAGGAAGAAAGAGCAGAGACCGAGGCGGACACAAATATGAGCTGGCCTCGGGACTCTGTAAACCGGACCGGGCGTCGCCTCTATATAAAGGGATGACCCGGCGACGGTTCAAGGACAAGAAACAACCCGTCGAGACACAGGCAAGCGATCCACTCCCTGTTCATCGAAGCCCGAGCAATACCAAACCAAACTAGACGTAGGCTTTTACCTTCCTCGAAGGGGCCGAACTAGTATAAACCCTCTGTGTCCTTTGCGTGCTTTTAACCCCTTCAAGCTTACCCGTGCGATGGTTCCATCATTATGTCCGTTAAACCGGACATCTGCTGTGCTAATTCCACGACAAAGGGGGTGTGGGGTGATGTGTCGGGCTCTGGACGTCGATCACGTTGATTGAGTCATCGATGAAAAAGAGGGGGCAACAGGGACAAGGTGAGGGGTCACTGGTGGATCACTAACCAACCTATACTAAGCATATAGGATAAACAGGTAGGTAAAATTACTAGGTTACAAAAGAAGGCTATGCATCAGAATATGAGCAATCAATTACAGTATAAAAATCTAATGCAAGCATGAGAGAGAATGGGATGGATGATATAGGAATGATAAAGTGGGTATTGCTTGCCTGGAAGCTCTGCTGCAAGTGGCTGGACGTCAGAGGTGTAGTCGTACTCTGGAGCAGTGTCGGTTTCGGGGCCTACCAGAGAGAAGAGGGGGAGAAACAATAAATATAAAGCAAAAGAATGCGTCATGATGATTGACATGGGAATATGCTGAGCTAGGGGTGATATAACGCAGTGCTACACGTTACAGATGAAGCGGGAAAACATCTAGGAATGTTTTCCCGGCTTTCGGCGGTTATCGGACAGATGAATCGGAGGAGAAGGATCCATGTTCATCATGTTAGAGGCATGTGACAGATGAGTGGAAAGCATATTCGGAATTGTCACATTTTTCTAAGGAATATATATATATATATATATATATATATATATATATATATATATATATATATATATATAATTTTCATCCGACTTATCGATTATTTTATATGATTTTACAAAGTTTTCAACATTTTCTGAAATTATTATTAATTAAATTAATTCGAAATTTAGTTTTATTGTGTTAGCGTGATGTCAGCATGACGTCAGTAGTCAACCAGCTGGTCCATGTCAAACCTGTCCGCTGGGTCCGGCCTGTCATTGACAGAAGGTTTAAGTGGGGTTCAATTTTAACTAAACTAGGTAATTAACCACTAGGGCCCACATGTCAGTGACTAATTAAATTAACCAATTTAATTTAATTAGTTTTAGGGAGGGGCCCACCAATCAGTGATTGGGGCTGCCCATCAGCACCGTTGGCTGGTCAAACCAGTCAAGGGGGTCAGCTGGGCCACTAGGGCCCACCGGTCAGCAACCCTGAGGTGGCCCCAGGCCGGGCCACGTCAGCGCGGCCGGCGTTCAGCCGTCGGTGACACAGGACACGGCGGATGCCATTGGCCTCGTTGGAAAACGCCTACTGATGTTTGCTAGAACTATGTCGGTATTTCCCCAAAGAGGAAGAGATGATGCAACACAGCAACAGTAGGTATTTCCCTCAGTGATGAGACCAATGTTATCGAACCAGTAGGAGAATCACGCAACACTACGTAGATAGCACCTGCAGACAAATAACAAATACTCACAACACGACGTGTAAAAGGGGTTGTCAATCCCTTTCGGGTAACGGTGCCAAAAATAGGCAAACGGATGTGAGAGAGTTGTAAATATTGATAGATCGAACGCCAAATAAGATAAAGTGCAGCAAAGTATTTTTGTATTTTTGGTTTAATAAATATGAAAATAAAAGCAAAGGAAAATAGATCGCAAAGGCAAATATGATAAAGAAGACACCCGAGGGCCATAGGTTTCACTAGTGGCTTCTCTCGAGAAAAATAGCAAACGGTGGGTGAACAAATTATTGTTTGGCAATTGATAGAACTTTAAATAATCATGACGATATCCACGCAATGATCATTATATAGGCATCATGTCCAAGATTAGTAGACCGACTCCTGCCTGCATCTGCTACCATTACTCCACACATCGACCGCTATCCAGCATGCATCTAGTGTATTAAGTTCATGGAAAAATGGAGTAATGCAATAAGAATGATGACATGATGTAGACAAGATCTATTTATGTAGAAATAAACCCCATCTTGTTATCCTTAATGGCAACGATACATACGTGTCGGTTCCCCTTCTGTCACTGGGATCAAGCACCGTAAGATCGAACTCATCACAAAGCACCTCTTCCCATTGCAAGAAAAATAGATCAAGTTGGCCAAACAAAACCCAAATATCGGAGAAGAAATAGGAGGCTATAAGCAATCATGCATATAAGGGATCAAAGAAGATTCAAATAACTTTCATGGATATAAAAAGACAGATCTGATCATAAACTCAAAGTTCATTGGGTCTCAACAAACACACCGCAAAAGAGTTACATCATATGGGTCTCCAATAGACCATTGTATTGAGAACCAAAACGAGAGAGAGGAAGCCATCTAGCTACTAACTACGGACCCGTAGGTCTACAAAGAACTACTTACACATCATCGGAGAGGCACCAATAGACATGATGCACCCCTCCGTGATGGTCTCTAGATTGGATCTGGTGGTTCTGGAACTTGTGGCGGCTGGAATTGATTTTCGTCGACTCTTCTAGGGTTTCTCGAATATTGGGGTATTTATAGAGCAAAGAGGCGGCTCGGGGGGCACCCGAGGTGGGCACAGCCCACCAGGGCACGCCTGGGCCCCCAGGCGCGCCCTGGTGGGTTGTGCTCCCCTCGGAGCACCCCTAGGCGCTTCTCCGGCCCACTGGATGTCTTCTGGTCCATAAAAAATCCACAAAACGTTTCGCGGCGTTTGGACACCGTTTGGTATTGATTTCCTGTTATGTAAAAAACAGGCAGAAAACAGCAACTGGCACTTGGCACTATGTCAATAGGTTAGTACCAAAAATAATATAAAATTATTGTAAAATTATTGTAAAACATCCATGAATGATAATATAACAGCATGGAACAATAAAAAATTATAGATACGTTGGAGACGTATCACCTACGGACGGTCGTTTGGCACGCGGTTGGGCTCTATGGAATGCACGCGACGGCATGCATCGAATGGAGGCAGGGGCGTTGCCGAAGAAGCATCGTAGCGACGACGGCGAGCAGCGAGGGCGGCGGTTGGAGCACGGGCTCGACGGGGACGGCGCTCCCGGCCACTACTTGGCCCGGGAGGAGGTGCTACATGGCCTACTCGGTGCGGTGATCGCGACTCTGGCACGCACGGGACCAAAAGGTCACCGAGGCCACGTCAAAGACGAGCGCGGGCGGCGTGGCAATTCGGCCGTGGGGAGGAACTAGCTAGGAGGCGCGCATGAGCTAGAGGAGGGAGAGGGAGGAGTAGTGACTCACCAGGGGGCGCACGAAGGCCCAGCGAGCAACGGGAGCAGCTGAGGCGCCGGAGTTGAAGAAGATGATGGCGGGATCCCGAGGAGGAAGAAACGGTCGGGGCGGCGTCGTGATGGTCCCTGGCTCCAGCTGGTGGTCCTAGTCGACGTAGCGGTGGACGGCGTCCCTCCTAGCGCGAGCAGGGACGACGGGAGGCTAAGTGGGCGCGTGGGCGTCGACGACCATGGCGGCGGTGTTCGGGTGAGGGGCAGATCTGGAAAGGGGAGTGGAGCGAGAGGGAGGAGGAGAGGGGGGAGCGAGTGGGCAAGTGGGGGAGAGAGACTCGAGGCACCGGGGGAGGTGGCGGCCTTATCCCTGCGGCGGCGGGAGCGACGAGGTGGTCCGGTGGCGACCACCGGGCGCTGTCGGACGAATAGTAGAGGAAGACGACCCGGAGCGCTGGGCCGGGCCGCACTGTGGCACAGTGCTCCGGGGCCTTTTTCTTTTCATGTTCCCTTTTTTCTTTTGTCTTCTTTTTTTCTTTTGTCTTCTTTTTTTCTTTTTGTTTTCATTTTAAATAAAAAGTATTTTAGTTTTATAAAATATAAAACTTGCACCTAAATTAGTATTTTAAATTAGGACACTGCCGAAAAAACTTTGGCACTTAAATAAATTAGTTTAGAATTTTTGTAATTTAAAAAGCATTAAAATATTATTTTGGCCCCTATTTTAAATGTTTTAGGGCATCAAACCATTTTAGAAAATGTTGTTTCACTGTGAAAAATATTCAGGGATTATTCCCAACATTATGAACATTTTAGTTTTGATGTTTGTGAATTTATTTATTTTACTTATAATTTGAATTTGATTTCAAAGTGGAATTTGAAATGAGATATGGATGAAGATGATTAAGACCAGTTAACCATGATGACTTGGCATCATTAGTGTGAGGTCATTGTAGCATGACACCGGGGGTGTTACACACCAATGTCGGCCCGCGAGTGATCAGCCACGTCAAAACGCTCTCAGAAAACAAATTAGTGTATTCTACCACTGTCAAAAATATGACGCGGTGCAGCCTGTCATATTTTCTAAAATGGTGATTTTACGTGAACTGTGACGCTAAAGTGGTTGTTCTATGCATTTTACTTAACAGCAGACTATGCTTCCTATGCGCCCAAATAAATGAATTTCTCTTACACACTAATCAGTCTGCTTCCACCATTACTGCCTGATGCTTCAAGGGATTACATGTTGTGTGCAATCCAATATTTCAGTTTACACGTCCTAGTTTCAACCGAGAATATATGCACTTGCGTATGGGCAAGAACCAATTAAACCAGTGCTTTCTATAGCATCTCCTCCCGCTGATCTCTCCACCGTTCCTCAATTCTGTGCTTCTAGTAAAACAAGCTCCCAGAAATTACGCTAATTATTTTGGTAAGTTGTGATTGCTTCCAACAAACAAACCTAAAAAAATAATGCTTCCTCCTAATTACAGATTTGCTTCCGATTGTTATTCACGGGACAGATTTGCTTCCGATAAATAAACAAATAAAGAAAATTAATTGTTTCTGAATGTTTTTTCTTTGCAACGCGAACGTGCCATGGAAACATTTTTTTTTGATGGAAGCACATGCGATGGAAACATATTATTCAGAAAAGATACATCTGATGCAGAGTACTTTATTTTGGAAGCAGATTTTTCTCACCCAGGGAAAGGACGGGGATCCCCTGTTGCCAAATGAGGCTAGAAATCTTTGACTTCCAACTCTATAAATATTGCATATTCTCCCTGGCATAACAGTACTTGCTCCACATCAAATCTAACTAGAGAAAGAACAGAATAGAGATAGTATACTTGATACTTCGCCCAACACCATCGATTATGGGTGCGAGAATTGCTACCATCTGCTTTGTGCTGATCCTTGTGTTATTCGCGAATCATGGTTCTGCAGGTTTGTGCTCTTCTCTTCGTCTCATTCTGTTCAGACCGATGATAATCGGCAAACAATTCATGGAGAATCTGCAGCAATTCTATTATTCCGACTATCATTATTTATTTATTTCTGGTTTTTCTTCGGTTATATGTTCGTCATGGATATAAACATGCGTGTTAATTCGTTGCAGAACAAAAGTGCTGGGAAAATATCTCTGGCAGTCCACTCTGTGTAGGCTTTCTCTGCCAGGCGACATGCTCGGTTGCGGGCAAGATGTTTAATGCTGTCGTCAAGGAACACAAGTGTATAGGGTCAGCATTCAATAGCCAATGCTACTGCTATCTCTGCGACAAATAGTTTGTTAGCACAAATAGTCAAAGAAACCACGGGTACTAGTTTGTAATTTCTTGGATTATCATAAAAAGGGAATGAATAGTTTGTTTTTGTTGTCAACCTCATTGTTCGGCGATGTTGTGTTGATGTGAATTTTATAAACAAGTCCAGTATTATCCCGATAAAAGATGTCCATTGGTTTGTAATCGTGGGAGTATTCTACTCATCTCAGGAGGTCTAAACAATCGGACCGATCGACGATACGTTACTCCTCTTCGAGCCCAATGACAGTAGTGTGGCCTCTGTCAAACTCCTTCTCCTGGCCTTTGAGCTTATGTCGGGGCTTAAGATTAATTTCCTTAAGAGTGAAGTCATTACCATAGGGATGGATGACCTCTCGAGCTCTCAAGTGGCAAACCTACTCAATTGCAAGCGTGGTGTCTTTCCGATTAAGTACTTGGGATTACCTATATCTTCTCGTGGACTTACCATCGCTGAGTGGGAACCTCTTTACGGGAAAGTTGCCAACCGTGTTAGCCCTTGGCGTGGACGATTTATGTCGTCTGCGGCCAGACTCATCCTGACCAACTCGAGCTTATCCTCTCTCCCCATCTTTATTATGGGTATGTACCTCCTGGCGGATGGAGTTCATGCCAAACTCGACACCCCCCGATCTCGGTTCTTTTGGGAAGGAACGGGAGCCAAAAAGAAATACCACTTGGTCAAATGGGCGGCAATTTGTCGTCCAAAAAAACTTGGGGGGCTAGGGGTTACCAACTCCAAGTTAATGAATGTAGCTCTCTTAACCAAGTGGTGGTGGAGATTAGCTTAAAACGAGTCGGGGCTCTGGGCTCGTATTCTTAAAGCCAAGTACTTTCCGGACGGAACGGTCTTTCAAGCCCAGTCCTCGGGTTCGACGTTTTGGAGAGGGATCCAGGACGTTCGGCCGGCTTTCGCTTTAGGGGCACAATTCACAATTAAGAACGGCGTTTCTACCCGTTTCTGGCTCGATCATTGGTGGGAGAATGCCCCTTTGTGGCAATCTCATCCCGAATTATATCACCTAGCCACCGATACCAACATTATGGTTGCGGATGCCCTTAGAGTCAGCCCCCTGGCGATTTCCTTTATTCGTGCTCTAGGACCGGTGCAAACATCCAACTGGGATAATCTGGTGGAGGCTTGGAGGGATATTGAGCTCTCCCCCGAGCCAGATGCCGTCTCTTGGAAACTTACGTCCTCTAAACAATTTACGGTCAAATCCATATACTCTAAGATGTCCGAGGGCCCGGTGTTTTCCATGGCTAGGGGACTATGGAAAGCGGGTTTGCCTTTGAAGTTCAAAATCTTCATGTGGCAGATGGTGAGAAATAGGCTACCCTCCTCTGATAACGTGGCCAAACGGAATGGTCCGGCTGATGGCACTTGTACCCTGTGTGGGTTGGGCGAAAATGCCAACCATATATTTTTTCAATGTGTGCTGGCCCGTTTTGCGTGGAGTGCGGTGAGGGAAACCTTCTCCAAAAATTGGCACCCTCAATCCGCGAAAGACCTCTTAGACATTCTTTCTGCCCAGAATGGATCTTCCGCTAGAATTCTGTGGCGTTGCGTTGGGGCGCTTTTATGGTCCCTTTGGACGGTTCGAAACAAATTCACTATCGAACACAAGTTCCCAAAACATCCAGCTGACATATTATTCAAATGTCACATTTTTCTTCAGGAGTGGATGCCGTTGGGGAAAGCGCATGACGAACAAGACATGCTTTCTGTCATGGAGAAGATCAAAACGGTGTCAAGCCAAGTTCGTCGAGACGAGGGGCCCTCTGCTACTGCTTAAGCGAGATCGTTGCCCACTCTACCGTTTCGCCTTGTCTCTTTTGTTGCTTGTGTTGGTACTGCAGTCTGAAACTTTGAGTTTGCTATGTGCGGTCTGTAACTTAAACTTCTGTGTGACGACGATTGCCCTAGTGGCTTTATTAATTTAAAGCCGGACGCATCCAGCGTCTCCGTTCCAAAAAAAATCCCATGTTAGCATTGATCTTTCCATGTTATTTTTAATTATGTTTCGGCGGTGGGTTTCCCCCCTCATTCGTATATGATGTTAGACTGTTGTTGAAGATGCTATTTGTTTTAAGAGTAATGTCGAGGCATTAGAGCATCTTTAACAGATGCGCAACCGTGCGGTGTGCTAAATTTTATTTACAACGCTGAAATAGCTTTTTTTTGCGCGCAGCAGGGCGCTTGGTCCAATAGGCGCTGCAAAATATGGCGCAGCGCTATAGCTCTAGCAGGCGCGCTAAATTTACAGCGGGCACGCCCAACACAAACATCATTTCTCACTTTTTTTAAAATAAAAAAATCAAACACACACAAAATAAATCAACAATAAATAGTTCAATTATTATTACAACTCAAACAAATAGTTTATATCCCAATACAATAAATAGTTCAAAAATACAACATCAAACATAGAACAACAAACTATTTTTGTCGCTCATTCCATGCCAACCACTCTTCGATTAGATCATTTTGAAGAACATCATGCGTTTCGGCACTGTTCGTCAGAAGAATAGTGCGCTCTGAGGGGTGGCAACGAGGAGAGGAGGTGGAGGAAGCGGCGGCGGCACGCGGGGATAAGCTAGGGAAGCGCCGACGGGTCGCCGGAGCAAATGGGGAAGGTGCGGGCGGCGGCGCGAGTGCCCGAAGGTCCCAGATCTGGCGGTTTGGTGAAGTCACGTGCGAGTTGTCGTTGTGCAGCACACAGGGACGGGCGCAGCAAATACACCGCGCGGGATGCCGTTTAACTCCACGCGCTAAACTTGCGCGCGATTATTGGCTAGAGGGACCAGTGATAGGTAGGTGACGCCGTTCGTGCTGCTTGGTCGTGTGGCGATGAGCGCGGTTAGGCTTTTATGGCAACGACGATGGTGGTGAGCATTGTCAGAGGCGTAGCATTGGTCGTGGTAGTTGGCTCTTCTCCGGCGTGTCTGTGGGATTTCCTCGGCTGCCTGTTGCTGTGAACTCGAAGCTGTGGTGCGGGGCCCCGATGGCGTACGGTGACGGGCAACAGATGGTTCATTCGGTGAATCTTCTGTGACGTCAGCTTTGTCTAGTTCTTCGTAATTCTTCCCCCGAGTTGTAGTTGTGTTGTCTTATTATGGGTGGATGCCGATCTGCCGTGTGTGTAGTGTTGTTGTGCAGCTAATTGGGTTGTTGTTTCCTTTTTTTTCTTTGATCTTCGGATCCACCCCATGTTATTCTTCCGTTGCTTTTTGCTAAATCTAATTGAAGCCAACAATTGCTGGATCTTTCCCATAAAAAAAAGGTGTGATGTTTGTGTGAGCCCTTTGAGAGCCCTTGTTTCACGTTGACAAAGTGGAATTGCTGCTGTAACACTTACATGAGTCGACCCATGAAGATCTCGCTAGCTCAGCCCGGCTACTTGCTCCGCTCGCTTGCTTATTTTTGTTTTCGACTCGCTCCACTACTAGCTCAGAAAAAATCTGCTACCATATTTTCTTTATATAAAGAAGTTCACTTATTTTAGAAAAACTTGGATTTTAAAAATGTAGAAAATAAAAAATAGACGAATTTTGAAGATTTTTTTTCATGAACTTCCCAAATATTCGTGGATTATAAATAATGTTTGCAATTTCTAAAATGTTCAAGGACTTCAAAATTATTCATGATATTTTTTCAATAATTTTAAACTCTTCATGAATTAGACGTGAAAACTTAAAATAGAAAAAACCAGGAAAAACTAAAACCAATGAAAACACATAAAATAAAGAAAAAACAAAAATCAGATAATAATTGGCCAAAACCGAAAAAATGGCCGACCCAGCGACACACACCCTTATAGACGGGGCCCACCGCTCCTGACACATCAGGAGACTTCAAATCTAGGGAACAGATCGCCAAATTGCTCATAAATGTTCGGGCCGGTTGGTCCGAACACTTCAAGCGAGACGGCGGCGGCTCCCTAAAGATGGAATATAGGTCTCCCACCTAATCCCCGTTCTGATGGCGTGACTAGTATCGTCGGTGTGGCTCCGGCGGATCTGTATTTGATGGATTTGCTCGAATCTAGTTGTTGTTCGTCTATGTTCGTGTGTTTTCAGGTTGGATCCTTCTGATCAATGCTACTCTTTATCAGCGGCGGTTGTCGCTCTGGTGCGTTGGTCCTATGAGGCCTTAGCATTGCGACTATCCGACTGTCTACCACAACAAGTTTTGCCCCGCTCCGATGAGGAAGGAGCAATAACAACGGTGCGCCTTCAGCTCGTTTCAGTTTGTCGCTAGGTGGTTTATGAATCTGGATATAAGTTTTATTATTTCTAGTGCTCGTTGCTATCATGATTAGAGATGAATAGGTTGAAAGTTTTTTTTTTAAAGTCACCAAATACCCGTGGATAGTGGGTCAGGCAGTCCTCACATCCAAAATTCCATAAACCAGAGCCAAACTTAGGAGTGATTTGGGGGAGTTCAAACACGGTAGGGACACGCCAAATTAGACTCACATTTTTTCATTTCGCTCCCTTCTCTCCATTCTCCATTAGACTGACATTTGGAAAATATGTTTGGATGGTCGATGTCCGCACGGGTCTCCACAGACACGTGCGTTTAATAAAAATGTGTTGAGCATGGGAGAAACTATGTTCGCATTTAAGATGCAGAACAGCAGAAGTGAGGATCATACACGGGCTAGCTAGTACAGCAACCTATTCTGCCGCTAGCCAGTAAGATCCCAGCCCTTCTCAGGTGCGTTTAATAGACTTTCTTTTCTTTTTACATTTTCTTTCTTTTCATTTTTTTCATGTTCGTTTTACTTTTCGGTTTTGTTTTATGTTTTCATTTTCATTTTCTTATGTTTTTCGTGATTTCTTTTCAAAAATCTGTGAACAATTTTTTTGAAATCATGAACATTTTATGTTCACCAAATTTAAAACTTTCCATCAAATTCTAAAAGATCATCATCAATTTTAAAAAAATCATTAAATTAAAAAAATGTTCATCGAATTCAAAAAAACTTCATCAAAATTTAAAATTATTTATTTTATTCAAAAATGTTCTTCAAATTAAAAAAAAATCATCCATTTTGTAAAAACTTCATCCAATTCAAAAATGTTCTTGATTGAACGTTTTTCATCAAATTCATAATATGTTCATCAAATAAAGAAAAATGCACATCAACATTCAAAAAATATTCATCAAAATATAAAAAGATCAGCACAATTCAATTAATGTTCAGATTTTGAAATCATGAATATTATTTGAATACATGAGTATTTCTTGAAATTAGGGTCTTTTTAAAAATCCTAACTTTTCTAAAGAAAAAAAACTGAAAAGTAAAACAAAAAACACAGTGAAACAAAAAAAAAACAGTGGAGCTCAGCCCCACACCAGGGCCGGCCGAAGTTTGCGCCTGGGGAACGAGGGGTACATCAGGGAATAGAAGGTCCCCAACTTTAGAGCATCTCCAAAAAATTCCATATGTGTAAAAACTACTCCCACCGTTCCTAAATATTTGTCTTTCTAAGCATTTCAAATGGTCACAACATACGAATGTATGTAGACGTATTTTAAAGTATAGATTCATTCATTTTGCTTCGTATGTAGTCACTTGTTGAAATCTCTAAAAAGACAAATATTTAGGAACGGAGGGAGTACAATTTAGGGGAAATTTGGAGGAAAAAGAGCCTCCAATAGACCCCGTAGATGTGGCATAAAGTTAGAGGATCATATAAACTCGGCCAAAACTTTCCTCTGGTTTAGGGGAAGTTTTCCTTCTCGTAAACTTTTGTTGGGTTAGAAACCACGTGCAACTTCCGAGACGCACCGCCAATACGCCGCAGCCGTCCCACGAGAATGTAGCTGCTACGCCACTGCCCGCCCTGCCGACGTGCAACCCCGTGTCACCACACCACCTCTCGCCGACGACCACCACAATGCCTGTGTTGCTCTTGCCGATGGCTGACACGTGTGTCACTGGCTAGCAGGCCCTAGGCCATTATCTAGTTTTGTTTAATGAAAAATAAAATAAAAACAGATTTAGAGGAAGAAGTTTACATGATGTGACAAGCGTAGCTTTTAAGAGAAAGAAAGGGTCTAGGATAATTTTCTCTCCTCGGTATTCTGACAGACCAACATATTGCATATTTATCTAGTTGATGAACATATATATATTTACCTCCTTTTTCAAGAAAAGAAGTTATTAAACATATTTTTACCTCCTTTTCAAAAATAGAAGTTATTAAACATATGTTTATCTTCTTTTCAAAAAAAAGAAGTTATTAAACATATTTTTACCTCCTTTTCAAAAAAAGAAGTTATTAAACATATTTTTACCTCCTTTTCAAAAAGAAGAAGTTATTAAACACATTTGTCCTCTCCTATAGGAATCTTTAACTTCCAAGTCTATAAATATTGCATGGCGTAACAGTACTTGCTCCATATCGAAACTAACTAGAGAAAGAGCAGAAAAGAGAGAGTATACTTGATACTTCATCCAACACCATCGATTATGGGTGCGAGAAATGCTACCATCTGCTTTGTGCTGATCCTTGTGTTATTCGCGAATCATGGTTCTGCAGGTTTGTGCTATTCTCTTTGTCTTATTCGGTTCAGACGGATGATAATCGGCAAATAATTCATGAAGAAACTGCATCAATTCTATTCTTCCGACTATTATGATTTTTTCTCTTCGATTATAAGTTCTTCATGGATATAAACATGCATGTTAATTCCTTGCAGAAAAAAAGTGCTGGGAAAATACCTCTGGGAGTCCACTCTGTGTAGGCTTCCTATGCAAGGCAACATGCTTGATTGGAGGCAAAATGTTTAACGCCGACGTAAAGGAACACAAGTGTATAGGGCCAGCATTGAGCAGCGAATGCTACTGCTATTTCTGCGACAAATAGTTTGTTAGCACGGAGCTGAAGATTGCCTCATTATTACAAAATGGTCAAAGAAACCAAATAAAATAGTTCATGATTTCTTGGTTTACATATAAAGGGGATGAAAAATTTATTCTCATTATCAACCTCATTGTTCGATGATGTTATGATGATGCGAATTTTATAAACAAGTGCAGTATTATCCCGACAAAAGATGTCTATTGATTTGTAATCGTAAAAGTATATGATGTGCTAATCGTCTCATGTGGTCTAAACAATCGGCCATGCCAGTCCCTTGTTAGCACTGATCTGAACGATTCCATGTTACAATTGTGGTGTCATTCTTTCAACGACTATAACCTACTCGTACATCATGGGGTTTCACTTAAACTGCGTTTCATTTTCAAATCCATGGTGTTCTGCTGCAAGGTTAGCTGGGCTGACTCCCATTTCGTGCCGGGCTAACTTGAGAACGGATTGCAACCTTTTTTTTTGTTACGTATCGGGCTTCGATTGGTCCATAGACCCGGACTGATGCGGCTCTAGCGCTGACTCCGAGTTTGGGCGCAACAGCTTGCAGAAAGAAAGGATCAAGGAGATTTTTCTCCTTCGTATTCTGACGTAGCAACATATTGCATGTTTATCATGTTATTAATGTTTACCTTCTTTTTGAAAAAAGAAACTATTAAACACATTTGTCCTCTCCTCTTACTGGAATCTTTATTAACTTCCAAATCTATAAATATTTTGCCCCCCCGGCTTAAAAAAGAGTATAAATATTGCAGATCCTCTATGGCATAACAGTACTTGCTCCACATAAGCAAACTAAGTAGAGAAAGAAAAGAAAAACATACTTGATACTTCGCCCAAAACCACCGACCATGGGTGCGAGAAATGCTGCTATGTGTTTTGTGCTGATACTTGCGTTGTTTGCTAATCATGGTTCCGCAGGTTTGAGCTCCTCTCTTTGTCTCACTGTGTTCGGATCGATGATAATTTGCAAATGATTTGCAACAATTCTCTTCTTCTGGGTATTGTGATTTTTCATGTTTTCTCTTCGGATATAAATTCTTCATGGATATAAACATGCGTGCACGTAATTTGTTGCAGAACATAAGTGCTGGGAAAGTACCTCTGGTGCTCCGCTCTGTGTAGGCTTTCTGTGCAAGGCGACATGCTTGATTGGAGGCAAAATGTTTAACGCCATCGTAAAGGAACACAAGTGTGTAGGGCCAGCATTGAGCAGCGAATGCTACTGCTATTTCTGCGACAAATAGTCAGTTAGCACGGACATTAGTTCTTGATTTATTGGTTTAGCATATAAAAGGGGATGAGTAATTTCTTCTAGTTTTCAACCTCATTGTTCAGCAATGTTGTAATGATGTGAATTTTATAAACAAATGCAATATTACCCCGACAAAAGATGTCCACTGATTTCTTATCGTAAATGTATGCTAATCATCTCAGGAGGTCTAAACAATCGGCCAGACCAGTCCCTTGTTAGCACTGATATGAAATGATTCCCTGTTAGAATTGTGGTGTCATTCCTTTACGGGGTTCGGGGTCCTAGCTGTCAGACTCATAGCACTATCCTCATTTGAGTTTGAACTATAACCTACTCGTACACCATGGGGCTTCATTTAAGTTTTGTTGCATTTTGAAATCCATATCTGGAAAATAAATAAATTCGTAGCACAATTGTTGAGGACACAACAATGTCCGGGTAAGAATATGGTTGTGTGCATCAATTGATGCAGAGGCCAGGGTAATCCTTTTCGGAGAAAAAACAGTGTCCAAGAAAAGGAACCCTACGCGGGCCAGAAGTTTATTTCAAACATCGAGGAAATATAGGGGCCAGATTTTCAAGAAGGAGTTGTTGTTTTCTAATCTGTTATTTGCCATGCATTCTTTTTGTGTCATATTTGTTTGCAGTTTCGTAATCTTGTATAATTTTCATGCATTTATTTGGTGCGATATTTTTGTTTGCGGTGTTGTAATCTTTTGTTTGTCATGCATTTATTTGTTGTGGTACTTTTTTTCCAGATATGTAATCCTTTGTTTGCAATGCATTTATTTGGTGCGATGTTTGTTTCCGGATTTGTAATCTTTTATTTACCATGCATTTATTCTTTATGATATTTTGTTTCCAATTTTGTGATTTTGTTTCCACTTTTGTGATATTTTAATTGACATGCATTTTTTGGTGTGATATTTTATTTATTGTTGTAATGGTAGGTGACGGTGTAATGTACCGGGGGTGGCCCATCCACTGGGAGGCCCGTCAACGGGTCGGCGAAGGGCCCATGAGATCAGGCAAGAGTCAGGGGCCCTTTGACCAGTAGGAAGCACGACTTTCGGATACTCACCATCTTGGCGTACAAGTCAAGGCCCCCTTGACCGACTTAGAGGTGAGTTCGCTTAGGAAACTTGTAAACCCTAGCTCTCGTTCCACTTTATAAGGCGATGCTAGGGATAGATCGAGGGCATCTAATTCTCAGTCGACACCTCAATAGCCATTACCATATTCCATCCGTAGGCCCCTCTCACGAGGCGTTTCCATCATTAATCAAAAGAAAAGCACGGTTAGGATATTAGCTCGACCATGAGGTCCCAAACCTGGGTTAAAACCCCGCCATCACTGGTCTTGCCATTCTTCTCCTTGACGAACTGGTCGTTAAGCTGACACTCCCTAGTGGAATGAGATGCCTTGTAGATCCTGTCGCTACGATATTTGCACGGACCACTCATAATCTCTAAGTGTGGGCTGGCAGCCTGGGCTTGATGTCCCACTTTTGCTTTTTCATACCAACCTGGCCGGCCTCATTGGCTCTTGCTACAAGCTCAGAGTCTTGCACCTCATTCCTCTTTTGATCCTTGTTGCAATTTTTGTTTCTTCCTCTCGAGCCCTCGCCATCGACGGGCTCCGGCGCCTCTACGACTAGCATGGGCCGATGGCCTGCTAGCGTGGTTTCTTCACTCGTGACATAATCATTGGCAACCTGAAAGGATCGATATGGTTGACTAGAGGGGGTGAATAGGCAACTACCAATTTTTAGCCTCTCTTAAACAAATTAAGATTAGAAACAAATAGGTTGTCTAGAAATGCAACTAGGTGAACAACCTATATGATGCTAATACCACAAGCAACACAAGCAAGTAAGGGATACAATACAACAAAAGCTTGCACAAAATAAAGGTAAGAAATAACCACAAGTGGATACGAGGATGTGTTACCGAAGTTCCTTCCCTTTGAGGAGAAGTACATCTCCGTTTGAGCGGTGTGGAGGCACAATACTGTTGGGAAACATAGCATGTAATTTCAAAAAAAAATCCTACACTCACGCAAGATCTATCTAGGAGATGCATAGCAATGAGAGGGGAAGAGTGTGTCCACGTACCCTCATAGACCAAAAGCAGAAGCGTTTGTTAACGCGGTTGATGTAGTCGAACATCTTCTCGAATCAACCAATCAAGCACCGAACGTACGGCACCTCCGAGTTCTACACACGTTCAGCTCGATGATGTCCCTCGAACTCTTGATCCAGCAAAGTGTCAAGGGAGAGTTCCGTCAGCACGACGGCGTGGCGACGGTGAAGGTGAAGTGATCTGCGCAGGGCTTCGCCTAAGCACTACGTGAATATGACCTGGAGTTGTAAACTTTGGAGGGGGCGCCACACACGGCTTGGAACCATTGATGTGTGTTGAAGACGCCCCCTCCCCACGTATATAAAGGAGAGAAGGGGAGGAGGCCGGCCCTAGGTGCGCCCCAAGTGGGGAGGAGTCCCACTTGGACTTCTAGTAGGATTCGCCCCGCTTCCTTCTATTAGAGGGGGAAAGTGGGAAGGAGAGAGAGAGAGGGAGAAGGAAAGGGGGGGCGCCGCCCCCTCCCCTAGTCCAATTAGGACTCCTCACTTGGGGGGACACCCCTATGTGGGCTGGTTTGCCTCCCTCCTAAGGCCCATATGGCCCATATCTTCCCCGGGGGGTTCCGATAACCCCCGGTACTCCGATATGTACCCGACACATTCTAGAACACTTCCGGGGTCCGAATACTATCATCCAGTATATCAATCTTTACCTCTCGATCATTTCGATACTCCTCGTCATGTCCGTGAACTCATCCGGGACTCCGAACAACATTCCTTCACTAAATCACATAACTCATAATACAAATCGTCATCGAACGTTAGGCGTGCGGACCCTACGGGTTCGAGAACTATGTAGACATGACCGAGACACTTCTCCGGTAAATAACCAATAGCGTAACCTGGATGCTCATATTGGTTCCTACATATTCTATGAAGATCTTTATCGGTCAAGCCGTAATGACAACATACATTATTCCCTTTGTCATTGGTATGTTATTTGCCCGAGATTCGATCGTCGGTATCTTCATACCTAGTTCAATCTCGTTACCAGCAAGTCTCTTTACTCGTTCTGTAATGCATCATCCCACAACTAACTCATTAGTCACATTGCTGGCAAGGCTTCTTATGATGTGCATTACCGAGAGGGCCCAGAGATACATCTTCGATACTCGGAGTGACAAATCCTAATCTCGACCTATGCCAAACCAACGAACACCTTCGGAGATACATGTAGAGGATCTTTATAATCACCCAGTTACGTTGTGATGTTTGATAGCACACAAGGCTTTCCTCCGGTATCCGGGAGTTGCATAATCTCATAGTTGGAGCAATATGTATTTGACATGAAGAAAGCAGTAGCAATAAAACTGAACTATCAATATGCTAAGCTAACGATGTGTCATGTCCATCACATCATTCTCCTAATGATGTGATCCCGTTAATCAAATGACATCACATGTCTATGGTCAGGAAACTTAACCATCTTTGATTAACAAGCTAGTCTAGTAGAGGCTTACTAGGGACTTGGTATTTTGTCTATGTATCCACACATGTATCAAGTTTCCAGTTAATACAATTCTAGCATGAATAATAGACATTTATCATGATATAAGGAAATATAAATAACAACTTTATTATTGCCTCTAGGGCATATTTCCTTCAGTCTCCCACTTGCACTAGAGTCAATAATCCAGATTACATAGTAATGATTCTAACAGCCATGGAGTCTTGGTGCTGATCATGTTTTGCTCGTGAAAGACGCTTAGTCAACGGGTCTGATACATTCCGATCCGTATGTATTTTGCAAATCTCTATGTCTCCCTCCTTGACTTAATCGCGGATGGAGTTAAAGCGTCTCTTGATGTGTTTGGTTCTCTTGTGAAACCTGGTTTTCTTCACCAAGGCAATTGCTCCAGTGTTGTCACAAAAGATTTTCATTGGACCCGATGCACTAGGTATTACACCTAGATCGGATATGAACTCCTTCATCTAGACTCCTTCATTTGCTGCTTCCGAAGCAGTTATGTAATCTGCTTCACACGTAGATCCCGCCATGACGCTCTGCTTGGAACTGCACCAACTGACAGCTCCACCATTCAATAAAAATACGTATCCGGTTTGTGACTTAGAGTCATCCGGATCAGTGTCAAAGCTAGCATCGACATAACCATTTACGATGATATCTTTGTCACCTCCATAAAAGAGAAACATATCCCTGGTCCTTTTCAGGTACTTCAGGATGTTCTTGACCGATGTCCAGTGATCCACTCCTGGATTACTTTGGTACCTCCCTGGTAGACTTATAGCAAGGCACACTTCAGGTCTGGTACACATCATTACATACATGATAGAACCTATGGCCGAGGCATAGTGAATGACTTTCATTTTCTCTCTATCTTATACAGTCGTCGGGCATTGAGTATGACTCAATTTCACACCTTGTAACACAGGCAAGAACCCTTTCTTTGACTGATCAATTTTGAACTTGTTCAATACTTTATCGAGGTATGTGCTTTGTGAATGTCCTACCAAGCGTCTTGATCTATCTCTATAGATCTTGACGCCCAATATATAAGCAGCTTCAACGAGGTCTTTCATTGAAAAATTCTTATTCAAGTATCCTTTTATGCTATCCAGAAATTCTATATCATTTTCGATCAACAATATGTCATCCACATATAATATCAGAAATGCTAGAGAGATCCCACTCACTTTCTTGTAAATACAGGCTTCTCCAAAAGTCTGTATAAAACCATATGCTTCGATCACGTCATCAAAGCTTATATTCCAACTCCGAGATGCTTGCACCAGTCCATAGATGGATCACTGGAGCTTGCACACTTAGTTAGCACCTTTAGGATCGACAAAACCTTCTGGTTGCATCATATACAACTCTTCTTTAAGAAATCCATGAAGGAATGCAGTTTTGATGTCCATTTGCCAGATTTCATAATGATAAAATGCGGTAATTGTTAACATGATCCGGACAGACTTAAGCATCTCTACGGGTGAGAAGGTCTCATCGTAGTCAACTCCTATGAAGACACACTTCTATGAAGACACACTTCTATGAAGACACACTTCTTCGGATTTGGGATAGAAGGTGTACCCAACAGTTTCTTTTGGATATCCTATGAAGACACACTTCTCCGATATGGGTTCAAGCTTATCAGGCTGAAGCTTTTTCACATAAGCATCGCAACCCCAAACTTTAAGAAACGGCAGCTTAGGTTTTATTGCCAAGCCATAGTTCATACGGTGTCGTCTCAAAGGATTTAGACGGTGCCCTATTTAACATGAATGCAGCTGTCTCTAATGCATAACCCCAAAATTATAGTGGTAAATCGGTAAGAGACATCATAGATCGCACCATATCTAATAAAGTACGGTTACGACATTCGGACACACCATTACGCTATGGTGTTCCAGGTGGCGTGAGTTGCAAAACTATTCCACATTGTTTTAAATGAAGACCAAACTCGTAACTCAAATATTCGCCCCCGCGATCAGATCGTGGAAACTTTATTTTCCTGTTATGATGATTCTCTACTTCACTCTGAAATTCTTTGAACTTTTCAAATGTTTCAGACTTGTGTTTCATCAAGTAGATATACACATATCTTCTTAAATCATCTATGAAGGTTAGAAAATAACGATACCCGCCGCGAGCCTCAACACTCATTGGACCGCATAGATCGGTATGTATTATTTCCAATAAGTCAGTGGCTCGCTCCATTGTTTCGGAGAACGGAGTCTTAGTCATCTTGCCCATGAGGCATGGTTCACAAGTATCAAATGATTCATAATCAAGTGATTCCAAAAGCCCATCTGCATGGAGTTTCTTCATGTGCTTTGCACCAATATGACCTAAACGGCAGTCCCACAAATATGTTGCACTATCATTATCAACTTTGCATCTTTTGGCATCAATATTATGAATATGTGTATCACCACAATCAAGATTCAACAAAAATAGACCACTCTTCAAAGGTGCATGACCATAAAAGATATTACTCATAAAAATAGAACAACCATAATTCTCTGATTTAAACGAATAACAGTCTCGCATCAAACAAGATCCAGATATAATGTTCATGCTTAACGCTGGCACCAAATAATAATTATTCAGACCTAAAACTAATCCCGAAGGTAGATGTAGAGGTAGTGATACGTCTCCGTCATATCTATAATTTTTTATTGTTCCATGCCAATATTCTACAACTTTCATATACTTTTGGCAACTTTTTATACTATTTTTTGGGACTAACATATTGATCCAGTGCCCAGTGCCAGTTCCTGTTTGTTGCATCTTTTTTGTTTCGCAGAATATCCATATCAAACGGAGTCCAAAAAGAATAAAAACGTAAGGAGATTTTTTTTGGAATATATGTGAATTTTGGGAAGCGGAACCACCACGGAACGATGCTCGAGTGGGCCTCGAGGGTGGGGGCGCGCCCCCTGCCCAGGGCGCACCCTGGCCCCTCGAGGCCACACCGTAAGGCGGTTGATGCCCTTTTTTCGCTGCAAGAAAGCCAATATCCGGATAAAAGTCATGTCAAAAAATCAGCCCAATCGGAGTTACGGATCTCCGGGAATTTAAGAAACGGTGAAGGGCCAGAATCTTGGGACGCAGAAACACAGAGAGGCAGAGAGACAGATCCAATCTCGGAGGGGCTCTCGCCCCTCCGCCGCCATGGAGGCCATGGACCAGAGGGGAAACCCTTCTCCCACCTAGGGAGAAGGTCAAGGAAGAAGAAGAAGGAGGGGGGCTCTCCCCCCCTCGCTTCCGGTGGCACCGGAGTGCCACCGGGGCCATCATCGTGTGACGGCGATCTACACCAACATCTCCGTCATCTTCACCAACATGTTCATCACCTTCCCCCATCTATCTACAGCGGTCCACTCTCCCGCAACCCGCTGTACCCTCTACTTGAACATGGTGATTTATGCTTCATATTATTATCCAATGATGTGTTGCCATCCTATGATGTCTGAGTAGATTATCGCTGTCCTATCGATGATTGGTGAATTGCTATGATTGATTTAAATTGCTTGTGGTTATGTTGCTGTCCTTTGGTGCCCATCATATGAGCGCGCGCGTGGATCACACCATAGGGTTAGTTGTATGTTGATAGGACTATGTATTGGAGGGCAAGAGTGACAGAAACTTCAACCTAGCGTAGAAATTGATGCATACGGGATTGAAGGGGGACCAATATATCATAATGCTATGGTTGGGTTTTACCTTAATGAACGTTAGTAGTTGCGGATGCTTGCTAATAGTTCCAATCATAAGTGCATAGAATTCCAAGTAAGGGATGACATGCCAGCAGTGGCCTCTCCCACATAAAACTTGCTATCGGTCTAGTAACGTAGTCAATTGCTTAGGGGCAATTCCGCAACTCCTACCACCACTTTTCCACACTCGCTATCACTAACTTTGTCATTAACTTTATCTTAACAGCCCCTAGTTTTATTTGTGTGCCCTTTATATTCTTGCAAACCTATCCCACAAAAACTACAAAGTACTTCTAGTTTCATACTTGTTCTAGGTAAAGTAAACGTCAAGCGTGCGTAGAGTTGTATCGGTGGTCGATAGAACTTGAGGGATTATTTGTTTCGCCTTTAGCTCCTCGTTGGGTTCGACACTCTTACTTATCGAAAGAGGCTACAATTGATCCCCTACACTTGTGGGTTATCAGGTAGCGTGCCGACGGCGATCACATCGACTTTGGAACCATTTCCCACGCGCATTGTCACCCGTCCTTAGCCAATACTCATTTAATTTGTAGCCCCTGTTTCAAGTTACAAATATGAGCAACCAAACCAGTATCAAATACCCAGGAGCTACTACGAGCATTAGTAAGGTACACATCTATAACATGTATATCAAATATACCTTTGTTCACTTTGCCATCCTTCTTATCCGCCAAATACTTGGGGCAGTTCTGCTTCCATTGACAAGTCTCTTTGCAGTAGAAGCACTCAGTTTCAGGCTTAGCTCCAGACTTGGGTTTCTTCCCGGGAGTAGCAACTTGCTTGCTATTATTCTTGAAGTTTCCCTTCTTTCCCTTGCCCTTTTTTATGAAACTAATGGTCCTGTTAACCATCAACACTTGATGCTCCTTTTTTATTTCTACCTCTGCAACTTTGAGCATTGCGAAGAGCTCGGGAATTGTCTTCTCCATCCCTTGCATATTATAGTTCATCATGAAGCCTTTGTAGCTTGGTGGCAGTGATTGGAGAACTCTGTCAATGACACTATCATCTGGAAGATTAACTCCTAGCTGAGTCAAGGGATTATGATATCGAGACATTCTGAGTATGTGTTCACTGACAGAACTATTCTCCTCCATCTTGCAGTTATAGAACTTGTTGGAGACTTTATATCTCTCAACTCAGGCATTTGCTTGAAATATTAACTTCAATTCTTTGAAAATCTCATATGCTCCATGACGTTCAAAACGTCTTTGATGTCCCGATTCTAAACCGTAAAGCATGGCACACTGAACTATCGAGTAGTCATCAGATCAAGCTTGCCAGATGTTCATAACATCTGCAGTTGCTCCTGCAGCAGGCCTTTCACCTAGCAGTGCATCGAGGACATAATTCTTCTTTGCAGCAATGAGGATAATCCTCAAGTTATGGACCCAGTCTGTGTAGTTGGTACCATCATCTTTCAACTTAGCTTTCTCTAGGAACGCATTGAAATTCAAAGGAACGGTAGCATGGGCCATTGATCTACAACATAGATATGCAAAAACTAGCAGGACTAAGTTCATGATAAATTAAAGTTCAATTAATCAAATTACTTATGAACTCCCACTTAGATAGACATCCCTCGAGTCATCTAAATGACCACGTGATCCAAATCAACTAAACCATGTCCGACCATCACGTGAGATGGAGTAGTTTTCAATGGCGAACATCTCTATTTTGATCATGTCTACTATATGCTTCACGTTCGACTTTTTGGTCTCCAGTGTTCCGAGGCCATGTCTATACATGCTAGGCTCGTCAAGTTTAACCCGAATATTCCGCATGTGCAAAATTGTCTTGCACCCGTTGTATGTGAACGTAGAGCTTATCGCACCTGATCATCACGTGGTCTCTTAGCACGACGAACTGTCGCAACGGTGCATACTCATGGAGAACACTTGTACCTTGAAATTTTAGTAAGCGATCATCTTATAATGCTACCGCTGTACTAAGCAAAATAAGATGCATAACAAGATAAATATCACATGCAATCAAAAATATGTGACATGATATGGCCATCATCATCTTGTGCTTTTGATCTCCATCTCCAAAGCATCGTCATGATCTCCATCGTCACCGGCTTGACACCTTGATCTCCATCGTCACCGGCTTAACACCTTGATCTCCATCATAGTGTTGTGGTCATCTCGCCAACTATTGATTCTACGAGTATTGCTAACTCATAGCGATAAAGTAAAGCAATTACATGGCGCTTGCATTTCATACAATAAAGAGACAACCATAAGGCTCCTGCTGGTTGTCGATAATTTACAAAACATGATCATCTCATACAATAACGTATAACTCATCATGTCTTGACCATACCACATCACAACATCCCTGCAAAAACAGGTTAGACGTCCTCTACTTTGTTGTTGCAAGTTTTACGTGGCTGCTACGGGCTTCTAGCAAGAACCGTTCTTACCTACGCATCAAAACCACAATGATGTTTCGTCAAGTTTGCTGTTTTAACCTTCAACAAGGACCGGCCATAGTCAAATTTGATTCAACTAAAGTAGGAGAAACAGACACCCGCCAGCCACCTTTATGCAAAACTAGTTGCATGTCTGTCGGTGGAACCGGTCTCATGAACGTGGTAATGTAAGGTTGGTCCGGGCTGCTTCATCCAACAATACCAGCGAATTAAAATAAGACGTTGGTGGTAAGCCGTATAACTATCACCACCCATAACTCTTTGTGTTCTACTCGTGCATATCATCTACGCATAGACCTGGGTCTGATACCACTGTTGGGAAACGTAGCATGCAATTTCAATAAAAAAAAATCTACGCTCACGCAAGATCTATCTACGAGATGCATAGAAACGAGAGGGGAAGAGTGTGTCCATGTACCCTCATAGACCCAAAGCGGAAGCGTTTGTTAACGCCGTTGATGTAGTCGAACGTCTTCTCGATTCAACCGATCAAGCATCAAACGTACGACACCTTCGAGTTTTGCACACATTCAGCTCGATGACGTCCCTCGAAATCTTGATCTAGCAAAGTGTCAATGGACAGTTCTGTCAGCACGGCGACATGGAGATGGTGATGGTGAAGTGATTCGCGCGAGGCTTTGCCTAAGCACTACGTGAATATGACCTGGAGGTGCAAACTGTAGAGGGGGCGCCGCACACGGCTTGGAACCATTGATGTGTGTTGGAGGAGCCGCCTCCCCACGTATATAAAGGAGAGGGGGGAGGAGGCCGGCCCTAGGCGCGCCCCAAGTGGGGAGGAGTCCCACTTGGACTCCTAGTAGGATTCGACCCCCTTCCTTCTATTGGAGAGGCAAAGTGGGAAGGAGAGAGAGGGAGAAGGAAGGGGGCGTCACCCCCTCCCATAGTCCAATTCGGACTCCTCCCTTCGGGGGGGCGTGCCACCCCTATGTGGGCTGGTTTGCCTCCCTCCTAAGGCCCATATGGCCCATATCTTCCCCCCGGGGGGGGGGGGGGGGTTCCGATAACCCCTTGTTACTCCGATATGTACCCGACACATTCCGGAACACTTCCGGTGTCTGAATACTATCATCCAATATACCAATCTTTACCTCTAGATCATTTCGAGACTCCTCGTCATGTCTGTGATCTTATCCGGGACTCCGAATTCCGTCACTAAATCACATAACTCATAATACAAATAGTCATTGAACGTTAAGCGTGCGGACCCTACGGGTTCAAGAACTATGTAGACATGACCGAGACACTTCTCCGGTCAATAACAAATAGCGGAACCTGGATGCTCATATTGGTTCCTACATATTCTACGAAGATCTTTATTGGTCAAACCGCAATCACAACATACGTTATTCCCTTTGTCATCGGTATGTTACTTGCCCGAGATTCGATCATTGGTATCTTCATACCTAGTTCAATCTTGTTACCGGCAAGTCTCTTTACTCGTTCCATAATGTATCATCTCGCGACCAACTCATTAGTCACATTGCTTGCAAGGCTTCTTATGATGTGCATTACCGAGAGGGCCCAGAGATACCTCTCCAATATTCTGAGTGACAAATCCTTATATCGATCTATGCCAACCCAACAAACACCTTTGGAGATACCTGTAGAGCATATTTATAATCACCCAGTTATGTTGTGACGTTTGATAGCACACAAGGAATTCCTCCGGTATCCGGGAGTTGCATAATCTCATAGTCGGAGGAATATGTATTTGACATGAAGAAAGCGGTAGCAATAAAACTAAACGATCAATATGCTAAGCTAACAGACGGGTCATGTCCATCACATCATTCTCCCAATGATGTGATACCATTAATCAAATGACAACACATGTCCATGGTCAGGAAACTTAACCATCTTTGATTAACAAGCTAGTCTAGTAGAGGCTTACTAGGGACTTGGTTTTTTGTCTATGTATCCACACATGTATCAAGTTTTCGGTTAATACAATTCTAGCATGAATAATAGACATTTATCATGATATAAGGAAATATAAATAACAACTTTATTATTGCCTGTAGGCATATTTCCTTCAAATACTCCCCAAGAAGCCACTAGGGCCACCGTATTCTCCTCACGCCCTTGCACAATGCAAGATGCCGTGAATCCACTAGTGCTGCCCTTGGAGGTGGCAACCGAACCTTTACAAACAAGGTTGGGTAAATCCCACAACAAGCTTGGAGGCTCCCAACAACACCACGAAGCTTCACCACAATGGAATGTGGCTCCGAGGTGACCTCAACCATCTAGGGTGCTCAAACACCCAAGAGTAACAAGATCCGCAAGGGATTAGTAGGGGAAATCAAATTTATCTTGGTAGAAGTGTAGATCAGATCCTTCTCAACCAATCTCTAGAAAATCAACAAGTTTGATTGGCTAGGGAGAGAGATCGGGCGAAAATTAGCTTTGGAGAAACAATGGAGTTTGGGGAGGAAGAGGTTGGTCTTCTTGGAGAAGAAGACCTCCTTATATAGTGGGAGAACAAATCCAACCGTTTTCCCACTCTCAGCCCGCAGCGAGCGATACTACCGCTCGTCGCAGCGGTACTACCGCTGGGACCGCACACAACATCTTACACGAGCACAGGGGGAGGGGACAGAGGAGATTAGTCACGAGCAGCATTAGTAGCGGTGGTGGGTGTGGTACTTCTGCTTAGGAGAGGTGCTGCCGCTCCTACTGTCACTGAACCAGACACGAGAACTAGACGTCCCAAATCGAGGCAGTACTAGAGCGACACAGGAGCGGAACCACCACATGGAGCACTAGGCGGTACTAACACTGCCACATCACTACTACCGCTTGTTGCTCTAGGTGGTACTCCCGCTTCTGGCCATGGTACTACCGCTGGCTACTCTCCAATGCCCCTTCCACAACAACAAAGGATCCTCCAAAGGTGCGGGAAAGAGCTGAGGGTGCGAGGGAGATGTGTTTGTGTTGATTCCACCCTAACCTTTCCAAAACGGACCCCCTCTTGATAGTACGGTGTCTCGTACGACTCAAGTCCACCAAAACTGAAACGAAGGAAACAACACCATCTTCACTTAAAACACCGAGGGGCAAAAATCATCTCGTGCCATATGAATGAATATCTTAAATGCTCAATGCACACGATTAGTCCGCAAATGCATTGTCATCACTAACCAAAACCACTAAGGGAGAAATATGCCCTAACAATCTCCCCCTTTTTGGTGGACTGATGAAAATACATGATTTGCACAAATATATGACAAAGGAAAAGAAAACCCCAAAGTCTTACAAAATATGGACGGGCTCCCCCTAGATGTGTGTGGTTAATTAAGTGTGCTTTTGGAATGCAAAGCACACACACTAGGATCAATACTCCCCCTATATTTTTTAGACCAGCAATACTAGCATCTACAAACTTGGAGATGAATAACTAGGATGCTAGAAGTAGCAAGTTAGCAATACGATATGATATAAGTTAAAGCATAACGCTCACGAATAATAAGATAGCATATGTCTCACACCATATGACATGCTAGCCAAGTCTCACAAGCACAAACCAAACCAAAGCAACAACCGATAAAAGAGTTCGCGGGAGAGAAAGAGACGGCGAATAAGACACACTCGCAACTCAGCAAATCCCTAAACTCTGTCCCCCTTTGGTATCGAGACGGGAAAAAGAGAAAGAGGGCTACAAAGGCAACATGCAGGTGATAGCAATGCTGGATATCCCCATCCTCACGGCTCCGCGTGGTCGCTCGCGCCTCCATCATCGGCAGCAGCTGGCTGATCGGTCTCTAAATCCGTCAAGGGACAGTGCTGGGAGATCCAGTCCTCCTCATATGTGATCTTATCCTCTGATCCACTGACAACCTCAACACCAAGCTGTCGCATAAGCGCCTTGTGATGACTGCGAGAGTTCTTCTCTGACACATGGACCATATACTGCCCGCGAGACTCCATACAAAAAAGCTTCTTCATCTTGCGCGTGAGCTTCTTAGCCCAAGATGGCTCCAGTCCAGATGGATCATAATATGGCTCGTCATCCTCATCAGCCTCAGCCTTAGCCTCATCAGGACCTAGAGGGACCTCAGAATCCAGAGCATGAGCTCCCTAGTGCTCCTTCTGCCTCAAACGAACGATCTCATGCGAAACCAACTCACAAGTGATACGTCTCCAACGTATCTATAATTTTTGATTTTTTCATGCTATTATATTATCTGTTTTGGATGTTTAATATGCATTAATATGCTATTTCATATTATTTCTGAGACTAACTTATTAATATAGAGCCCAGTGCCAATTTCGGGTTTTTCCTTGTTTTTGAGTTTCGTAGAAAAGGAATATCAAATGGAGTCCAAATGAAATGAAACTTTACGATGATTTTTCTTGGACCAGAAGACACCCCGGGGACTTGAGGACCACGTCAGAAGAGCCATGAGGCAGCGGCAAGGGGGGAGGGCACACCCTAGGGGTGGGCGCGTCCCCTGCCTTGTGGCCCCCCCCGTGACTCCACCGACCTACTTCTTCGTCCTATAAATTCACGTATATTTCAGAAACCTCAGAAGCATCCATGAAAACACTTCCACTGCCGCAACTTTCTGTAACCATGAGATCCCATCTTGGGGCCTTTTTTGGCATCATGCCGGAGGGGGATTCGATCACGGATGGCATCTACATCAACTCTATTGCCCTTTCGATGAAGCGTGAGTAGTTTACCACAGACCTACGGGTCCATAGCTAGTAGCTATATGCCTTCTTCTCTCTATTTTATTCTCAATACCATGTTATCCTCGATGTTCTTGGAGATCTATCCGATGTAATCTTCTTTTCGGTGTGTTTGCCGAGATCCAATGAATTGTGGATTTATGATCAACTTATCAATGAATATTATTTGAATCTTCTCTCGATTCTTATATGTATGATTTGATATCCTAGAAAGTCCCTTCAAATTATCGTTTTGGTTTGGCTAACTAGATTGGTTATTCTTGCAATGGGAGAAGTGCTTGGCTTTGGGTTCAATCTTGCGGTGTCCTCACCCAGTGACAAAGTAGGGGTAGCGAGGCACGTATCGTATTGTTGCCATCGAGGGTAAAAAGATGGGGTTTACATCATATTGCTTGAGTTTGTTCCTCTACATCATGTGATCTTACTTAAGGCGTTACTCTGTTCTTTATGAACTTAATACTCTAGATGCAGGCAGGAGTCGGTCGATGTGTGGAGTAATAGTCACTACTGCAGGATGCTGCTAACGCGACACTACGATCAGAGACCCTTCGAAGAAACTGTGTGCGATGCAATAATCGCAAATGGTGGTGTAAAAGAACCGTCAAAAAAGGTGCAAAACGTTTGCGATGGCGGAGCTATTAAACACGGTTAAGATTTTATTTACGTGTGCGATGCAGGGCATATGGTTCAGTTCAATGAACTGTTTGCGATGAGGAGGAACAAAATAAACGGACAGTCAGATGAAGGCGTGTGCGATATACAACATACGGTTCACTCGAATGAAATGTTTTTTATGACGAGGAACAATAGAAACGGGCAGCTAGATAAAGGTGTGTGCGATTGAGGGCATACGCTTCAGTAGGATTACCTGTTTGCGATTAGACAACAGAACAGAAACGGGTCAACCAGATCAAAGTGTCCACGATTATTAGCAAAAAAAAGTGTCTATGATTGATGGCATACACTTCACACAGATGAACTGTTTGCGATTAGCCACAACAAACGGAAACAGTTAGATAGATCAACGTATGTGCACTAGATGGGCACACACATTCTAATTAAAAGAAGAGTGCGCGATGGTAATAACGAGCGTGCACGGTTGTTGGAACAAGACGTGTGCGGACGTTGCATATTGCGGTGCACCCTATGGTGCAAACGCCATGTACGCGGCCGAGAAGGCATACGTGCCCACGTTACGCCTTCCGGGAATAGTGCCGCACTTATAACCGTCGATAAATTTTGAGCCTACGTCCCATCACATTCCAAATTGCAAACCTGTTCACACCGATCTAAACCTAAACGGTTTCCCACTTAGGAGCATATTAGTACTCGGTTATAAATACTACTACTCCAAGACGACTACACATTCCTCCTCAACTCCTCGTCCACAAAAACAAACAAGTAATGCATCATCGTTCCCTTGCGTCTGCCATGGCCAGCGTGAGTTCTGGGTCGAGAGATTGCCACCAGGGAGATGCAAACATGGAAGCGGAAGCACGTGAGATGTCTCGCCTCACTGCAAACACAGCCGACATGTACCGTCGCGTGGCGGTAGCACCACAGAGGTCCCACCGCGCTGCCGAAGTAGCACGGAGGTCCCGCCGCGCTGTTTATGCAGCAGACTGGTCCGACCATGCCGCGGAAGCAGAAGAGATGTCCTGCCACGCCGCGAATGATGCAGAGATGTCCTCCCGCTCCGCGGTGGTCTGGGAAAATGTCTCGCGGGCAGGCGAGGACTCTTACAGGCACATGCATGCGATCGTCCATAGCCGGATGGATCAGATCTCTGGCTGGGCGGGGTTGCAGGACGACATGAAAGCCTCTTTTGAACAGGCTACCGGCGTCATCCGGCAACTAAATGAGAGAAATGCAAAGATCCGGGCCGAGCGCGACCTGCTGAGGGCCAAGATCGTCGAAAGTGCGGAGCAGCAGGAGGAGACCACTACCTTGTTGAAGAGGACCAGCGTCATCATCGAGAAATTTATGGACGAGAATGCCATGCCGCGCATCGAGCGCAGAAGGCTGGTGGAGGAATCCATGGATGCTCTCAAGCAGCATCTTGAGGACAAGAAAGAGCTCATCGCCGCTCGCCGCGGAGACTAGTTCCCGCGGCCTGCAGCAACGCATCAAGAAAGTAAAGATCAATGAGCCAGATTGTTACCTTCCTTCTTCTTTTGCCCTTGTGTATTTTGGGCATTGCCGCATGTTGCTTTTTTAATTATGTTACTAAAAATGTAAGACAATTATTATCCACTGTCATCGTCCTTATATTCATTATAATTGCTATAAGTCGCGGTCGATGCTATATAGGTCTGACGGATCTTACATCAAGATCTGTGCAAAACTTTCTTTTTAGATTTTCATTTTTCTCTCTTAAATCTCAGTCCAGTGAGACATATAGCCACGCCGTAGAACATGGGCTCGGGCGCCATTAATGGAGACGTTGTGAGGGAGGTGCGCGGCGAGTAGCGGTCAAAGGGCTCTCCTCCCGATGAGCACATGCAGGGGTCTGATCGCACACCTCCCGTACTCAAATAGCTACCCCGCATGACACTTCCTAGCCAATAAAAAAGGGGACGCGTGGCGGCACATAATTAGTAAGTGGAACGCCCACGGTTTCAATAATACTTGTGTTTCTGATTTGTAACGTGACAACACTTGTTCCAAAATGACTTTGTTGATTGTTAATGAGTGCGCCTTCGCAAATCGGACAGAAAAATTACGACAACATGTTGGTGCCATGTCGTGACACCATGCCAAGCTTCATGATTTTCACGCTTGTTTTGGATTTATAGGAATTAGAAAACCAAGTTTCTAAATCTTTCTGGCCAAGCCACGATGCCCAACTGTTTGAATTTCATTCCCATTTCTTGCATGGGACCTAGAAATTCACCCAAGGACACACATGTGATTTTTCAACCAACTTTGGTGCACTGGAGCATGTGGTTGTAGTTCAAATTTGAATTACGCACATTAAATGCCCAGAAACTCAACTAATGTATAGAAAAGGCCAAACGAACCCCGAAAAATTCCAAAATTAAACACAACACTCCTGTTGTTGTATGTTGACAGTAGATTTTTTTAAAGCAATAAGAGGCAACATATATCGTTCTGTCCCCAAAGGTGGCACGTTCCCTACCGAAACCATCCCGCTTGTTGTGAGAAGCTGTGGTTTGTGATAAGCTTATACCTAAACCTACCCCAAATGGGACAAAAAATTTACCACGCCATGTTGATGCCGCTCTAAGATAGCATGCCAAGTTTCATGAATTTCAGACGAGTTTTGTATTTACTAGAATTTAAAAACCAGGTATCTCAACATTTTGCCGGCAATCAACATTGCCCTGATGTTTGAATTTCATTCCCATTTCTTGCATGGGACCTAGAAATTCACCCAAGGACACACATGTGATTTTTCAACCAACTTTGGTGCACTGGAGCATGTGCTTGTAGTTCAAATTTGAATTATGCACATTAAATGCCCAGAAACTCAATTAATGTATAAAAAAGGCCAAACGAACCCTGAAAAATTCCAACATTAAACACAACACTCCTGTCATCACACACGGCCCTCATAAATCGAACCATCACCGAGGAAGTTCCATGCTTTCGAGACGGAAATCCCCAAGATTGAAGGGGAATCAAAATTTCCGTCCTCGTTTGCCATTCAGTTTTTTTCCAACGATCAACACACCGACTCAAATGCAACGTGTTCAAATTTGACATTTTTTGGGCTCATTTACCATATTTATGTGATTATGTTCATTTTCTAGGCATTAATGGACACAATTCAAATTCGAAAAATCGGTGCATGAAAAGGTGCAGAATAACGGTCTGGAAAACCATGCTCGTGTTATTTAGTACATTCTCATGCCTTTTACTAGGAATGGGCAGATATTTCACGGAAATGTGTGGCAATAGTCAACCATAAATGCATCGTTTATTGGGTTAACAACTATAAAAAAAGAAACACATGGTTGGAAAACATGACACCTGGCTTGGTGCCATGGTATGGCCTCACCATGCCCTGGTGAAAATTGGAGAATGTTTTCCTATGTCGTGATGCATGCCTTTCATAAATTCGAACCATCACTGAGGAAGTTTCATGGTTTCGAGGGGGAAATCGCCAAGATTGAAGGTGGATCCAAATTTCCTTTGTCCTTGGTCCATGAGTTTTTTTTCTACGATGAACATACAACCTGCAAATCACCGTGTTCAAATTTGGCACTTTTCCAGGTTCATTAGCAATATTTAGGGGATTATGTGCATTTCCTAGGCATTAATGCACATAATTCAAGTTCAAACAATTGGTGCATGAAAGGGTGCACAAGAACAGCCTACAAAACCATGCTCGTGCCATTTAGTAAATTATCATGCCTTTTACAAGGAAGGGACAGATATTTCGATGAAATGTGTGGCAATAGTCAACCACAAATGTTTGTTTATTGGGTTTTCAACTATAGAAAAAAATGAAATAAATGCTTGAAAAACATGACGCTTGGCATGGTGCCATGGTATGACCTCACCATGCACTGGTAAAAGTTAGAGAAGGGTTGGCTTATGTCGTCATGCACGGCCTACATAAATCGAACCATCACCGAGGAAGTTCCACGCTTTTGAGAGTGAAATCCCCAAGATTGAAGGGTAATCCAAATTTCTGTCCTAGTTTGTCATTTAGTTTTTTTCCAACGATCAACACACCGCCTCAAATGCAACGTGTTCAAATTTCACAATTTTCCGGGCTCATTTACCATATTTATGTGATTATGTGCATTTTCTAGGCATTAATGGACATAATTCAAATTTGAACAATCGGTGCATGAAAAGTTGCATAAGAATGTTCTAGAAAACCATGCTCGTGTTACTTAGTACATTCTCATTCCTTTTACAAGGAATGGGCAGATATTTCAAGGAAATGTGTTGCAATAGTCAACCATAAACGCGTCATTTACTGGGTTAACAACTATACAAAAAATGAAACACATGGTTGGAAAACATGACGGCTGGCGTGGTGCCATGGTATGACCTTAGCATGCCCTGGTAAAATTGGAGAATGTTTTCCTATGTCGTGATGCACGTCTTTCATAAAATCAAGCCATCACCGAGGAAGTTTCATGGTTTCAAGGGGGAAATCTGTCGGTGTACTAAGATAGGGGTACCTTAGTACCCCAACTTGTGCACGGGCAGTAGCAGCTTCCCGCGGCAGGGCTCACCACGTGCTCGCCGGAAACCTTTCCAATCCTTATTAAGCCATTCAAAAACAAAGTATACAAGACAGAAGATCAAGGCCCCGGCAAGTGGAGCTTGCCGGGAAGGCCGTCCCAGGATCAAGACTATCACATTTAGCACAAGACCCTGGCAAGAGGAGCTTGCCAGGAAAACCAGAAGACTGCATCCCCGAAGACATGCCTTGGCGCAACATGCGCCCCGGCAGGGGCCCGGGGAGCGACAAGCTTCAGGGCCCGGCAAGATCAAGACCCCGGCAAGGTGCTTGCCGGGGAGCCTGCGCTGTGTGCCCGCGCTCCAGCTCATCGGCCCACGCGTCGCCCTGGGGCCCTTCCAGGGACACGTGGCGGATGGCTGTGCAGCCTGGGGGACACGGTGGCACTCCACGGTGACGAGGCTATCGCCGTGGCGAACGGAGACGCAAGGGCGGGCGCTTTTGGGGTCGACGGCGACGGGCATTAAATGCTCTTGTCCCCCACTGTCAAAGTAGGGGATGACCACTGTTCATCCACTATTCACGCACTGTTCCCGCACTGTTACAACTACCACGAAACTTACATTTTTGCCCTTTTTCTACATTGACACCTGTCGGTGACCCCTTGAGCTATAAAAGGAGGCCCATGCACAACGTAGAAAGGGTTCGGAACCTAGACATCTCTCTCGCTCGGTGTAGCTAGTTCTTCAAGCTCCCGAGCTCAGAAACTCAATACAAATCAAGCAGGAGTAGGGTTTTACGCGTCCGCGCGGCCCGAACCTGGGTAAACTGCCCGCGTGCTCTGCTCGATCTGCTCTTTGTGCTCCCTCCGCTCCCTTACCGCAACGTACAAGGGGCTCCGGTCCCATAGGTGTTCGTGGTGGACAGTTTCCCCCGACATCTTTGGCGCGCCAGGTAGGGGGCGTCGAGGTTGTGCGAACCTGATCCGGCGCTCACGCGGGCGCATTCTTCATCAACCTCTCCAACTTCGTCAGCTTCATCAGCAGCAGCAACATGGCCCCGAAGAAGAAGGCTTCGGAGGTCGTAGGCCCGTCTGCGTCGATTCCCCCGCCACCAGAACCAACGGTGGGTGGAGGAGACGCCGGCGGAAGGGTGGTCGCCGGCGAGGAAACTCGCGGCACCGCCAAATCCAAGGACAAGACGGACGACCGAGCCTCGGTGTCCGTAGACGCGCCACGTCCATCTCAGCAGACGACAACCCAGCAGCGCCGTGGTACAGGAGGTACCATCCGCTTGCTGGGGCAAGGGCAAACCGGAGGATCGCGGGACGCTCTAGGCCATCGTCCTGGCACGAGCAAGGCGCGGTCGCCGGGGCGAGACCCTGCTCCTTCTAACCCTGTTAGAAGTCCGAGCATATCTCGCTCCTCGCACCGCTCGCCACCGCTCCCCTCCTCTCCAGCAGAAGCTCTCGCAAGAGCGCAACTGCTCCTCGATTTCCCTCCAGCGGCAGACAAGGCCGAGGACTGGAGGGCCACAATCCAAAGCCTGATCGCCTTCGCCAACAACGACACGCCGCAGCAGCCGGCGACCTCGCGGCCACGGCAAGTCGAGAAGACGAAGGCCGACGGCGACAAGACCGCCGGGGGCGCAACCACCGTGCACTCTCCGCCGCGGAAGCAGAAGACGCCTCCCCGCCGGATCAACGTCGACGACGACTCCACGGCGTCGTCCGATCCGCGGGCTCGTCGGGACCAGCGCCAAGTCCTTGACGATCGGCGGCAAGAAGATGCTCGAACAACGATCGAGCGCCGGCGAGAAGCCCGGCGACAATCGGACCAACGTGCTGGGACTGCTGTCGACACGCACGCGCCCGGTGAACCAGGCGACTTGCCGTACGCGGCAGGTTGCCCTGCGTTTACCCGTGAGCTGCGGCGCGTCCAGTGGCCCAGCATGAAAAACTTCAAGCCCGACGTACCCGAGAAGTACGACGGCAAGACGCACCCCTCGGAGTTCCTCAGTATCTACACCATCGCGGTGCAGGCTGCCGGGGGGCGCGACGAGAAGATACTGGCGAACTACTTCCCGCTGGTGCTTAAGCCAAACGTACGTTCTTGGCTTATGCACTTGCCGGAAGGCTCCATTTCTTCGTGGGCAGATCTGTGCCTCCAATTTGTTGGCGCCTTCACGGGCGGCCACAAACCCCACGGCCAGGAGAGTGATCTCCACATCTTGGCCCAGAAGGAAGGAGAACCTCTGCGCAAGTACATCCAACGATTCAGCCGCGTACAGCACAACATTCCCGACGTCCACCCCGCCGCGGTTATCAGCGTGTTCCACCAGAACGTGCGTAACCGTCGCATGCGGGAAGAGATGGCCATGACCAAGATACGAGATGTCAGCGAGCTCTACGCTCTGGCTGACAAGTGCGCGCGCGCGGAAGAGGGGAGGAGACTCCCCGGGGAGGATGCTGGCGCAGGGGGAAGCGACAGCGAGGATGCCGCCCCGGCAAAGAGGAGCCGGCGGCGGAACAACAGAAAGAAGAATAGCAAGGAAGTGCTGGTCGTCGAGAAGTCCGGCAAGGAGGCTCCCGCCAAGACAGCGCAGGCTGGCGGCTCCGGCAAGGAGCCTGCCCCTGTAGCGGCAGCCGACAAGCAGGACGGCTCCGACAAGCAATATTGCAAGATCCACCGCACCAAGGGTCATGACCTTTCGAACTGCAAACGCGTCGAGTACCTCGTAGAGCAGCAGAAGGCTGAATACGAGCGGCGCGACAAGGAGAAGGCCCAAGGTGGCGGGGGAGAGCCAAGCAAGAAGCGGCCATTCAATGGCCGGGGAGGACGCCGCGGCAAAGCCAAGCAGCGGCAAGGAGATCGACCTCCCCGGGGCCGCGACAAGGATGAAGAGGAAGACGACGACGACGACATGGAGGAAGATGATAACAGCGAGCAGGAGTTCCAGAAGGCCACAGAAGTGCTGTGTGTCGACGGAGGCGCCTCTCTGCACACTTCCCACCGCCAGCTCAAGCAGTGGGTGCGGGAAGTAAACGCAGCAGAGCCACCCGTTGAGTCGCGCAGGCTCCTGAAGTGGTCCAGCACGCCCATCATTTTTGATCTTGAGGATCACCCTGACCGCACCACAGCGGTCGGGTGCTTGCCGATGTTGGTCTCACCAACCATCCGCAACCTCAAGGTCACCAAAATGTTGGTTGACGGCGAGGCCGGGCTGAACTTGATCTCCTCAGCTGTGATCAAGAAACTCCAGATCCCAGATGGCGAGCTCGAAGAAACCGGTTCGTTCCAAGGAATAAACCCGGGAAGGAGCAAGCCCAAGGGGAAGATCACTCTGCCGGTGACCTTTGGCGGGGAACTCAACTTCAGGACGGAGAGGATAACCTTTGACGTGGCCGATATCCCATTACCATACAATGGGATACTTGGACGTCCTGCCCTCGCCAAGTTCATGGCAGCTTCCCACTACGCCTACAACGTACTCAAGATGCCGGGGCCGATAAGCGTCATCTCTGTCCATGGCGACAAGAAGGACGCGCTTATCTGCGCCGACAAGATATACCGGGATGCAGCAGCCGCGGCGGAGAGCAACACACTTGCCTCTGAAGCTCCCGGGGGGAAGAAGACCAAGACCAAGTCCGGCAAGTGCTCTGGGGCCCACTCCGGCAAACGCACCTCTTCGGAGTGCTGCGCTGCCGTCGAGGACGTCCCATCGAGCTCCACCGGCAAGTGCAAGAAAGGGATGGCCGCTCCACCGGCAACCAAGAAGGTGTCCGCCAAGGAGGACGGCACTGGTGGTACCTTCGCCATCAGTGCTACGCTTGATAGCAAATAGGAAAGCGCGCTCGTTGCCTTCCTGCGGGCAAATGTCGATGTGTTTGCGTGGCAACCATCTGACATCCCCAGCGTTCCCAGGAAGGTAATTGAGCACAAGCTTGCTGTTTGTCCTCATGCGCGACCCGTCAAGCAGAAGGTCAGGAAGCAAGCCGTGGAGCGCCAAGAATTTATTGCCGAAGAAATCAAGAAGCTAGAAGCAGCGGGCCTGGTTAGAGGCGTGATCCATCCGACGTGGTTAGCAAATCCAGTTGTCGTGCGTAAGGCTAACGGGAAGTGGAGGTTGTGTATAGACTTCACCGATGTGAATAAAGCATGTCCCCAAGATCAACGATCAGAACGCTGAGGAACAGTTTGCTCCTGCAGATCTAAGGGTCTGTACAGTTGAAGCAAGCGTTCCCGACAAGCCTTGCCCCGGCAGGCTTGCCGGGGGACCATCAGCTCCGACAGAACCAGAGGTTCTCGCCGTAGAAGCTGGGGTTCCCGCAGCGGCCCTCATGCCTTTAGTCCTTGCCGTTGAGCCTCGCGCTCCGGCATGGGCACAGCAGATCATCCGTTTTCTGCAAACTGGAGAACTTCCCGATGACCCAGCAGAAATAGAGAAAATAACCAGACAGTCAAGTATGTACCAGTTCGTGGACAATGAACTGTACAGAAGAAGGCTCAATGGTGTCAGGTTGAAGTGCATCTCCAGAGAAGATGGACAGAAGCTGTTGGCAGAAATACACGGAGGCATATGTGGCCACCACATTGGCGCAAGGGCACTTGCCGGAAAGGCATTCCGGCAAGGGTTCTTTTGGCAAGAAGCCCTCCAAGATGCAACTGCACAAGTAACCAAGTGTGAAGCGTGCCAGTTCCATGCCAAACAAATTCATCAGCCAGCTCAAGCTCTCCAGACGATCCCTTTGTCCTGGCCCTTCTCGGTCTGGGGGCTCGATATCCTCGGCCCCTTCCCCCGTGCTGTCGGGGGCTTTGAGTACTTGTACGTTGCGATCGACAAGTTCACAAAGTGGCCAGAAGTGGAACCGGTGAGAAAGGCGACAGCACAGGCAGCGGTCAGGTTCTTCAGAGCGATTGTTTGCCGTTTCGGGATCCCTAACAGGATCATCACCGACAACGGCACACAGTTCACTAGTCGCACCTTCATGCAGTACGTCCAAGACCTTGGCGCCAAGGTCTGTTTCGCTTCTGTTGCTCACCCGAGGAGCAATGGTCAAGCGGAGAGGGCCAACGCTGAAGTGCTGCGCAGGCTCAAGACAAGAACCTTCGACAGGCTGCGCAAGTGCGGAAGAAACTGGATAGAGGAGTTGTCGGCGGCTCTTTGGTCAATCAGAACGACACCAAGTCGAGCCACCGGACAGACACCCTTTGCTCTTGTCTATGGAGCAGAGGCAGTTCTCCCCACGGAACTCGTATACGGATCTCCTCGAGTGCTCGCTTATGATGAGCTCGAGCAAGAGCAACTGCGACAAGATGATGCATTGCTCCTCGAGGAGGAACGTCTCCAGGCTGCTGTACGAGCTGCTCGATACCAGCAAGCCTTGCGCCGCTACCATAGCCGCAGGGTCAAGGCCAGGAGTCTCGAGGAAGGCGACCTTGTTCTTCGGCGTGTTCAGTCCGCCAAGAATTCCAACAAGTTGACGCCAAAGTGGGAAGGCCCTTATCGGGTGAGACAAGTCACAAGGCCCGGTGCTGTCCGCCTTGAGACCGAAGAAGGCTTACCGGTGAGCAATTCCTGGAACATAGAGCATCTTCGCAAGTTTCACCCATAAGGCGCGGTTGCCGTGATCCGCTCCGGCAACCACCTTTTGTACGAGTCTTGCCGCTGTCGCATGTAAACCTTTGTACAAAGCCGGGCGCAGATCCCGTGCATCAGTAAAGCTTTTGAGTTTCGCACTATTTGCCATTTTCCATGCTTTTCTGTGTTATCTGCATGCATTATTTGGCATCTTGTGCAACACACATATCCGGTAAGCATTACCACGCCGAGAGGCCCTACACTAGTTTTCCCTTCTCCTTTTTTCTTTCTCTCTTAAGCAGAAGAGACATTCCTCGCGCACAAGTTTGCCGGGGGGGAAGGAGGTGGAGGACGAACCAAGTGCTGTTCAAGAAAGGGAAGCTTACCGGAGAACGAACAGATTATGAAAGCTAAGTTACCAGAATTTGAGCAGTTCAAATTTTTAAATTTTAGTTATCTTCCTTGAACAACCACACTTTGTATGGAAAACCTGTGCGCGGAGGAACCTACCCGTGGCAAGCCGCACCCTTACCTTGTTTTCGAGTACGCTCAACGGCTTAAGTGAGCTGCGACAAGTGTCGCGCCCTTATTTCGTTTTCGAGTTCGCTCAGCAAGCTAAGTGTGTTGCGACTGGCTGCGGCAAGGTTGCTTGCCGGTAAGGCCCTTGCCAGCAGGCTGCTCAGAGTCCAGCACTCAGCGCTCGCGGCAAGGGTCCCTTGTCGGCAAGTTCCCTAAAAGCGTAGGGTAAAAAGCATACAAAGTAAAGGATCGAAACAAGGGAGATAACACTGCGTCAATTGCTCGGAAATAAGATAATATATTACAGAGATAACTTGTCGCAATGACTAATAGGTTCATATTCATGGCACACTTTGCAGCAGCAAAGGAAATAAAGAGAAACAGGCCTAATCTACGCGGTCGCCCTCACGCCTGGAGATCTTGTTCACCTTGGCGATGATGTGGGCGACCTGCGCCTTCAGCGCCTCCTGATCTGCGTCAGCCGGCAAGCTGCGGAGGACGTTGACAAGATTAATACCAGGATTGCGGTAAACAATCTTGGTCAAGACGCGCTCCAAGGTACCCGCGCAGAGCTGGCGCGACTCCTCGGCCAGCTGCGCGGGGAGCTTCTCCTGCAGACGTACAAGCGCCGGCGCGACTCCCCTGAAGAAAAGACTGAGCTTGGCGCTGTGGGGGAGACTCGGGTCCGGAGAGTACACGAGGTGCTCCACCCTCAGCGCCATTAGCTCCTTGTCGATGTTGGCGGCAGAATTGACCAGCTCCTCCGTCCATTGCTCCACCGCCTGGTTGAAGATGTTCGCGGAGGTGGCGGCGCTCTCCACCAGCTCCCGCTCCTTGCGGACCTCCTCCTTCAGCTTGGTCTCGCGATCCCGAGCGGCGTCAAGTGAATCCCTCAAAGTGGAAACCTTCAACTCCAGATCAGCAATCGAGTCCTTGGCGGCTTTGAGCTCGTCGCCCTGCTTGGAGAGGCGTACCTGGAGGTCCGAGTTGGTATGGGCGTCTTTCTCGCGCTCTATGTTGAGCGCGGTGACCCTTTCCGTGCTCGCCTTCAGGTACTCCTCCAGCTGCGCCACCTTGGCTTCAAGGTCCTTCTTGGCGGTTTCCGCGGCGGCAGCGGCTTCCTTTGCCTCCTTCACGGCCCCGCCAAGAGCCTGCTCCCGGGCGGTGAGCTCGTCGTCATGGGCGTCGAGCTCAACCTTCCGCTGGTTAAGCGCTCCTTCTCGCCGGGACAGCTCCACACCAACAAGTCGCTGCTGCTCCTCGGCCTCTGCCTTCTCCAGGAGAAACTCCTGCTGCTCTCCGGCAAGCCTCTCGCGCTCCTCCGCCAAGTCGTGGAGAGATGCCTGGTGGGCGGCGCGGAGCTCGGCGGCGCGTTTCTCCAAGTCTGCTCCGGCCTTGGCGGTGAGGGCTTCTCGCGACTCCAGTTTCGCCTGCCTGGCCCGGTAAAGGGCCAGGAGCTGGCGGAGAAGTTTCTCCTCTTCGGGCTCATCGCTCCCGCCAGGCGCTTCAACGATCTTCAACCCCGCGGAGGCGAGGACCTCTCCATCAAAGGTCTCTCCCTCCACGGGGGCTCGCGACGAAGATCCCCACGGCACTTGAATGAAGACGCCGTTGGGGGCCTCAAGATAGATGCCGGGCTGCTCCTTATCGGCGGAGGGGTCGGCGGCCGGCGCAGCGCTCGACGCTCCTGCTGCCTCCGGGCCGGCAGTGTGGTCGCCGTCCCCCTCCCCGGCCTCGGCGTCTGCGGTTGGAGCAGTCTCCTCAGCGGCAGGCTCGTCGGCTCCTGCCATGTCTTCAACGACAGGGGCGTTGCCGCCGTCGCCTTGCGCGCCCTCCTCGCCGATGACCTCGGTCTCCATCCGGTCCGGCGCGGGAGGATCTAGAAGAAGAAGAAAAGAAAAGAAAAAGTTCAAGCAAATATCCAAAAAAGACAAGTCCAAGAAGACGAAGTTACAAGATTTACCTTCGCGGACTTCTTCAACGACAGACTCCCTCGCCGGGGAGCCCTCCCTTGGCGGGGTGGCCACCCTCGCCGGGCTGCTCGCCCTTGGCGGGGTACTCGCCCTTGGCGGAGTACCCGCCCTTGGCGGAGCGCTCTCCCTCGCCGGGGAGTTCGCCCTTGGCGGGGATGGCGGGACCTGCGGCTCCTCAGGAGTAGTCTCCGGGCGCTCCTGCAGCTGCGGCTCCACTTCTGCACAAGACAAATGAGGCAGCAAGATATCAGTACAAGTTAAAACCTCAAGCGCGCCCGACGAGCAAAGAAATCTAAAACCCAGACTTACGCTGGGGGCTGCGCTGGGGGCTGCTCCTCGGAGCAGCGGTTGGGTCCGGCAAGTTCGTTGCCGGCGCATCCCCTGTCGCCGTGACGGGCGAGTAGTCCTCGACCTCGACCACGGGGATCTTGGCCCGCTTCGCCGCCCGCTGGGCCAGGGACCTGAAAACAAAAACAAGATCAGAGTCAGCAACGAAAGAATTAAGATCGAATCGAAGAAGATACAAAATACAAGTGCTTACTCCTCTTCCTCATCGTCGTCGTCGCTCAGGGCGGAGAAGTCGAACTCCACCTGAGTTGCTCCGGCGCGAGGAGCAGGAGGAGAAGGCTCCCTCGGGCGCTTGGCGGTCCCCGGGGCTGGGGGCTGCGAGGACCCAGCCTCCGTCGACGCCGAGGCCCGAGGAGCAGGCGGAGCGGCCGCTCCGCTCTGAGAAGCCCCCCCTCCGCTTGGCGCTGGTGCGCGGGGCGCCTCCGCCGCAGCTGATGCGCGGGGCGCCTCCGCCGCGGCTGGTGCGCGGGGCGCCTCCGTCGCGACTTGGCTCGCTCTGGTGGCGCGCGTCGCCCGGCGAGCAGGCTGTTGTCGGGGCGCCTGCGTCCTTGTCGCTGTAGGCGCCTTGCGAAGACGCTTCAGCGGTGTTCGCAGGGGACTTGCCCGAGGCGGGGAGTTCTCCGAGGACGATGAGGCGTCGTCGTCAAGCCCCAGAGACCCACCAGAGTCCTCATCGGCCTCGGTGTCCTCCTCCTCCTCCCCGGTGGGCTCGCTGGGTCCGACATCTTGTCCTGCGGCCCCGCTCCCTCCGGTGGCTCCGCTCCCTCCAGTGGCTCTGCTCCCTCCGGCACCTCTGCTCCCTCCGGCGCCCTCACTTGCCGCGGCCTCGCTCACGACCCCGGGAATCCCGGCGTGCCTCAAGGAAGGGACTCCGGCAAGCTCGTCGGGCGGAAGCTTGAGCAATCTGCGGATCTCAGCCTCCTCTGCTTGGCACGATGCGTCCTCAGCCTCTGCCTCGTCGACGGAGAATCCGAAGTCTCCTGCTGCTGCAGCTGCGGCGGCCTCTTCCATCCGGGAAGCGATGTAGGCTATGTCCCGCTCTGTGGTGGCCCGAGTGAGGCCCTTGTTCTCATCGGTGATCTTCGGCCGCTCGACCAAATTATCAAAGAAACTCATGATGGCATCCGGCGTGGGCACTATCCAGGTGGGGTCGACGCCATGAGAGTCACATGCGGGCATCATTGCGCGCAAAGCGTCCCGGGCTGTGCTGTTGCACAACGGCACCACTCCCCGGGGAGATCTAAACCACTCCGGATGGGCCGGGTCGTGCTTAAAAAGCTCCCAGACCATCCCCTTCAGTTCCAGCGCCGTGAAGTTGAAGTTCAGACCCGGGCGCAGCCTCATAATGTCCGCCGCATTGCCAAACTCCCATGCTGGCCTTTTCCTCTCTTGTAAAGGGGCAATGCGGCGGCAGAGGAAATCTGCTCCTACCTCTCCGATGGTCAACTTAGCTACCCGGAGACGAAGTATCCTGACAAGGGCGACGTTGAGCTTGACATCATCCGGGGCCAACTCGCTCCAGTCCCTGCCGCGCACTACGGCTGTTGTGCGCGGTGCAGTGAAAGGCTCCGGCTGGTCCTCCACTATCCAACACCAGTCCGCGCGCCACTCTTCCCACTTGCCGCGGAGCTCTCCTTTCAGATATGACTCCTTCTTATTCAAGCGGAAGATCCAAGATATACCCCCGGAGAGGGGAGCGCCGGCCTCTACTCTAGGCATAAAAAAGTGGCGAAAAAGCGCTACATTTGGATAGATCCCTATATAGTTTTCGCACAGATGTGCGAAAACCGCCATCGTAAGGATGGCGTTGGGGGTGAAGTCTAGAAGGTGGAGGCCGTACGTGTTCATGATGTCGCAGAAAAACTCCGTGAATGGAGGACACAGACCGCAGTGGAAGAAAACAGCGAAGAAGAAATACCCGCCGGGAAGCAGATCTTTGGCGCCGGCGGGGTAGACTCTGGTCCGGGGATGAGCCTTGGTCTCCTTGGCCCAGAAGAGGTAATACTTGTTCCAGAGCTCCCTCGCGCCGAGCCTTGGCGCGAAGACTACATTCCTCTTCCGCAAGAGAGCAAGCTTCGCCGCCTGCTCGGATTTCTCCTTCTTGGCCTTCTCCGCCTTCGCCTTCTCGGTCTTCGGGGCCATGGCGGAGGCGGCGAGGGAAGGGGCGAGGAGTTCGACGGCACCGCAGATGCGGAAGACGGCGGAGGAGGTGTGGAGGCGGAGCGCAGCGGGGGATTTCTGGAGGTTGAAGAAGCAATGAAAGCGCAGGAGGGAAACTGCCCCTGCTTCCTCTGCTTTTATGGGGGGAGTGGGGGACGCTCCGCATTTCCCATTAAAGAACGTGGCCACGATCTCTCCCACGACGCCGCAATCGACGCGTGCCGTTAGGGAGGGACGCGGCGGATGCGGAAGAGGAATTACGGCTTGCCGTGGGCCGCGCGTGCCCGTGCACTGTTTTGGGCCTGGCCCAACAGCGCTCGGCACCGTGTGTGGCCCAGGCCCGGGGGCTCCTGTCGGTGTACTAAGATAGGGGTACCTTAGTACCCCAACTTGTGCACGGGCAGTAGCAGCTTCCCACGGCAGGGCTCACCACGTGCTCGCCGGAAACCTTTCCAATCCTTATTAAGCCATTCAAAAACAAAGTATACAAGACAGAAGATCAAGGCCCCGGCAAGTGGAGCTTGCCGGGAAGGCCGTCCCAGGCTCAAGACTATCACATTTAGCACAAGACCCTGGCAAGAGGAGCTTGCCAGGAAAACCAGAAGACTGCATCCCCGAAGACATGCCTTGGCGCAACATGCGCCCCGGCAGGGGCCCAGGGAGCGACAAGCTTCAGGGCCCGGCAAGATCAAGACCCCGGCAAGGTGCTTGCCGGGGAGCCTGCGCTGTGTGCCCGCGCTCCAGCTCATCGGCCCACGCGTCGCCCTGGGGCCCTTCCAGGGACGCGTGGCGGATGGCTGTGCAGCCTGGGGGACACGGTGGCACTCCACGGTGACGAGGCTATCGCCGTGGCGAATGGAGACGCAAGGGCGGGCGCTTTTGGGGTCGACGGCGACGGGCATTAAATGCTCTTGTCCCCCACTGTCAAAGTAGGTGATGGCCACTGTTCATCCACTGTTCACGCACTGTTCCCGCACTGTTACAACTACCACCAAACTTACATTTTTGCCCTTTTTCTACGTTGACACCTGTCGGTGACCCCTTGAGCTATAAAAGGAGGCCCATGCACAACGTAGAAAGGGTTCGGAACCTAGACAGCTCTCTCGCTCGGTGTAGCTAGTTCTTCAAGCTCCCGAGCTCAGAAACTCAATACAAATCAAGCAGGAGTAGGGTTTTACGCGTCCGCGCGGCCCGAACCTGGGTAAACTGCCCGCGTGCTCTCCTCGATCTGCTCTTTGTGCTCCCTCCGCTCCCTTACCGCAACGTACAAGGGGCTCCGGTCCCATAGGTGTTCGTGGTGGACAGTTTCCCCCGACAAAATCACCAAGATTGAAGAGGGGGGGGGGTCCAAATTTCCGTTATCCTTTGTGCACGAGTTTTTTTCTACAATGAACATACAACCTGCAAATCACCGTGTTCAAATTTGGCACTTTTCCGGGTTCATTTGCCATATTTAGGGGATTATGTGCATTTCCTAGGCATTAATGCACACAATTCAAGTTCAAACAATTGGTGCATGAAAGGGTGCACATGAACGACTTCGAAAACCATGCTCGTGCCATTTAGTAAATTCTCACGCCTTTTACAAGGAAGGGACATATATTTTGATGAAATGTGTGGCAATAGTCAACCACAAACGTTTGTTTATTGGGGTTTCAACTATAGAAAAATGACATAAATGCTTGAAAAACATGACGCGTGGCATGGTGCCATGGTATGACCTGACCATGCACTGGTAAAAATTAGAGAAGGTTTTGCTTATGTTTTCATGCACGGCCTTCATAAATCAAACCATCACCGAGGAAATTCCACGCTTTCGAGAGGAAAATCCCCAAGATTGATGGGGAATCCAAATTTCCGTCCTAGTTTGTCATTCAGTTTTTTTCCAATGATCAATACACTACCTCAAATGCAACGTGTTCAAACTTCACAATTTTCCGGGCTCATCTACCATGTTTATGTGATTATGTGCATTTTCTAGGCATTAATGGACATAATTCAAATTCCAACAATCGGTGCCTGAAAAGGTGCACAAGAACGGTCTGGAAAACCATGCTCGTGTTATTTAGTACATTCTCATGCCTTTTACAAGGAATGGGCAGATATTTCAAGGAAATGTGTTGCAATAGTCAACCATCAATGCGTCGTTTACTAGGTTAGCAACTATAAAAAAATGAAACACATGGTTGGAAAACATGACGCCTGGCATGGTGCCATGATATGGCCTTACAATGCCCTAGTAAAAATTGGAGAATGTTTTCCTATGTCGTGATGCATGCCTTTCATAAAATAGAACCATCACCGAGGAAGTTTCATGGTTTCGAGGGGGAAATCACCAAGATTGAAGGGGGATCCAAATTTCTTTTGTCCTTTGTCCACGAGTATTTTTCTACGATGAACATACAACCTGCAAATCATCGTGTTCAAAGTTGGCACTTTTCCGGGTTCATTTACCATATTTAGGGGATTACGTGCATTTCCTAGGCATTAATGCACATAATTCAAGTTCAAACAATCGGTGCATGAAAGGGTGCTCAAGAACGTCTTCGAAAACCATGCTAGTGCCATTTAGTAAATTCTCATTCCTTTTACAAGGAAGGGACAGATATTTCGATGAAATGTGTGGCAATAGTCAACCACAAACGCTTGTTTATTGGGGTTCAACTATAGAATTTTTTTAATAAATGCTTGAAAAATCTGACGCCTGGCATGGTGCCATGCTATGACCTCACTATGCACTGGAAAAAATTAGAGAAGGTTTGGCTTATGTTGTCATGCACGGCCTTCATAAATCAAACCATCAGCGAGGAAATTCCACGGTTTCGAGAGGGAAATCCCAAAGACTGAAGGGGAATCTAAATTTCCGTCCTAGTTTGTCATTCAATTTTTTTCCAACGATCAACACACTACCTCAAATGCAACGTGTTCAAATTTCACAATTTTCCGGGCTCATCTACCATGTTTATGTGATTATGTGCATTTTCTAGGCATTAATGGACATAATTCAAATTCGAACAATCGGTGCATGAAAAGGTGCACAAGAACGGTCTGGAAAACCATGCTCATGTTATTTAGTACATTCTCATGCCTTTTACAAGGACTGGGCAGATATTTCAAGGTAATGTGTTGCAATAGTCAACCATAAATGCGTCGTTTACTAGGTTAACAACTATACAAAAAATGAAACACATGGTTGGAAAACATGACGCCTGGCGTGGTGCCATGGTATGGCCTTACCATGCCCTAGTAAAAATTGGAGAATGTTTTCCTATGTCGTGATGCACGCCTTTCATAAAATTGAACCATCACCGAGGAAGTTTCATGGTTTCAAGGGGGAAATCACAAAGATTGAAGGGGGGGTGTCCAAATTTCCTTTGTCCTTTGTCCACGAGTTTTTTCTACGATGAACATACAACCTGCAAATCACCATGTTCAAATTTGGCACTTTTCCGGGTTCATTTGCCATATTTAGGGGATTATGTGCATTTCCTAGGCATTAATGCACATAATTCAAGTTCAAACAATCGGTGCATGAAAGGGCGCACAAGAATGGCCTGGAAAACCATGCTCGTGCCATTTAGTAAATTCTCATGGCTTTTACGAGGAAGGGACAAATATTTCGATGAAATGTGTGGCAATAGTCAACCACAAACGTTTGTTTATTGGGTTTTCAACTACAGAAAAATGAAATAAATGCTTGAAAAACGTGACGCCTGGCATGGTGCCATGGTATGACCTCACCATGCACTGGTAAAAATTAGAGAAGGTTTGGATTATTTCGTCATGCACGGCCTTCATAAATCGAACCATCACCGAGGAAGTTCCACGCTTTCGAGAGGGAAATCCCCAAGATTGAAGGGGAATCCAAATTTCCGTCCAAGTTTGTCATTCAGTTTTCTTGAACGATCAACACACCGCCTCAAATGCAATGTGTTCAAATTTCACATTTTTTTGGGCTCATTTACCTTATTTATGTGATTATGTGCATTTTCTAGGCATTAATGGACATAATTCAAATTCGAACAATCGGTGCATGAAAAGGTGCACAAGAACGGTCTGGAAAACCATGCTCGTTTTATTTAATACATTCTCATGCCTTTTACAAGGAATGGGCAGATATTTCAAGGAAATGTGTGGCAATAGTCAACCATAAATGCGTCGTTTACTGGGTTAACAACTATACAAAAAATGAAACACATGGTTGTAAAACATGACGCCTGGCGTGGTGCCATGGTATGGCCTCACCATGCCCTGGTAAAAATTAGAGAATGTTTTCCTATGTCATGATGCACGTCTTTCATAAAATCGAACCATCACCGAGGAAGTTTTATGATTTCGAGCGGGAAATCACCAAGATTGAAGGGGGATCCAAATTTCCTTTGTCCTTTGTCCACGAGTTTTTTTTTCTACGATGAACTTACAACCTGCAAATCATCGTGTTCAAAGTTGGCACTTTTCCGGGTTCATTTGCCATATTTAGGGGATTATGTGCATTTCCTAGGCATCAATGCACATAATTCAAGTTCAAACAATCGGTGCATGAAAGGGTGCACAAGAACGGCTTGGAAAACCATGCTCGTGCCATTTAGTAAATTCTCATGCCTTTTACAAGGAAGGGAGAGATATTTTGATGAAATGTGTGGCAATAGTCTACCACAAACGTTTGTTTATGGGGTTTTCAACTATAGAAAAATGAAATAAATGCTTGAAAAACATGATGCCTGGCATGGTGCCATGCTATGACCTCACCATGCACTGGTAAAAATTAGAGAAGGTTTGGCTTATGTCGTCATGCACGGCCTTCATAAATCGAACCATCACCGAGGAAGTTCCATGCTTTCGAGAGGGAAATCATCGAGATTGAAGGGGAATTCAAATTTTCTTCGGTCTTTTCCCTGGAGTTTTTTCTACGACGAACATACACCCTGCAAATCACCGTGTTCAAATTTGGCATTTTTCCGGCTCATTTACCATATTTAGGGGATTATGTGCATTTTTAGGCATTTAGCGCATATAAATCCAATCTAGCTACAGGTGCACGGGTGTGACGTGAGGGATGTGGATTACCGTTTGATCGCGGCACATCCTACAGTGCACACGCGCGATCCGCGTGGCTGGGGTTCCGGCCAATCATAACGCAACACACAATAGGCTCAGCGCACACTGTTTTTGGAAGCGACGGAGATGAACCGTGTGCGATAATGAACGAGCAAAACTATAAGGGAAGCCAAATTTCTGTTATTGTTTGTCGTTGAGCTCCTGCATAAGTCAGTTACCTGTGCGATGTTTCCTAATAAACCAGGTGTACCATTGACCGAAAAAATCAAGTACACGTGTACATTTTTTTGGAGACGGGATCGGCCAACTTTCTTTTTTCTCGCACATGAGTATTTTACGCGCTTCGTCTGTGTTGTGTGTTTCCGCCGCTCGACAATTTCTGGTTCGTGTGGGAAGGACCCCCCCCCTATCGCCCACACTTACTAGGCGACGGTCCCAAATGTCGTCGCAGAAAGGGGTTAAAAACCGTTTGTATAACATGGATGCGTACTAGTGAGTAGTAGATGCAGAATCGTTTCAGTCTATTTGTCACAGACGTGATGCCTATATTCATGATCATTGCGTTGGATATTTTCATAACTTTGCGCTTTTCTATCAATTGCTCGACAGTAATTTGTTCACCCACCGTATTATTTGTTATCTTGAGAAAAGCCTCTAGTGAAACCTATGCCCCCGGGTCTATTTTCTATCACACTAGTTTCCAATCTACTATTTTTCAATGTTTTACTTTCAGATCTATAGATCAAAAACCCAAAAATATTTTATCCTTTGTTTACTTTTATTTATCTATCTCTTTTAGATCTCACTTTTGCAAGTAACCGTGAAGGGATTGACAACCCCTTTATAGCATTGGGTGGAAGTGTTCGATTGTTTGTGCAGGTATCGGTAATTTGCGCGTACTTCTCCTACTAGATTAATACCTTGGTTCTCAATTGAGGGAAATACTTATCTCTACTTTGCTGCATCACCCTTTCTTCTTCAAGGGAAAAACCAACGCAAGCTCAAGAAGTAGCAAGAATAATTTCTAGCGCTGTTGTCGGGGAGATCTAACGCCAAGTCAAGACCTACATCAAGCATACCAAGTACTTGTCATGAACTCTCATCTCTTGCATTTAGATTATTCGCCATTTGCCTCTCGTTTTCCTCTCCCTCACTTCTAAAACGTTTTCAGAAAATCACAAAAAGATTTACCTTTTTATTCGCCCTTCTTCCGTTTGTCTTTTTCGTTCACTCGTTTGCTAGACTGATTTGTTGCCACCATGTCTGAATCTGGAGAGGTTATCATTGAAAAAGATCATAGTAATAATGAGGAAAACCTGGATAATTTTGCTAATATTGATCCTCATGAAGAATCTACTATCTTGCACACCAAAAAACTTCGCATAGGTAGCGGCAATATTATTGGAAAAAGGGTTATTCAAGATTTCTTTACTTGTGCCAGTGCGCTACCTATGTTAGGTGGATCTATTCTCCATAAAACTAATAGCCTCGCGGATGCTATAACTTTTCTTGTAATTGAACTTGAAAGACAATTTGTTCATATGCATCTGTGCATACAAAGGATTTTTCTAGAGTTCTCTAATATTGAGCATTCTTCTATTAAACGAGCAGCTACCATATTTCTAGCTCATGAGTTTAGATTCATTATGAAGGAAGCTAGTGAAATTTTTGCGCATTATAAAATAGATGGTGGTTGTCCTCCCATAGAGGGGATTCTCTTTAATCAAGAAGAAATAATGTGTTTACTATCTCTTGATCATGTTGCTTATAATAAAAATTTAAGAAAAAGGGTACCTACCAAAGTTTTAGTTGATAGAATTTCTGAACTTAATGATGATTTTGCTATACAAAACAATGGATTAAGTTTCTCTCTAGAAAATAATCTCATGACTTTTTGCCAAAGGAACACTTACAATGATGAGTTGACCATACAATACGAGGGGCCAAAGGAGGAGCCAATTCCTCCCTAACTTGATCTAAGGGATCCTTACCCTATTAAATTTAGCCCATTTTGATTACTTTTGCTTACCACAAATAAAGCTTGCTGCTGGACAAAGGGAGTATGAGATGAGCATACGTGATATGCCTTATTACTATTATGGCAATACTTAGATTTATGTTTTATGCCTAGCTAGGGGCATTAAACAATAGCGCTTGTTGGGAGGCAACCCAATTTTATTTTATGGTTTTTGGTTCTGTTTTTTAATAAATACACATTATTACTTCTGTAGTAATTGTATTTTGGTGTTTTAATTAGTGTTTGTGCCAAGTAAGACCTTTGGGATGATTTGGTAGGTAGTAGATTAGTTTTGCTGAAAAACAGAAACTTTTGTGTCCAGTATCAGAACTGTTTCTGGTTACTGGAGCACGATAAATTCCTGAATTTTTTACATGTTTCTTACCTATAAATTTCCCATGTTGTCCTAATGTTTCAGAATTTTTAGAGTTACGGAAGTTTTACATCAATTCACATCATTACAGAATGGTCTGTTTTTGACATATTTTGTTTTCTTTGTGTCGTTTGCTTATTTTCATGCATCTATGGCTAGTATCGGGGGGTATGAACCATGGAAAAGTTGGAATACAGTAGATATTACACCAATATAAAATAAGAATGAGTTCACAACAGTACCTACAAGTAGGGATTGAATTTTTTTTACTAACGGATCTCATGAGTTTTCTGTTGAGTTTTGTGTTGTGAAGTTTTCAAGTTTTGAGTACAGATTCGATGGACTATGGAATTAGGAGTGGCAAGAGCCTAAGCTTGGGGATGCCCAAGGCACCCCAAGGTAATATTCAGGGACAACCAAGAGCCTAAGCTTGGGGTGCCCCGGATGGCATCCTCTCTTTCGTCTTCATCTATCGGTAACTTTACTTGAGGCTATATTTTTATTCACCACATGATATGTGTTTTGCTTGGAGCGTCTTGTATGATATGAGTCTTTGCTTTTCAATTTTCTACAATCATCCTTGTTGTACACACCTTTTGAGAGGGACACGCTTGAATCGTGATTTATTAGAATACTCTATGTGCTTCACTTATATCTTTTGAGCCCAAGATGCGATTCTATCTCGATCACTAGATGAAAGCTTGTGATTGAGGCACAACCGCATTTCAGGCGCTTAGCAAGATGGATATCATTACATCGTACCATTACATACATACATACATACATGGGGATACAACAATACACACAAGTCACATGAATACAACAACATCAATACAAGACATCCGACTACGGATGCAAACAGGAAAAGGACAACGACATCCATCCTGCTTTCCCACGCTGCCGACTAGGAACCTAACCCAAGACTGACAAAGCAGAAGAAGAAAGAACTCCAACACAAGTACATCGCTCTCACGTCAAGTCATCGGAAACCTGCACCTGCAACTGTTGTTGTTGTATCTGTGAGCTACGAGGACTCAGCAATCCCATAACCATGGGTATCAAGACTAGCAAAGCTTTATTGGGTATGGAAAGGATAATTGCGAGGTTGCAGCAGTGGCTAAGCAAAAGTATGGTGGCTAACTTACGAGTACAAGAATAAGATGAGCATCTACGCAAACGGTCACAAACTAGTAATGATCGCTAAAGATCCTGAACTACCCGCAAGTCAAACATAACCCACCGTGTTCTCTTCTCAAAGTGAAAAGAGACGGTCACAGTTACTCACGCGGTTGTGTATTTTATTATGGATCCTCTGTCAAGTTTTCTACAACCGGACATTAACAAATTCCCATCTGCCACATAACCGCGGGCACGGCTTTCGAAAGATCATAACCCTGCAGGGGTGTCCCAACTTAGCCCATCACAAGCTCACGATATGCGGAGTCACAACTCCATGTTGGGAAGACCCGAGTATTCTCGGAATCCCGTGCTCAAGATATTTCGAGAAAGGTAAAACAAATCCAGCAAGACCTCCCGGTGTGCCGACACCCTGATAGTAGCCGCGCATATCTCGTCTCAGGCCACAACCGGATGGGAAAGGCTACGGGAGCGAGACCTCTAGTTTCCCCCTGGTGGTCCCGCAGGCTGCTCCTTTGGGACCAACACCATCAGCACTGGCCCCCCTGTTATGTAGAATTAAGAACCCAGGGACGCAACCCCCTATGCAATTTAATTAATTAATTAAGTTTTATTATGAGGCAAATTAAAACCAATGTTGGGCCTTGCTGGAAAAGCTTTAAGTAGTGCGAATTATCAAGGGGGGCCCATAAACCCCAACCGTATTAGGAACGCAAAATCAAAGAACATAACGCCGATTTATCGGTTCTGAAGGCGGCATGAGTGGAACAAAACGCTGAGCAAAAGGCCAAGCCTTCCACCCATTGCCAAGTATATATGTGTGTTAATATAATTAATAGATATTGTGATATTTCAACACCAAGATCCGACATGGAGCAATCTTCATCTTCACCTGCAACTAGCAATGCTATAAGAGGGGCTGAGCAAGCGGGTAACATAGCCAAACAACGGTTTGCTGGGAAGGTGTCAAAGGTTAGATGTTTCATGGCAACAAGGAGAGGCTGACAAATAGATAGGTAGCACGACATATAGCGATAGCATCGAGACAACTAGCATAGCAATGGTAGTAAAGGTATCCAAGGTGATGGTCATCTTGCCCGAGATCCCACAAGGAAGAAGAACGAGTACATGAAGAAGACAAATAAGAAGCCACGAAGACGAACCAAGTGTAGACGAACGAATCCTTACGATCGCAACGAAACAAGCACTAACGAGAAGAAGCAAGCAACACGGTAAACACACCACACAAAAACATGACATAATGCTCAACCAAGTATGATGCAATACAAGTCTATATGAGGCAAAACATGGCAAGGGATGAAGCACACAAGAACATCACACAAAGAAAGTTTAAATGAGGTTGGAAACAACTTACAACAATTCCGGTAAGTCCTCATATGCAATTTTCGAAATTGGTCCCGATCTGAACAAACCTTATGTTAACTTGTTAAACAACAAGTTAACATGCACCATGATGATCTACTCAAAATCTAGTGAAGTTTCATATAAAGTTTAATTAATTCGGAGCTACGACCTAGAAGATATGAGCAAAACAAGTCAAACATATCATTGATGCAAAACACATCCAAACATCAAGCAAACACACTCCAAACAGGTATTCAACATGTTATTATGCATCTACATGCAAAAACACACAAGTTTCATATAGGACACGCTCAAAACAGAGCAACGGTTCAACACATACACATGAAACAAGATATAACAAGAAGCTGTCCAAAAACATCAACATGGCACTTAGTTGACAACAAAACAACATGATACAAAAACACTTCATGGCAACAAAGGGCATGGCAAGCATGTACATGTCCAACACTACAAGCATGACCTCTGAGCTACTACCAAACACCACTAGAACATGCTCAAAACATCATGGCAAGATTGCAAAAGATAACAATTTCACAGACTTAGTGAAAATAAACTAGACATGGCAGCAACAACGACAAGTAGGCATGTTTTCAAGCTTTTGCAACTCATCTCAAAGCATATCATGGCATGTGAAGATAACCAACAACAAGAAGACATGTTTATGAAGCTACTCATGTCAAGAACATGGTCATAGGATGCATAGAACACTAGCTATTCACATGGCAAAACTGAACTTGCTGATAACAGGCTGACAGAAACATTTTATAGCAACTTGAGAGCAAGAAATAAACAAGCTACAACAAACTATAATTGCAAACAAGGACATGGATGGATAGAGCATAACATGGACAACAAGACATGATCATTGGACAACCCAAAACATTCATGGATTTGAGTGGGGCATCAAGGAAATATGGCATCAGGTTATAACAGTTTCAGACTTAGTAGTTTTCAACAAGTCTCAGAAAAATAACAACAGTGAGTAGGCCACTTTACAAGCTTGTTGCAAACACCACAAGGCATGTCATGAAAAGTGGATTGCACCGCAGCAAAGATGACATGATTGTGCTTCTAAAACATATAGACATGTAGCTCAAACAAAAGCACACGTAAAGATACAAAAATGACAAAACAACATCTCATAACAAGTTTCACCACTTAACAGCCACATGCACTTTTGCAACAGAGATAAACATGGCAATATGGCACCTAACATGAATGCAACAACCACAATCATGTAGAGCACTTCACAATGAATATTTTTACATATCATACACTCCATTTGGACCAACATGCACAAAGTTACAACATGTCAAACATGCTAACATAATGTTGACAAACAACAAGACTTGACACTAACATCACATACCAGTTTTGCAATGAAGATTAAGGCAACATGATGAACAGTAACATGCATGCAAATGCAACTAACATGTAGAGCATCACAAGACGAACATTTTGACATATCATATGCTTCATTTGGATCACCACACAAAAAGTTATCACACTCACAACAATGCAACAAGAAACAGTATTTCTGGGTACTTAGCCATTTTCTAGGGAAAAAACTAGTGAGCGCAAAATATTAAACGACGCCCGGGGCGATGGATAGACGAAGGCTCACCATGGGCTTGGCCCAGTTGAGGAAGAGGTCGGCCAGCGCTGGCCCTTGCGGAGAAGAGGCGGGCTAGGCCCTGCCAGAGCGGGGCCCACGGGAGCTGGGCCTCCAGCGCGGCGCAGCCCAGAAGGCCGGAACGCGGACGCCCCTCGTGCGCGGCAGAGGGTGGTGGTCTGGTGCGCCGGAGTGGAGGTCGACGGCGGCGCAGAATCCCCGGCGAGGCTACAGAGGCTGGAAAAGGGGGTAGATCCGGCGACGGAGATCACAGATTCGGCCGAGGCGGTCGTCGGGGAGGCAGCTGGCGGCGACGGCGAGCTCGAGGCCGCCTCGGGCAGTTGCGGCGGTGGCAGATCCCTGGCGCGGGAGGCTGCAAGCGATGGGCGGTGAAGGCTCGGCGCGACGGGGCGGTGGTCAGGCCTTCGGGATCCGGCAATGGAACAAGGCGACGACGAGAGGACGAGGCGGCGGTTCCGGCGAGCCCCTCGCCAGCGACGTGGCTAACAGGAGGAGGTGCGCGGGATCTGCGGGGAGCGGCCAAGGCAGAGCCAGTTTCACGGGCAGGAGCGGGCTCGAGCGGGTTTCCCACGGCCTGATCTGGCTCTTGGTGGGCCCGCGGCGGAAGGAGACTTGGGGATGGCGTGGGGATGCCATGTGGCGGCGCGAGAGAGGCCACAAGCGGCGGCTGGACAGTGGGGATGCGCAAAGTGGCGGTGGTGTGGTGGCTATCACCGGAAAACGAGGAAGGGGAGGGGTTTTCGGCGGCTGCTGATTGGATCTACGCGGAAATTGAGGATGGAGGAAGGAGAAGGCCAAAAATGGACTAGGGGGAGTCCATTTATAGTAGGAGGGCTAGGGTTAGGTGTTTGGGGGGTGTTTTGGACCCTCCGATCTCGATCAGATGGACCGGGTCGAGAGAGGGGGTAGGCTGGGCCTAGTGGGCTGTGTAGAGAGGTGAGTGGGCTGAGAAGGGAGAAGAGAGAGAGAGGCCAGCAGGCAGTTTCAGAGACCGGAACGTCCGACATCAGTACCGACAACGGCACTGCTCCAAGTTTGACGGTTGGGCTATCAAACGAGCTCCGAATGCGACAAAAATTGGCAGGCGGTCTACCCACAATATAACAAGACCACACGCCAAGTTTCATCCCATTCCGAGAACATTTTCCGGCCACTTATAAAATAAATATTCGGAGGTGCCACGGGCGCGTGCGAGTGTGTGTGGGCTCAGAACGGACAACGGAGAGGATGGCGGACTCAGACGGATGCAAGTTTTAAAAACATGCTGATGACAATGCACATGATGACATGGCAAAATGCAACACACAAGCAGATGACATGGCAACGACGACAAATAACTGGCTAACACCTGGCGCATCGGTCTCGAGGCGTCAGAAAACTCCCCCACTAACAAGAGATCTCGTCCAGAGATCTTAGGAACGAGACGGAAGAGGAAAAGAAGAACAAAGTTCTTCCCGAACAAAAGAGTGAAGCCAAAGAACCTTGAGAGGTTGAACAATTTGAAAGAACGAACACAACGGAGGAGAACGAAATTGCAACCACTTCGTTAGACAAAGAATAACAAGGGATACAACGAGAACCAAAAGGTTGAAGGATATGAAGCACGAGTTGAAGGAACAAGAATGAATTCAAAACCACTCCGGCTAAAAGAGATAGAAAAGCAATTCGGGCAGCACTTCGGTTGAGCATTCAAGTAATAGGACTTGAACTTGAGGAGATGGAATAATACTTGATGAGATGAACAGGAAAATGCATCCGGAAGAATTAAAGAATGGAGTGAGAAGAAAAGGGGGAAGAACACATCTTCTAGCACAATAAATTTGAAGTCATACTTAGAAGGAAGGATTGAACGGATTTGATGAAGAGTCAACAACAAAAGAATAAGCTTGTTGTGGACTTATTTAAACATCTCAAAAGTTGAGGTGAATGATGCCGCAACCAAAAGATTGAATAGATGAGAATGAAGAAAGAAATGCAAAACTCCATTTCAAAAGAATAAGGAAAATTATTTGCATCTCGAGACACAAATGGATAATACTTGAGCTTCCCACAAGAATTAGATGAACGTTTGAAGAATGAATTTAAATCCTGAAAAACCACCATGAAGAACTCCGGTAACAAGAGGATGACGAGATTGAATTGAATGATGAAAATAATAAGATTAAAGCCTTGCGGTGATTAGACGGGGGTTCCTACGAGATGGCCGAGAAACTTTGAATTTCGAAAAAAAAGATTAAGGCACTTGGAACTAGAATTTATTCATCAAGAATAAACTCCGAATAAAAAGATTAAATCGACCTGATGAAATAAGAATAAGAATTATGTTATGCTTATCCTCCACCAATTAAATTGATGAGAAACAATGGATCGCATACCACTTATTCGCGATGAAAATGAATAAAGAGGATTGTAGCTCAAAACTTGAGAAGTCTTCATGAACCACCGGTAGGATTGAAATGAACAAATGAGTTGGTGTGATAACAAATGAAAATAATTCTTGCACGAACCACCGTAAGAATTGAAGCCGAGTGAAGAAAAAGAACGAACCACCGATAGAATTGAAATTGAACGATGAAAGAGGACAAACCACCGTGAAGAATTGAAATTGAGTGAACACAAGAGAATGAATCGCCGGAAGAATAAAGCACTTGGGGAATTTAGGTACAAGAGAACAAAGAGATCGCGAATTGATTAAAGAATGCTTGAACGAAGCACCGGACGAATGTGAGACGAACGAAGAGGCATCAATGAAGGATATTTGGAGGACGAAGTTGAAAACTGAGAACGAAGAAATCTTCTGAAATGATGGCCTTCGAAGGAACACAAAGAAAAGAATTCATGAAATACTCCGGATGGTTAAAAAAAGAATTTAGCACAATCGGAACAAAGTAAGAGGATAGCATCAAGCTAGCATCACGAATCTTTGAGAGAACGGACAAGATTTGGAGGAATTCTTCCTCGATCTTCAAATGTTGGGAATGACGACGAGATACACCACCAAAATTGTTGAGATACTCCGAAAGAATGAAAGAGGAAAAAGTTGAACCGAACATGAAAGAATTTGGAAACGATCTTGGAGAAGACATGTGACTGATGGAATCCATACTTATGTCACGCATTGAAAAGAATTTTGGGAATAACTCCGGGAAATAATTAGAAAAGTCAGGTAAGATCCTGGGGAAGACCTGTGGGTTAGGGCCCACTAAAAGAAAAGCACTGTTGGAAAGGATTGAAAAGGAGATGATGGACTGGAACAATTGAAATAGTCGAATGAGGTGACAACCTCGAATTAATTGGAGCACAGATGAATCTCTTGAGATGTCTTCGGAACTCCGGAATACTTAAATGGCAAGAGACGAACGAGCAAGGGAAAACATTTGAGATGATGAAAGAATATAAACAACACAGAAAACTTGAATTGAATCCACCGGAGAAGACAAAGAGATGAATAATGACGACGAGACGAGAATTCACCAGTTGAAATAATTGAGGAAAGAATGCAAAGGATTCACACGAGTAGGGTGGATAGTCGATTGAGGACTCCGGCTCCGAGAAGAAAAAGGGTGGGCGGGTGAGAAAAAGAATGACCACATCGGATGGGGAAAACAACGCTGGTTGGAAAGAACTGAGGATGAACTAGCAAAATACGAGGATCAAATCAACTTGACGAGGAATGCACCGGATGAAAAGAGCTAACAACGAAACGAACAAAAACTAACCGCGTGATCCTAAAAAAATTTGAAGGGGAAGAGGAGTAATTCAAAACACCTACGTCAAGATTCCTCACCAGAGCGAAGAAGGGACAGAGGAGTAAAAGAATTCCTACTCTCCGATATAACTAGACTCCGAAAAAGTTTTCCTCTAGACTCAAGAACGGCCAAGCTGCGATCAATCAAGGGGGCTCCTATGGTTGGTCGAGGCTCTAATACCAACTTGTCGCGCCCAAGATGCGATTATATCTTGATCACTAGATAAAAGCTTGTGATTGAGGCACAACCGCATTTCAAGCGCTTAGCAAGATGGATATCATTACATCGTACCATTACATACATACATGGGGATACAACAGTACACACAAGTCACATGAATACAACAACATCAATACAAGACATCCGACTACGGATGCAAACAGGAAAAGGACAACGACATCCATCCTGCTATCCCAGGCTGCCGACCAGGAACCTAACCCAAGACTGACAAAGTAGAAGAAGAAAGAACTCCAACACAAGTACATCGCTCTCACGTCAAGTCACCGGAAACCTGCACCTGCAACTGTTGTTGTTGTTGTTGTTGTTGTTGTTGTTGTATCTGTGAGCCATGAGGACTCAGCAATCCCATAACCATGGGTATCAAGACTAGCAAAGCTTTATTGGGTATGGAAAGGATAGTGGTGAGGTTGCAGCAGCGGCTAAGCAAAAGTATGGTGGCTAACTTACGAGTACAAGAATAAGATGAGCATCTACGCAAACGGTCGCAAACTAGTAATGATCGCTAAAGATCCTGAACTACCTGCGAGTCAAACATAACCCCACCATGTTCTCTTCTCAAAGTGAAAAGAGACGGTCATGGTTACTCACACGGTTGTGTATTTTATTACGGATCCTCTATCAAGATTTCTACAACCGGACATTAACAAATTCCCATCTGCCACATAACCGTGGGCACGGCTTTCGAAAGATCATAACCCTGCAGGGGTGTCCCAACTTAGCCCATCACAAGCTCACGATCTGCGGAGTCGCAACTCCATGTTGGGAAGACCCGAGTATTGTCGTAATCCCGTGCTCAAGATATTTCGACAAAGGTAAAACAAATCCAGCAAGACCTCCCGGCGTGCCGACACCCTGATAGTAGCCTCGCGTATCTCGTCTCAGGCTACGATCGGATGGGAAAGGCTACGGGAGCCAGACCTTGAGTTTCCCCCTGGTGGCCCCGCAGGCTGCCCGTTTGGGACCAACACCATCAGCACTGGCCCCCCTGTTATGTAGAATTAAGAACCCGGGGACGCGACCCCCTATGCAATTTAATTAATTAATTAAGTTTTATTATGAGGCAAATTAAAACCAATGTTGGGCTTTGCTGGAAAAGCTTTAAGCAGTGCGAATTATCAAGGGGGCCCATAAACCCCAACCGTGTTAGGAACGCAAAATCAAGGAACATAACGCCGGTTTATCGGTTCTTAAGGCGGCATGAGTGGAACAAAATGCTGAGCAAAAGGCCAAGCCTTCCACCCATTGCCAAGTATATATGTGTGTTAATATAATTAATAGATATTGTGATATTTCAACACCAAGATCCGACATGGAGCAATCTTCATCTTCACCTGCAACTAGCAACGCTATAAGAGGGGCTGAGCAAGCGGGTAGCATAGCCAAACAACGGTTTTCGGGGAAGGTGTCAAAGGTTAGAGGTTTCATGGCAACAAGGAGAGGCTGACAAATAGATAGGTAGCGCGATATATACCGATAACATCGAGACAACTAGCATAGCAATGGTAGTAAAGGTATCCAAGGTGATGGTCATCTTGCCTGAGATCCCGCAAGGAAGAAGAAAAAGTCCATGAAGAAGACGAAGAAGAAGCCACGAAGACAAACCAAGTGTAGACGAACGAATCCTCACGATCGCAATGAAATAAGCACTAACGAGAAGAAGTAAGCAACACGGTAAATGTCAGGGATATTACTAGCAGGTATGAACCGGCTAGTGTAAACCGGATTACGGTAATATATTTGTATCATTGTAATATTTAGTAGAGGCTACGGCCCATGAGATCTTAGGGCCCGTGTATAGAGTTTCAGTTTGTAAACCGCCTGGTCATGTAACTTGAGAGATAAGGAAGAAAGAGCAGAGACCGAGGCGGACACGAGTATGAGCCGGCCTCGGGTCTCTGTAAACCGGACCGGGCGTTGCCTCTATATAAAGGGACGACCCGTTGACGGTTCAGGGACAAGCAAGAAACAACCCGTCGAGACACAGGCAAGCGATCCGCTCCCTGTTCATCGACGACCAAGCAATACCAAAACAAACTAGACGTAGGCTTTTACCTTCATCGAAGGGGCCGAACTAGTATAAACCCTCTGTGTCCTTTGTGTGCTTTTAACCCCTTCAAGCTAACCCGTGCGATGGTTCCATTATCAAGTCCGTTAAACCGGACATCTGCCGTGTTAATTCCACGACAGTTGGCGCCCATCGTGGGGCTTCCGCACGATGGTTTCGAGTTCTTGAAGGGCAGCTTTGAAGGGCTCAAGGGCTACGCGGTCGGCCAGATGACCAAAAGTCGCCGCGGCCGGATCTACATCGACGACGCAGGTTGGGGACCGGAGGTCGATTCAATCGAATACGGGTACCGGGTTCCCTTCGGCGGCATCCACGTCTTCATCGGCAAGATCGGCGAACCGGGACCTGAGCCGGACGTCTTCCCCAACATCGTCGAGCCGGCTCAGCGTGCGAGATCGGCCCGGATTCAGCCCACCATGAAGCACGTTTTCGTTGGAGCAGTTCACGGGGTTCTGATGGCTTCTCGCCCCTCATTGGTTACCCCAAGTGGAAGGTTTGAGATGCAGTGTAGCGGAAGTTTTCCCTTGGCAAAGATACCAAGGATCGATTTCCCCTGAGACTCCAAGGTTCAACAAGAAGGTGTCAACTGCTAACGGCGCCAGATACTTAGCAATCAACTTGGACCTGCACACAGATACAAATAACTTTGCTCCCAACGAGTACAGAGAGGTTGTCAATCCCTCCGGCCTTGTCGTTTACAAAGGATCAAACACAAGAGATAATAGTGATAGATATTGCTGCAACTAGTAAGTAAAAGCGGAAAGTAAATAGCAGATGTGATCAGTGATGGTAATATGGACCGGGGTCCCATGATGTTCACTAGTGATGTCTCTCTCCCAAAAGACGATAAAACAGCTATGTGAGGTAAACGAATTACAGCTGGGCAATTGACAGAATTATGTGCGCAAACCAATGCTAACTATGTTGCAAGAAAGGTAGAGGTTCAAAGCATGGGCAGTACGCCAAGGTAAGTAGACCGTAATCCATCTGCATCTACTACTAATCATCCACCTTGAGATATCTATCCAGAACATCTCGCTGGTATTAAGTTGCGAGTCCCACCCATAGTGTAAACTCAAAGCAACAGACAACTGCATTAAAAGAACTTTGCGTAAAGTAAACAATCCTTGTACCCGCGAGTACAAGCACCGTTGTTTTCCCCCTTGTGGCAACAACACATCCCCTAGACTCATGTTTCTGTCACTCAAGCTAGTCATCGAGGGGCATGAACCCACAATCGAGCATAACGTTCCCTCTTGGAGTCACTACCTACTACTTGGCCAAAGCAATAAATAGCAACGGAGAACATGCAAGAATTACTTAAGAACATAAATATAAAAGAGGTAAATCAAATATATTACTCAAACACAATCTGAACATAATCTCACAATCCATCGGATCCCAACAAACTCAACATAGCAACAGCATAAGGATTACATATGTGCCTCGATCATGTAGGGCGGCTCACGAGGTCTAATTAGTGAAGCACAAGAAGGGGAGGAGAACATCACATAGCTACTGGTCCAAGGGAGACTACTCACAACTCATCCGGGAGGCGTCCATGGTGGTGGAGAGGCTCCCGGTGGTGATCCTACCCTCCGGCAGGGTGCCGGGAAGAGTTCTCCTGGTGCTCCCGATCTTGGAAGCGCGGCGGCGGCGGAACAGAGATGAGATCGCGAAAAAGGGTTCCGTCCTCGAGGGTTTCGGGACGCGTGTTAAATATATGCCAAAGGGGGGCATCAGCGGATGCCTGGGGGGCCCAGGCGCCCCCCCGGCGCGGCCAGGAGGGAGGCCGCGCCACCAGGGCGCCTAGAGCCCTGGTGGCCCCCCTCAGGCCCTACTTCGGCCGTGTGGAAGCTTCCGGAACGCTGATTTTTTATATAATTTTTCCAAGATTTTTCTGGCAGTTTACGTGACGGGAAAACCTGAAATACAAAAACAGCAGAAAACAGAAACTGGCACTGGGGTGCACTGAGTTAATAGGTTAGTCCAAATATGATCAAAAGTGTATGGAAGTGTATAAATATCATAGCAATATCACCCAAAAGAGGCATGGAGCAAGCATAAATTATAGATACGTTTTGGACGTATCAACATCCCCAAGCTTAATTCCTGCTCGTCCTCGAGTAGGTAAATGATAACAAGAATAATTTCTGTGGTGACATGCTATTAACCATATAGGACTTTTCATAGTCATATGACAAAAGCTTACTGAGACAATGAATCTGTAGTAATTAAGTTGCCTCATGAGAAAATCACAAAGAACTGAAAGTTTTACAATATGATACTGAAACATCAAATAGATTTGTAATGAGCTTGGTGTGCAAATATGATAAAGTGGTATCTCGCTTGCCCCCTTTAGTGAAGCAAAACATAAATGCAGGGGCACCTCCAAGGTTTAAGTGATGACTAGATACAATGATTTCAGAATAAACGATATCACAATCATGCAAAAGACAATGCTACTTTGGGACAATGCACATTACACTCAGAATGACAATCATGCTCTCAGTAGTTGGTGCTTTAAAAGAAGGTGGAGACTCTCGAACCGTGGCTTTTGTTGGCAAGGTTGAAAACCCGTAGTCGGAAACAAAGACAAGACATGTACCAGAGCTCTTGGTTTTAAAAACAGAGGTAATAATTTTTTTTTTGAATATGCATGTTTCGTCAACGAATGCTAGCAGACAACTCAATCACTTCTTGAGATGGACAAGTTTCGAGGAACGGCTCCCGAATGAGGACGATCACATCCTTTTAATCTCCTTTGTTTATCACTGCCAAAGTTTTCTGATTTCTCATGAACAAAGCGTGAAGGAGGGTTTGTTTGTCATATTATTTTTGAGCCGGGCGCACTCTTTGCCAGTTCCTTCTCGTATTATGGGTTTGCACATTAGACATGCAATCCCGGGGTGAAGCTTGTCCAACTTAAAAAGATCATGAATTAACTACTACTTCCTCATGAACTAAAAGAGAGGCACAAAAGATAAATGCTTTTTTGAATAATTTCGAGATGGTACATGAAAGTCTCCGTTAGGGATGGCAGGTAAATACCATGTATAGGAAGGTATGGTGGACTCATATGGCATAACTGGTTTAAAAGAATTTGGATGCACGAGCAGTCAGTCCGCTTAGTACAGGCGAAGGTTAGCAAAAGACTGGGAGCGACCAACTAAAAGAGCAATGACGGTCATAATCATGCAGAGCGACAAAGCAACATTGAATCAGGCATGGAAGTTATATCGCTACTCAGAAATAAAAGATCATCAAGGCTTGACAGACTTTCTTTACAGTCTTAAATATGCGTGAGCATACGCCAAGTCAATCAAAATAAATTCTTGAAGGAAGATATCACTAAACCATACCACATCATAGGCAAACAAATCATGTTGGTACTCCAATAACACATTGGGAACCCCCCAGCTATTTGAGACTAACCATAAGAAAACATGAACTACTAAGCACCATTATGCACGTAGCATTTTTATCATAGACGTATCGACCAATGCAACAGAAGCCAACTCTCTTAATAAGATAAGCATGATAAATAAAGAGAGTTCCAACGACCAACTAAACAAATGCTCTTTAAAAAGATAAGCATGAAAACTAAGAGCTAAGCATGACAGTAGCTATTGAAAGACAAAGAACACACACAGCAAAGATAGACATGAAAATTCTATGTTATGTTCTAGGTTGAAGTGGAGCGTGTTTCTCTCCCACACAAAGAAAGCTGAGTTCCAACTCGTTATGAAAAGCTAAAGAAAACTAAAAAGGAAACTAAAAGCAAGACGCTCCAAGCATAGCACATAACACATGAAGTGATAAAAATATAGTGGAATGAAAGACGAACTGATAATGTTGATGGAGAAGGGGATGCACGGGGGCATCCCCAAGCTTAGACGCTTGAGTCTTCTTGAATATTTCTTGGGGGTGCATGGGGGCATCCCCAAGCTTGAGCGTTTGACACTCCTGAATCTTTTTATCATCTTCCCTCGCACACTTGAAAACTCCCTTCATACATAACTCATCATAATCTGATTAGCGAGGTTAGTACCCATAATAATATAATTGTTCCTTGCTGGAAATAAGGATATTCTTGAAGGTCGAATGTTTCTCAAGATTGCCAAAAGGTTTTTGCAAAGAAAAAGCAAGCTCAAGGTTTGCAAAATGAAGGAAAGGCAAAACAGGACAGAATCTGTGAAAAACAGACCAGCAGGTAGTAAATGATTTGTTCGGGGCACTTCTGCAACTCTAATAAAAAAACTCAGAACAGACGCCCGAAAGACAATTGTATAGAGCACGCTGTCGAAAAAATTCAGACCAAAAATATTATCTGGTGATTTTATACGAATTTTTCTATCCACGGACAGAATCTGTTTCCTGGACAGCACGTCACAACTTTTGAACTTTCTTGCAATCAGAGGCTACACTTGGCACAAAGTTGAAAAGTAAAGATACAATGATGATGCTACTGTAGTAACAACATCAAGACACAACGAAAGCAAAATAAAATTTTATTCATGTGGGCTGCCTCCCAAAAGCGCTTTCTTTTATGCCTTTAAGCTAGGCATAATGCATAGAGATCAAGTTTTATCAAGAGTAAAAGAATAGCTAGCCCGTATAACGGACTCAAAAGGTAACTTAATCTTCTTTCGAGGGAAGTGTTCCATCCCTTTCTTAAGAGGAAATTGGAATTTTATATTCCCCTCTTTCATGTCAATGATGGCATCAACGGTGCGAAAAAAAGGACGTCCCAAAATAATTGGACAAGAAGGTTCACATTCAATGTCCATAATAGTAAAATCAACGGGAACGTAATTGTCATTGACAATGATAAGAACATCGTCGATCCTCCCCAAAGGTTTCTTTATGGAAGAATCAACAAGACGAACACCAAAAGAACAAGAATCAAAAGGTTTCAGTTTAAGCATATCATATATTCTTTTGGGCATAACGGAGGTACTAGCTCCAACATCACATAATGCATAGCAAGAGAAGTTATTCAACTTAATTTTAATCATAGGATCCCAACCATCTTCTAGCTTTCTAGGTATGGAGGCTTCTACTCTAAGTTTCTCCTCCCTAGCTTTGATGAGAGCATTAGTGATATGCTCTGTGAAGGCAAGATTAAGCGTGCTAGTGCGGGGATCTCTAGACATCTTGTGAAGGAAATCAATAACTTCGGTAAGAGTGCAATTATCTAAATCAAGGTCACTACTATCAAGTAAAGTGGTAGTGGTGTCCTTTAGGTTCACTTGTTTGGTAGTTTCTATGGTCATAGCATCACCATTAATAGGTCCAATGGAACTAGGAGTGCATTGGGTGCTAAGAGTTTGGATATCCTCAACAACTTGGATAGTTGCAACAGTGTGGTGGGTAGGAAGGCTCTTAATTCTATCTTCTTCCTCCCTTTCTCTAGCCCATCTCTCTTTAAGTTTAGCCAACATCCTAATGTTTTCATTAATTTGCACTTGAATAGCATTCATAGGAGTGACCTTCCTCTCCTCAAGAGGAGAAGTTCTAATTTTAAGCAACTCTACCTCATGGGCTAAATTGTCTACCTTCGAAGAGAGATTATCTAGTTTGTTTAGTTTCTCTTCTACACTATTATTAAAGGCTTTTTGGGTAGTGATGAAATCTTTAAGCATAATCTCTAGTTCAGTAGTGGAGTTCTTGGTGCTAGGATAAGCATTGTTGTTCCCATAGGAATTAGAGGGGAACGGTCTAGGATTGCTACCAAAATTACTCCTATAAGCATTGTTGTTGAAATTGTTTCTAGAGATAAAGTTCACATCTACTTGTTCTTGAGCAATCAAAGAATTTAAAGGAACATCACGAGCATCAACAGAAGATTGCTTCGAAAGTAGAGACATGATCAAGTCAACTTTTTCATTTAGGGAGGAAATCTCCTCGACAGAGTTTACCTTCCTACCTGTTGGAGTGCGTTCGGTGTGCCATTGGGAATAATTGGTCATCATCTCATCGAGAAGCTTTGTGGCAGCACCAAGTGTAGTTGACATAAAGGTTCCTCCCGCGGCCGAATCTAACAAGTTCCGCGAGGTAAAGTTCAAGCCTGCATAAAAAGTTTGGATAACCATCCAAGTAGTCAAACCATGAGTAGGGCAGTTCTTGACAAGAGATTTCATACGTTCCCAAGCTTGGGCAACGTGTTCATTATCCAATTGTTTAAAATTCATTATGTTACTTCTTAGTTGGATAATTTTAGCAGGTGGATAGTACTTTCCAATAAAAGCATCTTTGCACTTGTCCCATGAATCTATGCTATTTCTAGGCAAAGATTGAAACCAAATTTTAGCTCCTCCTCTCAAGGAGAAACAATATTACCATCTATTTCTTGGTACTTTTGCATATCACAAAGTTCAACAAAATTGTTCAAGTGTAAAGCAGCATCATCTCCAGCACCGGAGAATTGATCTTTCATGACTAAGTTCAGTAAAGCAGGTTTAATTTCATAAGAAGGTGCTGAAGGCGCAGGTGTGGTGATAGGCGTGCAAATAAAGTCATCGTTGTTATGACTAGTGAAGTCACACAACTTGGTGTTCTCGGTGGAACCCATAGTAGCAAGCAAGCAAGATAACTATTTTTGTGATTTTCGATAAAAGATACTAAAGCAAAACTAAAAGGTAAACTAACAAGACTAAAAAGCAAAGGTAAAAGATAGCGTGCAACTCCCATATCTTGAAGACTGGAGTCCCCGACGATGGCGCCATAAAACTTTGCTTGATGGCTTCTCGCCCCTCGTTGGTTACCCCAAGTGGAAGGTTTGAGATGCAGTGTAGCGGAAGTTTTCCCTTGGCAAAGATACCAAGGATCAATTTCCCCTGAGACTCCAAGGTTCAACAAGAAGGTGTCAACTGCTAACGGCGCCAGATACTTAGCAATCAACTTGGACCTGCACACAGATACAAATAACTTTGCTCCCAACGAGTACAGAGAGGTTGTCAATCCCTCCGGCCTTGTCGTTTACAAAGGATCAAACACAAGAGATAATAGTGATAGATATTGCTGCAACTAGTAAGTAAAAGCGGAAAGTAAATAGCGGATGTGATCAGTGATGGTAATATGGACCGGGGTCCCATGATGTTCACTAGTGATGTCTCTCTCCCAAAAGACGATAAAACAGCTATGTGAGGTAAACGAATTACAGCTGGGCAATTGACAGAATTATGTGCGCAAACCAATGCTAACTATGTTGCAAGAAAGGTAGAGGTTCAAAGCATGGGCGGTACGCCAAGGTAAGTAGACCGAAATCCATCTGCATCTACTACTAATCATCCACCTTGAGATATCTATCCAGAACATCTCGCTGGTATTAAGTTGCGAGTCCCACCCATAGTGTAAACTCAAAGCAACAGACAACTGCATTAAAAGAACTTTGCGTAAAGTAAACAATCCTTGTACCTGCGAGTACAAGCACCGTTGTTTTCCCCCTTGTGGCAACAACACATCCCCTAGACTCATGTTTCTGTCACTCAAGCTAGTAATCGAGGGGCATGAACCCACAATCGAGCATAACGTTCCCTCTTGGAGTCACTACCTACTACTTGGCCAAAGCAATAAATAGCAACGGAGAACATGCAAGAATTACTTAAGAACATAAATACAAAAGAGGTAAATCAAATATATTACTCAAACACAATCTGAACATAATCTCACAATCCATCGGATCCCAGCAAACTCAACATAGCAACAGCATAAGGATTACATATGTGCCTCGATCATGTAGGGCAGCTCACGAGGTCTAATTAGTGAAGCACAAGAAGGGGAGGAGAACATCACATAGCTACTGGTCATGGACCCATGGTCCAAGGGAGACTACTCACTACTCATCCGGGAGGCGTCCATGGTGGTGGAGAGGCTCCCGGTGGTGATCCTCCCCTCCGGCAGGGTGCCGGGAAGAGTTCTCCTGGTGCTCCCGATCTTGGAAGCGCAGCGGCGGCGGAACAGAGATGAGATCGCGAAAAAGGGTTCCGTCCTCGAGGGTTTCGGGACACGTGTTAAATATATGCCAAAGGAGGGCATCAGCGGAGGCCTGGGGGGCCCAGGCACCCCCCTGGCGCGGCCAGGAGGGGGGCCGCGCCACCAGGGCGCCTGGAGCCCTGGTGGCCCCCCTCCGGCCCTACTTCGGCCGTGTGGAAGCTTCCGGAACGCTGATTTTTTATATAATTTTTCCGGGATTTTTCTGGCAGTTTACGTGACGGGAAAACCTAAATACAAAAACAGCAGAAAACAGAAACTGGCACTGGGGTGCACTGAGTTAATAGGGTAGTCCAAATATGATCAAAAGTGTATGGAAGTGTATAAATATCATAGCAATATCACCCAAAAGAGGCATGGAGCAAGCAGAAATTATAGATACGTTTTGGACGTATCAGGTTCAAACCGAGGACGGGTCGGAGTCCGGTGGCGAGACAGTTGTCTACTCCGATGATGAAACTTCATCCGGAGAGACTGAATCTTTGTATCAGTTGCGGGACGGCCGGTCTGAGGGTGAGTCCGACGGAGATAGTATTCCGGGCCCCTTTGTCCCGCTTAACCGGGTGGCTGTCTTTATGGCCGGTTCACAACCTACGCCGCAGTCCACGGTGATCGGGGCGACAGCAGAAGCTGGTGCAGGGGGGAGTGGCCAGGCCCTCTCGCCCACTGACGTTCTATCCACCTTAGTCGAGGAGTTCACAGCCCGAGCCATGGCAGAGGTAGCTCCAGCAGACAAGGCGCAACATGATGCAGAGCTCCTTCAGCTAAAGGGCCGGATTGATCAAGCAAAAGAAGATCTGAAAACAGAGAAGGCTATGATAGCAATAAGGCAGGCAGAGTTGAATGATCAGGCTTTTCATCTAAGGATGGAGCAGGCCTCTGCACAGGGAGTAAGGAGTCGGAAATACCAGTCTCGTCTACCGCCGGTTTTCGAGGCGACATATCTTTTCAGGACACCCGGGGCGGGGACCAGCAATGATCCGGCTTTAAACCGGAGGGCGCCCCCAGCGAGGGATGAGCCGGTTTAGCAGCCTACTGCGGAGCAAGATCGGCGGGTCACGTCTACGCCTCACGTTCCTACCCCTCCGGGTCATTATTCAAATCCCTTGGACAACATCGTTGCTGCTGCGTCACGCTTGGCCGCTTTACCCATTGAGGGGACATCGCTTGCGGCGTTGGAGGCACGCAGGGTTAAGGATCTACTTAATACGGCGTTAATACAACAGCAAGCATATTCTCATAGCCGGGAGAGGCTCCATTCAACACCACGCCCCAGCCGGAGTTACACTAGGCATTGGGAGGAACCAGAAGTGTCTAGCAGTGAACGCAGGCGACACCGGCACAGACAGAATAATCCGGCAGGCGTGGGTGCACAAGCTCAGGATGCAAATCGGGTTAGATCGGTGGCCCGGGAGGAGGTCCGTCAAACGACGCCGGTTCACACAACCACAGCAGAGACATGAGTTACCACAAGTTCTTTTGGGGTGCAGTGCCTTATCCCCGCTTTACGGAGCGTGAAGCTGCCCAAAGATTTTAAAGGCCCACGTAAAGTGCCTAATTACACAGCAGATTTGGCTCCAGAAGCTTGGGTTGAGAGTTATGAGATGGCCATGGAGATGCTGGATGTGGATGAAGCGGCTTGTGCGAAATACTTTACCATGATGCTTGAAGGTACAGCCCGGACCTGGCTAAAGGGGTTACCCCCTAATTCTATTGGATCATGGGGAGAGCTGCGTCGCCAGTTTATCAAGAACTTCAAGGATACATGCAAGCAGCCGATGTCGATAGTAGATCTGGCAGCCTGTGTGCAAGGGGAACAGGAGTCTACAAGTGCATGGGTACGGCGAGTGTCAGAGATCTTGCACTCTTCGAATGGTATCAATCCCAGTACGGCGATAGTGACATTAGAAAACAATTGCCGGTTTGAGTCTCTCAAGTTAAAACTGGGACGGCTTAAACGGGATTGTAATGACATGGGAACTCTCATGAGCGCTTTAGTACAATATGGGGATTCTGACAACACTAAGTATCCAGAAGCAGAGGGAGACAAAGCAGGAAAGGTCAACAAGCCTGGTAAACCGGCGCAGGTTAATCCGGCTAGTACCAGTTTCTTAGGCAAGCGAAAGGCAGAGGGTGGCTCTGATTTTGTGGCCAATACCCAAGTCCAAGGGGGTTTTCAGCGCAATAAGGGCAAGCCGCGTCCACAAACCGGCGTAGGAAATGTTAGCTGGGACCAGGAGTTAAATCAGCCTTGTCCGAAGCATAGCACAAGGGAACGACCGGCAAAGCACACTATAGGAGAATGCAAGCCCTTGATGGAAGCTGTAATGAGCCGCTTCAACAACGGGCCTCCAAACGGCGGTTCAGGCCAGGGGTTCTATGGTCCGGGTCACCAAGGGAACGGCTCCGGATCAGGATATCGTGGCAACAACAGTGGTTATAATAACCGAGGCAATAATCAATATGGTCAGGGTGGTTACAATAACCAAGGCAGCCAACAGCAGGACCAAGGTAATCACAATAACCAAGGTAATCAGTAGCGTCAGCAACAGCAGCAGCAATCCGGATATCAGAGTAATCCGAAGGAGTTGAGTAGTGGGCAGTATCATGTGTTTACTACAAGTTTGTGTAAACGGGATCAGAAAGTTTTGAAGCGGGCGGTCGACGCGGTTGAACCGGCGACATCGCAATTCCTGCGCTGGTCAGAGCAGCCTATTGTGTGGAGCAGGGAGGATCATCCGCTGCGAGTTGATAATCCGGGCCACTTGGCCTTGGTAGTAGCACCACAGGTGGGTGGCTACAAATTCACTAAAGTCCTCATGGACGGCGGCAGCAGCATCAATATCTTGTATTATGAGACTTTCCGCCGCATGGGGCTGACGGACAAAAAGCTAAGGCAATCAAACACGGTATTTCATGGAGTAGTGCCAGGTAAGTCAGCTTACCCAGTTGAAAAAATTGACCTAGAAGTTACCTTTGGAGATGAACAGGATTCCAGGTCAGAGATGATAACCTTTGAAGTGGTCAAGATCCGAAGCCCTTATCATGCTCTGTTCGGGAGGATGGTTTATGCCAAGTTTATTGCCAGGCCGCGTTATATTTATCTACAGCTCAAGATGCTGGGTCACAAAGGAACAATCACGGTTCATGGAAGTCGCAAGATTGCATTGGAGTGTGAAGAGGGAGACGTTGCCTACGCGGAGGCAGTATGTGCTACAGAGGAGTTGAAATTTTACAAGGATAATGTTGATCCGGCAGATATGACCCCGTTGAAAAAGCCGACTACGGAGCATGATCTGGCGTTGAAGTTTAAATCAGCGGAGGAGACCAAGCAAGTTGATTTTGTGCCAGGCGATTCATCCAAGCAATTCACTATCAGCGCTAACCTTGATCCCAAATAGGAAAGCGCGCTCTTCGAGTTCATCCGTGAGAACCGGGATATCTTTGCATGGAAACCTTCGGACATGCCAGGTATACCGAGGGAACTCGCTGAGCACAGTCTTAACATTGATCCGAAGTTTAAACCGGTCAAACAGTATCTGCGCCGCTTCAACGAAGAAAGGCGCAAAGCTATAGGAGAAGAGGTAGCCAGGCTTTTAGCTACAGGGTTCATAGTTGAAGTTTTTCATCCAGAATGGTTGGCTAATCCGGTGCTGGTGTTAAAGAAGAATGGAAAGTGGAGAATGTGTGTGGACTACACAGACCTCAACAAAGCTTGTCCAACTGATCCTTTTGCTCTCCCTCGCATTGATCAGATCATTGATGCTACAGCGGGATGTGAGCGGCTAAGTTTTTTGGATGCATACTCAGGATATCACCAGATCAAGATGGTAGTTAAAGACCAGGAGAGGACAGCTTTCATAACTCCTTTTGGTGCTTTTTGCTATGTATCTATGCCTTTTGGGCTCAAGAGTGCCCAAGCAACTTATCAGCGTTGCGTACAGAACTGTCTTAAGGGACAGATAGGGAGAAATGTTCATGCTTATGTGGATGATATCGTGGTGAAGTCAAGAAAGGAGGAGACGCCGATAGAGGACCTCAAGGAGACCTTTGACAATCTTCGGGCCTATAAGATGATGCTTAATCCGGAGAAGTGTGCTTTTGGTGTTCCGGCAGGCAAGCTCCTTGGGTTTTTGGTGTCAAACAGAGGAATAGAAGCTAATCCAGAGAAGATCAAGGAAATCACATCTTTGACTAAACCGGCTTGCATTAATGATGTTCAGCGTATCGCTGGCCGGATCACAGCATTGAGCTGGTTCATTAGCCGTTTGGGGGAGAAGGCGATTCCGCTTTATCAGATGCTGAGAAAGACGGATCGGTTTATATGGAGTGATGAGGCAAATACTGCGTTTGAAGATTTGAAGCGACAGTTGGCAAGGCCACCGGTCCTGGCCGCCCCTGTTGATAATGAGCCTTTGCTGTTATATGTCGCCGCCAACGCACGGGCAGTTAGTGTGGCAATCGTGGTTGAGCGCAAGGAAGCAGGGAAGGAATATCCGGTTCAGCGTCCAGTCTATTACGTCAGTGAAGTACTCATCGAGTCTAAGCAGAGGTACCCACATTGGCAGAAGCTGGTATATGGTGTGTTCATGGCAAACCGGAAGTTTAAGCATTATTTCCAAGGCCATCCGATAACTGTTGTTAGTTCAGCACCATTGGGGGATATAATCCAGAACAGGGAAGCTACGGGTAGAGTGGCGAAGTGGGCCATTGAGCTCAGCCCGCACGAATTGAAATATGTGCCAGGCACCGCTATCAAATCTCAGGCATTGGTGGATTTCATCAATGATTGGACAGAACTGCAAACACCTGAGGAGAAGCCGGACCTTACATACTGGACGATTCACTTTGACGGTTAAATATGTGCTTTTAACCCCTTCAAGCTAACCCGTGCGATGGTTCCATTATCAAGTCCGTTAAACCGGACATCTGCCGTGTTAATTCCACGACAGTAAACACACCACACAAAAACATGACATAATGCTCAACCAAGTATGATGCAATACAAGTCTATATGATGCAAAACATGGCAAGGGATGAAGCACACAAGAACATCACACAAAGAAAGTTTAAATGAGGCCGGAAACAACTTAGAACAATTCCGGTAAGTCCTCATATGCAATTTTCGAAATTGGTCCAGATCTGAACAAACCTTATGTTAAAGTTGATAAACAGCAAGTTAACATGTACCATGATGATCTACTCGAGAATCTAATCAAGTTTCAATAAAGTTTAATTAATTCGGAGCTACGGCCTAGAAGATATGAGCAAAACAAGTCAAACATGTCATTGATGCAAAACGCATCCAAACATCAATCAAACACACTCCAAACAGGTATTCAACATGTTATTATGCATCTACATGCAAAAACACACAAGTTTCATATAGGACACGCTCTAACGGAGCAACGGTTCAACACATACACATGAAACAAGATATAACAACAAGCTGTCCAAAAACAACAACATAGCACTTAGTTGACATCAAAACAACATGATACAAAAACACTTCATGGCAACAAAGGTCATGGCAAGCATGTAAATGTCCAGCACTACAAGCATGACCTCTGAGCTACTACCAAACACCACTAGAACATGCTCAAAACATCATGGCAAGATTGCAAAAGATAACAGTTTCACAGACTTAGTGAAAATAAACTAGACATGGCAGCAACAACGACAAGTAGGCATGTTTGCAAGCTTTTGCAACTCATCTCAAAGCATATCATGGCATGTGAAGATAACCAACAGCAAGAAAACATGTTTATGAAGCTACTCATGGCAAGAACATGGTCATAGGATGCATGGAACACTAGCTATTCACATGGAAAAACTGAACTTGCTGATAACAGGATGATAGAAACATTTTATAGCAACTTGAGAGCAAGAAATAAACAAGCTACATCAACCTATAATTGCAAACAAGGACATGGATGGATAGAGCATAACATGGACAACAAGACATGATCATTGGACAACCCAAAACATTCATGTATTTGAGTGGGGCATCAAGCAAACATGGCATCAGGTTATAATAGTTTCATACTTAGCAGTTTTCAACGTCTCAGAAAAATAACAACATTGAGTAGGTGATAACCCACAAGTGTAGGGGATCGCAATAGTTTTTGAGGGTAAAGTATTAAACCCAAATTTGTTGATTCGACACAAGGGGAGCCAAAGAATACTCTTAAGTATTAGCAGCTGAGTTGTCAATTCAACCACACCTGGAAACTTAGTATCTGCATCAAGATAGTTTAGTAGCAAAGTAATATAATAGTGGTGGTAGCAGCAATAAAAGTAACGATAATTTTTTTTGTAGTTTTTGTAATATAAGCAACGGAAAAGTAAATAAGCGACTAGCAATATAGGTAAAGCTCGTAGGCATTGGATCGGTGATGGGAAATTACGTCAGATGCAATTCATCATGTAGAAGTTATAACCTGGGGTGACACAGAACTAGCTCCAGTTCATCAATGCAATGTAGGCATGTATTCTGAATATAGTCATACGTGCTTATGGAAAAGAACTTGCATGACATCTTTTGTCCTACCCTCCCGTGGCAGCGGGGTCCTATTGGAAAGTAAGGGATATTAAGGCCTACTTTAATAGAGTACCGGATCAAAGCATTAACACATAGTGAATACATGAACTCCTGAAACTATGGTCATCACCGGGAGTGGTCCCGATTATTGTCACTTCGGGGTTGCCGGATCATAACACATAGTAGGTGACTATAGACTTGCAAGATAGGATCAAGAACACACATATATTCATGAAAACATAATAGGTTCATATCTGAAATCATGGCACTCGGGCCCTAGTGACAAGCATTAAGCATAGCAAAGTCATAGCAACATAAATCTCAGAACATAGTGGATACGCCTAGTTTCTTTTGTTGAGCTTTCATTCATATTTAGCTCTAGTGCTTCCGTTGCATGGCAAGCCCTACTCACTCACATTGATATCTATTGATGGGCATCTCCATAGCCCGTTGATACGTCTAGTCGATGGGAGACTATCTCTGTAAGTGCATCTAGTGCCACCCCTAGTGGTTTTGGAGTATTGACGACAAACCTGGTTGAGGGACTAATGTGTTTGTGAGAATTGCAGGATAACACAGGTAGTAGTCCCTCATTGTTTCGGTTAACCTACCGGAGATGACCCCTAAAAATGTATGAAGACATTAATATCAGTGGTGGTATATGAAGATAATCGTATTGAAGACTATGACATGAGAAGACATTGTGTGAAGACTATGGAGAGCGAAGACATAGATGTTTCGTTGTTTCCTTTTCTTCTTTGTTGAGTCATAGGAACCACCGCACTGTTAAGTGGGGTCCAAGTGAACTAAGTCAGAGTGACTGAAGTGATGCTCAACCAAATCCTATGTCTTTGAGCGAAGACTATGAGAGCAAATCTTATCCAGAGGCGGATAAGTCAGCTTTACTTGGAGCTCAAGTAAAGTTGCCGTGAGTGTTTGAAATCTGACCGTTGGAACACGTGTCAGTTCCTTAGTGACCCAGGGTCACTTCGGACAAATCAGGTCGGGTTGCCCAGTGGCTATAAATAGCCCACCCCCTACACCATAAATTGGTGGCTGCTCAGAGTTATTGCACGGCTTTTGTCGTTTGAGAGCAACCCACCTCCGAAGCATTTGAGAGAGAAATCCTTGCGAAGACAAAGCCCAAACACCCAGAGCCAAAGAGTGTTAGGCATCACTGAATTCTTTCTGTCTGTGTGACCTGAAGACTTATTACACTTGAGGACTGTGTTTCCTCCAGCCGGTTAGGCGTCGCGTTCTAAGCATCCAAGAGTAATTGTGGATTGCCGGTGAACGAAGTCTGTGAAGGTTTGGAAGTCTACCTTGAAGACTTACCAGAGTGATTGGGCGAGGACTAGGTGTTCTTAGCTCAAGGGGAACAAGGTGAAGACGCGGTCTTCTGAGTTAAATCTCAGCCTCCCAAACCAGACGTACAGTTGTCACAGCAACTGGAACTGGTCTAACAAATCACTGTCTTCCCCGAGCTACTGGTTCTATCCTTTCCTTCCCTTTACTTAGTGCTCTGTGTTGTGAAGACATTGCATGCTTGCCTTATCTGATTGTCTTCACTGAGTATCTATCTGTTGTGATTGGCTTCATTCCTTCTTCCTTTATGATTACTACTGCCTAGTTGCTATTAGTCTTCATGCTTTCACTTCATTGAATACATGACTATGGCTTATCTAGTGTAGTCCACTTTCCGCTGCATACTAATAGGCTTGAGTTTATAGTTTGTCTTCGAAACTACCATGTTTTGAAGCATTTCATAAAAATCGCCTATCCACCCCCCCTCTAGTCGATATACTGCACTTTCAATTGGTATTAGAGCAAGGTACTCCCTTGTTCTGTGTGATTCGGTTTAACCACCTGGAGTTTTAGCTATGTCGACTGCAGGGATAATCAAAGTCTCCGCTGCATGCCCCGTCTTCGATGGCACCGAATATCCCTACTGGAAGAACAAGATGCGCATGCATCTTGAAGCCATTGACGTGGACCTCTGGTTTGTCGTCAAGCACGGCGTTCCCAAGACTGGTGAAGGCGTCACCCCTGCTGATGTCAAGAGGCTCGTTCAATTGGATTCAATGGCCAAGAACACCATCTGTGGTCATCTGACCAAAGGACAGTATGGTCGTGTGAGTGCTCTGGACACGTCAAAGGAAGTTTGGGACTGGCTCTCAAAGGTCAATGAAGGAGTCTCTACCCAGAGAGATCAAAGGATCAGCATCCTTCGCAATCTCTTCAATCGCTTCAAGAGACATGACAATGAGAATGTCCAGCACACTTTTGATCGTCTCACTGACATCACAAATGAGCTTCAAGCACTTGGCGCCACTGAGATCACCAAGCATGAAATCGTCAAGACCCTTCTGAGATCACTCGACAGCTCATTTGATATCCTTGCACTGATGATTCTAGAACGCCCTGACTTCAAGACTCTCGATCTGTCTGATATACTTGAGAGGCTCAACACACATGAGTTCCAGCTATCTGAGAAGCGTGACATCTATGGTCCCAACTATGGCCGATCTCGCGCCTTGAAGGCAAAAGCTGTTTCCTCATCTAAAGAAGAATCTGACTGCAGTTCTGATGATCCTGAAGACATTGGAAAGGAGCTTGCCATGCTTGTGAAGAAGTTCCAGAAATTCACTAGGAAGAAAGGCTTCAGAAAGTCTTCAAGATCTAGCTCAAGAAATGATGAAGCTTCTACTCATGACTACAAGAAGAGAACATGTCATAAGTGCAAGAAACCTGGTCACTACATCTCTGAGTGTCCTCAGTAGGACAACGAGAAGAAGAAAAAGAAGAGCAAGGAGTATGATTCTAATGACAAGAAAAATAAGAAATACTCAAAGTCTTCTTCAAAGTCTTCATCAAAGTATTCATCTCACAAGAAGAATTCATCTGGCAAGGCTCGCGCTTTCGTTGGCAAGGAGATGGATTCTGAGGAAGAGTCTGCTTCTGAGGAGGCGGAGGTGGAGTCGGAGGAAGAGTCTGATTCTGGTGCTGCAAGTCTGGCCTTAGCCACTGCCTACGTGGGCAAGTCTATCTTCAACACTGAAGACAATGGCCCCGTCCCCAACAATGATGATGAGGACGACGACTCTGCACCCACCTTCTGCTTCATGGCACGCGGTGCCAAGGTAAAATCACGCGATGCTTACTTTCAAACATCTAGTGAAGATGACTCTGATTGTGAATCAAAACCTGGCTACAAAACACTTGCTAAAATTGCCACTGAACATCAGAAAGCCATGGAACATATTCAAAAACTGTTAGACAAAAGCGATGACCTGTTGGACGCGGAAATGACCCGTTCTCAGTCCTTAATTGGAGACATAAAAAATCTTCATGTTAAGTACAAAGAACTTGAAGAGCTTTATGAATCGCTTTCAAAAACTCATGAGAAGCTTTCCCATGATTACATTCAAAGGAAACGAGAACTTGAGAAAGTGAAAGCGGCTCATGAAGATCTTCAAAAGGAGAATGAGTCACTCTGCGCACAACTGATCAGCTCCTCTCACGAAGAGTTTGAACCACCATGTCTAAAATGCATTGAACGTGATAATGCTACATCTGTTGTTGAATGCTCTACTACTGCCACTGTTGCAATATCTTCAACTATTGATGTGGTAACTAACCCCTCTGCTGAGGAAACCACTACTATTGCGGATGAAAATGCTAGGTTGAAGACTTTGCTTGAAACAGGGATGTACAAAAGCCTCAAAGGGCATCAGACTCTATGTGATGTCCTCAAAAAGCAGATACTGAACCGAAACCCTAGGAAAGAGGGTGTTGGGTTCGACAGGAAAATGAATGTTGATGGTTCATACTGGAAGCCTGAGCAGTATCCCAAAACCACATGGGTTGCTGCAAAGGGACCTTCAGTGGATCCATCTACCTTATCTGGCTTCACTTGTGCCAATCCTGTTATCATTGATGAATCCTTTGATGCAAACTATAAACTGTTTAAGAATCAAAATGGTGAAGTGTTTGCCAGGTATATCGGTACTAACTACAGGAATGGACCACCTATGAAGAAGATCTAGGTACCCAAAGGTTGTCTTGAGAAGCTTCCAGCAAATACTATCATGACACCCCCTGGGATGAAGATAAACCCCAGACCAAAGGCTTCATATGGTCCTAAGGCTTCATGCAGACAAAGGACTCATCTGAGTCACCCTAACGCGAATGTTTTGCAGGGAAACCATACTCAGACCCATGAATATGAGTGTGTTTCTTCAAACCGCTATGTTCATAAATCCAAGAATTTTTCTGCCTATTCTTATGAGTATTATTCTCCTCCTGCAAGACTATTTGCTAGGGCCCCAAAGCCAAAATTCTCAGATGCTGCTCTTAGACTCATTGCTTCTAAGCCACCCCTCAAGATGTGGGTGGTTAAGAAGAACTAACTTACTCTTGCAGGGAAAGGTCTCCAGCCTATGATCAAAGGCTTCTGATGCTATTCCTGGGGACCTAAAACACTTGTAGGGCACAAGATCAAATGCCCAAAATGACTTACTACTCATACTATTCATAACTCACCTGCTGAACATCTTATCAGTCCTGACTTACATCTAAAGCTTTCATAATCCACTTATGCATCAATTGTTTATGCTTCACAATGGCTTTTGGTGAAGCCTATCCTCCTAACTGCATTGTAGGGGGAGACACCAAAGTCTTCAGAATGGATTATGGATAGCGGATGCACAAATCATATGACTGGTGATCGAAATCTTCTCATGGACTCAGCTTTACGTCCATCCAACAAGAGTCACATCACATTTGCTGATACTGGTAAAAGCAAAGTGTTGGGTCTAGGTAGAGTTGCAATCTCAAGAGATCAGCACATGGATAAAGTCATGCTTGTTGAATCTCTTGGCTTCAACTTAATGTCTGTCTCAATGCTTTGTGACTTAAACATGATTGTGATCTTTGGTAAATTTCGTTGCATTGTACTAATGGAAGCTGACAAGTCTTTAGTATTTGAAGGATACAGAAAAGGTGATCTGTATATGGTAGATTTCTCAGCAGGACCGCAGATGGCCGTATGTCTTCTAGCAAAAGCTTCAGAGTGCTGGCTCTGGCATCGGAGGCTAGGACATGCTGGCATGAGGAACTTGCATACTCTCACAAAGAAGAAGCATGTCATAGGCATCGAGGAAGTCAAGTTCAAGAAAGATCATCTATGTGGTGCCTGTGAAGCTGGGAAGATGACTAGAGCCAAGCACCCCTCGAAGACAATCATGACGACATCCAAACCCTTCGAGCTGCTCCACATGGACTTATTTGGCCCTACTCTCTACTCCACATTCTCTACCACAGCCTGTCTCTATGGCTTTGTCATTGTTGATGATTGCTCAAGATACACATGGGTGCACATAATACTCTACAAGACTGAAGTGCAAGATGTCTTCAGACGCTTCGCCAACCGTGCCATGAACAATTATGGCATCAAGATTAAACATATCAGAAGTGACAATGGCACTGAATTCAAGAACACTGCCCTCGATCTTTATCTGGATGAGATGGGAATCACTCATGAATTCTCAGCTCCATATACACCTCAGCAAAATGGGATCGTTGAGCGCAAGAACAGAACTCTAATTGAGATGGCTCGAACGATGCTCGATGAGTACAAAACACCAAGTAGATTCTGGCCCAAAGCTATTGATACTGCATGCCATATAATCAACCGTGTTTATCTTCACAAGCTTCTGAAGAAAACATCCTAAGAACTTCTCACTGGAAAGAAGCCAAATGTAAGCTACTTCAGAGTATTTGGAGCTAAGTGCTGGATCAAGGATCCTCATCATAAGTCAAAATTTGCACCCAAAGCTCATGATGGCTTCATGCTCGGATATGGAAAGGACTCACACTCCTACAGAGTCTTCAACATTTTTCTCTATAAAACTGTTGAAACTGTGGATGTGAGGTTTGATGAGACAAATGGATCACAAAGAGAATCCCTACCAAATGTGCTAGATGAAGCTTCACCAGATGAATCTATCAAGCTAATGGGAACTGGTGAGATCATGCCTTCTAAAGCACAACCTGACGAGGAACTCATCATCTCTGCTCCAAATCAACCTGACGACAATGCTCAGCCTGAAGACAATACTCCTGATGAAGACAATGCACAGCAAGAGCAAAATCTTCGTTCAGCTCATCCTGGTGTTGCAAATGAAGTACAAGTTGAGAAGATAACTGATAGCATAAATGCTCCTGGTCCACTCACTCGCTCAAGAGCAACACAGCTTGCAAATTTCTGTGGGCACTTTGCTTTTGTCTCAATATCTGAACCCAAGAAAGTTGCTGAAGCTTTTATGGAGCCTGAATGGATTCAAGCAATGCAAGAAGAGCTTCAACAGTTTGAGCTCAACAATGTGTGGGAACTTGTCAAGCGTCCTGATCCTCGAAAGCACAACATAATAGGCACAAAATGGATCTATCGCAACAAGCAAGATGAGCATGGTCAAGTGGTCAGAAACAAAGCTCGTCCCGTTGCTCAAGGATACACTCAAGTTGAAGGGATTGATTTCGATGAAACATTTGCTCCTGTGGCTAGACTTGAAGCTATTCGCATATTGCTAGCCTATGCAAATCATCACAACATACTTCTATATCAAATGGATGTAAAGAGTGCCTTTCTCAATGGAAGAATTGAAGAAGAAGTGTATGTTGCACAACGACCTGGCTTTGAAGACCCAAAACGTCCTGATATGGTATACAAGCTCAACAAGGCACTGTATGGCCTCAAACAAGCGCCTCGTGCTTGGTATGACACCCTCAAAGACTTCCTGAAGAGCAAAGGCTTCAAACCTGGATCCCTAGATCCCACACTCTTCACGAAGACATATGATGATGAGCTATTTGTCTGCCAAATCTATGTGGATGACATTATCTTCGGCTGCACGGACAAGAAATACAGTGATGAGTTTGGTCACATGATGCAAGAACAATATCAAATGTCCATGATGGGTGAGCTGAAATTCTTTCTTGGTCTTCAAATTCGTCAGCAAAGCAATGGCATCTTCATATCTCAAGAGAAGTACCTTAAAGACTGCCTGAAGAAGTTTGGAATGCAAGACTGCAAAGGGTACTCGACGCCAATGCCTGCTAAACATCATCTGTGTCCCGACGCCAATGGTAAAGAGTTTGATCAACAGGTATACTGCTCCATGATTGGTTGTTTACTTTATTTATGTGCATCTAGGCCAGATATTATGCTTAGTGTTTGCATGTGTGCTCGATATCAAGTGGCACCAAAGGAGTCGCATCACTTAGCTGTGAAGTGAATACTTCGATATTTGGCTTACACCCCAACATTAGGATTATGGTATCCAAAGGGCTCAGAGTTTGATCTACTAGGATTTTCAGATGCTGATTATGCTGGTGACAAAGTTGATTGCAAGTCCACATCAGGCACATGTCACTTTCTAGAACGATCACTTGTCTGTTGGTCTTCAAAGAAGCAGAACTGTGTATCACTCTCCACTGCTGAATCTGAATACATTGCTGCTGGATCTTGCTGCGCTCAGCTTCTCTGGATGAAGCAAACACTCAAGGACTATGGAGTCCATCTGAAGCATGTGCCACTCTACTGTGATAATGAAAGCGCCATCAAGATTGCCAACAACCCAGTTCAGCACTCGAAGACAAAGCACATTGAAATTCGTCATCACTTTCTCAGAGATCATGTTATGAAGGAAGATATTGATATCATACACGTCAACACTGAAGAGCAACTGGCAGATATCTTCACAAAGCCCTTGGATGAGAAAAGGTTTTGCAAGTTGCAGTGTGAGCTAAATATCTTAGAATCCTCAAATGTCCTGTAATCAGGCACACATCCTAACACTTATGCATGTTGATGACTTAGATGTGCAACACACGAAGTAAAGTATATCTTCAATCAATGAAGACTTACACTCTAAGTGTGAATACATTAACATGGAATTTGACTTCGGAGCGCCACGATAATTGTGCGCCGTGTCTGGGTCTAATATTTCCTATACGGTGGGTAACGCCACCACCAAATTCTTGTTTGAAGCTTTTCTCGTGGCGTTACAATTGCAAAGTCTTCGCACTTGGTTTGTCTTCATATAGGACATATATATATATATATATATATATATATATATATATATATATATATATATATATAGAGAGAGAGAGAGAGAGAGAGAGAGAGAGAGAGAGAGAGTTGTGTTCTGTCCTCAACATCATCCACTTATAGCTATGTCTTTGTATTTGAATCTTTTGAACTAAGTGAATGTGATCGGACCCTCCTCTCTATGCTTCCTCATCTCACACTCTGTTTATCCAAATCATATGCATTCTGTTGAAACAGTCGAATATCTTCTCTGCATCCTTGTCAGCAGAAGATACAGAGACAAACTTTAAATCTGATTTTAATGCTCCATTCGTTATGCCTGAAACCCGGAGAAGCCGGAACGACCACTCCGACAGTCGTGGTGTACGTGGGATCATGGGACAACTCCCAATGCATTACATGACCGCCACATGTCACTCATACGTGAACCGTCAGGGGCACCTGAGTAATTACGCTGTGTCGTCTCCCATGCCTATAAATGCACGTCCCATCACGGTCAAAAGTTTCTTCTACCACCTCTCCACCTCGACCAACCCTAGCGCCTCCGCTAGCTTCCGACGACGCCGGCGACGAAGCGCTTCGCTGCCGCAACTTGTCGACGCTGTCCTCACGCCGGCCGCGGACATCTTCCACTCTGCCGTCGCCGTAGTTGTCCTCCGTCGCCAAGTTAGGGCACGGAAAGACCGAACTGCCTGGCTCCAACTCCTACTCCGTCTAAGCAGTTCATCGTGTGGTAAATAAAACTTGGTTTTTACCATCTTCTAGATCCATAAAGATTCATCTACTTTGCCACAAGAAGTTTCTGCCTACTTAGATATATAGATCTATCCGTTCTGCATCTCACATCTTGCCTAGTACATTCACATATGCTTCAACTATAGTTAGATTCCTCACTTGTACTTATTCATGGATTCGTACAAATCTGGAACCAACTCCCATGAGTGAATGTCTTCGCACTATGAGGTCAAAGTCTTCAAAACTGTTTTAATCTTCAAAACTTCTGAGAATGCATATGACCTCTTCCCCTTCCCTCGCATCTCTAATGCTGTCACAGGTACATGTCCGTGGGAGAATCTCTAGGTTCTCATAGTCTGCATTCATTTGCAGAGTTTTTGCAGCGTCACATTCATTCCCCTGAAGACAGTTCCTGTCTGACCAGCAAACCGAAGCATTTGCCTGTTTTGAAGCCATTCAATTTGAAGCCCTTTAGGTTGAAGCAAATGGCAACTGACAAGACAGTAAGAAAGGGTGGCAGACAGCGCCGTGACAATACCTCCATTGATTTGCCTCCTGATCTCAGTGAGATGTACAAGACTGATCCAGAGGAGGATTACAATCAGAGAAAGACCCGAATCCAATGAATTCGAAGATACTGGGCCGAACAGTGGTTCAAGTATAGGTTCGTGACCCCAGAGTATGCTGAGAAAAACGCCATCAAGCATCCTTGGGGAGATATCACATATAAGAATCTTCCCCCCAAGACTCGTGCTGAAGCCATTGCTCAAGGCTTCTATCCTTGCATGGTCAGAGGGCCTCAGCCTGCTGAAGCTGATCCAAGCTCTCTGCTCTGGTGTCGCGACGACAATCTGTTCAAGTGAAATCTTCAATGCGCCAAGAACTCGGCCAAAGAGAACAAGAAGCTTTGGGGATTGGACTTCAATCCTGGCCCCTCTGCGCCCCGCGCTGATGGCACGCGCGAAGCTGAACCGAATCTGGTTGGGCCCTTCTACAACCTAGAGGGCCTCATCAGTCACATAAGGGTTTAAGGGACAGATGTGCATCAGCCTGAATCAGATGATGACTCTGAAGAAGCACCTGCAACACCGAAGCCTCAAAAGAAGAAATCAAAGGCTTCAAAGACTACTCCTCCAAAGGCGTCTAGAGTGAAGCCTTTGGCCACTGCTCCACCTGCACCAAGTGTGCAATCTGAGGAACACTCTCGTATCTCCAAGAGCAGACAGCTGAAAAGGAAGCCAACACGCAACCCCAGTCCAGCTCTCACTCCTGATGCAGTACTGAAGACTGCCAACGATGCCCTTGATCTCTCAAGTGATGAAGATCTTGGTGATGATGCTCTGGAGCTATTGATCAAGAGCAAGCAGGATGCTGAAATCTTCAATGATTTTCCGCTCTTTGATGCTGAAGTGCTCAATAACTTCATTGATGAATGGTTTGACACACCCAACCTGAGCTTCGACGATCTTCAACTTCCAGTTGGCCTCAGCGTCTCCTTCCATGGAGCCATTGCTTCTGAGCTGGCTCTGGCTCAAAGAATTGTTGAGCTGAAGCAAAAGATAGACTATGAAAAAGCTCAGTTCAAGAAGCATGTGGACAAGCTCAGCGTGCAAGAAATTCAAAACTTCAAAGTTATGATGCACGAGCTCAAGGAAGCCTTTCCCCAGCGGCGTGAAGAAGCTAAAGGTTCTCGTGAGAGAATCAAGGACTTGGCTGCCAAATGCGTTCAAGCATTCAATGAAGCTGAAAAGCGCAAGGCACTTGGGCGTCCTGGCATTGACCCACGGATGGCTGCCAAGAAGAAGAAGCAGCCTGTGCCCGAAGCTGAAGCATCTGGGCAGGAAATGCCTCGCATAGTCTTCCCTGCTAGCATGACTGGCACGAAGCCTAAGGCAACTCCAACCGCTTCAAAGCTCAAGAAGACTAAGGTGGCTGAAACTGAAGCTCGCAAGCGTAAGCAATCTACTGATGAAGCTCCACCCACCAAGAAGCGAAAGACCAAGAAGGATAAGGCTGCTTCCAAAGAGCCTATCTTTGTCAAGCCAATCTCAGTTGCTCGCCCTGCATCTGCCCAGAGAGAACGAAGACTGACTGTTCATGAGCCTGCTCCAACAGAGGCTGAAGACATTCCAGCTGTTGACCACACCGCAGCTGAAGATATTGGTCCTCACGACAATGTTGAAGATGATGAAGTCCTTCCTCAGATCGAATAAAACATTGACTCTTCGCCTGTTCTAACGAACAGCGAACGCATCAGCATTGGTCGTCCATTGACGCCAATTGCTCAGGATGACTCGTGGGCTGATCACCCACAAGATACACAAGACACTCCCCAGCAAACTCAAGACACCAGTACGGTGCTTGAAGATGAAGATGAAGACTTTGAGGCCCAACAACCTCCATCTCCTCAGGCGTCGCCAGCGTTTCGCAGGCTTCGCAAAGGACCAAGGCCTCAAATCGTCGCCCCAAGTGTTCCAGAAGGAGTAGAGCAACCATCTGCACCTGATGCTGCTCCTACTGGAGACCCCTCAGAATCTGAAGCCAAAGCGGCTGAAGATATTCCGACTGCATCAGCCGAAGAAGAACCACCCCAACAAGAAGAAGAAAAACCCCACGTTGAAGAAGAAAGTACTGCTGCACCCCTGTTCTCGAGGAGAACGTGTCCGACCCTCCAGCTCCTGAAGTGGAGGCTACAAATTCAGAGGCTGCCACCACCAACACTGAAGCCAATGACGTGGTCATGGCTGAAGCTTTTGTGGCACCTGAAGACTCTGTGGCGCCTGAAGTGACTGCGTCTGAAGTAACTGCTCCTGAAGCCAGTGCTGCTCGTGAAGCCAGTGCTGTGCCTGAAGCTAATGCTGCACCTGACGCCAATCTGTAGCTTGAAGAAAATGCCTCTGCTCCTGTTTCCACCTCCACGGCCTCATACCATTGAGCAAGCATACAACAAGGATGATCAGCTTGTTACTATCCGGTGGCCCATTCTGATTCCGCCACCTACCATTGAACCGCGTGCTGCTGGTCCTCAGTTTGATCATCATGTTGCGCAGAGGCCCCAAGTTCAGAAGCCTAAGCCAAGACTGCCAAGGTTTCCAGGTATTGCAACCTCTTCAGGGTCATTCAATGCCAACAGCTTCAGTGCGCACAACACCTTCTTTGACAGCGCCAAGAACCCATATTCCAAGCCAAGATTATCATCAGACATGTTCTGGAGCCATCAACAGCGCAGCTACTACTCAAGAGTACTCTATGATCAAGGGCGCATTTTCTCTCATATGCGTCTTGACACTGAAGCTATTGCTGGTCTGCCCTGCTTGGAGGAAGCTCTTGACTGCTTCCGCGATACTGGCCTCCTCAATTTTGTCCTAGATAACGAGCATTGGAATAAAGAGCTGCTTCTGCAATTCTATGCAACACTCCACATCCGAGGCTACAGCAGGGATCCGAAGACATGGGTCCTTGAGTGGATGACAGACAATGTGCATCATGAAGCTAAAGCTTTTGATCTCATTGAGCTTACTGGCCTGCCCACTCCAGGAGATCTATATGAACCTGGCTGTCAAGTGCACACTGAAGCCTTGGAGAGTATCTTTCAGAAGAGTCAGCCCAACATGAGCCAAATGCTCAGCATGATGAAGCCTCTGCCAAGTGATGCTGAATATTCTAAGGAATTCTTTGTTGAAGAACTTGAGTACCTGTCGTGCACCATCTATCACATCATAAGGCGTACTCTATGGCCAATCAAAGGACATTCTTCATCAGCCAAGCTTGAAGGCACTATGAAGACTTTAGTCTTCTATATCTTCAATGGCATCAGCTTCAATGCTCAAGATTTCTTCATCAGGCAAATGGCTATGTCTAGAGCTGATCTATTTGGACTGAAATTTTATGCCCCTTGGATAATGCGCCTCATCAAGTTGCACTCAGCTGTCACCTATCAACCCTCTGCTCGCAACCATCAGATTTTCTTGCCTAAGGTTGATATGTCAGCTGAAGCCATTTACCAAGAGCCTGCTATAGAGCCAGTTAGTCTTCACAACGCTGATAATCAAAGCTTCACTCAGCAGATTGAAGGGGTTCTAGCAGTCTCACGTGTTTATCCTCTGGCTGGCCGTACTCGTCTACCTCGACACGCTGAAACCGAAGCCACTGAAAGCACCATCACTCAAAGGCCTCAGAAGCGATCTCGTGTCTTGAACAACCGAGAGCTTCTTGTAGCCCTTCATCAGAAACAAGACAAGCATCACCTCTGGTTAAAGCGTCAGATGCAAAGCCTCTTGGTGGATGTCAATCGCATTCGCAATCTTGCCACCAAGAATGCTTTTGTTGCTCATGAAACATGTCGGAGGTCTTGGAAGAGTTTGACCTTGCTGAGTGCTGAAGCGGATCTTCAAGACGATGGCTTCACTGAGAGATTCAAGTTTGACAACACTCCTCCAAGGACTGTTGTTATGCGTCGAACTCCATCCCTTGAAGATTCTGAATACTCCTCCTCCGCTGCAACAATTGACGCCAGGGTGATCGCTGATCAGGATGATGCTACTTCACCGCCTCCTACTTCAGCGCGCATCGACACTGCACCAACCACTTCTGCACCGCCAAACGACAACACCGACCCTGCATCCTCTTCTTCTCCAACTGGGAACGAGTAGAGGCTCTATGTCTTCAAACCTTTTTGGTCCTTACTGACAAAAGGGGGAGAAGCATATGAGTTGATAGTCTTTAAGCGGGTCCATATGGGCGGGTGCTTTATAATTTACCTAGTGTTTACAACTCTCGCTTTGCTACATTTGGTTCTCTGAGTTGTAACACTTAAACTGATGGTCGTCTGCTACGTTTTTATGCTACTCTGTAATGCGATGATAAATTCCGCATCTGCTACCTTATATTCCGCACTTAGTCATTATTGCAGACGTCCATTTTTCATTATGCATGTCATTATCTTCGACATATCAATTATGCATGATGAATTTTCTTCGTAAGTTGAAGAGGATCTCCACAAGTACAACCTGCCATGTGCATTTGCATTCAAAGGCAAATCAACTATATGCACATCTTCAGGGTGAGCCTTTTGCTACTTACGAAGACAATACCTCTATCCTTTACAATTTCACATATCTTTATCCCCGTTGAAAACTTCAACCAGTTTGTCATCAATCACCAAAAAGGGGGAGATTGTAAGTGCATCTAGTGCCACCCCTAGTGGTTTTGGAGTATTGATGACAAACCTGGTTGAGGGACTAATGTGTTTGTGAGAATTGCAGGATAACACAGGCAGTAGTCCCTCATTGATTCAGTTAACCTACCGGAGATGACCCCTAAAAATGTATGAAGACATTAATATCAGTGGTGGTATATGAAGATAATCGTATTGAAGACTATGACATGAGAAGACATTGTGTGAAGACTATGGAGAGCGAAGACATAGATGTTTCGTTGTTTCCTTTAGGAACCAAGGCACTGTTAAGTGGGGTCCAAGTGAACTAAGTTAGAGTGACTGAAGTGATGCTCAACCAAATCCTATGTCTTCGAGCGAAGACTATGAGAGCAAATCTTATCCAGAGGCGGATAAGTCAGCTTTACTTGGAGCTCAAGTAAAGTTGCCGTGAGTGTTTGAAATCTGACCGTTGGAACACGTGTCAGTTCCTTAGTGACCCAGGGTCACTTCGGACAAATCAGGTCGGGTTGCCCAGTGGCTATAAATAGCCCACCCCCTACACCATAAATTGGTGGCTGCTCAGAGTTATTGCACGGCTTTTGTCGTTTGAGAGCAACCCACCTCCGAAGCATTTGAGAGAGAAATCCTTGCGAGGACAAAGCCCAAACACCCAGAGCCAAAGAGTGTTAGGCATAACTGAAGTCTTTCTGTCTGTGTGACCTGAAGACTTATTACACTTGAGGACTGTGTTTCCTCCAGCCGGTTAGGCGTCGCGTTCTGAGCATCCAAGAGTAATTGTGGATTGCCAGTGAACGAAGTCTGTGAAGGTTTGGAAGTCTACCTTGAAGACTTACCAGAGTGATTGGGCGAGGACTAGGTGTTCTTAGCTCAAGGGGAACAAGGTGAAGACGCGGTCTTCTGAGTTAAATCTCAGCCTCCCTAACCAGACGTACAGTTGTCACATCAACTGGAACTGGTCTAACAAATCACCGTCTTCCCCGAGCTACTGGTTCTATCCTTTCCTTCCCTTTACTTACTGCTCTGTGTTGTGAAGACATTGCATGCTTGCTTTATCTGATTGTCTTCACTGAGTATCTACCTATTGTGATTGGCTTCATTCCTACTTCCTTTATGATTACTACTGCCTAATTGCTATTAGTCTTCATGCTTTCACTTCATTGAATACATGACTATGGCTTATCTAGTGTAGTCTACTTTCCGCTGCATACTAATAGGCTTGAGTTTATCGTTTGTCTTCGAAACTACCATGTTTTGAAGCATTTCGTAAAAATCGCCTATTCACCCCCCCTCTAGTCGATATGCTGCACTTTGAATCTCCCACTTTTTGTCTTCTCCACAACCACCTCTATTCCACCCATAGTGCTATGTCCATGGCTCACGCTCATGTATTGCGTGAAAGTTAAAAGGTTTGAAAAGATAGAGTATGATAACAAATGCTTGGCTGAAATCGGGGTTGTGCATGATATGAATATTTTTGTGTGATAATAAGGGAGCATAGCCAACACTATATGATTTTGTAGGGATGAATTTCTTTAGCCATAGTATTTTAAGAAGACATGATTGCTTTGTTAGTATTGCTTGAAGTATTGTTATTTCTTATGTCAATATAGACTTTTGTCTAGAATCTTTCAGATCTGAACATTCATGCCACAATTAAGAGAATTACATTGAAAAACTATATTGGTTAGCATTCCATCAAAAATTCTTTCTTTATCATTTACCTACTCGAGGACGAGCAGGAATTAAGCTTGGGGATGCTTGATACGTCTCCAACGTATCTATAATTTTTGATTGTTCCATGCTATTATTTATGAAGTCTTGGATGTTTAATGGGCTTTATCATTCACTTTTATATCATTTTTGGGACTAACCTACTAACCCAAAGGCCCAGTCTAGATTGCTGTCTTTTTCCTATTTCAGGATTTTGCAGAAAAGGAATATCAAACGGAGTCCAAACGGAATGAAACCTTCGCGAGAGATATTTTTGGAGAAAATCACGCACGGAAAATGTCAGGACCAAGTCAGGGGACAGCTGGGCTGCCCTCGAGGGTGGGGGTGCGCCCCCCTTCCCAGGGCGCGCCCCTGCATCGAAGCTGGCCCACACGGCCCCCGATGCCCTCCTTCTTCCTATACATACCTACATACCCCAGAAACTCCATACACAGAGAGAAAACCCTAATTCCACCGCCATAGCTTCTGTTCTTGTGGAGATCCCATCTTGGAGCCTATTCTGGGAGGGGGATCCATCACGGAGGCCTTCATCATCATCATCATCGCCCTCACCATGAGTTGTGAGTAGTTTACCACAAACCTTCGGGTCCATAGCTAGTATCTAGATGGCTTCTTCTCTCTCTCTCTGGATCTCAATACAAAGTTCTCCTCGGTCTTCGAGGAGATCTATTCAATGTAATCTCTTTTTGCGGTGTGTTTGTCGAGATCCGATGAATTGTGAGTTTATAATCAAGGTTATATATGAAAGATATTTGGTTCTTCTCTGAACTTTTTATGTGTGCTCATAATATCCTTGCAAGTCTCTTCGAATTATTGGTTTGGTTTGGCCTACTAGATCTATAGTTCTTGCAATGGGAGAAGTGCTTGGCTTTGGGTTCAATCTTGCGGTGTCCTTTCTCAGTGACAGTAGGGGCAGCAAGGCACGTATTGTATTGTTACCATCGAGGATAAATAGATGGGGTTTTCATCACATTGCTTGAGTTTATCCCTCTACATCATGTCATCTTGCTTAAAGCGTTACTCTGTTCATATGAACTCAATACACTAGATGCATGCTGGATAGCGGTCGATGTGTGGAGTAATAGTAGTAGATGCAGAATCGTTTCGGTCTACTTGTCTCGGACGTGATGCCTATATACGATGATCATGCCTAGATAGTCTCAGAATTATTCGCTTTTCTATCAATTGCTCGACAGTAATTTGTGTACCCGCCGTAGAATACCGCTATCATGAGAGAAGCCACTAGAGAAAACTATGGCCCCGGGTCTATTCTCAACATATCAATCTACATCTACTTTACTTTTCTTGCTTTTATTTGCTATTTTACTAAACCAAAAATACCAAAAATATAAACTATCATCTCTATCAGATCTCACTTTCGGAAGTGACCATAAAGGGATTGACAACCCCTTATCGCGTTGGCTGCGAAGTTCTTATTTATTTGTAAAGGTGCGAGGGACTCACGCGTGGTCTCCTACTGGATTGATACCTTGGTTCTCAAAAACTGAGGGAAATACTTACGCTACTGTGCTGCATCTCCCTTTCCTCTTCGAGGGAATACAACGCAAGCTCAAGAGGTATCAAGAAGAATTTCTGGCGCCTTTGCCAGGAAGGCTTACGCAAAAGTCACATACCAAGTACCTATCACAAACCCTTATCCTTCGCATTACATTTATTTGCCTCTCGTTTTCCTCTCCCCCACTTCACCCTTGCCGTTTTATTTGCCCTTCTTCCGCCGTGTGTTTATCGTTTGCTTCCTTCTTGTTTGCTTGTGTGTGTTGGATTGCTTGCTTGTCGCTATGGCTCAGAACAATACTAAATTGTGTGACTTCTCCAATACCAACAACAATGATTTTATTAGCACTCCGATTGCTCCTATTACCGATGCTGAATCTTGTGAGATCAATGCTGCTTTGTTGAATCTTGTCATGAAAGATCAATTCTCCGGCCTTCCTAGTGAAGATGCTGCTACCCATCTAAACAACTTTGTTGATTTGTGTGATATGCAAAAGAAAAAGGATACGGATAACGATATTGTCAAATTGAAGTTATTTCCGTTTTCACTTAGAGATCGTGCTAAAACTTGGTTTTCCTCTTTGCCTAGAGATAGTATTGATTCGTGGAATAAGTGCAAAGATGCTTTTATCTCTAAGTATTTCCCTCCTGCTAAGATCATCTCTCTTAGAAACGATATTATGAATTTTAAGCAACTAGATCATGAGCATGTTGCACAAGCTTGGGAGAGTATGAAATTGATGATACGTAATTGCCCTACACATGGTTTGAATCTATGGACGATTATTCAGAACTTTTATGCTGGCTTGAATTTTGCTTCTAGAAATTTTTTAGATTCGGCCGCCGGAGGCACTTTCATGGAAACTACCTTAGGAGAAGTTACCAAACTCCTAGATAATATTTTGGTTAATTATTCTCAATGGCACACCGAAAGATCTACTAGTAGAAAAGTGCATGCTATCGAAGAAATTAGTGTTTTAGGTGGAAAGATGGATGAACTTATGAAAATGTTTGTTGCTAAGAGTGCTTCCTCTGATCCTAATGATATGCCTTTGTCCACTTTGATTGAGAATAACAATGAATCTTTGGATGTGAATTTTGTTGGTAGGAATAATTTTGGGAACAATGCTTATAGAGGTAATTTTAATCCTAGGCCTTTTCCTAGTAATTCCTCTAATAATTTTGGTAATTCCTACAGCAACTCTTATGGAAAGATGCCTTCTAAATTTGAAACTAGTGTTAAGGAGTTTATGATCTCGCAAAAGAATTTCAATGCTATGCTTGAAGAGAAATTGCTTGAAGTTGATGAATTGGCTAGAAGTGTGGATAGAATTACTCTTGATGTTGATTCTTTGAAACTTAGATCTATCCCACCTAAGCATGATATCAATGAGTCTCTCAAAGCCATGAGAATTTCCATTGATGAATGCAAAGAAAGGACCGCTACGATGCGTGCTAAAAGAGAAGATTATATTAAATCGTGTTCTTCTAGTTATCGTGAAAATAAAGATGAAGATCTGAAAGTTATTGATGTGTCCCCTATTATATCCTTGTTTTCTAGTATTAATCTTGATGAGAATAGGATTGGAGATGACTCTGCTTTAGAGTGTCCCAATAATTCAGAGTTTTTAGGTCTTGATGCTAAAATTGCTAAAAGTGGGAGTGAAGAGATTAAAACTTTGCATAGTGATGAACCCACTACTTTGGATTTCAAGGGATTAATATATGATAATTGCTCTTTGATTGGCTGTATTTCCTTGTTGCAATCCGTGCTAAATTCTCCGCATGCTTATAGTCAAAATAAAGCTTTCACTAAACATATAGTTGATGCTTTGATGCAATCTTATTTTTGACAGATTATGTTTTCTTTGTGTTGTTTGCTTATTTTGATGCATCTATGGCTGGTATCGGGGAGTATGAACCATGACAAAGTTGGAATACATTAGATATTACACCAATATAAAATGAGAATGAGTTCACAATAGTACCTATGTAACGCCCTGGACACACCCGCCGGTGGTCGTTATTCCTGGCGGGATCTACACTGGCCCCATACATCAGTACTACTCTTTTTTGCGCACTTTGTCCTCACTCGTGCGCACCTGGGAGCAACTTCCCAAACGGTCACTGATAACCCACAAGTGTAGGAGATCGCAACAGTTTTCGAGGGTAAAGTATTAAACCCAAATTTGTTGATTCGACACAAGGGGAGCCAAAGAATACTCTTAAGTATTAGCAGCTAAGTTGTCAATTCAACCACACCTGGAAACTTAGTATCTGCAGCAAGATAGGTTAGTAGAAAAGTAATATGATAGTGGCAGTAGCAGCAATAAAAGTAACGATAGTGTTTTTGTAGTTTTTGTGATAGTAGCAACGGGAAAGTAAATAAGCGACAAGCAATATAGGTAAAGCTCGTAGGCATTGGATCGGTGATGGGAAATTACGTCGGATGCAATTCATCATGTAGAAGTTATAACCTAGGGTGACACAGAACTAGCTCCAGTTCATCAATGCAATGTAGGCATGTATTCCGAATATAGTCATACGTGCTTATGGAAAAGAACTTGCATGACATCTTTTGTCCTACCCTCCCGTGGCAGCGGGGTCCTATTGGAAACTAAGGGATATTAAGGCCTCCTTTTAATAGAGTACCGGACCAAAGCATTAACACATAGTGAATACATGAACTCCTCAAACTATGGTCATCACCGGGAGTGGTCCCGATTATTGTCACTTCCGGGTTGCCGGATCATAACACATAGTAGGTGACTATAGACTTGCAAGATAGGATCAAGAACACACATATATTCATGAAAACATAATAGGTTCAGATCTGAAATCATGGCACTCGGGCCCTAGTGACAAGCATTAAGCATAGCAAAGTCATAGCAACATCAATCTCAGAACATAGTGGATACTAGGGATCAAACCCTAACAAAACTAACTCGATTACATGATAGATCCCATCCAACCCATCACCGTCCAACAAGCCTACGATGGAATTACTCACACACGGCGGTGAGCATCATGGAATTGGTGATGGAGGAAGGTTGATGATGATGATGATCATGACGGCGATCTCCACTCTCCGGAGCCCGGACGGACTCCAGATCAGCCCTCCCGAGAGAGATTAGGGCTTGGCGGCGGCTCCGTCTCGTGAAACGCGATAATTCTTTCTCCTTGATTTTTTTTCTCCACGAAACGGAATACATAGGACCTGGGGATACGTCGGTGGAGCATCGGGGGGCCCTCGAGGCAGGGGGTGTGGGCCCCCCGGTGCAGATCTTCTTGTGGATATTTTTTATATTTTCTGAAATAATTCTCCATTGATTTTCAGGCGATTTTGAGAACTTTTTATTTCTGCACAAAAACAACACCATGGTAGTTCTGCTGAAAACAGCGTCAGTCCAGGTTAGTTCCATTCAAATCATGTAAGTTAGAGTCGAAAACAAGGGCAAAAGTGTTTGGAAAAGTAGATACGTTGGAGACGTATCAGTCACCCATCCTGAAATTACTCCAAGCTAAGCACACTTAACTTTGGAGTTCTGTCCAAATGAGCTCCCGGGAAAAAGGAATTCCTTATTGACATGAGTAGTCTATCATCCCTAATAAGCCAGGCTATCACATACACCCCCACTCAGAGGGACCGACGTCCTCGTCGGGCCACAAAAATGTTCCCTCTTGGCACATATGTCTGTGCATCCAGTCCGGAACATGTGACATGTCATGTGCCATGACGGGTAACAAACATCATGAACAACATGACCGCGCACCTGTCCGCAAACATCCGTGTAACCGCGATGGTCCGCTCTGATACCAACTTGTAACGCCCCGGACAAACCCACCGGTGGTCGTTACTCCTGGAGGGATCTAGACTAGCCCCCACAGATCAATACTAGTCTTTTCTGCGCACTTTATCCTCACTCTTGCGCACCCGGGAGAACTTCCTGGTTGGTCACCCATCCTGAAATTACTCCAAGCTGAGCACGCTTGACTCTGGAGTTCTGTCTGAATGGGCTTCCAGAAAAGAAGGAATTCCTTATTGATATGAGTAGTATATCATCCCTAATAAGCCAGGCTATCACATCCTACAAGTAAAGATTAAATTTATTTTACTAACGGATCTCATGAGTTTTCTGTTGAGTTTTGTGTTGTGAAGTTTTCAAGTTTGATAAACTGAAAGTGATAAAGAAAAACTTTGACAAACTCTGTTTGCTCTTGTTGTTGTAAATATGTAAGCTGGCATTCAGGTTTTCAACAAGATCATGAACTAACCACATTCACAATAACTTTTAGTTCTCAAGACTACTCACATCAATGGCATAATCAACTAGCGAGCAATAATAATAAACCTCGGATGACAACACTTCTCAAAACAATCATGATATGATATAACAAGATGGTATCTCGTTAGCCCTTTCTGAGACCGCAAAACATAAATGCAGAGCACCTTTAAAGATCAAGGACTGACTAGACATTGTAATTCATGGTAAAAGAGATCCAGTCATGATCATACTCAATGCAAATTAATAGTAATACATGCAATGACAGAGGAGTTCTCCTACGGGTGCTTTTTTTGATAAGAGGATGATGACTCTGCATAAAAGTAAATAGATAGGACCTTCGCAGAGGGAAGCAGGGATTTGTAGAGGTGCCATAGCTCATTTTTTAAATAGAGATTGAATAACATTTTGAGCGGTATACTTTCATTGTCAACATAACAACCAAGAATCTCGATATCTTCCATGCTCCGCACATTATAGGCGGTTCCCAAACAGAATGGTAAAGTTTATACTCCCCCAATCACCAACAAGCACACTCCACGGCCAGCCGAAACCACGGGTTACCGTCCAAACAAGCAACAACCCTGGGGGAGTTTTGTTTAATTATTATGATTTTGAGCATGGGACTGGGCATCCCGGTTACCAGCCATTTTCTCGTGAATGATGAGAGGAGTCCACTCGTCGAGAGAATAACCCACCTAGCATGGAAGATATAGACAACCCTAGTGTATACATGAGCTGTTCGAGCATACTAAACAGAACTTCATTTGAAGGTTTAGAGTTCGGCACATACAAATTTACTTGGAACGGCAGGTAAATACCACAGATAGGAAGGTATGGTGGACTCATATGGAATAAATTTGGGGTTTATGGAAGTGGATGCACAATCAGTATTCCCGCTTAGTACAGGTGAAGGCTAGAAAGAGACTGGAAAGCGACCAGCTAGAGAGCAACAACGGTCATGAACATGCATTAAAATTAATCAACACTGAGTGCAAGCATGAGTAGGATATAAATCACCATGAACATAAATATCGTGAAGGCTATGTTGATTTCTTTCAACTACATGCGTGAACATGTGCCAAGTCAAGTCACTTAAATCGTTCAGAGGAGGATACCACCCATCATATCACATCACAACCATTTTAATATCATGTTGGCACGCAAGATAGACCATTATAAACTCTCAGCTAATTAAGCATGGCACAAGCAGCTATGATCTCTAATTGTCATTGCAAACATGATTCATTCATAACAAGCTGAATCAAGAACGACGAGCTATCATATTTACAAAAACAAGAGAGGTCAAGTTCATACCAGCTTTTCTTATCTCAATTAGTTCATCATATATCATCCTTATTGCCTTTCACTCGCACGACCGAACGGTGTGGATAATAATAATGCACGTGCATTGGACTAAGCTGGAATCTGCAGGCACGTAATACAAGAGAGAAGACAAGGTAATATGGCTCAAGATTAAATCAACAACAAAGCATATGAGAGCCACTAAGCACTTTAATCATGGTCTTCTACTCTTAACCCCTAAAGAAAAGAAAAGAAACTATTTACACGAGAAAGCTCCCAACAAGCAAAAGAAGAACGGGAAATCTTTTTGGGTTTTCATTTTTAGTTACTACCACAAGCAAAGAAAGTAAACTAGCTAGAAGCTTCAACTAATATTTTTTTCTGGGTTTTTCTAGCACACAAGAAAAAGACTAAGAAAAAGAAATTTGAACTAAGCATGGATGGTACAGTGAAAGAGTGTGAGCACCGACAGCTAGAATAAGTGTGAACATGAAAGTAAGTCAGTGAGAAACACGTACTCCCCCAAGCTTAGGCTTTTGGCCTATGTTGGTCTATGGCCACGGATCGAAGCCACTCCCTCCAGTGTACTGAGATGTGTCCTCCGAGCGCAGTTGGTTGGCTAGCTCGTCCAGCTCCCACCCATAAACAGATTGACGGGAAGGATCAAATGGTGGTTCTGGCTCAGGCTCTGAAGCTTGTGCCTGGCATTGGTACTTGTAGAAGGCATCTGATGTAATGAGGTACTTGCCTGTGGACAGATCAAACAGAGATGGTGTAGGCAAGGTAACAATTTCACAATATATTTCATCAAACCTCAATTTATAATGTAGCTGCATATTTTTGTCTTTAACAATAAAGTCATGATCTACCATGCTCTTGTAGTCTAGATAAACGGGGGCAAGCAATTTTTCTTCCTTCTCATGATGCCTAATAGGTATATTAAAATGTTCAGCAAGGAGAGAAGCAAAGATGCCTCCAAAGACGGGCCCCTTTGAGTGGTTCAGACTCAATCATTTGGCAACGACGGCGCCCAAGCTAAAAGTTGTGTCACGAAACAAAGCATGGCGTAAAATAATAATATCAGGGGCACTGACATTCCCACTGTTCCCGCGACCAATTAAACACCTACTAGCAAATAAAGCAAAGTAGCACAGAATAGGGAAGTGTATACTGGTGATTCTTGCCCCTGAAACTTGTCTAGTTTCACCTACGGCTATCATATCAATAAACCCTTTGACGTCTTCATGACGTGGTTCATCAAATCTACCTTCAAAGGGTACTTTGCATATTTCACAAAAGTCTAACAGGGATATTTCCTTAACCACATCATATAAGCGAAACTCCACCGTAGGTGGTGTTTTCCTAGAATGAAAATGAAAACTTTGCGTAAAAATATTGGTGAGTAATAGATACTGTTCTTTTTGGTCGTTGATGAAGTCGGTGAGGCCTGCATTATTCGCCATCCAATAAAAGTCTTCGTAAATACCGGCGGACATCATGAAATTATTACAAGGCCATTCGCACGGTCGAACTTTCGCTATGCGAGGAAGATGATACTTGGGCTTCTTATTTTCTTCTTTCTTCTTCTCCTTTGAGCTCTTGCTAGAAGAGCCCCTCAATATTCTTTTTAAAATTTTCCTTTTCTGAAAATTTCTGAAATTTTTAGTAACTCACAATAAAAGTTAACCAAACTCAATAAGATTGATAGCAACAACTCCTATAAGTGCCTAGAGGCTATATCATGCATTAGAACTACTTGGGACCAAGAAAATTTGACATGCAAGCTCAAGAACAAGGTCACCACAACAGCATAAATTTGCAACAAATAAAGCACTAGAACAAAAACTAATTGGACCAATGGAGGAGTCACATACCAAGGAACAATCTCCCCAAACAGTTTGGTGAATGGTGCTTTGAGTAAGGAGATCAAAAATGGCAGCAAAATGAGCTAGAACTCGGGTTTGAGCTGGTCGAGGATTTTTTTGGGAGGAAGAAGAAGAGCATGGGTGAAAGGATAAGTGGAGGGGGCCACGTGGGGCCCTCGAGGCTGGGGGGCACGCCCTGTGCCCTCGAGGCCACGTGCTGGCTCCCCTCGCTGTGTGTTCAGTGCCATATTTTCTTAAATATTCTAGAAAAAATCATATTTCATTTTCATGGCATTTGGAGAACTTTTATTTTCCGGATATTTTTTATTGCACGGATAAGTCTGGAAACAGGCAGATAATGCTATTTTTCTTTTATTTAACCTAATTAACAGAAAGTAAAAGGAGGGTAAAAAAGGTTTGTGCTATCTAGATTCACATATCCCATGTTCATCAAAAGGAATCCATTAACAAGGTTGATCGGGTCTTGTTAATAAACTCTTTCCGAGTAACATGAAACCGGAGAATTTTCGAATAACACTATGTTACCTCAATGGGGATATGTATGTCCCCAACAATAAGTATGTCATATTGTAACAGCCCTGATACGTCCAAAACGTATCTATAATTTCTGCTTGCTCCATGCCTCTTTTGGGTGATATTGCTATGATATTTATACACTTCCATACACTTTTGATCATATTTGGACTAACCTATTAACTCAGTGCACCCCAGTGCCAGTTTCTGTTTTCTGCTGTTTTTGTATTTCAGGTTTTCCCGTCACGTAAACTGCTAGAAAAATCCCGGAAAAATTATATAAAAAATCAGCGTTCCAGAAGCTTCCACACGGCCGAAGTAGGGCCGGAGGGGGGCCACCAGGGCTCCAGGCGCCCTGGTGGCGCGGCCCCCCTCCTGGCCGCGTCGGGGGGGCGCCTGGGCCCCTCAGGCCTCCGCTGATGCCCCCCTTTGGCATATATTTAACACGCGTCCCGAAACCCTCGAGGACGGAACCCTTTTTCGCGATCTCTTCTCTGTTCCGCCGCCGCCACGCTTCCAAGATCGGGAGCACCAGGAGAACTCTTCCCGGCACCCTGCCGGAGGGGAGGATCACCACCGGGAGCCTCTCCACCACCATGGACGCCTCCCGGATGAGTTGTGAGTAGTCTCCCTTGGACCATGGGTCCATGACCAGTAGCTATGTGATGTTCTCCTCCCCTTCTTGTGCTTCACTAATTAGACCTCGTGAGCTGCCCTACATGATCGAGGCACATATGTAATCCTTATGCTGTTGCTATGTTGAGTTTGCTGGGATCCGATGGATTGTGAGATTATGTTCAGATTGTGTTTGAGTATTATATTTGATTTACCTCTTTTATATTTATGTTCTTAAGTAATTCTTGCATGTTCTTCGTTGCTATTTATTGCTTTGGCCAAGTAGTAGGTAGTGACTCCAAGAGGGAACGTTATGCTCGATTGTGGGTTCATGCCCCTCGATGACTAGCTTGAGTGACAGAAACATGAGTCTAGGGGATGTGCTGTTGCCACAAGGGGGAAAACAACGGTGCTTGTACTCGCGGGTGCAAGGATTGTTTACTTTACGCAAAGTTCTTTTAATGCAGTTGTCTGTTGCTTTGAGTTTACACTATGGGTGGGACTCGCAACTTAATACCAGCGAGATGTTCTGGATAGATATCTCAAGGTGGATGCTTAGTAGTAGATGCAGATGGATTTCGGTCTACTTACCTTGGCGTACCGCCCATGCTTTGAACCTCTACCTTTCTTGCAACATAGTTAGCATTGGTTTGCGCACATAATTCTGTCAATTGCCCAGCTGTAATTCGTTTACCTCACATAGCTGTTTTATCGTCTTTTGGGAGAGAGACATCACTAGTGAACATCATGGGACCCCGGTCCATATTACCATCACTGATCACATCCGCTATTTACTTCCCACTTTTACTTACTAGTTGCAGCAATATCTATAACTATTATCTCTTGTGTTTGATCCTTTGTAAACGACAAGGCCGGAGGGATTGACAACCTCTCTGTACTCGTTGGGAGCAAAGTTATTTGTATCTGTGTGCAGGTCCAAGTTGATTGCTAAGTATCTGGCGCCGTTAGCAGTTGACACCTTCTTGTTGAACCTTGGAGTCTCAGGGGAAATCGATCCTTGGTATCTTTGCCAAGGGAAAACTTCCGCTACACTGCATCTCAAACCTTCCACTTGGGGTAACCAACGAGGGGCGAGAAGCCATCAAGCAAAGTTTTCTGGCGCCGTTGCCAGGGACTCCACCCTTCAAGATAGGGGAGTTGCACGCTATCTTTTAACTATGCTTTTTAGTCTTGTTAGTTTACCTTTCAGTTTTGCTTTAGTATCCTTTATCGAAAATCACAAAAATAGTTATCTTGCTTGCTTGCGACTATGGGTTCCACCAAAAACACTAAATGGGAGGAGTACACCCCTTCTTCCATCACACCAATCACCACTGTCGGGATCTACAAAAGTAATAAACCTGGTGATTATGTTAGTCTTAATGGAGAGTTATGCCCATGGCATGGTCTTCCAGGAAAAGAGTATGAGCCTCAGTTTAAAGTTGCTCCTATGCTTCCCCAAACTTGGGAAGACGTTCAAACTCTTATAATAGAGAGCAATTCAAACAAAGAAGATGACACTACAATTCTGCTCAATAATGATAAAATTGATTTTGATAATTGTAGTATCTCGGAAGTTGTCACCTTTTTACAAAGAATGGCTAGAGATCCCCGCACTAGCACGCTTAATCTTGCCTTCACAGAGCATATCACTAATGCTCTCATCAAAGCTAGGGAGGAGAAACTTAGAGTAGAAGCCTCCATACCTAGAAAGCTAGAAGATGGTTGGGATCCTATGATTAAAATTAAGTTGAATAACTTCTCTTGCTATGCATTATGTGATGTTGGAGCTAGTACCTCCGTTATGCCCAAAAGAATATATGATATGCTTAAACTGAAACCTTTTGATTCTTGTTCTTTTGGTGTTCGTCTTGTTGATTCTTCCATAAAGAAACCTTTGGGGAGGATCGACGATGTTCTTATCATTGTCAATGACAATTATGTTCCCGTTGATTTTACAATTATGGACATTGAATGTGAACCTTCTTGTCCAATTATTTTGGGACGTCCTTTTCTTCGCACCGTTGGTGCCATCATTGACATGAAAGAGGGGAATATAAGATTCCAATTTCCTCTCAAGAAAGGGATGGAACACTTCCCTCGAAAGAAGATTAAGTTACCTTTTGAGTCCGTTATACGGGCTAGCTATTCTTTTACTCTTGATAAAACTTGATCTCTATGCATTATGCCTAGCTTAAAGGCATAAAAGAAAGCGCTTTTGGGAGGCAGCCCACATGAATAAACTTTTACTTTGCTTTTGTTGTGTCTTGATGTTGTTACTACAGTAGCATCATCATTGTATCTTTACTTTTCAATTTTGTGCCAAGTGTAGCCTCTGATTGCAAGAAAGTTCAAAAGCTGTGACGTGCTGTCCAGGAAACAGATTCTGTCCTTGGATAGAAAAATTCGTATAAAATCACCAGATCATCTTTTTGGTCTGAATTTTTTCGACAGCGTGCTCTACTATACAATTGTCTTTCGGGCGTGTGTTCTGAGTTTTTTGATTAGAGTTGCAGAAGTGCCCCGAAAAAATCATTTACTACCTGTTGGTCTGTTTTTCACAGATTCTGTCCTGTTTTGCCTTTCCTTCATTTTGCAAACCTTGAGCTTGCTTTTTCTTTGCAAAAACCTTTTGGCAATCTTGAGAAACAGTAGACCTTCAAGAATATCCTTATTTCCAGCAAGGAACAATTATATTATTATGGGTACTAACCTCGCTAATCAGATTATGATGAGTTATGTATGAAGGGAGTTTTCAAGTGTGCGAGGGAAGATGATAAAAAGATTCAGGAGTGTCAAACGCTCAAGCTTGGGGATGCCTCCATGCACCCCCAAGAAATATTCAAGAAGACTCAAGCGTCTAAGCTTGGGGATGCCCCCGTGCATCCCCTTCTCCATCAACATTATCAGTTCGTCTTTCGTTCCACTATATTTTTATCACTTCATGTGTTATGTGCTATGCTTGGAGCGTCTTGCTTTTAGTTTCCTTTTTAGTTTTCTTTAGTTTTTCATAACGAGTTGGAACTCAGCTTTCTTTGTGTGGGAGAGAAACACGCTCCACTTCAACCTAGAACATAACATAGAATTTTCATGTCTATCTTTGCTGTGTGTGTTCTTTGTCTTTCAATAGCTACTGTCATGCTTAGCTCTTAGTTTTCATGCTTATCTTTTTAAAGAGCATTTGTTTAGTTGGTCGTTGGAACTCTCTTTATTTATCATGCTTTTCTTATTAAGAGAGTTGGCTTCTGTTGCATTGGTCGATACGTCTATGATAAAAATGCTACGTGCATAATGGTGCTTAGTAGTTCATGTTTTCTTATGGTTAGTCTCAAATAGCTGGGGGGTTCCCAACGTGTTATTGGAGTACCAACATGATTTGTTTGCCTATGGTGTGGTATGGTTTAGTGATATTTTCCTTCAAGAATTTATTTTGATTGACTTGGCGTATGCTCACGCATATTTAAGACTGTAAAGAAAGTCTGTCAAGCCTTGATGATCTTTTATTTCTGAGTAGCGATATAACTTCCATGCCTGATTCAATGTAGCTTTGTCGCTCTGCATGATTATGACCGTCATTTCTCTTTTAGTTGGTCGCTCCCAGTCTTTTGCTAACCTCCACCTGTACTAAGCGGACTGACTGCTTGTGCATCCAAATTCTTTTAAACCAGTTATGCCATATGAGTCCACCATACCTTCCTATACATGGTATTTACCTGCCATTCCTAACGAAGACTTTCATGTACCATCTCGAAATTATTCAAAAAAGCATTCCTCTTTTGTGCCTCTGTTTTAGTTCATGAGGAAGTAGTAGTTAATTCATGATCTTTTTAAGTTGGACAAGCTTCACCCCGGGGTTGCACGTCTAATGTGCAAACCCATAATACGAGAAGGAACTGGCAAAGAGTGCGCCCGGCTCAAAATTAATATAACAAACAAACCCTCCTTCACGCTTTGTTCATGAGAAATCAGAAAACTTTGGCAGTGATAAACAAAGGAGATTAAGAGGATGTGATCGTCCTCATTCGGGAGCCGTTCCTCGAAACTTGTCCATCTCAAGAAGTGATTGAGTTGTCTGCTAGCATTCGTTGACGAAACATGCATATCCAAAAAAATAATTATTACCTCCGTTTTTAAAACCAAGAGCTCTGGTACATGTTTTGTCTTTGTTTCCGACGACGGGTTTTCAACCTTGCCAACAAAAGCCACGGTTCGAGAGTCTCCACCTTCTTTTAAAGCACCAACTACTGAGAGCATGATTGTCATTCTGAGTGTAATGTGCATTGTCCCAAAGTAGCATTGTCTTTTGCATGATTGTGATATCGTTTATTCTGAAATCATTGTATCTAGTCATCACTTAAACCTTGGAGGTGCCCCTGCATTTATGTTTTGCTTCACTAAAGGGGGCAAGCGAGATACCACTTTATCATATTTGCACACCATGCTCATTACAAATCTATTTGATGTTTCAGTATCATATTGTAAAACTTTCAGTTCTTTGTGATTTTCTCATGAGGCAACTTAATTACTACAGATTCATTGTCTCAGTAAGCTTTTGTCATATGACTATGAAAAGTCCTATATGGTTAATAGCATGTCACCACAGAAATTATTCTTGTTATCATTTACCTACTCGAGGACGAGCAGGAATTAAGCTTGGGGATGTTGATACGTCCAAAACGTATCTATAATTTCTGCTTGCTCCATACCTCTTTTGGGTGATATTGCTATGATATTTATACACTTCCATACACTTTTGATCATATTTGGACTAACCTATTAACTCAGTGCACCCCAGTGCCAGTTTCTGTTTTCTGCTGTTTTTGTATTTCAGGTTTTCCCGTCACGTAAACTGCCAGAAAAATCCCGGAAAAATTATATAAAAAATCAGCGTTCCGTAAGCTTCCACACGGCCGAAGTAGGGCCGGAGGGGGGCCACCAGGGCTCCAGGCGCCCTGGTGGCGCGGCCCCCCTCCTGGCCGCGCCGGGGGGCGCCTGGGCCCCCCAGGCCTCCGCTGATGCCCCCCTTTGGCATATATTTAACACGCGTCCCGAAACCCTCGAGGATGGAACCCTTTTTCGCGATCTCATCTCTGTTCCGCCGCGGCCGCACTTCCAAGATCGGGAGCACCAGGAGAACTCTTCCCGGCACCCTGCCGGAGGGGAGGATCACCACCGGGAGCCTCTCCACCACCATGGACGCCTCCCGGATGAGTTGTGAGTAGTCTCCCTTGGACCATGGGTCCATGACCAGTAGCTATGTGATGTTCTCCTCCCCTTCTTGTGCTTCACTAATTAGACCTCGTGAGCTGCCCTACATGATCGAGGCACATATGTAATCCTTATGCTGTTGCTATGTTGAGTTTGCTGGGATCCGATGGATTGTGAGATTGTGTTCAGATTGTGTTTGAGTAATATATTTGATTTACCTCTTTTATATTTATGTTCTTAAGTAATTCTTGCATGTTCTCCGTTGCTATTTATTGCTTTGGCCAAGTAGTAGGTAGTGACTCCAAGAGGGAACGTTATGCTCGATTGTGGGTTCATGCCCCTCGATGACTAGCTTGAGTGACAGAAACATGAGTCTAGGGGATGTGCTGTTGCCACAAGGGGGAAAACAACGGTGCTTGTACTCGCGGGTACAAGGATTGCTTACTTTACGCAAAGTTCTTTTAATGCAGTTGTCTGTTGCTTTGAGTTTACACTATGGGTGGGACTCGCAACTTAATACCAGCGAGATGTTCTGGCTAGATATCTCAAGGTGGATGATTAGTAGTAGATGCAGATGGATTTCGGTCTACTTACCTTGGCGTACCGCCCATGCTTTGAACCTCTACCTTTCTTGCAACATAGTTAGCATTGGTTTGCGCACATAATTCTGTCAATTGCCCAGCTGTAATTCGTTTACCTCACATAGCTGTTTTATCGTCTTTTGGGAGAGAGACATCACTAGTGAACATCATGGGACCCCGGTCCATATTACCATCACTGATCACATCCGCTATTTACTTCCCGCTTTTACTTACTAGTTGCAGCAATATATCACTATTATCTCTTGTGTTTGATCCTTTGTAAACGACAAGGCCGGAGGGATTGACAACCTCTCTGTACTCGTTGGGAGCAAAGTTATTTGTATCTGTGTGCAGATCCAAGTTGATTGCTAAGTATCTTGCGCCGTTAGCAGTTGACACCTTCTTGTTGAACCTTGGAGTCTCAGAGGAAGTCGATCCTTGGTATCTTTGCCAAGGGAAAACTTCCGCTACACTACATCTCAAACCTTCCACTTGGGGTAACCAACGAGGGGCGAGAAGCCATCAACCCCATATGTGATACTTTCCTATTATTGCAATAAAGCATTCTCATTTTGATCCTTGTCCTTATCCTTGGGGGTTCTTGTCTTTTGATCTCATTTTATTTTTTTGCATTGCCATGTCATTTATTTTATTTTGCATCCATGCATTGCTTTCATCATGGCCTCTAGTTTACTTCCTTGTTATGATGTGTATGTGTGAGGCCTTGTGATGTTGTGAGTGTGTTCCTAGCCATGACTTGCTAAATCCTAGACCCCCTCCTTTGTTTCCCTCCACTTCTTCTTCCTTCTCTTCTTTCCTTTCCTTTCTTTATTTAATTTTGCAAGTCACCTAGCCAAGTCCTTTAATGCTCTTTCTTTTCCTAAAAATCTTGCACCATGTCTACACCCTCTCTGCCAAATATCACCCCATTTAGAATTGATTTGGTTGGGTTTAAAAATAACAAGAGTTTTAACCATATTCAAACTCCTTTTATTTTTCTGCCTCTAAAAATGTCCAAAGTAATTTTATTAAATAGGTCATAAATCAAGGAGCATGGGGATATTTTTATTTTTCCCTAACTCTTTTCCTTTAAGCATGTGCTTTTCTTTTCTTTTCTGTCTGAAAAAAAATGAAAAAGAAAAGAAGTCAGCAGCTCCAGCAGTGGCCTGGGCCTCCTCCTTCTTCTCCTCCCCCAGGCCCAGTCCTTTCTCCACAGCAGCCGCGGCCCACCTCCTCTCTCCCGAAGGCCCACCGAGCGCTCGCAGTCGCGCCGTGCCTTTTTTCCCCTGACCCCACATGTCTGCCCCACAGCCCCGCGTCGCCGTCTACCTCTGTCACGCGTTTGCGAAGCCAGAGCGCGCCCTCGCTGTCGCGCCGCGATCACGGACGTCGAGGCCTCGTGGTCTGAGCCCTCCATTTAAATCCGCAGCGTGTCCTCCCTTCCCCCTAGGGTTCCTCTTCCTTCTCTCGCCGTCTGGAGAGCCAAGCTCCACCAGATCCGCCGCTCCAGTGAATACCCGCACGCATCTGAGAGCGCCAGCTCATCGCCAGCGTGCCTCCTGTCGACCTCAGCCTCGCCGACCATGTCCAGATTCTTCCCCGACGTCGAATACGTCGACTACTTCCTCTACGTGGAGCCGATCGTCTCGCCGCCGACGTCTTCTTCCTCTTCTTCGTCTCCGGCGCCCGTAGCTGTTCGAGCCTCGCCGCCGTCGACTCCGTCCACGTCTGGACCAGCCGAACACACCTCCGTGTTCGTGGTGAGCGCCTCCACCTCCTCGTGCTCTTTTCCCCCCTCTTTAGCACCCTCTAGCTCCGAGTTCGTCGAGCACCCGAGCTCGTCGCCGTCGGACCTCGTCGTCGGCGAGTGTCTCGACCACTGTAGGTTGTCTAGTGCTGCTCGTCTGCATCAGCTCGTCCTATAGGTGCTGCCTATGTAGTCGCCACTCCGCCTAGGCCGTCGCCACTCCGCCTAGGCCGTTGCCTCGTCGCATAGATGTCCGCCGTCGCCGCTCTGTCATGTGCTCGCCGCCGGCGTTGTAGTGCATGTTAGGTGCTGCAAAAGCTTCTAGTGGATGCGGAACTCCTCCAGGAGCACTCTGCACCACTCCGTTGTCCCTCTAGGTCGCCGGAGCAGCTCCGACGAGCCCCATGTTTTTTCCCTGCTCTGCTTCTTCAGTTTAGTCTTCAGATATCGCACCTGTTCTCTGTCAAGATACGTTCGCTAGCGTAGTGGCTGTGCCTCCGTCAGTTAAGCCACAGGTCTTGGGTTCGAATCCGTGCGGGGCAGTGGGCATTGTCGCCCCTCCTTTTTTTCCCTAAGAGGCTGACAGGCAGGCCCCACCTACCAGCCTCAGTGTGCTCTCCAGCCCCCGCGCGCACCCGCTAGCGCCAGCTCAGCGTAGCCGGGCCCCCTCGTCAGTGACTTGGGCTAGCACACGCCCGGGTCACTCTGACCCCGCGCCTGTTTTACTTTTTCTGTTTTCTTTTTCTTTTCTTTTTGCTGCTTTTTCTTGTTAATTTAATATTTGTTGAAATATGCTTCTGATGAAAATGAGTCATATATGAAAAGTGCTTAGAATTTCATGTAGATTATGAATATGCTGTTTGATGCCATGTTTAAAAACATTTAAAATGTTGTTTGAATTTTATCTTGTTTTAAAAATGCCTAAACTTGTAAAAATCATAACTAACTATCTACAACTCCAAATTTAACAAACTTTATATGCATTTGGGGTGAAAAAATGTGTAGAATATTTTGGTGTTGTTTTTATAATAGAAGTTTTTCAGATCTGTCCCAAATGCATTTAAATTATCATGGGAGTTTCTGGATATTGTTGCTATTTATTTCTAGCCCATTTAAATGTGCTATCATGTTGATGTGGTATTAGTTGCACCCTTGCCATGTTAACCAACTCCTGTAAAACTTGTTGGATGCTTGTTTCAATAATCAACATATACTTGGTAGTTGTTCTTTAGTTGTTTTCTTTCATGTGGGTGATCTTGTTTCATTTTGATGTTATTGCACTCTTGTGACCCTAGGCCATGCATCATTTCTTTCCATGTCCATATGCTTCATGTTCATGCATCATGTGTCTGAGCATTGCATTATGATTAATTGTGTTCCATTGTTGCATTGTTGTGTTTGATTAGAGCCCGGTGATGATACGGGGTACGAGGTTCCTACCGAGGTTGAGTTTGAGGAGCAAGGTTACGATCCCTCCGTGGAATCAACAGGCAACACTACAAGAAATATGTCAACTTATGACCTTTTGTTAGTGACCCTGGAAGAATTGGTCATAGATCTATGACCATTTCAGACCAATTGGTCAAAAGCTGTTCGGGGGGCTCAAACCCTAAACTATAACGACCATTTTGGTCAGAAAGGTCATCATTTCCTTACACGAAATGGTCATAAAGCAGATAGCACTGGTCCGCTGCCTTATTTCTAGCTGATCATGACCAATATTGATGGTCATAACCTTGTAAATTGTGGTGGGTTGCTACGACTAGGCGCCACGTCATCAGTTTTGCCTATGTGTCATGTCCATGTGGCAGTTTTTGCCCTAGGTTGTGAAGCAACCTATATTTCTGTCATTCCCAAAATTCCCCAAAAAATCTCATAAATTCTTTGGGTCATATCTTCGTCAAATATGTAAAAAAACCTTCCTTGCCTAGTTCAAAAATAATTCAAAACTATTCATTTTCCTATTCTGTTCAAAAAACACTTTGTGAAGGAAGTACCACTTTGGCATGTCCAAATGGTATCCATTTTTCTACAATGCTTTCCTATGCCCAAATAACTATCCTCCACCAAATACCAACTCAATGCATTCATTATTTTGAGCCCATCTTCAACATTCATATTTATGTCCAGTGTGGTAATTTGCAAAGCAAGTACCACCTAGACTCCTCCTTTTGAGCTGAAAATTTGTGAAGACGGTCTTCTTAGTAACTGATCATCCTCAACCAAAACTCACGCCCATTAGCCATGTGCATTTCCCGTACCGCTAATCAAACACTTGGATGCTAATTCATGTTAGAGCATCGATCGGTCCCCTCGTGAGAATCTTATGTTGTAATTTTCTTCCTAGCACCTACCTGGGGAGTGCCCAACCCACTAGACATGCCTAGGCCGCCCAGAACACATGGCGACGCCACAGTCACGCCGTGACCACGCGGCGGGAATGCGAGTTTACGCGCTCTAGAGTTGGGGCCCTCGACCACCGCCCGAACCTCGACGTATCGCCACCAAACCATGTATTTATGATTAAATAGGTACTTATGTAACTAGAAATGATTTTTGGAAAAAATAAATAGCAAACTATGAGGCAGCTGCAGTTCAAATTTGACCCGCTTCCAACTGAATCGGCGGAAATTTGTCTTTTTCACGAGAGGTGGATCAAAAAATTTTACACCCAACCATTTTGTCAATTGTGCATTAAATATGTCCTAGTATTATAGAAAATTTATTTGGTCCAATTTTGCAACAATTATTTGGGAGGTCCTTCACAAAAAAACCTCCTTTTGCGCACTCGAAAAATGGAAAATGATTTTTTCGTCCAAAGAAAATGAAAACTTCCTTAGGCAATATTGTTTGCCATTCCAAGATGCACCCTTGTGCACAAAATGAGATCATTTGAACAAACTATGCCATGAATGTGGCCATAGGATTGATCATTTGACTTGAAAGCCATGAATCTTCACGCATGATAGCTCATTTCTGAGAACACTTTTTTAAACAAGTTTATTATTTTTCCTGGTAACTTGGTCACATATAATGACACAATGCGAAGGTTTTCCAATTTTTGAATTTTTTATGCCCGTTTCAAAATGCAGTCAAAACGGCGGGAATGACCGTTCCTAGCTAGTGGTTGAATCTTGGAATTTTGTTGGTGTTTCTCTGATTAAATAGATACTTATGTACCTACAAATGATTTTTGGAAAAAATAAAAAGCAAACTACGAGGCAGCTACAGTTCAAATTTGACCCGCTTCCAGCTGAATCGGCGGAAATTTGTCTTTTTCACGAGAGGTGGATCAAAACTTTTTACACCCAACCATTTGGTCAATTGTGCATTACATATGTCCTAGTATTTTACAAAATTGATTTGGTCCAATTTTGCAACAATTATTTGGGAGGTCCTTCACAAAAAAACCTCCTTTTGGGCACTCGAAAAATGGAAAATTATTTTTTCGTCCAAAGAAAATGAAAACTTCCTTACGCAATATTGTTTTCCATTCCAAGATGCACCCTTGTGCACAATATGAGATCATTTGAACAAACTATGCCATGAATGTGGCCATAGGATTGATCATTTGGCTTGGAAGCCATGAATCTTCACGCATGATAGCTCATTTCTGAGAACACTTTTTTAAAAGAATTGTCGTATTACAAGTTTATTATTTTTCCTGGTAACTTGGTCACATATAATGACACAATGCGAAGGTTTTCCAATTTTTGGAATTTTTTTTTTGAATTTTTTATGCCCGTTTCAAAATGCGATCAAAACGGCGGGAATGACCGTTCCTAGCTAGTGGTTGAATCTTGGATTTTTTTGGTGTTTCTCTGATTAAATAGATACTTATGTACCTACAAATGATTTATGGAAAAAATAAAAAGCAAACTACGAGGTAGCTACAGTTCAAATTTGACCCGCTTCCAGCTGAATCGGTCGAAATTTGTCTTTTTCACGAGAGGTGGATCAAAACTTTTTACACCCAACCATTTGGTAAATTGTGCATTAAATATGTCCTAGTATTTTATAAAATTGATTTGGTCCAATTTTGCAACAATTATTTGGGAGGTCCTTCACAAAAAAACCTCCTTTTGGGCACTCGAAAAATGGAAAATGATTTTTTCGTCCAAAGAAAATGAAAACTTCCTTAGACAATATTGTTTGCCATTCCAAGATGCACCCTTGTGCACAATATGAGATCGTTTGAACAAACTATGCCATGAATGTGGCCATATGATTGATCATTTGGCTTGAAAAGCCATGAATCTTCACGCATGATAGCTCATTTCTGAGAACACTTTTTTAAAATAATTGCCGTATTACAAGTTTATTATTTTTTCCTGGTAACTTGGTCATATATAATGACACAATGCGAAGGTTTTCCAATTTTTTGATTTTTTTATGCCCGTTTCAAAAGGCGGTCAAAACTTCGGGCATTACCGTTCGTAGCTAGGGGTTGAATCTTGAAAAACTTTTGGTGTATCTCTGATAAAATAGATACTTTTGTACCTAAAAATATGTTTTCTAAAAAATAAAGAGCAAACTATGTGACGACTGTAGTTCAAATTTGACCTGTTTTCTACTGAATCGGTAGAAATTTGTCAATTTTATGGGAGGCTGATAATATATTTTTAACACACAATCGTCTTGTTAATTGGACATAAATATGGTCTAATATTTTTGAAAAATAAAATGGTGCTATTTTGCAATAAATGTTTGATAGGTGCTTTACATTGGTGAAAAAATATAAGAGAAACAAAAGAAGAAACACAATTACATGCGCTTAATTCTCATTGGTGGAGACGTTTGTGCCCTGGATCGATGACATGGCACAGATCCATCCATCCATCTATCCCCTCATACTACATCCATCCACCCATCCACCCCTCTCAACCAACCGCAGCCCAACTACCCCCAAACCCTAACTCCCACTTCCCCATCGCCTCGCCCTCGTCCTCTCCCCTCGATCCTGCCCGCCGCCGCACCCGCTCCTTCTAGATCCATCGAGCCACCCGCCTCATCCTCGCCGGTAGAGACGAGAGGAGAAGAGAAGAAACGATGCTACCTTGGATCTTCACCACCCCGAACCCTCTCCCTCCCTCTCCGATCTCGATCGGCCCTGCTCTCCACCGCCCGCCTCGGCCTCGCCGGAGATAGAGGCGTCGCCGCCCAGCAACCACGGCTGGCTTGCTCGCCGACCCGCATCCTCCCCACCCGCATCCTCCTACTCCTCTCGCCGCCACGGTGCTCTCCTCCTCGACCTCGTCACAGCCGGCGGCGGGGGAGGAGCGCCTCAAGGTGTACCTTCGCATCCGGGCCCTCCCGGCGCCGAAGCGGGAGCGCGGCTGCAGGAGCACAATACACAGGAGATCGTCATCATCTGCCAAACCAGATCGGCTTCTTCTTCTTCTTCGACTTCTCAGAATCGTCGGTCTTCTCGTCCTCTAGGTATGCGCGTGTGATGGCCTGACTTATTAGGGATGATAGACTACTCATATCAATAAGGAATTCCTTCTTTTCCGGGAGCCCATTCGGATAGAACTCCAAAGTTAAGCGTGCTCAGCTTGGAATAGTTTCAGGATGGGTGACCGACCGGGAAGTTGCTCCCGGGTGCGCACGAGTGAGGACAAAGTGCGCAGAAAAGACTAGTATTGATATGTGAGGCCAGTCTAGATCCCGCCAGGAGTAACGAACACCGGCGGGTGTGTCCGGGGCGTTACAAGTTGGTATCAGAGCCGACCCTCGCGGTTACACGGATGTTTGCAGACAGTTTGTAGTCATGTTGTGCATGACGTTTGTGACCCGTCGTGGCACACGGCATGGCACATGTGCTGTCCTGGAAGCATAGACGGTTGTGCCAAGAGGGAACGTTCCTGTGGCCCGACGAGGACGTCGGTTCCTCTAAGTGAGGGTGTATGTGATGGCCTGACTTATTAGGGATGATAGACTACTCATATCAATAAGGAATTCCTTCTTTTCCGGGAGCCCATTCGGATAGAACTCCAAAGTTAAGCGTGCTCAGATTGAAGTAGTTTCAGGATGGGTGACCGACCGGGAAGTTGCTCCCGGGTGCGCACGAGTGAGGACAAAGTGCGCAGAAAAGACTAGTATTGATATGTGAGGCCAGTCTAGATCCCGCCAGGAGTAACGACCACCGGCGGGTGTGTCCGGGGCGTTACAGCGCGCCTCCTCATCCATTCCATGCTCCTACAGTCATGCGAATCCGCGTCCCCAAGTAGTAGATCGTGGTAAAATTTACTGGAGGGGATTTTTTTCCTGTTCTGTTCGACGAACTGGGCGGGGGATTTTCCTTTTCAAGGTCGTGGAAAGGGGGATCGGCCACGGATTTGGCTCCGCGGGATCAGGTTTGGGAGTGAGAAAACCCTAGTTCGTCCTTGTGGCAGCGGGACACACAAATTAGTCGTTAATGTGTGGGAAGTCATGCCCGAGGGTTTCCAGTTGGATCGATGCAGCTCTTGATCGATCAATCGATCATGCCATGGATTAGGCAGGGCTGTTGTCGAATTCGTAGTGAGGATGATGCGAAAGGCTAAAATCTAGTGCTGCTTGCACTTGTTTTGGGTTAAAAAAATTATAAAGTCTATTTGATTGGTTATTCATATATGTATGTCCATCATGTTTGATTAGTACACATGTTAGGCAAGATGGTACACATGGGCATGGTTTGGTCACTTTGAAATTGGGATGGAATTGGGTACTACGCAGTTAGGCACGATGCTTGTTGCCCCTGCCCTGTTTATTTTAACCAGAGGACCATGTCTGATTGCTTGCACGCACCACTGTTTATATACTCTTTGCATGGATACTTGCTCACTGTTTATATACTCTTTGCATACTCATGTTTATATACTCTTATTTGGAGTACTTAGGATTCTTATATCAAGATTGTAGACTGATTGTATTCCTGTTTTTCTAACTATTGTTGATTTCAACATGAGATGAAGTAGCAAAATCTATGCCTGCGCCCTGCTACTTCCGCGCCGGTGCCGGCCACCGCGCCCGTCGCCACGACCAGCGGCAGCAGTCTCCTCGGCGGCCGGCAGTGTGCACCTTGGAACTGGGGAATGGAGACGTGCAACATAGAAGAACAGCAACTAGGAGCTGAGCAGCTGTACAGAGCTGGAGGTAAGATTGAGGTGGACCAGATTGTTAATTTCTACATATCAGGCTGCTTACAGTTTAGATATGATAGGGCAGTAAATTGGTTACATGAACAGTTCATTGCTGTTCGTTGTTAGCACAGAGATCAACTTTCCCAGTTGAAGTTCATAGCCCATGGTAGGATTTTACTAGTGATCGGTCCTACTGTCATCATGATACGATGTTGCTAGTGATCAGCTGTTTGCTGTTAATTTTTGTTTGGACTCTGTTTTAGGATGGGCTGCTCAGATGATGCTAAAACAAAATGTTGTTTCTGAGATTCTCTTTGAGGATTACAAAATCGAGCTTTTTAAAGCTGATGGGTAGCCCTTTACCAGCAGATTGTAATGAAACTCATATGATGTATCCTTTTCCCCTTCGATTGGATATAAATGTGAGTAGAAGCTTTCTTATAGACATTAAGAATATCCGTATATGTATTCCAGATAATTTACAGTAACAATAATATATTTCTGTAATAGTGAAGAACTACCTTCTTGAGTTTTATATGAAAATGTACTTCTAATTGAGCGGCAACATCACTGCAGTTAGCCGTTCTTGAGTTTCATGAACTTGATATGAACAAATTTGATTAAGAAATCCTGATGCTTATTCATTTAACCTGATGGTCTTATATTGTTATGTGTCGCTGCTGCTCCTGCATGTTGCTCCGATCTGACCTGGTCGAGCTGCTGCTGCTCCTGCAGGTGGATGGCGAGGCCTCATGGCTGCTCCATATACTCCTCCTCCTCCAACTATTGGTGAGGAAATCTGCTGGGGAATTCTGCTGTCATTCTCTTGCACTATGCTATGCAGCTCTTGTTTACCTTAAATGCAACTATTGGTGAACTTGTTAAATGCCATTATTTGTGATGTTTTCTCCCTTTGCATGCATGGTTATAGAGTTTGGTGCCCCCATGGCCTCAAATGCATTGAATTGTGGGCGTGTTCTTGATATCTTGTTGCTTTGGGTTAATATGGACCTGAATGGCAAGGGCTAGCCAGCCTACTTAGCTAGATTAACATAACACAATGTTAGATTTACTTTTATTTTGTTCCTAACATTTTGTTCTACAATGTGCAGATGCTGGCCTTTCATGTTTCTTTGCGAGCATCAAGACAAAGAAGTTGGATGAAGCATAGTAATGAAGTCCTTGTAGCAGAACTTATATGCGTGCTAGTTCTCGGAGCTAGTTCATTGGAATAATGCTGATCCTATTTGTGTGTTATATGATGATGTAGCAGAACTTGTAGGGCTCATGTGATAGACTTGTGTAGATACACTTGGGCTGTATGTGTTCTAATTGTAAACTTGATGATGATCACATTTACAAATGTATGTTATATGATGTGGCAGATTACTTCCTGCTGTTATTCGAAATATTGTGTATGTTTTCTATATTTGCATATTGAAATATGAAGAACATGACCTTGACAGTAGGGTCCCACAAACTAGAACATCACATTTGGGACCCACTTACCAGAATTTGACAATTGGGGTGCATCTAAAAAAGAGAAACAAAGGCTACAACCCAAAAATAAAAAGGCTATAATATTGGGCTAGGCCCATGAAGTCGACCCAATATTGACAGGAAAAATAATATATAAAGGCTGAATTGTTGGGCTAGGCCCATGTAGAACAGCCAATTGGACTGGGTTGATTCTTGTGCCACATCAGCTTGCCACGCTGGATGCCTACGTGGTCTGGGGAGGCTGATAGTGACCAAAACACGATAGTAGGCATATTTTGGTCATAAACGTCTATGACCTTCTCACAGAGAAGGTCGCTAAGGTCAGTTTATGACGGCCAGCTTTTGACCTTATGTTTTTGGTCACAAAAAGGTCACAAATGGAAATTTGTGACCATTCAATGACCAATAGTGGTGGTCACAAGTTGACATATTTCTTGTAGTGCAAGATGACCTTACCTAGATATCATTACTATCCTTGCCTATGCTAGATGTCTCGCTCTTTAGATATTGCCTCAATGCCTATGTCTGTTTGTCAGCCTCCTATTGTTGCCATGAAACTCTCTAACCACCCACCTAGCAAACTGTTGTTTGGCTACGTAAGCATCGCTCAACCCCTCTTATAGCGTTGTTAGTTGCAGGTGAAGATTTGAAGATTCTTGCTTCATGATGAAGTTATTGTTGGGATATCACAATATATAATCTATTAAACTAAATCATCTATATATTGGTAATGGGTGGAAGGCTAAGCCTCTTGCTTGGTGTTTTGTTCCACTCGTGCCACCCTAGGAACCGTTAAACGGTGTTATGTTCCTTGATTTTTGCGTCCCTAACACGGTTGGGGTTTATGGGCCCCCCTCGATAACCCGCTTAGCGCTAAAGCTTTTCCAGCAGGGCCCAACATTGGTTTTACATTTGCCTAATAACTAAAAATTGCATATGGACTAGCTATCCCAAGGACTTAATCAACAACCCCCGGGCCAGTGCTCCTCATGAGTGTTGGTCCAAACTAGAGCCACTTGCGGTGCCACCTAGTTCGCAGGGATCTTCGGTTGCTGTATGTACTGCTCATCCGGTCGTGGCCTGCGACTAGATACGCGCGGCTACTGTCAGGGTGTCAGTACGCCGGGAGGTCTTGCTGGATTAGTTTTACCTATGTCGGAATATCTTGAGCACGGGATTCCGAGAGTACTCGGGTATTCCCACCTTGGAGTTGCGACTCCGCAGATCGTGAGCTTGTGATGGGCTAAGTTGGGACACCCCTGCAGGGTTTGACCTTTCGAAAGCCATGCCCGCGGTTATGTGGCAGATGGGAATTTTTTAATATCCGGTTGTAGATAACTTGACACCATGTTCATAATACACTACCTGCGTGAGTAACCGTGACGGTCTCTTTTCGAAGGGGTTCGGGAAGTGAACACGATGGGGTTATGTTTGATGTGTGTAGTTAGGATCACTTCGTGATCACTTTGGCGATCGTTGGCACTGGTTCTCTTCTCGCCCTAAACCCGTAAGTTATTGCTAGTGGCTGCAACCTTGTCTTAAACCTTTTCCACACCTAAGGCTTTGATAGTATTGCTACCCGGGAACGGGATTGCTGAGTCCTCCGTGGCTCACAGATTCTACACAACACCAGATGAAGGTACCATTGAGAACTACATAGGTGGTGGTTCAGAGTTGTATTGGGAGTTCGATGAAGAGTGTGTACGTTACTACGTGTCCTATCCCGAGGATCGGTAGGGCTCTTACTAGGATGATCGGGACCTTGTGTTGCTTTATTTATGGTATCTTTCATTTGGATTTCGTCCGTAGTCGGACTCTGATGTTATTTGGATGATGTATGTTAATGTATTACATTGTGTGACGTGGTGAGTGTAAGCCAACTACTCTTTTACATTTTCATCCCTTCTTTTACATAAGTCGTGCAAAGATACCATACTTGAGATCATTCTAGTATGTGATTATGCCTTTAAGTCGTGCCTCGACACGTGGGAGGCATAGTCACATACTGGGCATTACAAGTTGGTATTCAGAGCCTTCTCCGACCTAGGAGCCCCCCTGATTGATCGAATCGTTGACGGTTGAGTCTAGGCACACACATAAAATGTTTTGAGTCCTATATATATATCGGAGAGTAGGATTTCTTTTACTCCTCATCCCTTCAGCGCTCTGGTGAGGACTCCTGACGATTGTTCTATCTCTTCTACTCTCAAAAATTCACTAAATTGTTTTTTAGGATCACGCGAGTATTGTTTGGATTGTTCTGATATCTTTGTGATGAGAACATTATTCTCGATGCCTCCTGTCATTTAGGGGTTGTGGCAGTGTCCTAGGGAGTTGAGCTCCGAGGTGTTGTCATCACAAATGTATCGCAGCGGTTCTAGAATACTTAAGACGGCCAACATCGAAAACTCCTCCATGCGGTTAGTGGTGAGATAACCCCGACATCACCCAGTACTGGGGAGGTAGTTCAGGAGTATTGCCACAGCTTGTATAGCAGATGCATTTCGAAGGTCCGAGGTAAACAGATTCCGATGATGACTGGTTATGTGTCGAAGGATGGATACAGCTGGATGTAGGATTAGAGTTGAGTGCGCGGTGCTTCCCCTGTATCCCCAACACCCGATTGCATAAACAGAAACCTTCGGAAATTAATAGGTGGGTTCTTCTAGTAGCTCGTAGGCATTCTTCCAACGAATGCATGGTATGAAGTTCGGGGTTCAACATCTAGTGAAGAGGTTTTATGGGCGTTGTTCCAATTGGGAGTTGCATCTTAAAGGGTCCTTGGCTATGCTGATCCGGGGATTGCAAAACCCTTTTGTAACACGTTCCATGAGCTTTCAGCACGAACATGTGGAACGAAGCTTCTATCTTGTATTTGTTCTATCTGCTCCTTGTTGTTTTTATTTACCTTTTGTTCTCCCAAGTGGCTTCTGATGGCTTCTCGCCCCTCGTTGGTTACCCCAAGTGGAAGGTTTGAGATGCAGTGTAGCGGTAGTTTTCCCTTGGCAAAGATACCAAGGATCGAATCCCCTGAGACTCCGAGGGTCAACAAGAAGGTGTCAACTGCTAGCGGCGCAACTTAGCGATTGACAGGACCTGCACACAAATACAAATAACTTTGCTCCCAACGAGTACAGAGAGGTTGTCAATCCCTCCGGCCTTGTCGTTTACAAAGGATCAAGCGCAAGAGATAATAGTGATAGGTATGACTGCAACTAGTAAGTAAGAATAGAAAGTAAATAACGGGTGTGATCAGTGATGGTAATATGGACCGGGGTCCCATGATGTTCACTAGTGATGTCTCTCTCCCAAAAGACGATAAAACAGCTAAGCGAGGTAAACGAATTACAGCTGGGCAATTGACAGGATTATGTGCGCAAACCAATGCTAACTATGCTGCAAAGAAAGGTAGAGGCTCAAAAGCATGGGCGGTACGCCAAGGCAAGTAGACCGAAATCCATTTGCATCTACTACTAATCATCCACCTTGAGATATCTATCCAGAACATCTCGCTGGTATTAAGTTGCGAGTCCCACCCATAGTGTAAACTCAAAGCAACAGACAACTGCATTAAAAGAACTTTGCGTAAAGTAAACAATCCTTGCACCCGCAAGTACAAGCACCGTTGTTTTCCCCCTTGTGGCAACAGCACATCCCCTAGACTCATGTTTCTGTCACTCAAGCTAGTCATCGAGGGGCATGAACCCACAATCAAGCATAACGTTCCCTCTTGGAGTTACTACCTACTACTTGGCCAAAGCAATAACAGCAACGGAGAACATGCAAGAATTACTCAAGAACATAAATATAAAAGAGGTAAATCAAATATATTACTCACACACAATCTGAACATAATCTCATAATCCATCGGATCCCAGCAAACTCATCATAGCAACAGCATAAGGATTACATATGTGCCTCGATCATGTAGGGCAGCTCACGAGGTCTAATCGGTGAAGATCAAAGAGGGGAGGAGAACATCACATAGCTACTGGTCATGGACCCATGGTCCAAGGGAGACTACTCACAACTCATCCGGGAGGCGTCCATGGTGGTGGAGAAGCTCCCGGTGGTGATCCTCCCCTCCGGCAGGGTGCCGGGAAGAGTTCTCCTGGTGCTCCCGATCTTGGAAGCGCGGCAGCGGCGGAACAGAGATGAGATCGCGAAAAAGGGTTCCGTTCTCGAGGGTTTCGGGACGCGGTGTAAATATATACCAAAGGGGGGCGTCAGAGGAGGCAGGGGGGCCAGGCGCCCTGGCGGCGCGGCCAGGAGGGGTGGGGGCGCCCTCTGGCCGCCTGGAGCCCTGGTGGCCCCGCTCCGGCCCTACTTTGGCCGCATGGAAGCTTCCGGAACGCAGATTTTTTATATATTTTTCCCGGGATTTTTTTGGCAATTTACGTAATGGGAAAACCTGAAATACAAAAACAGTAGAAAACAGAAACTGGCACTGGGGTGCACTGAGTTAATAGGTTAGTCCAAATATGATCAAAAGTGTATGGAAGTGCATAAATATCATAGCAATATCACACAAAAGAGGCATGGAGCAAGCAGAAATTATAGATACGTTTTGGACGTATCAGCTTCTCGAGAAGACTGTTGTACCATTAAACTATGGAATTCATTCGTTCATGTTGTTCGAATGTTCTTGTGAAGACTTATGTTGCAATTTCTAGCCGTTGATTCAGCTTTTGTATTTTCAATCAATGGCTCCTAAGATGGTTCCCAACGCTAACCCAGAGGGTGAAGAAGAGCGTGTTCCTGAACGTCCTCCTTCCCCTCCTCCTCCTCCGTCTGAGGCCTGGAGAGCAATTATGCAAGCGACCAACCAGAACACCTAGATGCTTATGCAAATGATGCAGAACTTTCAAGCCAACCAAGCAAATCAAGGTGGTCATGGGAACCAAGGCCAAGGCAATATGAACAATCAACCTCACTTTGCAACCCTCAACCAATTCCTGGCAAACCAACCGAAGTCTTTCAGTTACTGTGTGGATCCACTAGATGCTAAAAACTGGATCACAAACATCAAAAAGCACTTTGAATGCAGTAATGTGAGACCTGAGGATTATGTCAAGTTTGCCACTTTCCAACTCAAAGACCAAGTTGCTGATTGGTGGCAACAGTACAAAGATTCCAGAGGTGGACGTGAGGTCTCGTGGACTGACTTCTGCAAGGATTTCTGCTCTCACCACATTCCAACCAGTATCATTGAAGGCATGCGTGAGCAATTCCGCAACCTGAAGCAAGGCACCATGTCCGTCTATCAATATAATGTCAAGTTCCAGAATCTTGCTCGTTATGCCAAGCAAGACATCCCAGATGCCAAGAGCAAGATTTATCAATTCCGTGGTGGTCTGAAGGATGAACTCCAACTAGCTCTCACCTTGTTCGAGCCGGATGAATTTGACCAATTCTACAATATGGCTCTTAAGCAAGAGGCAGCCCAGCTCAAGATTGAAGCTTCCAAAAAGAGTATCAGAGATGCTGTTCACTCCTCTTCTTCCCAAGTGGTTGCAAAGCAGCAGAAATTCTGGCTACCGCCTCCTCCAGTGCTCCGTCCTCCAAACAACAACAAGCACTCAGGTGGCCGTGGTTTCTCCCACCCACCCAACCCAAGCAATCAGTCCAAGCCTCATTTTCAAGCTTCAAGATCAAGTGGTCCTTATCATCGGCCTCTCTCAGAAGTGACTTGCAACAAGTGTGGCCACAAGGGTCACTATGCCAACAAGTGTCCCAACCCAAGGCGCCTTCCGCCTCCTCCACCTATCAACACTGCTATTGTCAAGCACAATCCCAAGGTTGCAAGAGTGAATCTGATGAATGCAGCTCAAGCAGAGAATTCTTCAGATGTGATACTTGGTAATCTTCCAGTTAACTCTATTCCTGCAAAAGTATTGTTTGATTTGGGTGCACACTTTCTTTCGTTTCAAGACCATTTGTTGCCAAGAATGAGTTCGTCACTCAAGTGTTGCCAAAGCCTTTGAAAATTATTTCTCCGGGTTTGCAAATGTCCTCTCGGGTGCATGTTCCGGATGTATCTATTCACATGGGTGATTATCGTTTTCTAGTTTCTCCGGTTGTTCTCGGTAACTCCGACATTGATCTTATTCTTGGGATGGATTGGCTTTCTAGGCATGATGCAAACATTGATTGTGCAAATAAGGAATTCAAGCTTACTCATCCTGACGGAGACGTGATTATTTTCGCCTCTCGAGATAACACAATCAGGCTATTCTCTCTCAATGACAAGGGCGAGATTAATGCCATTTCTCAAATTCTGGTGGTCAATGAATATGAAGATGTTTTCCCTGAAGAGCTTCTAGGCATGCCTCCACGTCGTCAAGTTGAATTCGTCATTGAACTCGAGCCCGGTACCGAGCCAGCATGTCGGCATCCATACAAGATTTCCCCTGATGAGTTGAAGGAGCTGAAGAAACAACTCGATGAGCAAGGGCGTATGGGTCTAATCAGGCCTAGTACTTCTCCTTGGGGATGTGGTGTTCTATTTGTCAAGAAGAAGGATGGCACGGAACGCCTTTGCGTTGATTACCGACCATTGAACAAGAAGACAATAAAGAACAATTATCCGCTCCCCAATATAAATGAATTGTTCGAGCAGCTCAGAGGAGCAAAAGTGTTCTCAAAGCTCAATCTCCGGATGGGTTACCACCAGATCCGTATCCGTGAAGAAGATATTCCCAAGACCACATTCAGAACGAGTTTGGGCTCTTATGAATACACGGTCATGTCTTTTGGCCTTGCAAATGCTCCACCCACCTTCTCAAGGATGATGCACTTCATATTCAACCCCTACACCAATGAATTTGTTCTCGTCTATGTCGATGACATCTTGGTATTCTCCAAGAATGAAGAAGACCATTCCAAGCACCTCCGTTTGGTCCTAGACAGGCTTCGTGAACACAAGTTCTATGCGAAGTTCTCCAAATGTGAATACTGGCTGGATAAAGTCTTATATCTTGGCCATATCATCTCTGTCGAGGGCATTTCTATGAACCCCAAGAAAGTTTAAGCGATTGTCAACTGGGAACCCCCGCAGAATGTCAAGCAACTCTGAAGCTTCCTTGGTCTCGCTAGCTATTGCAGAAGGTTCGTTGAGAACTTCTCCAAGATTGCCAAGCCTCTTTCCAACCTGTTGCAGGAGAATGTCAAGTACTCCTGGACTCCTGATTGTGATGTGGCATTCAAAACACTCAAAGAGAAGCTCATTTCTTCTCTGGTTCTTACTCCTTCGGATGAGTCCAAGCCCTATGAAGTCTTTTGTGATGCTTCTTTGCAAGGTCTTGGTGGCGTTCTAATGCAAGACAAGAAGATTGTGGCATACACTTCTCGTCAATTGAAACCAAATGAGAAGAATTACGCCACACATGATCTCGAGCTAGCAGCAGTTGTACATGCCTTGATCACATGGAGACACCTTCTGTTGGGCAGAAAAGTGGACATCTTCACCAATCACAAGAGCTTGAAGTACATCTTCACACAACCAAACCTTAACCTTCGCCAGACTCGTTGGGTTGAGATGATCCAAGAGTATGATCCAAGCATTGAGTACACACCTGGCAAGGCCAATGTCATTGCAGATGCCTTGAGCAGAAAGGCATATTGCAACAGTCTCCTTCTCAAACCGTTCCAGCCTGAACTTTGTGAATCATTCAGGAAGCTCAACCTCCAAGTTGTTCCGCAAGGCTTTCTTGCAAACCTTCAAGTTGCTCCTACCTTGGAAAATCAGATCCGTGAGGCCCAGCTCAGTGATGCTATGGTGCAGAAAGTGAAACATGGTATTGCCAAGGGTACTCCCAAATACAAGTGCTATCGCGTTGATGAGAAAGACACCTTATTCTTTGAGGACATAATTGTGGTTCCCAAGTGTGATCTCAGGAAGCTCATAATGAACGAAGCACATGACTCCCTCCTCTCGATTCATCCCGGAAGTTCTAAGATGTACCAAGACCTCAAGTAATCGTATTGGTGGACTCGCATGAAAAGGGAGATTGCCCAATTCGTGAATGAATGTGATGTCTGCAGAAGAGTGAAGGCAGAGCATCAACGTCCAACCGGTCTTCTTCAACCTCTACCTATTCCCGAGTGGAAATTCGATCACATTGAAATGGATTTCGTCACTGGGTTTCCTAAGTCCAAGAAGGGGAATGATGCTATCTTCGTAGTGATTGACAAGCTAACTAAAGTAGCTCATTTCCTTCCCGTCAAAGAATCCATCAACGCAGCTCAGCTGGCAGAGCTGTACACTTCCAGAATTGTTTCCTTGCATGGCATTCCTCAAGTCATCTCCTCAGACCGTGGAAGTTTGTTCACATCCAAGTTCTGGGACTCCTTTCAGTCAGCCATGGGCACAAAAATTCGCTTCAGCACTGCGTTTCACCCTCAGACTAGTGGTCAAGTCAAAAGAGTGAACCAGATCCTCGAAGACATGCTGAGAGCTTGTGTCACCTCTTTCGGTATGAAATGGGAAGATTGTCTCCCGTTTGATGAATTCTCTTACAACAACAGTTTCCAAGCAAGTGCCGGCAAAGCTCCTTTTGAAATCCTCTATGGCATAAAGTGTCGTACCCCGCTCAACTGGTCCGAGACTGGTGAACGTCAACTTCTTGGTAATGATTTGATCTCAGAAGCCGAAGAAATGTGCAAAGTTATACATGAGAATCTCAAAGCCGCGCAATCGCGTCAAAAGAGTTACTATGACGGCAAGCATCGTGATTTGGCTTTCGACATTGGAGATCATGTCTATCTCCATGTTTCTCCTATGAAAGGAACCCAAAGATTCGGTATCAAAGGCAAGCTTGCTCCGAGATACGTGGGCCCTATCAAGATTCTGGGCAAAAGAGGCAATCTAGCCTACCAACTCGAGCTTCCCTCCAACTTTGCAAATGTTCATGATGTGTTTCACGTGTCTCAACTCCGCAAGTGCTTCAAGACACCTGAACGCACCATTCCGTTCGAGGAGATTGATCTTCAACAAGACATGTCTTATCGTGAGGACCTTGTTGCTATTCTTGAAGAAACTGAGCGAAAAACCCGCAACAAGTACATCAAGTTCTTGAAAGTGAAGTGGTCACACCATACCGACCGAGAAGCTACATGGGAACGAGAAGATCACCTTCGTTCCGAGTATCCTTCCTTCTTCTAGTCCTAGATCTCGGGACGAGATCTTTTTGTAGTGTAGGAGAGTTTGTAACACCCCATATGTGCTACTTTCCTATTATGGCAATAAAACATTCTCATTTTGATCCCCGTCCTTATCCTTGGGGGTTCTTATCTTTTGAGCTCATTTTCTTTTTTTGCATTGCCATGTCTTTTATTTTATTTTGCATCCATGCATTGCTTTCATCATGGCATCTAGTTTACTTCCTTGTTATGATGTGTATGTGTGAGGCCTTGTGATGTTGTGAGTGTGGTCCTAGCCATGACTTGCTAAACCCTAGACCCCCCTCCTTTGTTTCCCTCCACTTCTTCTTCCTTCTCTTCTTTCCTTTCCTTTCTTTATTTAATTTTGCAAGTCACCTAGCCAAGTCCTTTAATGCTCTTTCTTTTCCTAAAAATCTTGCACCATGTCTACACCCTCTCTGCCAAATATCACCCCATTTAGAATTGATTTGGTTGGGTTTAAAAATGACAAGAGTTTGAACCATATTCACACTCCTTTAATTTTTCTGCCTCTAAAAATGTCCAAACTAATTTTATTAAATAGGGCATAAATCAAGGAGCATGGGGATATTTTTATTTTTCCCTAACTCTTTTCCTTTGAGCCTGTGCTTTTCTTTTCTTTTCTGTCTGAAGAAAAAATGAAAAAGAAAAGAAGTCAGCAGCTCCAACAGTGGCCTGGGCTTCCTCCTTCTTCTCCTCCCCCAGGCCCAGTCCTTTCTCCACAGTAGCCGCGGCCCACCTCCTCTCTCCCGCAGGCCCACCGAGCGCTCGCAGTCGCGTCGTGCCTTTTTTCCCCTGGCCCCACATGTCTACCTCACAGCCCCGCATCGTCGTCTACCTCCGTCACGCATTTGCGAAGCCAGAGAGCGCCCTCGCCGTCGTGCCGTGATCACGGATGTCGAGGTCTCGTGATCTGAGCCCTCCATTTAAACCCGCAGCGTGTCCTCCCTTCCCCCCTAGGATTCATCTTCCTCCTCTCGCCGTCTGGAGAGCCAAGCTCCACCAGATCCGCCGCTCCAGTGAATACCCGCACGCATCTGAGAGCGCCAGCTCGTCGCCGGCGTGCCTCCCGTCGACCTCAGCCTCCTCGGCCGTGTCCAGCTGCTTCCCCGATGTCGACTACGTCGACTATTTCCTCTACGTGGAGCCGATCGCCTCGCCGCCGATGTTTTCTTCCTCTTCTTCGTCTCCAGCGCCCATAGCTGTTTGAGCCTCGCCGCCATCAACTCCGTCCACGTCTGGGCCAGCCGAACACACCTCCGTGTTCGTGGTGAGCGCCTCCACCTCCTCGTGCTCTTTTCCCCCTCTTTAGCGCCCTCTAGCTCCGAGTTCGTCGAGCACCCGAGCTCATCGCCGTTGGGCCTCGTCGCCAGCAAGTGTCCCAACCACCGTAGGCTGTCTAGTGCTGCCCGTCTGCATCAGCTCGTCATGTAGGTGCTGCCTGTGCACTCGCCGCTCCGCCTAGGCCGTTGCTTCGTCGCGTAGATGTCCGCCGCCGCCGCTCTGTCATGTGCTCGCCGTCGGCGCTGTAGTGCATGTTAGGTGCCGCAGTCGCTTCGAGTGGATGCGGAACTCCTCCAGGAGCACTCCGCACCACTCCGCCATCCCTCTAGGTCGCCGGAGCAGCTCCGACGAGCCCCCTATTTTTCCCCTGCTCTGCTTTTTCTGTTTAGTCTTCAGATATTGCACATGTTCTCTGTCAAGATCCGTTCACTAGCGCAGTGGATGTGCCTCCGTCGGTTAAGCCACAGGTCTTGGGTTCGAATCCGTGCGGGGCAGTGGGCATTATCACCCCCCTTCTTGTTTTCCTGAGGGGCTGACAGGCAGGCCCCATCTGCCAGCCTCACTGTGCTCTCCAGCCCCCGCGCAGACCCGCTGGCACTAGCTCAGCGTAGCCGGCCGCCTTGTCAGTGACTTGGGCTAGCGCAGGCCTGGGTCACTCTGACCCTGCGCCTGTTTTTCTTTTTCTGTTTTATTTTTCTTTTCTTTTTACTGCCTTTTTCTTGTTAATTTAATATCTGTTGACATATGCTTCTAATGAAAATGAGTCATATATGAAAAGTGCTTAGAATTTCATGTAGATTATGAATATGCTGTTTTTCGCCATGTTTAAAAACATTTAAAATGTTGTTTGAATTTATTCTTGTTTTAAAAATGCCTAAACTTGTAAAAATCATAACTAAATATCTACAACTCCAAATTTAACAAACTTTATATGAATTTCGTGTAGAAAATGTGTAGAATATTTTGGTGCTGTTGTTTAGCATGTTTGACAACTTTATAATAGAAGTTTTTCAGATCTGTCCCAAATGCATTTAAATTATCATGGGAGTTTCTGGATATTGTTGCTATTTATTTCTAGCCCATTTAAATGTGCTAGCGTGTTGCTGTGGTATTAGTTGCACCCTTGCCATGTTAACCAACTCCTTTAAAACTTGTTGGATGCTTGTTTGAATAATCAACATAAACTTGGTAGTTGTTCTTTAGTTGTTTTCTTTCATGTGGGTGATCTTGTTTGATTTTGATGTTATTGCACTCTTGTGACCCTAGGCCATGCATCATTTCTTTCCATGTCCATATGCTTCATGTTCATGCATCATGTGTCTGAGCATTGCATTATGATTGATTGTGTTCCGTTGCTGCATTGTTGTGTTTGATTAGAGCCCGGTGACGATACGGAGTACGAGGTTCCTACCGAGGTTGAGATTGAGGAGCAAGGTTACGATCCCTCCGTGGAATCAACAGGCAAGATGACCTTACCCAGATATCATTACTAGCCTTGCCTATGCTAGATGTCTCGCTCTTTAGATATTGCCTCGATGCCTATGTTTGTTTGTCAGCCTCCTATTGTTGCCATGAAACTCTCTAACCACCCACCTAGCAAACCGTTGTTTAGCTACGTAAGCATCACTCAGCCCCTCTTATAGCGTTGTTAGTTGCAGGTGAAGATTTGAAGATTCTTGCTTCATGATGAAGTTATTGTTGGGATATCACAATATATAATCTATTAAACTAAATCATCTATATATTGGTAATGGGTGGAAGGCTAAGCCTCTTGCTTGGTGTTTTGTTCCACTCGTGGCACCCTAGGAACCGTTAAACCGGTGTTATGTTCCTTGATTTTTGCGTCCCTAACATGGTTGGGGTTTATGGGCCCCCTCGATAACCCGCTTAGCGCTAAAGCTTTTCCAGCAGGGCCCAACATTGGTTTTACATTTGCCTAATAACTAAAACTTGCATAGGACTAGCTATCCCGTGGACTTAATAAACAACCCCCGGGCCAGTGCTCCTCATGAGTGTTGGTCCAAACTAGAGCCACTTGCGGTGCCACCCAGTTCGCTGGGATCTTCGGTTGCTGTACATACTGCTCATCCGGTCGTGGCCTAAGACTAGATACACGCGGCTACTGTCAGGGTGTCGGCACGCCGGGAGGTCTTGCTGGATTAGTTTTACCTATGTCGGAATATCTTGAGCACAGGATTCCGAGAATACTCGGGTCTTCCCACCTTGGAGTTGCGACTCCGCAGATCATGAGCTTGTGATGGGCTAAGTTGGGACACCCCTGCAGAGTTTGATCTTTCGAAAGCCGTACCCGCGATTATGTGGCAGATGGGAATTTGTTAATATCCGGTTGTAGATAACTTGATACCATGTTCTTAGTACACTACCTGCGTGAGTAACCGTGATGGTCTCTTTCCAAAGGGGTTCGGGAAGTGAACACGGTGGGGTTATGTTTGACGTGAGTAGTTAGGATCACTTCGTGATCAGTTTGGCGATCGTTGGCACTGGTTCTCTTCTCTCTCTAAACCCGTAAGTTAGTGCTAGTGCTGCTGCAACCTTGTCTTAAGCCTTTTCCACACCTAAGGCTTTGATAGTATTGCTACCCGGGAACGGGATTGCTGAGTCCTCCGTGGCTCACAGATTCTACACAACACCAGATGCAGGTACCGTTGAGAACTACACAGGTGGTGGTTCAGAGTTGTATTGGTAGTTCGATGAAGAGCGTGGACGTTATTATGTGTCCTTTCCCGAGGATCTGTAGGGCACTTACTAGGATGATCGGGACCTTGTGTTGCTTTATTTATGGTATCTTTCATTTGGATTTCGTCCGTAGTCGGACTCTGATGTTATTTGGATGATGTATGTTAATGTATTACATTGTGTGACGTGGCGAGTGTAAGCCAACAACTCTTTTACATTTTCATCCCTTCTTTTACATGAGTCATGCAAAGATACCATACTTGAGATCATTCTAGTATGTGATTATGCATTTAAGTCGTGCCTCGACACGTGGGAAACATAGTCACATACTGGGCATTACACATATGCCTTCTTGATAGTAGGAATAGGAAACTCAAAACCTCCAATAGTAATTGTTGAAGTTTTTCCAATATAATGAATACTGAAGACCTAAGGTTGTTTCCTCGGAAAGTGTACCATATGCTCATTACCATTGACATGAAAAGTGACATTGCCTTTGTTGCAATCAATAACAGCCCCTGCAGTATTCAGAAAAGGTCTTCCAAGAATAATAGACATACTATCATCCTCGGGAATATCAAGTATAACAAAGTCCGTTAGAATAGTAACATTTGCAACTACAACAGGCACATCCTCACAAATACCGACAGGTATAGTAGTCGATTTATCAGCCATTTGCAAAGATATTTCAGTAGGTGTCAGCTTACTCAAGTCAAGTCTACGATATAGAGAGAGGCATAACACTAACATCGGCTCCAAGATCACACAAAGCAGTTTTAACATAGTTTCTCTTAATGGAGCAAGGTATAGTAGGTACTCCTGGATCTCCTAATTTCTTAGGCATTCCACCCTCGAAAGTGTAATTGGCAAGCATGGTGGAGATTTCTACTTCAGGTATCTTTCTTTTGTTGGTAATAATATCTTTCATATACTTGGCATAAGGATTTGTTTTAAGCACATCAGTCAAACACATACGCAAAAAAGATAGGTCTAATCATTTCAGCAAAGCGTTCAAAATCTTCATCATCCTTTTTCTTGGATGGTTCGGAGGAAAAAGCATGTGTTTCTGAACCTAGGGTTCTCTTTCCCTACCGTGCTTCCTAGCAACAAAGTCTCTCTTATCATAACGTTGATTCTTTGATTGTGGGTTATCAAGATCAACAGTAGGTTCAATATCTACATCATTATCATTACTAGGTTGAGCATCATCATGAACATCATTATTAATATTATCACTAGGTTCATGTTCATTACCAGATTGTGTCTCAGCATCGGAAATAGATATATCATTGGGATTCTCAGGTGGGTGAGCTACAGGTTCACTAGAAGTATGCAAAGTCTTATCATTTTTCTTTTTCTTCTTATTAGAAGAACTAGGTGCACCTAAATTAGCTCTCTGAGAATCTTGCTCAATTCTCTTAGTGTGGCCTTCAGGATACAGAGGTTCCTGAGTCATTTTACCACCTCTAGTTGCAACTCTAACAACATAGTCATTATTCTTACTATTTAATTCACTGAGCAAATCATTCTGAGCCTTAAGTACTTGTTCTGCTTGAGTGGTGACCATGGAAGCATGTATACTAATAAGTTTCAGTTCATCTTTGGCACTAGACAAATAATCACTCAAGTGTTTGATAGTATAAGCATTGTGTTGTAATTATCTACCAACATAAGCATTGAAGTTTTCTTGTTTCACAATGAAATTGTCAAACTCATCTAGGCATTGGCTAGTAGACTTATAACGAGGAATATCACCTTCATCAAATTTATAAAGAGAAATTACCTTTACTACCTGTGTCGCGTTATTAAGACTATGTATTTCTTCAATAAGCGGTAAATTCTTAACCTCTTCAGCTTTAATACCTTTTTCTTTCATAGATTTCTTTGCCTCTTGCATATCTTCAGGACTAAGAAATAGAACACCTCTTTTCTTCGGAGATGGCTTAGGGGCTGGTTCAGGAAGTGTCCAATTATTTTCATTGGCCAGCATATTATTCAATAGTAATTCAGCTTGTTTAACTGTTTTTTCCCTGAAAACACAACCAGCACAACTATCCAGGTGGTCTATGGAAGCATCGATTAGTCCATTATAAAAGACATCAAGTATATCATGCATTTCAAGAGGATAATCAGGTAAAGCATTAAGTAACTGGAGAAGCTTCCCCCAAGCTTGTGGGTGACTCTCTTCTTCAGTTTGAGCAAAGTTATATATTTCTTTAGCGACCACGATCCGAATGGACCGAAGTCTCTGTGTTCTGTGTCATCCCTGGATCGGTATACTGACACACACAGTACTCGAGGATTTATAACAGAGGTAAATCACATGTATTAAGTAACGTAAATACTATTACCTCAATCGATCATAGCGGAAGCAACAAAGGTTGTGGATTCCCATCAACACCAACGGCAAAGTTGAGTGTAGAAATCGTAACCCTAACGTATCACTTACTCGTCGTAAGGTAATCCTGCAACATGAGACGTTGCAGCCACAGAGGGTCAGTACATTGAATGTACTGGCAAATTCACACTGTAATGGTAATGATGAACAAAGCCTACAACTACATGCATATTTGGCTGGTGGAGGCTGTAAGGTTAAAGTTTTTGCGTAAAGCCAATTTTTTCCTACAACAAAGGAATGCATTTTATTTAACTACTTTGTTAAATTCAAATCATGAACAGTTGAGAATGGTACCCCCATCTCAATCCCAAATTAAAGTCATCATTAACCCAACAAATTAAATTATAGAGTGATGAGATAAACAAATAATCCACTTCTAGATACTCTAAGATGTCCATAACCGGGGACACGGCTACTCATGAATAGTTTGTACACTCTGCAAAGGTTTGTGCACTTTCCCCACAAGACTCGATCGCCTCCGTTTGGTTTCTTGCACTGCATGGTGTTTGAGAAACGGATGATCGAGACACATTCTTTCCGAAGAGGTCCCCTTAACCAGATAGATAGGCCGGTACACCTACAATCCCCCTACATCTGCTAGCCCATCATGGAAAGGTTTCCCACAACTTACTCAACTATGCCAGAGCCCATATTGGCATGTGGCTGCACATGGAAGTTTCTAGGCATGAAAATATTATATGATCCCTTTGAGCCTGGGTGGCATTCCAATAGGACAATCACATGGAACCCCGGGATTTCCTAGGACAACACTGGCATCACCAGGTGTCCGGGCAATCCACTGGTTCACTCCCAGGGTGCCCCAAACCAATCCACCCAGATGTGTATTCAAGTAGCCACCTTAAGTTGAACCATTAATTAACAACTCACATCTGTCATGGATTTCACTCAAAGCCAAACCACATCTACAAGCATAGCATGGCAACCTAAGCATAACGTGGAAGTAACTCCAGGGGTTTGAAAACAATGCAGGTAATAGGTTCTACCTCAATCTACTTCTCAGTCCCACAAGTTAATAGATCCTACTCATGCAATGTGTTTGAGGATATAACTAATGCAATGAAAACTGGGTATTGGAAAATATGATAAAAGTGTGAACTTGCCTGCAGTGTTGATGAATATGATTCGCACTCAAAACTCTGGATAGATCTACTCGTCACACTCCGGTCAATCTATCGTAAGCAAGCAATAGTAACCACACATAAGCAATCACTCAGAAAGATCGGAAACGAATAAACACTTCGGAAAACTTCGAAAACAAACGAATGACTCTTGAAACATAAAACAATTTCCAACATTACCAAAATTATGTAAATTTGGCCTTATCATAAAGTTTAGGTCAAGAGCTTCGATTTGCAAAAAGAATCAACTCAAACGGAGTTACGAAACTCAAGTTATGATCAAACGAAGTTCAAATATAAAACTAGTTGAATTCAAATTTTAAAAATTTCAAAAACATGTTGAAGTTGTATTACTGGAAAGAGGGCTTCGTAACGAAGACGTGGGCGTTGGTTTCGTTGGATTTGGACCAACGAGCAAAAAGTTAAGGCCGTTCGAAGTATAGGGGCTAATCTGTAAAAGAAATATTTACATCTAAGTCCCTGGCCGAAAACTAAACAGAAAAAGAAAAGGCTATCGAACGAACGTTCGTTTTCTAGTCCTAAAGGGTGAACGTTCACTAGATAAAAAGATCTAAAAAAAATAAAACCGAACAAAAACCTAACAAACAGAAAACCGAAACGGTTTTATTACCTAGGCGGTTTTATTTCATAAACCGCGGGTTCGGCGGTTATGAACCGGATCGGCGGTGTGGATCGGATCTCACCGGCGGTGAACTCCGGCGAGGCTTACGGCGGGCGGCGGTGGGCGTGCGACGAGGCGCGGTGGTGGGCAGCGGCGGCTGCGCGGAGCGGTGAGGCAGGCAAGGGGGCGAGGCGCGGCTGCGGAATGCGAGGGGAGGCAGCAGCAGCAGCTGGCAGCGGCGGCGGCTTGGCGATGCGGGGGGAGCGGGGAGAGAGGGGCGGCGGCGGAGTATTTATGGAGGGGGGGGCCTCGGTTTCTTGGAGGAGGGGGCGCGGAGAAGTCCGGGCGTGGCACGCATGCCGAGGCAGCGGCGGTGGCGTACTGGCGGCGGAGTCCGGCCAAAGGTCGGGGGCGATGGGGCGCTGGGCCGCGGCCTGGCGGAAGCTGGGCCGGCCCAGTTTCGGCGGAGGAACATTTTTTTCTTTTCTTTAAACATTTTTTTAACAGACAGAAAAATGAATAAAAGCAAAATAAATAATAATATCCTATAGGCATATAATATATCAAAAATTACAGAAAAATAAGCCCTACAACATGAACATTTTACTACTGTCAAATAAAATGCCCACAAAATCGAATAAATCAAAAGGTCCTACTAATGCAAATAAAAACCAATAAAAACTTTCTTAAAATACCAAAATGACTTCAAATTTATTTTTCTCCAATTTTCTGCTGTAGGGAATCATGTTACCCTTTTGTCCATGTAATTTATTTTTGGAGAAAATAATTTGAATAAAAACCAAATAACTCAATATTTGAAATTGAGTTGCAGAAAATTTCAGAAAAACTTCCAAATCATATTTCCTATATTTTGAAGAAGTCATTTTATCTTCTCTCGGGAAAATCATTGAGTTGCTTAAAGTTTCTGAATTGAAATATTTCGAGATTGAAATTCAAAATCCTTTCAAAGCCCTTTATCATTTAAAATAAATGGAAGAAGTCATATTATCTTCACTCTAGGGTTTTGTGTTGAAAAGAATTTGAATTCCCTCGGAGATCAAAAAGCAAAGTGAAAGTTTTGGGAAAGCCATTTTATTCCCTCTCATTTAACTTTCAAAAGTTTCAAATTTCGCTCAACACAATCAACCAACAATCAAATCTATCTATTTTATTATAACATTCCAAAATTTAGAATTTTGGGATGTTACAAACCTACCACACTTAAAATGAATCTCGTCCTCGAGATTCGGAGAGGCCAGCAAGAAATAGGTTCGGGTTTGGGGTTTCCTAACAAATCCACCGATTGGTGTGGCCTAGGGTGCTACCACACTTAGGATGATGGTTACGGTTCCATCCAAACTCAGGTACTCCATCCTTAGTTGACTGTGTCGATTCTTCTCAGATCTTCAGGGTAATTCCTTCTCTGGGTCCTTCGGTAGTGGCAAAGATCTTTGTCCTCAATCCTTGTATCCTTTCATCCTGGTAAGGCTTTTTCAGGACTGGTTCTTCTTAACTGACGAGTCTGGCGCCAATACTAAACAAATATCAATCTCTCATGGTGGTCATTAACCAAATTAATTGGGTCCCTGCAGAAAACAGGTCTGGGCTTCATCCTCACCGTATATCCTACGGTTGGCAACAACATGCCGTGTACGGGAAAAAATTTCTATTCCATTCTAAGGTTTAAACAAAGTTTTGACATCGTCGTCTCGCTACTATAGGTAAGTCACTCAGATTTACCATCCCGTATAACAGAGGCGAATAATAAGAGTAAGTCGGTATGGTGATCAATCCATCCCGCACCCAAATCATTACCTTGTATATGGTTTAGTGAATCTCGCATTCTAACACTCGGTCATCCTCACAAGCATTGCAGAATTTCTCTTGTCGACGAACTGAGTTCGGAGAAATCCATTGATTCTGCAAGCCAAACAAAACATCTAGCGTTTCACAACCCTCGGGTTTAACGTAACCACCTATAAGGTCGTCTATTGACAAAGGTCGTAACTTCTTCCAGGGTTTTTCCTTCAGCAAGGATGAGCTTGCTTTCTTGACAGGTCCTGGGGCCTATGGGTTATGGCTCATCTCATCACTAGCAACATTTGGTCTCATCCTCGGGTTGCAACTGATCATTCTTCCAACATCCAACTTCCTTGGCTTTCTTACATCCATCCAATTATACCTTATTTCTCTGTGGGTAAAACTATGATGTAATTACTTAGACTCATCTTTGGGCAATCCACTCCAAGTCTGACATAACCAACCACTAGTTAGTGTATTCGGGTAACGGTGTTGGATTCTACCACACTTAAAATGAATAACACTAGTTTTTTTCCAAATCTTGATTCATGTATCATATCTTCACTCATCTCTTATGTAGTAACAACTCATAAAAATCCAAAATCAAAACCATGATACTGACTTCATTGATTCTCAAATTACTACGATCTACCGCATTTCCATTGCATGCTTCAACTCTACAACTTAGCACAAATCTCCTTCTCCTTAGGACAATCTCTATCAAAGTGCCCTGCTTCACTACAGCAGGAACATATTACTTCTAACAAGTCTCGGGGTCCCCTTATGATCACATAGCCTCCTTTAGGTCCTCCGCTAGGGTCCATTTCAGAACTTGTATATCCTTAACTCGTCCTTGGAGTCACTATTGCTCCACACTTCCAGCATTTCACCCTCTTAAAATCCAATTGTACTTCTTTTCTTCTCATCCTTGGGGTAAGCCTCATATCAAAATAAACTCCAACTATTTGTGCAAACTCTACTCCTTGGAGCAACAGTTCTCCTTCCTATGGGTCCAGGGTTCACTCAGAAAAGTATCGTCCTGAACAAAATGCGCTGGTTCATCCTTAATCCATATTCTCCTCATATAAAATCTCTTATTATATCCTTGAACTAGTATTCAATACTCAAATACAAAAGGTTCCTCACTACAAATGTTGCCATCCACATAGTTGGGTATGGTCAAACATTCCTCGCATCTTTATTCCTTTGTCCTAGCTAAGGACGCTTTAGTCCCACGGGAATTGGGCAATGTGATTCTTAAAATCATCAATCTTTTGCTTCATACTATTGGCTGTGTGCTTCATCTCCACCATCTCTGCATGCATCATACTCAGGCATCCCTGGGTATAACGAAGTCTTGCTTCGAGTATTTCTCCAATCTGACGTATGGCCTCCATAGCAGCTTCACGAACAGAGTCGAAGAATGTTGGTCGTGGTACTCGAGAGATGAAAAAGTATTGACCCCTAGTCTTTGAGCAAACTCCTTTCACACGGTGGAGGTGTACCTCCATGTACAAAAATTCAACTCCATTCTCCATGAAGGGATAACCCTTGTAAACTGCATCTCCTTCTAGGTGAATATGCTTCATCATGTCCTTCGGGATCTTTGGATAATCCTGATCACTAGTCAGGGTCATGATGGTTTCCGGGCCTTTGAGAAAAGACTCGTAAAGGGTTGTCATCTGTAGGTATAAGATAAAAGGGGTTCTTAGGTCAACATACAGATATCCTCGGGTAAAACGGGGTCGTTTGTCCGAGAAGGGTTTGGGTCAGCTTCTCCATGGGTTCTAGGTATTGGTCTGGGTGAGATAGCAAGGGAGGCACTCACAATCATCCAACAACTCATGGCATCTCTTCTTAGCTCTCAAAATCTCAACTTCTATTTCTTCACGAACTATTACAATGTTATTTCCATAACTCAACTCAACATCGTAAAAAGGGTGTTCCATATTAAACTACATGCTTCATTCCAATATTAAGATCTCAACTACTCAGATCAATCTTCCTCCGGTCTAAACCTTCTCTTGGCAAAATGCTCTACTTCCTTGTAGTGTAACTAATGTCATAAGACAAATCTAAGGACTTCATGGTGGCTATCTTAGTTCACTGGATTCTCCGCTTCCTGGTTGGGCAGTTGATAGCATAATGACCTAAATCCTTGCACCGATAACATGTGATGTCACTCGGGTCTTTTTCCGCAGAGATTGGGTTGTTCTGGGGACACATGCTCTTTCTCTTCCTCGACTTCTTCGTTCCTATCAATTCTTCTATCTTTTGTGGATCAAACTCCACCTTTTCTGTCGGGAAGTCTCCCAGATACTCTTGACTTTCCCTCGTGCATTGTTGTAAAAGATGTCCTTTCTCTCCACATGAGTAACAAGCACGGGAGTAATATCTGTTTAGGCCTTCTCCATCAAGGTCGTCAATATCTTCCTCCATCGCGGATTCCTTTAAGGTTTCCTCAAGGACTTCTTTCATTGCTTCTTTCTTCTGCTGGATAGTTCGTTGCACCATGGGGTAAAAGTGACACTGAGCAGGGTAATGGGTAGTCCCTTCACACAAGAAACAAGTAATCTGCCTAGTTGGGCATTCTTCAGCTAGGTGACTTCCTTCACAATTAGGGCATTCATCCTTGTGCTCCTCCTGGGTGTGTCCTACTTCTCCACAAATCATGCAGGCACAACGTTTCTTCTTCGGTTTGTCACCACGCTCTTGGATGAGACGGGATCCTAACAGTGTCTTCTTGAATTCTTCCCAATTTTCTGCTCTATTACATCCTTGTATGGCATGATGCATCTTCCACCATGTTGCAGCACTTTTTGTAAAGTACTGAAGAACGTATTGAACTTCATACTTCCTTTCAACTAAATTCTTCCTAAATTGATCCTCCATGTTTTGTATCCATAACTCTGCCTCCGGCTGGTTCATTGGTCCAGAGACTTCAAGTCTATCTTCAGTCATCCTCTATTGGGTCCAAGGGTTTTGGGATGAGATTCAGAAGAGATAGAGAGAGATACACTCAATACAAACAAAATTTTTGAAAAGACGGGTTTTGTTATGTAGCCATCGAAAAACATCAAACAAATGACAGCTCACAATCGACGCATCTAACTTAAGTACATAACAAGGGGCTGGTCTTCTAACGGTCATCATATCTTCAAAGTTGTCAACTCTTCAAATCTTCGGAGTATCCATGGTTGTAGCTTCAACACTTCCAATGTATGGTAAAATCCTCTTTACTCCGAGGTGGTCCAAATGGTAAAGGGTATTGTCTAACTATTTAAGGTCAAAAGGGGAGATTTGACAAAACTCAAAAAAGAAGAGAGATAAGAATCTTTTTGAAAAAGATATTTTTAGACAAATCCTTTCCTATGGTCTGGCTAGTTTCTAGGGTCACGTCCTACAGTCAACATGTGCTCTGATACCATCTTGTAGCGACCACGATCCGAATGGACCGAAGTCTCTGTGTTCTTTGTCATCCCTGGATCGGTATACTAACACACACAGTACTCGAGGATTTATAACAGAGGTAAATCACATGTATTAAGTAACGTAAATACTATTACCTCAATCGATCATAGCGAAAGCAACAAAGGTTGTGGATTCCCATCAACACCAACGGCAAAGTTGAGTGTAGAAATCGTAACCCTAACGTATCACTTACTCGTCGTAAGGTAATCCTGCATCATGAGACGTTGCAGCCATAGAGGGTCAGTACATTGAATGTACTGGCAAATTCACACTGTAATGGTAATGATGAACAAAGCCTACAACTACATGCATATTTGGCTGGTGGAGGCTGTAAGGTTAAAGTTTTTGCGTAAAGCCAATTTTTCCCTACAACAAAGGAATGCATTTTATTTAACTACTTTGTTAAATACAAATCATGAACAGTTGAGAATGGTACCCCCATCTCAATCCCAAATTAAAGTCATCATTAACCCAACAAATTAAATTATAGAGTGATGAGATCAACAAATAATCCACTTCTAGATACTCTAAGATGTCCATAACCGGGGACACAGCTACTCATGAATAGTTTGTACACTCTGCAGAGGTTTGTGCACTTTCCCCACAAGACTCGATCGCCTCCGTTTGGTTTCTTGCACTGCATGGTGTTTGAGAAACGGATGACCGAGACACAGTCTTTCCGAAGAGGTCCCCTAAACCAGATAGATAGGCCGGTACACCTACAATCCCCCTACATCTGCTAGCCCATCATGGAAAGGTTTCCCACAGCTTACTCAACTATGCCAGAGCCCATATTGGCATGTGGCTGCACATGGAAGTTTCTAGGCATGAAAATATTATATGATCCCTTTGAGCCTGGGTGGCATTCCAATAGGACAATCACATGGAACCCCGGGATTTCCTAGGACAACACCGGCATCACCAGGTGTCCGGGCAATCCACTGGTTCACTCCCAGGGTGCCCCAAACCAATCCACCCAGATGTGTATTCAAGTAGCCACCTTAAGTTGAACCATTAATTAACAACTCACATCTGTCATGGATTTCACTCAAACCCAAACCACGTCTAGGAGCATAGCATGGCAACCTAAGCATAATGTAGAAGTAACTCCAGGGGTTTGAAAACAATGCAGGTAATAGGTTCTACCTCAATCTACTTCTCAGTCCCACAAGTTAATAGATCCTACTCATGCAATGTGTTTGAGGATATAACTAATGCAATGAAAACTGGGTATTGGAAAATATGGTCAAAGTGTGAACTTGCCTGCAATGTTGATGAAGATGATTCGCACTCAAAACTCTGGATAGATCTACTCGTCACACTCCGGTCAATCTATCATAAGCAAGCAATAGTAACCACACATAAGCAATCACTCAGAAAGATCGGACAGAACGAATAAACACTTCGGAAAACTTCGAAAACAAACGAATGACTCTTGAAACATAAAACAATTTCCAACAGTTCCAAAATTATGTAAATTTGGCCTTATCAGAAAGTTTAGCTCAAGAGCTTCGATTTGCAAAAAGAATCAACTCAAATGGAGTTACGAAACTCAAGTTATGATCAAACGAAGTTCAAATCTAAAACTAGTTGAATTCAAATTTTAGAAATTTCAAAAACATGTTGAAGTTGTATTACTGGAAAGAGGGCTTCGTAAGAAATACGTGGGCGTTGGTTTCGTTGGATTTGGAGCAACGAGCAAAAAGTTAAGACCGTTTGAAGTATGGGGACTAATCTGTAAAAGAAATATTTACATCTAAGTCCCTGGCCGAAAACTAAACAGAAAAAGAAAAGGCTATCGAACGAACGTTCGTTTTCTAGTCCTAAAGGGTGAACGTTCACTAGATAAAAAGATTTAAAAAAATAAAATCGAACAAAAACCTAACTAGCAGAAAACCGAAACGGTTTTATTACCTAGGCGGTTTTATTTCATAAACCGCGGGTAAGGCGGTTATGAACCGGATCGGTGAAAGTGCAACTAATCCCCGGGTGGTTTTGGTAATTAATAACAACATATATATCATTGAACTAATATTCTCTTGAGAATCATTTCAGAAAAGTTCGATGATATGGGTATGGAAATGTCTGAAGAAGTGGACCCCTCAAAATGCTAAGACAAGCATTGGCAAAAGCTCAAGACTCCATTTTTGGTTTAGTGATCAAAGATCACATTGAGTCCATAGGAAAAGCCAATACTATTAAAAGGGGATGAGGTTGTGTTAATGTTCTTGTTGCTCAAGTGCTTGGTGATCTAGCTCCCTCAACTATCAGCACTCTTCACTATTCAACACACTCATAAGTAATCTCGGACAAACCGATTCTGCAAACTCAGTCCCACCGAGATGAACCACTTCAGTTATTTCCCCAAACCCTAACTTCTCGGTCCAACCGATTCTGAGTCTCGGTCTCACCGAAAATGTTCTGCCAACCTTCTGTAACCAATTGACAGCATTTCGGAATATCTGAGTTGTTGTTTTCGGTCACACCGAGATGGCAAACCCTAACCTTTGACTCACTTCGGACACACCGAGATGGTATTTTCGGTCCCACCGAAAATCCCAACGTTCACTATATTTGAACTTTCGGTCTGACCGAGTTTTCACTTCGGTCTCACCGAGATTGGTCAAATGTGTGTGTAACGGTTGGATTTTGTGTGGAGGCTATATATACCCCTCCACCCCCTCCTCATTCGTGGGGAGAGCCATCAGAAAGTCTACCACTTCTACCATATACTTTCTGAGAAGTGAACCACCTACCCTTGTGTTGAGATCAAGCCATTCCATTCCTACCATATGAAACTTGATCTCTAGCCTTCCCAAGTTGCTTTCCACTCAAATCTTTCTTCCACCACAGCCATATCAGTGAGGAGAGTTGAGTGTTGGGGAGATTATCACTTGAAGCACAAGAGCAAGGAGTTCATCATCATCAACACCGTCTATTACCTTTTGGGGGGTGGTGCCTCCTAGATTGGTTAGGTGTCGCTTGGGAGCCTCCGTCTTTGAGATGTGGAGTTGAACCAAGAAGTTTGTAAGGGCAAGGAGATCGCCTACTTCGTGAAGATCTACCCCGAGTAAGGCTAGTCCTCCGTGGGCGTAGGCCGTGATGGAATAGACAAGGTTGCTTCTTTGTGGACCCTTCGTGGGTGGAGCCCTCCGTGGACTCGCGCAGCCGTTACCCTCCGTGGGTTGAAGTCTCCATCAACGTGGATGTACGATAGCACCACCTATCGGAACCACGACAAAAATCTCCGTGTCACCAAACTGCGTTTGATCTTCTCCACCTCCTTTTTACATGTGCAATTTACTTTCCGCTGCATATACTCTAGAATTGCATGTGTAGGGTGTTACTTGAATTGATCTTAATTGTGAAACTGCCAAAAACTTTGCATGATCTAAAGGCAGATTTTTTATATTGTCAAGTAGTCTAATCACCCCCCCTCTAGACCTACTTTCGATCCTACAAGTGGTATCAGAGCTTTGGTCTCCATTGCCTTGGTTTCCATTGCATTGGACTCCATAAGCTTGGTTTCACAACCTAGGAGAGTATGGCGTCTAGTGAGGGTAATTATCGTAGAGGTCCTTACTTTGATGGTACAAATTTTGCTAGTTGGAAGCATAAAATGAAAATGCATATTCTTGGTCATAACCCAGCCGCATGGGGCATTATTTGTGTTGGGATGCAAGGTGATTTCTTTGAAGAAGGAAAAGTTCCGGATCGCGAAGCTACACCCGAAGAGTTGCGGATGTTGCAAAACAATGCTCAAGCTTGTGACATTCTCTTCAATGCTTTGTGTCCCGAAGAGTTCAACAAAATCAGCCGTCTTGAGAATGCTAAAGAGATTTGGGATACTTTGGTTGAAATGCACGAAGGTACTGAATCTGTGAAGGAATCAAAGCTAGATATTCTTCAAGGTCAACTTGACAAGTTCAAGATGAAGGATGGTGAAGGAGTCGCTGAAATGTACTCTAGGCTTGCTCTCATCACAAATGAGATTGCAGGCTTAGGAAGCGAAGAAATGACCGACCGATTCATCATTAAGAAGATTCTCAGAGCTTTGGATGGAAAGTATGACACCGTGTGCACTTTGATCCAAATGATGCCAAACTACAAGACTCTCAAGCCAACTGAAGTCATTGGAAGAATTGTTGCTCATGAAATGACACTTAAGGATAAGGAAGAGCTTCACAACAAGTCAAGTGGTGCTTACAAAGCTACAAGTGATGCTCCTACTACCTCAAGTGACAAGCTAGTTTCCAATGAAGAGATAAGCCTAATGGTCAAGAACTTCAACAAGTTCTACAAGAATAGAGGCAAAGAAAGAAGCTCAAAGTCTAGATCATATGATGAAAAGAGATCTTCTAGTCATGATCGAAACTGCTACAATTGTGGAAGACCCGGACACTTCTCAAATGAGTGTACGGCTCCCCACAAGAGAAGAGAAGAATCTCCAAGAAGAAGAGCAAGAGATGAGTCACCTCGGAGAGAGAGAAGGAGTAGAGATGATCGTTATGAACGAAGACCCTCTCGGAGAAGCAAGGATTCGGAGAGGAAAGACAAGTCATCAAGGAGCTACACAAGAAGAAGACATCAAGCTCATGTTGGTGAATGGGTCTCCGGCTCCGACTCTGACAATCAATCCGATGGAAGCTATCACTCCGACTCCGACTATAGTCAAGATGAAGGTGTTGCCGGACTTGCACTCGTATCCTCCAACTCCAACTCCTACGACTTATTTGATTCACCAAATGAGGGAATTGGAAGATGCTTCATGGCTAAAGGTCCCAAGGTAACACACCCTGAATTCATTGACTTTGATAGTGATGAGGATGACTTGCTTGGTGAAGATGAGCTCTTGCATGATAAATCTAGTGAGCTTAGTAATGATGAAAATGCTAGTAGTCGTTATAGTCGAGAAGAGTCGAATGACAATGCTATGAAGGAGATTGAGCGTCTAACTAAAGAACTAAACACTCTTAAGTTAGCTCATGAAACAACTCAAGAAGATCATAGAGAGCTCCTAAGATCTCATGAGAAGCTACGCTTCGAGAAGCTCACCCTAGAGCAAGAACATGAGTTTCTAAAAGCGATCAATGACGATCTTCGAAAGAAGAGTTCTTCATATCTTGCCAAACGACTTCTCTTGTCTAATTTCTTGCCACCTATTAAGACTAAGCATGACAAGCATAAGAAAAATTCTTCCTCTAGTAGTAACAATAACAATGTTAAATCCAATATTGTTGCTTCTAGTAGTTCTCTTGATTCCACTAACAATGTTTCAAGCCAAGTTACACTTGAGCAAGAAAATAGCTTATTGAAGGAAATCATAGAGAAAGGTGTCTACAAGAGTCTTCCCGGAAGCAAGAACTTTGAGGAGATTGTTCGCAAACAAGGAAGACACCGGAAGAATCAAGGGATTGGTTTTGAGCGAAAGTTCAACGCCGAAGGTGTTGAGTGGGAAGAAGGTCAATACCCTACTCCACAGTTTGTTTCACAAAAGGAGAAGTATGATCCTACTTCTTCCAATGTGGAACAAGCTCAAGATGACCTTCCACCACAAGACCACAAGCTAAAGGCCAAGGACAAGCTTCAAGAGGAGATTGATGCATTCATTGAAGCACCTCAAGCCATGGTCAAGTGGGTTCCCAAGGACACATCAAGTTCTACTTCGTCAAGCTCAACTACAACACCAAGGATTCCCATCAAGATGATGTGGATCCCAAAGAAGAAGAACTAGTAGGTTCTTGAGGGTGACTCCGCCAACAAACTTCACTCATATTCATTTTGGCAAGAACTTGTGCAATCAACTTCCACATCATGCACTTGTTCATGGAGTCACAAACCCTCTTGTTGGTAAGTCAAGGGACAAGGTAATCATTGCTTTCATGGACATCATCTTTTGTGTACTTCACTCTATGTCTATGGATATTCTCGTCTGTTCCTTGTGGGACTAACCCATGTAGGTATTGAAAGTGCCCTAATCCAAAGGATTGCTCCCAACTCTTGATGATCTACATCAACATTGAGCATCCACATCTTCAACATCTACATGAAGTCTTCTACGACAACCCAAGGTTAGTTTGACCCTTTAAAAGGGGTTCTCACATCTAGGGGGAGCTTTACTCAAAAAATTGAGCTAAAGCATCTCCAAGTGATGTGAACACATAAATGCTTTATGTAAAAGTGGTAACCCCACTTGTGCTTAAACGATGAGTATGACCTATGATCAAATGTTCTCATTTGGCTCCTAAGTCAATATACTCATATATAGATGACCTAGTCATCGACAAATTGTGTGCTAGTAGCTAGAGTGTTTGGTTGTGCATGTTTGACACATATTTCAGTTGCTATCTTATTGTGTGAGCATGTTGAATGCATGATTTTATCCATTCAAGGACATCCATTTGTTGTTTTGATTGCTTGGTTTCTCTTTCTGGCCAAATGGATGGACAAGAATGCCTAAGCACCTTTCCCTAGCTATCTATGCTTTCTTGTCTCAAATTCTATTCATGCTCATATCACAACTTTGAACAAGTCTTTTTCGGACAGTCCGAGTGAGGAGCACTCGGAACCACCGATTCGTCTAAGGCTGACTTCCAAAACCTTCTAAGTCCATTTCGGTCTGACCGGTTTCTCAATATCGGTTCAACCGAAACGCTTAGACTGATCTAGGTTTCATCTCGGTGAAACCGAGTTCAAACTCTCGGTCTGACCGATATGTGTAACTGCTAGCAGATATACATCTCGGTGACACCGAGTTTTTCAACTCGGTCCCACCGACAGCACGGGGTTATATATACCTGAGGGGCTGCGCGCGATTTCTTTCTTCAAACCGTTCGCCCCCAAGACCCCTGCTGCCGCCGCCCTGGTCTACGGATCGTCGCCTTCGTCACCTGTGCGCCCTCGCCGCAGGTCTCCGCCGCCGTCAACGGTAATCATCTCCACCGTTGCCGCCGTAGAGGGACACCACCAAGTTAGGGTGTGTCCCGATCCCTTTTCGTGCTCCACCTCCGATTCTTGCACGATAGGCTGCCATGTTTCAATCCACGTTTGATATGTTCCCCACACAATAGTTCAGATCTTCTAGTTTCGAGGAAAATTCTTAGGTTTAGGTTTCCATGGAATGCATCTCGGTGAAGCCGATTTTTGAAAATCGGAATGACCGATTTGGCCTCTGGCCATTGCACTGCATAGTTCGGTTTAACCGAGTTGTGCCAATCGGAACGACCGAAAGGAAGTTTCAGTGAAACCCTAAGTTTTCGGTAGGACCGAAACCCATTTCGGTCTGACCGAAAGTGGTGTGTAGGTTTCTGTTGAGCACTTCGGTTGCACCGAAACCTAAAATCGGTTTGACCGAAATACATTCTGTGAAAACTCAAAACTAAGTTTTTAACTCATTTTTTTTCAAAAACCTCTGCAGTTGTGATAACTCTTCTACTCTGCCTATACATTATCTTTTCACAGGTCTTTCAGCCATGTCAGATGTCAGTGACAGCCAGAACAGGTCTGAATCACCGTTTGCTGAAATTCCAGAGGCAGATACAAGTCCTGCAAGCAGCTCTAGTGATGATGGTGAGAGGAGCACCCCTAGTGGTCTGCCTCCCGCAGCTACGAGAACAAGGAAGAAGAGAACTTCTGATGATGAGGACTCCGACTTTGTTGCTGAGGAAGTTACCTCCAAGCCCAAGAAGAATGTGGTTGCCAAAGAGCACCAAGGGCAGCAGCCAAGGAAAGGCACAAGCAAGGTAAAGCAGTCTGCAGTCGCTAAGAAGCTCAACTTGGAAGAGCCTGCTCCAAGCAAGGTGAAGAAGACTTCCAAAAGGAAGAGGGTTGTATATGCTGAATCTCAAGTTGATGCTGCAGAAGAAGAAGAAGAAGAAGCACCCCAGCCTCCTCCTCAGAAAGCTAAGTTCATGGGTGATGCTATTCGGGCTCAAGCCTCCTCTAAGCCCAAGAAGCCTGCTCCTTCCAAAGCAGCTCCAGCCAAGCCCAAGAGAACAACCAGAAGCATTCCAGCTTCTGAGAAGAACAAAGGAGAGATGCCACCGTCTGAATCAGATGAAGAGCATGTGTTGCTCAAGCTCCGTCCCAAGTTGCCACTCCACAATGATGCTCATCCTCAAGCTGAGGACATGAAGGCAAGGAAGGACAAAGGTCTCAGGCTATGGAGACAGTCTGATCCATATGCCGTAAGGAGAAGGACTGCTGTGGACCCCAGATTCCACACCAGAGAGCAGCAGGATTTCTATGAGACCGTGCTAATGGATAAGAAGCCCATTGTTGCTGACACCAGGTATGTTGACTGGAAGTACATCGACAGTAGAGAGCATCGGGACTTCTTTCCCCATGTGCATGAGAGCTTTACTGCATGTGGAGTTGCTGACTTTGTGGGTCAAGAGCTGACAGCCTGGAATGACGAGATGATCATGCAGTTCTATGCCACTGCCCACTTCTACCCTGATGGCAAGATCACCTGGATGACTGAAGGTCAAAGGTTTTCTTCGACTGTTGCAGAATGGGCAGAACTTCTGAACGCTCCAGTGCAGAGAGAGGACGACATTGATGTCTATGGGATTCCTAAGAAGAGTCATGATTCCATGAAGAATATGTACAAGGAGATCCCAGCTGCTGATTTAGAGGGATGGAAGCTCGGCTCAGTGTATTATCTCCAGGCAGGTCTGACCACCACTAACACTATTCTGAGGCATACTTTGATGCCTAAGTCAGGTGACCACCGGATGATACGAGGCTATTCTATCAACATGCTGCACATTCTCGATGAGAAGGCACCTTTTAAGGTGATGGACTTGATGGTAGAAACCATTAAGAGGACTGCAGCTGACCAGAAGAGGTCATGTGGGTTTGCACCGCAGATACAGATGCTCATCAACGCCAAGTTTGGCACGGGCAAATTCATGTTGGATAGGAAGCACTTGCCACTGCAGCCAGAGCATGAGGACAACGTAGTTGTGATGGATGAAGAGGATCCTACCTCAGTTGAAGGACAAGCCAAAATTGAAGCTGCGAAGAAAGCTAAAGCAGACAAAGAAGCAGCAGCAGCAGCTAAGCCAAAGAGCTTTGGAGAACAAATTCTTGAAGCTACCCAGAGGATTGAACAACGCCTGGCCAGCATTGAGCAATCTCAGGAGAGCCTTGAGAGGATTGTCGAGGACAAGATCCACGCTCTGGACGTGAAGCTGACTGAGATTCAGGTGTCTGTCAACAAGCTTGAAGCAGACATGGAGGAGACTAGGCAGGAGAGAGCAGAGCTTATGCAGGATGATCTAGTCCAGGACTCTCATCGCCAGACTGCTCAGATTCCCAGAGGATCCAGATCTGCAGCTATCCCAGTGACAGACTCCAGGGCTACCACTTCAGCACCAGCTACAGCTCCAGCAGTTCCTCCAGCTCCAGCATCCACTCCTCCACCGCAGACATCAGCAGAAGTCTTCGCAGATGCAGCTATCTCTACACCGACATCTACCCAGACGGGAGCCGCCAGCAGAGCCCGCAGTGACGTTTAGCTCTATACCTTTTCGAACTTTTTGGTAACTTGTTGCCAAAGGGGGAGAAATTGTTATAGATCATAGGGCTTCGAGAGAGAGAGTGCTCTTTCGTCTTTTCGTTCTTTTGCCGTTTTTCTTGAGATACATTGGTTTCTTTTGGTTCCTGATACTTTAAGTGTGCTTGCTACCACGTTTGATGCTATCTTAATGAGTGCTTAGTCATACTATGCCTTAATGTGTGCTTATTGCTTATCATATGCTATTCCTTATTGTATGGCTATTTACTCTTGTCTTGGTGATTGAGTGCATGTTTTTCATTCTTATCATTTTGTGCGCTCCACCAAGATGTATGTGATATGGAAGAGTGACCCATAATCCTAATCGATTGTGCATTTGCATTCAAACGCAAATTTTAAATAATGCACAAATTTAGGGGGAGCTCTTGTTTATCACATACTTCTCAAAGCGACGATATTATTCTTTGATTATATCCTTTGTCGAAGCTTTGATCTATATGTTGTCATCAATTACCAAAAAGGGGGAGATTGAAAGTGCAACTAATCCCCGGGTGGTTTTGGTAATTAATAACAACATATATATCATTGAACTAATATTCTCTTGAGAATCATTTCAGAAAAGTTCGATGATATGGGTATGGAAATGTCTGAAGAAGTGGACCCCTCAAAATGCTAAGACAAGCATTGGCAAAAGCTCAAGACTCCATTTTTGGTTTAGTGATCAAAGATCACATTGAGTCCATAGGAAAAGCCAATACTATTAAAAGGGGATGAGGTTGTGTTAATCTTCTTGTTGCTCAAGTGCTTGGTGATCTAGCTCCCTCAACTATCAGCACTCTTCACTTTACAACACACTCATAAGTAATCTCGGACAAACCGATTCTGCAAACTCAGTCCCACCGAGATGAACCACTTCAGTTCTTTCCCTAAACCCTAACTTTTCGGTCCATCCGATTCTAAGTCTCGGTCTCACCGAAAATGTTCTGCCAACCTTCTGTAACCAAATGACAGCATTTCGGAATATCCGAGTTGTTGTTTTCGGTCACACCGAGATGGCAAACCCTAACCTTTGACTCACTTCGGACAAACCGAGATGGTATTTTCGGTCCCACCGAAAATCCCAACGTTCACTATATTTGAACTTTCGGTCTGACCGAGTTTTCACTTCGGTCTCACCGAGATTGGTCAAATGTGTGTGTAACGGTTGGATTTTGTGTGGAGGCTATATATACCCCTCCACCCCCTCCTCATTCGTGAGGAGAGCCATCAGAAAGTACCACCACTTCTACCATACACTTTCTGAGAAGTGAACCACCTACCCTTGTGTTGAGATCAAGCCATTCCATTCCTACCATATGAAACTTGATCTCTAGCCTTCCCAAGTTGCTTTCCACTCAAATCTTTCTTCCACCACAGCCATATCAGTGAGGAGAGTTGAGTGTTGGGGAGATTATCACTTGAAGCACAAGAGCAAGGAGTTCATCACCATCAACACCGTCTATTACCTTTTGGGGGGTGGTGCCTCCTAGATTGGTTAGGTGTCGCTTGGGAGCCTCCGTCTTGAGATGTGGAGTTGAACCAAGAAGTTTGTAAGGGCAAGGAGATCGCCTACTTCGTGAAGATCTACCCCGAGTAAGGCTAGTCCTCCGTGGGCGTAGGCCGTGATGGAATAGACAAGGTTGCTTCTTCGTGGACCCTTCGTGGGTGGAGCCCTCCGTGGACTCGCGCAGCCGTTACCCTCCGTGGGTTGAAGTCTCCATCAACGTGGATGTACGATAGCACCACCTATCGGAACCACGACAAAAATCTCCGTGTCACCAAACTGCGTTTGATCTTCTCCACCTCCTTTTTACATGTGCAATTTACTTTCCGCTGCATATACTCTAGAATTGCATGTGTAGGGTGTTACTTGAATTGATCTTAATTGTGAAACTGCCAAAAACTTTGCATGATCTAAAGGCAGATTTTTTATATTGTCAAGTAGTCTAATCACCCCCCCTCTAGACCTACTTTCGATCCTACAATCGGCGGTGTGGATCGGATCTCGCCGGCGGTGAACTCCGGCGAGGCTTACGGTGGGCGGCGGTGGGCGTGCGGCGAGGCGCGATGGTGGGCAGCGGCGGCTGCGCGGAGCGGCGAGGCAGCCGAGGGGGCGAGGCGCGGCTGCGGAATGCGAGGGGAGGCAGCAGCAGCAGCTGGCAGTGGCGGCGAGCGATGCGGCGGCGACGGCTTGGCGATGCGGGGGCAGCGAGGAGAGAGGGGCGGCGGCGGCGGAGTATTTATGGAGGGAGGGGCCTCGGTTTCTTAGAGGAGGGTGCACGAAGGAGTCCGGGTGTGGCACGCATGCCGAGGCGGCGGTGGTGGCGTACTGGCGGCGTAGTCCTGCTGAAGGTCGGGGCCGACGGGGCGCTGGGCCGCGGCCTGGCGGAAGGTGGGCCGGCCCAGTTTCGGTGGAGGAACATTTTTTTCTTTTCTTTAAACATTTTATTAACAGAGAGAAAAACAAATAAAAGCAAAATAAATAATAATATCCTATAGGCATATAATATATCAAAATTTGCAGAAAAATAAGCCCTACAACATGAACATTTTACTACTGTCAAATAAAATGCCCACAAAATCTAATAAATCAAAAGGTCCTAGTAATGCAAATAAAAACCAATAAAAACTTTCTTAAAATACCAAAATGACTTCAAATTTATTTTTCTCCAATTTTCTGCTGTAGGGAATCATGTTACCCTATTTTCCATGTAATTTATTTTTGGAGAAAATAATTTGAATAAAAACCATATAACTCAATATTTGAAATTGAGTTGCAGAAAATTTCAGAAAAACTTCTAACTCATATTTCCTATATTTTGAAGAAGTCATTTTATCTTCTCTCGGGAAAATCATTGAGTTGCTTAAAGTTTCTGAATTGAAATATTTTGAGATTGAAATTCAAAATCCTTTCAAAGCCCTTTATCATTTAAAATAAATGGAAGAAGTCATATTATCTTCACTCTAGGGTTTTGTGTTGAAAAGAATTTGAATTCCCTCGGAGATCAAAAAGCAAAGTGAAAGTTTTGGGAAAGTCATTTTATTCCCTCTCATTTAACTTTCAAAAGTTTCACATTTCGCTCAATTTCACTCAACACAATCAACCAACAATCAAATCTATCTATTTTATTATAACATCCCAAAATTTAGAATTTTGGGATGTTACACTTTCCCGTAAGGCAGCTTGTTTCTTATGAGCGGGAAAGTATTTTGCAGAGAAGTAATACATCATATCCTGGGGACTACGCACACAACCAGGATCAAGAGAATTAAACCAAGTCTTAGCATCACCCTTTAACGAGAACGGAAATAACTTATGGATATAGTAGTAGCGAATCTTTTCATCATTGGTAAAGAGGGTGGCTATATCATTCAACTTAGTAAGATGTGCCTCAACAGTTTCAGATTCATAGCCATGGAAAGGATCAGATTCAACCAAAGTAATTAACTCGGGATCAACAGAGAATTCATAATCCTTATCAGTGACACATATAGGTGAAGTGGCAAAAGCAGGGTCATGTTTCATTCTAGCATTCAAGGACTTTTCTTTCAGCTTAGCTAATAATTTCTTAAGATCATATCTATCATTGCTAGCAAGAAAGTCTCTAGGAGTTTCTTCATCCATAACATAACCCTCAGGCACAACATGCAATTCATATCTATTGGGAGTAGTTTCATCATCACTTCCATAAATATCATAATCATTTGCACTCTCCCTAACCTTAGCAATTTGTTCATCTAGAAATTCACCTAGTGGCACAGTATCAGGCATAGAGATAGTTCCATCATACATAGCAGAAGTAGCATCATCAAGAACATATGACATATCAGATTCAATAGCAGGAGTAGGTGTCGCAAGTTTACTCATAACAGAAGGAGAATCTAGTGCAGAGCTAGATGGCAGTTCCTTACCTCCCCTCGTAGTTGAGGGTAAGATCTTGGTTTTTGAGTCCTTCAAATTCTTCATAGTGATAAGCAGATATAAATCCCAAGTGACTTAAAGAATAGAGCTATGCTCCCCGGCAACGGCGCCAGAAAATATTCTTGATAACCCACAAGTGTAGGGGATCGCAACAGTTTTCGAGGGTAAAGTATTAAACCCAAATTTGTTGATTCGACACAAGGGGAGCCAAAGAATACTCTTAAGTATTAGCAGCTGAGTTGTCAATTCAACCACACCTGGAAACTTAGTATCTACAGCAAGATAGTTTAGTAGAAAAGTAATATGATAGTGGCGGTAGCAGCAATAAAAGTAACGATAGTGTTTTTGTAGTTTTTGTGATAGTAGCAACGGAAAAGTAAATAAGCGGCAAGCAATATAGGTAAAGCTCGTAGGCATTGGATCGGTGATGGGAAATTACGTCGGATGCAATTCATCATGTAGAAGTTATAACCTAGGGTGACACAGAACTAGCTCCAGTTCATCAATGCAATGTAGGCATGTATTCCGAATATAGTCATACGTGCTTATGGAAAAAACAATTTGCATGACATCTTTTGTCCTACCCTGCCGTGGCAGCGGGGTCCTATTGGAAACTAAGGGATATTAAGGCCTCCTTTTAATAGAGTACCGTACCAAAGCATTGACACATAGTGAATACATGAACTCCTCAAACTATGGTCATCACCGGGAGTGGTCCCGATTATTGTCACTTCGGGGTTGCCGGATCATAACACATAGTAGGTGACTATAGACTTGCAAGATAGGTGTAGCGACCACGATCCGAATGGACTGAAGTCTCTGTGTTTCAGTTTCATCCCTGGATCGGTAATGCTGACACACACAGTACTTGAAGGATTTATAACAGAGTGGCAATGACACACTTATTACATCGAATGTCTCCAAAGAGAACTTATTACAAAAGTCTATGGCTTAAGGCCATCTAACAAAATAACAATGGAAGGCTTGGAAGATAAGTGAGCCCATCAAGTCCAATGGCATAGCTGAGTGCATGACAGACGACCTAGAACGTCTTACTCCTCGTCTGAAAAGTCTGCAACATAACATGTTGCGGCCCGAAACGGGTCAGCACATGGAATATGCTGGCAAGATAACACAGAAGATGCAAGTAACAGAAATAAAGGCTACACTATATGCATATTTGGCTGGTGGAGGCTGTAAGGTTAAAGTTTTTGCGTAAAGACAATTTTTCCCTACAACAAAGGAATAAATTTTATTTTAACTATCATGGCAGTTGAAACATCATTGAGAAGGTACCTCCAACTCAATCCCAATTAAAGTAATCATTAACCCAACAAATTAACTTTAGAGTGATGAGATCAACCAATAATTCAAGTACCAGATACTCAAGATTGTCCATAACCGGGGATATGGCTAATCATGATCAGTTTGTACACTCTGCAGTGGTTTGTGCACTTTTCCCACAAGACTCGATCGCCTCCGTTTGATTTCTCGCACTGCATGGTGTTTGAGAAACGGATGACCGAGACACAGTCTTTCCGAAGAGGTCCCCTTAACCGATAGATAGGCCGGTACACCTACAATCCCTCTACATCTGCTAGCCCATCATGGAATGATTTCCCGCAACTTACTCAACTATGCCAGAGCCCATAATGGCATTGTGGCTGCACACGGAAGTTTCTAGCATGAATAGTTTTATGATCCCTTTGAGCCTGGGTGGCATTCCATAGGACAATCACATGGAAACCCCGGGATTTCCTAGGACAACACTGGATTCCCCAGGTGCCCTTCAACCAATCCACCCAGATGTGTATTCAAGTCGCCACCTTAAGTTGAACCCTTAATTAACAACTCACATATGTCATGGATTTCACTCAAACCCAAACCACGTCTACGAGCATAGCATAGCAACCTAAGCACAACGTAGAAGTAACTCCCAAGGGTTTGAAAAGAATGCAGGTAATAGGTTCTACCTCAATCTACTTCCCAGACCCACAAGTTAAGAGATCCTACTCATGCACTGTGTGAGGGTTTGATCTAATGCATAAAAACTGGGTAATAAAGGGGTATGATCAAAGTGTTACTTGTCTTGCTGATGATTCGCAAAACCTAGAGATTCGTAGTAGCATGCTTCATAGTCCGGGTATTCTATCGCAAGCAAACAATAGTATACATAAGCAATCAAGCAATGATGCACAAACAAAACTCCAAATAAGAAGATCTAACCAGAAAGTTCAACTTAAGAACACCGGTTTGCCAAAAGAATCAAATAGAAAGAAGCAACGAAACTCAAACTGCGAAAGAAATAAGATCCGTTTACTAGTTTGATCTAGGGTCAAATTTTACAGTAGCAAAACTTTGTTCAAGTTGGTTAAATGGAAAGAGGGCGTCGAGACGAAGATCTGGGATTTTGAATCACCTGATTCCGACTCTCGAGCAAAAAGAAAAACGAAAAACAAGATCAGGGCAGAAATCTCGATCGAAAATAATCGTGGATAAATACCCCGAAAAAGAAAACTGACGAACAGGCTAACGAACGAACGTTCGCTGTCTGCGGCTAACGGGCGAACAACGTTCGTTAAAATGAACGTACGGATGAACGCCCGCTAAATAACTAAACCGAAAGAAAAAACGAACCGATCTATACAAAAAACGAATTTAGGGTTTTACGAAAAGAACCGATCGGTTTTTACGGAAAACCGACGGCTACCTCAAAAACGACGAACTCCGACGGCTACTCCGGCGGCGGGCGGCGGCGGCTGGTGGCGGCGGCACGGCGCGGGGCTCGAGGCGGGGAGGGCTAAGGTCCGGCGGAACGGCTGGGGCTTAGCGAGCCGGCGGCCTCGCGTTTTAAAGACCCCCGGCTAGGGGAGTCCTAGCCGGTTACGGCCCAGAGGCGGTTCCCCCTTTTAAAAAAAACGAGTCTCGGCGTACGAAAACTAATAAAAGAAATACTAAACGGACTCCAAAAATTATGAAATAAATTTTCACTGTCCTCAAATAATATTTAGGACAAAGTGAACATTTTTCCCGGACCTAAATGCAATTTTGAAAAACGCGTATTTTTCCTATGCAAATAAAATCGCAAATAAATCCGAAAAAAAAAACAAAAGTGATTTTAATATTTTTCCTCCAATAATATTTCTGTTATTTTGGAGAAGTCATATTATCTCCGCTCATATATTTTATTTAGAAATATTTTTAGGAGAGAAAAATAATTAAAACCAACGCTATCCTCATACCGGTATTCGAGTAAACTCAAGTACAAAAACGGTAGAATTCCCAATTCTCTCCATAGGTCCTTGAGTTGCTTAGAATTTTCGAGGATCGCCACGCACAAAAAGCAAATAAATATGCAATGCAGTATGATCTATGTATAACATTCCAAATTGAAAATTTGGGATGTTACAATAGGATCAAGAACACACATATATTCATGAAAACATAATAGGTTCAGATCTGAAATCATGGCACTCGGGCCCTAGTGACAAGCATTAAGCATAGCAAAGTCATAGCAACATCAATCTCAGAACATAGTGGATACTTGGGATCAAACCCTAACAAAACTAACTCGATTACATCATAGATCCCATCCAACCCATCAACGTCCAGCAAGCCTACGATGGAATTACTCACACACGGCGGTGAGCATGTCACACCCTGCATTTTGTAACATGTCATTTGCATCATTAAAGCATGAAAATTTGGACCAGCAATTTTTTTTGGCATCATTTGGCTTTTATTTGGAAATGAGTTTTTCTTCCTGTGTTTTTTCATGTGCTCATTAAAGTCAACTACTACCTCTTGTAGAATTCATCTCCTGACCCAAAACTTCTGCCCAATGATCATGCCAAGTGTTTATAGCAGTATAGTATTTTCTTATAAAATTAATTTGGCCAAAATGTATTTTTCAAAAATTAGTATTCCAAAAACCCCTGAATTGAGGTTTGCACTGCAAGTGCTTGATTCAGGGTGAGAAAATTATTTCAAAAAGTATATTTGAGACCTAGTAGTCATAGGACTCCCAGAAACCACAAAAGTATAATTTTAAAAGTTATTTTCCTATTTTATTTATAAGCTTTTTCTTAAGGCCAGAAATGGTCTTTAATAGGGAAAAATTATTTAAGTATTTCAAAAATATTTGCCAAAATTCAGGGAGATCATAGGACATATATTGTCCATATATAAGAGTTTCAACACTTGGTAATGTTCAAAATAATGGGCTAATCCCTCAGAAACCCTTTCTGGATATTTCAAGCTTTTGAAATATTTACAAAGGAAATATTCTCTAAAAATTCCAGGGAAATTCTGTCATGTCATGTATGACATACTTGATGATCTTGCCAAGCCTCATGCCTTGGGAAGCAAGAAAACATCATCAAAACCCTTCAAAACCATTCTGTCCATATCAGAAGTTTGAGCAACTTTACATTGCCAAACTTGTCCAAATGCTCTCAAACTTGGTGCACATGCTAGAATGGTCTAATAAGGCATCTAGAACAAATGGCACAAGTTTTGGAGTAGGGTAACTTGATCAGAATACTCCAGAAACCATTTCTGTTCAAATTCAAATTTGAACAACTTTACATTACCAACTTTTTACCTGGAGCTTCAAACTTTGTGGGCATGATCATGACCCCAAATGATGACACTACACCAAGTGGTGCATCAAGGGGAGATGATTAGCTTGACCTAAACATGGTGGAACCATTTTTGTTGAATTCTAGGGTTCACCAAAGTTACATTGGCAAGTTTCTTCAAATGAGCCCAAATTTGGTGAAACACCCTAATTCCATATGCCATTTAATCCTGTTAAGTGTCATGGCCAGTGGAGATCATTTGCTTGCCCAAAACATGATCAAACACCTTCTGCCATTTTACCAAAACCACTGTTTTGGCCTCTTTTACTAATTACCCTTGACTCAACTTTCTACCATAACCTCACCTAGTTACCTTCTACCTCCAGTAACTCCCCCATGACCAGAGCTCCATGATTGAAGGGTGAAAACCCCAATTTACCTTGCTGGACAGCCCAGTTCTTACCATCTACCAGCTTCCCTCCTCTCTCACTGGACATCCAAGGCATCCAAGGCCACAGCTGGTTTGTTTACTCTACGCTGGACCTCCCAGACACGGCGGACACGCCCAGTTAGCCAACGGCATGCCGTGGCATGCAATAAGCACGCTCCAGAGCGCGCTACAGTGCGCACCCGCACTGTAGCCTCGCCCAATCCATCGCCCCCGACCACCTCGTGCTTCCCCCTCGCACCATTCGATGCGCCTCGGCGTCCGCAAATCCCCCCGGCGATGTCCCCTTCCTCCTTCTCCCTCCTGCTGCCCCCCTCGCACGCGCGCCGGCCGCCCGCGAGCTCCAATCTCTGGCCTCACACGCGCAAGCTCTCTGGATGCTTCCCCGCTCTTCCTCTTCCCTCCCCTAGGCGTAGACCTCATCCACGAACGGCCCCGACTCGATCACAAGTGCCTGCACGGCCTCTGGCCTCGCCCGTAACCTCGCCGGCGCACGAGTCCACGGTGGACCAGGACCCGGCTATATAAGCATGCCCCGGGCCTCTCCACTGGCATCCATCTCCTCCCCATACCCCCAAGAGTACACCAGCACCTCCCACTCGCCCTCGAAGAGCCTCTGTGCACGGGATCGACCGGAGGTCTGCCGCCTCGGGCGACCGGTGATCTCACGGTACAACCTCCCTCCACCCCGGCTCTTGCTCGATCTGGAACCACCGAACATCACTGACCCATTCCCCTCCTTCTCCCACTCCTGTTGCAGCCCGGAGCAAGCCAACCAGGACCCTTCCGACGCTCCACCGCCGTTCCACCCCGCCACCGACGAACCAGGCCCCTCCGGCGGCCAACTCCGGCACCACCAGAACCGCGACTCCTCCCTGAGCACGACCGTGCCCTCGGATTGCCCCGCCGTGCACCATAATGCCGCCGGTGAGCTCGCCGCTTCTCTGGCCGCGAGGTTGAAGATGACAGGCGGGCCCCGCCTATCATCCTCACCTCTCTCTCTCCCCTCTCTAACGCTGACCGCCGGGCCCCGCCCGTCAGGTTTAAAAAACCCTGGCGCGCGCTGGCGCCGTGCGATGGGCTATATTCGCCCTGGGCCGTTGCACTGTGGCCGTTCTGGCCCAATGGCACAGAGCCCTTTTCCTTTTTTTTCTTTTTTGTGGAATTTCAAATAATTCCATAGAATTAAATATTTGTCCAAATGAATTAATTCCAGTTCCTAAAAACTTGTAAAAATCCAATCTATTTAATGATGTCACTTTCACACCTGTCCATGGACCTTTTCTGTTCTGTTCAAATTTAAATTCATATTTGAACATTAAAACTTATGTTCAAATATTCATGTACCCCATTCTGCCACTCCAAAACTCAAACTAAGAATTTTTGCCATCTTAGTTTTCCCTCTAGTATTTAACAAAAATAAGTTGACATTTTTCTGAGCACTTTGATTTTTCTTTTTTTATTGTGGTCTTATTTTTCCGTTGTTTATTGCGACGATTAGATACCGTATTTGACGAGGTTGCTGAAGAAGAAGGAGGGGAAGGATTTGAAGACCAAGCCAATCCAGGCAAGCAGCCCTTTGACCATGATACACTTGTGTTCTTCGGAACCCATTTACTTCCGAATGCATGATGATAAGAATGACGGTGGTGACCTAGTTTAGAACCACCACATGATGCATGCTTTACTCATAATCTTGCTATGTGCTAGATGCATTGCAAATGACTAGTAGTGATGCTTAGAGATGCATGTGTGCCATGATACCTTCGTGGTTGCATTCTTTTTAAGACCCCATCGGGTGCCACTTATGCCCGGGGAAAAAAGATGAGATGGATAACCACTTGATGACGAAGTGGTGTACCAAGACAAGTGTGTGTGATGTTTTTTTTCAAATGGATTGGTTTAAGTTGCGACCGTTATTCCAACCAAACATGTGCAACCACTCTACCTCTTATGGGACGGGGCATTATTGATTACTTAGGCCGATACCAGCATGGTGCCCACATTACTAGTGACGGGAAGACTTGAGGTCTTTCCCGGGACGGGGTCGTGCTCGGATAGGCGACCATGACTGTTTTCACAGGGCACCGGACACACCGTTGGTCCCTTCGTGTACACGTGACATTGAAAATAGGGCAAGTCCCATGATCTATTGTTTGTACTCGAGGGCTGTGCACCAACGAGTGGACCCTATGTTAGTGTCGTCTAGGGAAAGATAATGACCGGGTGCTTCCCCCGAGTACTTGAGGTACTGCGGGATCGTGGGTGACACGAAAGCTTCCCGGATCTTGTGGGTAAAGTGCGCAACCTCTGCAGAGTGTAAAACTATTTGAATAGTCGTGTCCACGGTCAAGGACAGTTGGGTAACCGCTCTTGGGCTACATCCAATGTTTGCGAAACCCGGTGTGTGTGTTGAGTCCAGGTGGTGACTTGAGTCGTTGAGTTGAATCCTATTCATGTTGATATCGGTAACCTGTCCTTGAGGTTACTTGAACTTATTGATGCATATACTTGATGGTAGAACATTTCTACAAGCTTGTAGCTAGTTTGCTCATTGTTGTATAATTGCATTATTATCTTGAACCAAATCATGGGTTGCTTGCGAGTACATTCAAAGTACTCATTGACTTGCCACTGGTTATTTAATTGGCCAGGCATGGAGGAACAGGAATATGAAGAAGAATTCTATGGAGACGAACATGCGAACTAGGACGCTATCCCAGTCAGAATGCTTGTAGGGTTAAGGCAGATGGCATGGGTTCTACTTATCTTCGAAGACTTCCGCTATTCGAGTTATTTGCTATTCAGCCCTTGAGGCTTTATCTATGTAAGACTTGGCCATAATGGCCATAATTTGTGTAAGACGGTATGTATGGATGTAAGACTCTTGTTATTCAGCTTCTGTGTGTTCAGTGAGCATTGATCTCTGGGATCACTGTACACGTGCATTCGGTGATCTCGACTCTTAAGTCGGGGTCCCCACAGAGCTGGTATCAGAGCCATCCTGACTGTAGGAAGCCTTAGTTAGCATGGGTGTTAGTTAGATGAGACCCCATTTTCAAAAACCTTCTGAACCTCTCTTCTTTTCTAAACCCTACCAACCTGAGATATTTCAGCTTATTAACCTCTCCTATTCAACCTTTGTAGATGGCCGCTGTACCTGAAGAGCACCTGACCACTGGGTTTCCCTTGCTTCTCGAGGATAGCCTCCAGGAGTGCCAGTTCCACCGAGCAACCATCCTCACCTACCTTGAGCATTGGGTTAGCGACACTGAGATGGAGTACCATGTGGAAGTGATCGTGAAGGCAAACGATCCTCCCACAAGTTGGTTCTTCAAGGGACCCCAGATGGCAACACTACCTCTCGCTGTCGAGGCTGCTGCACTCAAGGCACTAACCCGTCTCCGCGAGCTTCTTCCGGAGATGGCAGCCAAGATGACAACCCGCTTTTTGCCTTACCGGAAGGAAGGTGAAGATGAAAGCAGCGCACTAGCCCCTCCGCTGAAGGAAGGACTTCCACTTCGATTCCAGACCTACTTCAGTCTATGTGCAGACAGCTTGGCACAAGATTTGGCCTCGGAATCGATGAAGCTCCGAGAAGAACTTCACAAGACCAAGGCACTTCTTCGTCGAGCACAAGAGAAGACAGATAGGATCAAGAAGGAAGGAGCACCTCCCGGACAGTCCGCTATCGCGTACCGAGGCGGAAGGCCCTCAGGAGATGTATCTTCCAAGGATGAAAAACCACCTTGGCGATGCCGTATGACGGCAAGGGAATATCGCAAGCTTTTCCCTGCACCACCGACAAAACACCGTCGTATCCAACTCCTCCACTCCCCCACGCCCTCGAGTGACAAGGGGGGCCAGACAGATGAAGACAAGGAGGAAGACCCAAAAGAGCCAGAATACGCGACCAAGCATTCCGCTGCTTAGGCATTATTCGCAACTCGGATATGCCAGTTCGTGACCTCTACGGTAGGATAGGTCGTGTAACCCCTATGCGCAGTTGAGTCCTTGTATGGTTCATATGAACCCATCTAGTGATTGCTTTTGTTGTGTTTGGATGTATGTCGTATTCTCCCTTCGGGAATATGTAAACGACTGCATCACCCATTTGGATTTTAATGAATGTGTTTTGGCCTTATGGCCCTTGCATGATTTGATTAGTGTCACAACCACCCCCTTACTAGGCACCCACCTATATTGCTTTCACTCTTCCAAGTCATGAGACCTTTTACCGCTCCAACAGGATGCCTGTTGTAACTCGTACTGGTACCTCTACCCAGCAGCCTGAAGCCGAAGCATCCGCTCAATCAGAGGCCGGCCACGACCAAACCAACGACCAAGCTCCACCACCACCACCTCCTCCGAACATGGACATGGCTCAGCTTCTACAAGCTTTCCGAGAGGAACGCCAAGCCAACACCGCAGCCCTTCAGTTGATTGCTCAAGCTGTCACCAACAACCTCCAGCCGGCGGGGAATGGCAATGGACGTTCCACGTTGGCAGAGTTCAAGAAGCATGCACCGCCAACTTTCATCGAGACTGCTGAACCCCTGGATGCAGACGACTGGGTCCGCACCATTGAGGACTTGCTGGAACTAGTCGGATGCACCGAAGACCGCGAGAAGGTGGCCTATGCAGCCCACTACCTCGGGGGGACTGCTAGAGCTTGGTGGGATGGATTCAAGGTCATGCATGCTGGGCAAGACATCACTTGGGACAACTTCAAGGCAGAATTCCGCAAAGCCCACATTCCTTCCGGAATCATGGCTATCAAAAAGCGTGAATTCCGAGCTCTGAAGCAAGGAAGTGGCACTGTCAAGGAGTACATGCAGAAGTTTAGTGTTCTGTCAAGGTATGCCCCTGAAGATGTCAGCACTGATGCTGCAAAAAGGGAGCGCTTCATGGAAGGCCTCAATCAGACTCTGCAGTACTCGCTTGTCGTGTGCGACTGCCCAACCTTCCCTGACCTGGTGAACAAAGCACTCATGCTTGAAGACAAGCGGCGTGCTCTGGAAGACACTCGCAAGCGCAAGATGGTCAGGAAGGGAAGTTCCAGCAACCAGAAGCCTCGCCCTTGGCAGTCAGCCCCGGTTAAGCCAACCTACCAGCAACCAAGAGCTCCTGCACTTCGCACCAACTATCAGCCACAGTAGTATGCCAACCCAAGGCCAGCATTCAACCCCAATAACAGTGGTGGCAACAAGATCAATAATCCAAACCAAGTCACTTGCTTTGGATGTGGTCAGTCAGGACACATCTCAAGGGTGTGCCCCAACAAGAAGCCTGATGCCCCGCGCCCCAATGCGCAGAACCCAGGACAAGGCCGCGGGATGCCACCAAGGAACCCAGCTCCTCGCAACCCGCCTAACCATGGGAAGGGGCGTGTGAATCACGTCATTGCTGAAGAAGCCCAGGAAGACCCGGACGTCGTGCTGGGTACGTTCCTTGTCAACTCAGCACCTGCAACTGTCTTGTTTGATTCTGGAGCAACGCATTCATTTGTCACTCAAAGATTTGTATTAAAAAGTGGCATGACCCCTACACCCCTGAATAACCCCATGGTGGTACAAACCCCCGGAGCAGAGATGAGAGCCAAGATAGGCTGTAAGGGAGTCAGTATTACCATTAACGGGGTAGATTTCCTAGCAGACCTTATCATCCTAAGATCGCAAGGCTTGGATGTGATCTTAGGGATGGATTGGCTCAGTAAGCACCAAGGCTTATTAGACTGTGCCAATCGGACTGTCACTTTGACCAATGACCAAGGAGTCGGAGTTAAGTTTGCTCCCAACTCCTCTTCCGCTCAAGCCGTTCAAGTCAACTGTCTGTCTGAAGTTGGGCTGGAGCAAGTACCGGTAGTATGCGAGTATCCTGATGTCTTTCCGGATGAGCTGCCGGGAATGCCCCTTGACCGTGACATTGAGTTCATCATCGAACTCGTGCCCGGGGCAGGACCCAACTATAAGAAGCCTTATAGAATGGGGACAGAATAATTAGCCGAGTTGAAGAAGCAACTGGAAGAGCAGCTGAGGAAGGGATTTATCCGCCCAAGTACCTCCCCTTGGGGATCACCTGTTCTGTTTGTGGCAAAAAGGGACGGTACCATCCGCTTATGCATCGACTACCGTTCCCTCAATGAAGTTACAATCAAGAACAAATATCCACTTCCCAAGATTGAAGATCTGTTTGATCAGCTCAGCGGAGCCAAGGTGTTCTCCAAGATCGACCTCAGATCTGGGTACTACCAACTGAAGATCAGACCCCAAGATATTCCGAAGATGGCATTCATAACCAGATATGGCCTGTACGAGTGCGCGGTCATGTCCTTTGGGTTAACCAATGCCCCAGCTTACTTCATGTATCTCATGAATAAAGTCTTCATGGAATATTTGGACAAGTTTGTTGTTGTCTTCATCGATGACATTCTTGTCTTCTCGAAGACGGAGGAAGAGCACGAGGAACATTTGAGGATGGTCCTAGACAAGCTTGGGGAGCACCAACTATACGCCAAATTCAGCAAGTGTGAGTTCTGGCTGCATAAAGTTGGATTCTTAGGTCATGTCTTGACCGAAGAAGGATTGTCAGTTGATCCCGCAAAGATCGAAGCTGTGACCCAATGGCAATCTCCAACGACCGTCAAGGAAGTCAGAAGCTTCCTCGGACTTGCGGGCTATTACCGCAAATTCGTGGAAGGATTCTCTAGCATTGCCCGGCCGATGACTCAGCTCCTCAAGAAGGACAAGAAGTTCGAGTGGACACCAAAATGCGAAGAGAGCTTCCAAGAGCTCAAGAAGAGGTTGACCACCGCCCCAGTTCTGGCAACACCTGATATTCACAAGGAGTTCGTGATATATTGTGATGCCTCTCGAACCGGATTGGGAAGCGTTCTGATGCAAGAAGGCCGAGTCATAGCTTACCTATCCAGGAAGCTACGACCTCATGAAGAGAACTATGCTACTCACGGTCTTGAGTTAGCAGCAGTGGTTCATGCCTTGAAGACATGGCGGCATTACCTCCTAGGGAAACGGTGTGAGATATAAACAAACCACAAAAGTCTGAAGTACATTTTCACCCAAAAGGAATTGAACATGAGGCAGCGAAGATGGTTGGAACTCATCAAAGACTATGACCTCAGTGTTCAATATCACCCCGGGAAGGCTAACGTGGTGGCCGATGCCCTAAGCAGGAAAGCTTGCTCCTTGAATGTCATAATTCAAAAGAGGCAGCCAGCCCTGTTTAAGGAGCTCGAACAATTCAGTTTGGAAGTGGTCATCCCTGGATTTCTGGATCATTTGGAAGTCAAACCAACCCTGATGGACGAAGTCAAGAAGGCGCAAGGTGGGCACGCAAGCATTGAAGGCATCAAAAAGAAGATGAAGCTAGGCAAGGCCCTAGGATTCTCCGAGGACGAGCACGGGATTGTTTGGTACAAAGGCCGCATCTGCGTACCAAACGGGATGGAGCTGAAGAACCTGATCCTGCAAGAAGCCCACGACACTCCGTATTCCATCCACCCTGGAGGAACCAAGATGTATCAAGACTTGAAGGAAAGATTCTGGTGGCACGGGATGAAAAGAGAGATTGCAACCTATGTTGCAAAGTGTGATGTGTGCCAAAGGGTCAAGGCTGAATATCAGCGACCCGCTGGATTGCTCCAACCACTCAAGGTTCCTGAGTGGAAGTGGGATAAAGTCGGAATGGACTTCATCACTGGATTACCAAGGTCGAATAGGGGACATGACTCCATCTGGGTCATAGTCGACCATTTGACCAAAGTGGCCCATTTCATTCCTGTCAAGACTACCTATACAGGCAGCCAGTTGGCAACTCTCTATATCAACCGAATCGTGAGCCTCCATGGTGTTCCACAAGAAATTGTGTCAGATCGAGGCACCCAGTTTACTTCAAGGTTCTGGAAAAGATTCCAAGATGCCTTGGGAACCAAGTTGTCTTTCAGCACAGCTTTCCACCCACAGACCGGAGGTCAGACAGAACGAGTAAATCAAATTCTCGAAGACATGCTCCGAGCCTGTGTCTTGGCATATGGAGCCAAGTGGGAAGATTGCCTCCCTTTTGCCGAGTTCTCCTATAACAACAGTTATCAGTCGAGCCTTCATATGGCACCATTTGAGGTGTTGTACGGATGCAGATGTCGCACACCCCTCAACTGGTCAGAGACTGGAGAAGGGCTAGTTTTTGGACCAGATATTCTCCGCGAAGCAGAAGAGCAAGTCCAACTAGTCAGAGAACGTTTGAAGGCCGCCAAGTCAAGGCAGAAGAGTTATGCTGACACTCGTCGCCGAGACATGAGTTTCCGTGTCGGAGACCATGTGTACCTGCGAGTAACTCCTCTGAAGGGAACCAAGCGTTTCCACGTTAAGGGGAAACTTGCACCAAGATTTATTGGCCCTTTCAAGATCACCGACCCACGAGGAGAAGTGGCTTACCAGTTGGAACTACCACCTGAGCTATCCGATGTGCACAACATATTCCACGTGTCACAACTCCGGAAGTGTCTCCAAGTTCCGAACAAGCCTGACCTCTACAAGGATGTTGATCACCAAGCCATTGATCTCCAGCCTGATTTGACCTACCGCGAGAAGCCCATTCGCATTCTGGATGAAGCAGAACGACGGACGCGAAGCCGCACCATCAAGTACTTCAAGGTCCAGTGGAGCAACCACACGGAAGCAGAAGCAACTTGGGAACGTGAAGACTATCTTAGATCCCAGTATCCCGATCTCTTTTAAGACCTAGTTTAGGAATCTCGGGGACGAGATTCTTGTAAGGGGGGTAGGTCTGTCACACCCTGCATTTTGTAACATGTCATTTGCATCATTAAAGCATGAAAATTTGGACCAGCAAATTTTTTTGGCATCATTTGGCTTTTATTCGGAATTGAGTTTTTCTTCCTGTGTTTTTTCATGTGCTCATTAAAGTCAACTACTACCTCTTGTAGAATTCATCTCCTGACCCAAAACTTTTGCCCAATGATCATGCCAAGTGTTTATAGCAGTATCGTATTTTCTTATAAAATTAATTTGGCCAAAATGTATTTTACAAAAATTAGTATTCCAAAAACCCCTGAATTGAGGTTTGCACTGCAAGTGCTTGATTCAGGGTGAGAAAATTATTTCAAAAAGTATATTTGAGACCTAGTAGTCATAGGACTCCCAGAAACCACAAAAAGTATAATTTTAAAAGTTATTTTCCTATTTTATTTAAAATCTTTTTCTTAAGGCCAGAAATGGTCTTTAATAGGGAAAAAATATTTAAGTATTTCAAAAATATTTGCCAAAATTCAAGGAGACTCATAGGACATATATTGTCCATATATAAGAGTTTCAACACTTGGCCATGTTCAAAATAATGGGCTAATCCCTCAGAAACCCTTTCTGGATATTTCAAGTTTTTGAAATATTTACAAAGGAAATATTCTCTAAAAATTCCAGGGAAATTATGTCATGTCATGTATGACATATTTGATGATCTTGCCAAGCCTCATGCCTTGGGAAGCAAGAAAACATCATCAAAACCCTTCAAAACCATTCTGTCCATATCTGAAGTTTGAGCAACTTTACATTGCGAAACTTGTCCAAATGCTCTCAAACTTGGTGCACATGCTAGAATGGTCTAATAAGGCATCTAGACCAAATGTCACAAGTTTTGGAGTAGGGTAACTTGATCAGAATACTCCAAAACCATATCTGTCCAAATTCAAATTTCAACAACTTTACATTACCAACTTTTTACCTGGAGCTTCAAACTTTGTGGGCATGATCATGACCCCAAATGATGACACTACACCAAGTGGTGCATCAAGGGGAGATGATTAGCTTGACCTAAACATGGTGGAACCATTTCTGTTGAATTCTAGGGTTCACCAAAGTTACATTGGCAAGTTTTTTCAAATGAGCCCAAATTTGGTGAAACACCCTAATTCCATATGCCATTTAATCCTGTTAAGTGTCATGGCGAGTGGAGATCATTTGCTTGCCCAAAACATGATCAAACACCTTCTGCCATTTTACCAAAACCACTGTTTTGGCCTCTTTTACTAATTACCCTTGACTCAACTTTCTACCACAACCTCACCTGGTTACCTTCTACCTCCAGTAACTCCCCCATGACCAGAGATCCATGATTGAAGGGTGAAAACCCCAATTTACCTTGCTGGACAGCCCAGTTCTTACCATCTACCAGCTTCCCTCCTCTCTCACTGGACATCCAAGGCATCCAAGGCCACAGCTGGTTTGTTTACTCTACGCTGGACCTCCCAGACACGGCGGACACGCCCAGTTAGCCAACGGCATGCCGTGGCATGCAATAAGCACGCTCCAGAGCGCGCTACAGTGCGCACCCGCACTGTAGCCTCGCCCAATCCATCGCCCCCGACCACCTCGTGCTTCCCCCTCGCGCCGTTCGATGCGCCTCGGCGTCCGCAACTCCCCCCGGCACTGTCCCCTTCCTCCTTCTCCCTCCTGCTGCCCCCCTCGCACGCGCGCCGGCCGCCCGCGAGCTCCAATCTCTGGCCTCACACGCGCAAGATCTCTGGATGCTTCCCCGCTCCTCCTCTTCCCTCCCCTAGGCGTAGACCTCATCCACGAACGGCCCCGACTCGATCACAAGTGCCTGCACGGCCTCTAGCCTCGCCCGTAACCTCGCCGACGCACGAGTCCACGGTGGACTAGGACCCGGCTATATAAGCATGCCCCGGGCCTCTCCACTGGCATCCATCTCCTCCCCATACCCCCAAGAGCACACCAGCACCTCCCACTCGCCCTCGAAGATCCTCTGTGCACGGGATCGACCGGAGCTCCGCCGCCTCGGGCGACCGGTGATCTCACGGTACAGCCTCCCTCCACCCCAGCTCTTGCTCGATCTGGAACCACCGGACCTCACTGACCCATTCCCCTCCTTCTCCCACTCCTGTTGCAGCCCGAAGCAAGCCAACCAGGACCCTTCCGACGCTCCGCCGCTGATACGTCCAAAACGTATCTATAATTTCTGCTTGCTCCATGCCACTTGTGGGTGATATTGCTATGATATTCATACACTTCCATACACTTTGGATCATATTTGGACTAACTTACTAATCCAGTGCACCCCAGTGCCAGTTTCTGTTTTCGGCTGTTTTTGTATTTCAGGTTTTCACGTTTCGAGAACTGCCCAGAAAAATCCAGAAAAATTATATAAAAAATCAGCGAACCGGAAACAACACTGCGTCCGAAGGGCAACCTGGGGGGGCCACAGGGGCTCCAGGCACCCTGTGGGCGTGCCCCCCCTGGGCCGCGCCGGGGGGGGCGCCTCGGCCCCCCGAGACTCCCCCGGTGCCCTACTTTGGCATATATTTAAAGGACCCTCCGAAACCCTAAGAACAGGACTTCTTTTCGCGATCCCATCTCAGTTCCGCCGCCACCGCCGCTTCCAAGATCGGGAGCACCAGGAGAACTCTTCCCGGCACCCTGCCGGAGGGGAGGATCACCACCGGGAGCTTCTCCACCACCATGGACGCCTCCCGGGTGACTCGTGAGTAGTCTCCCTTGGACCATGAGTCCATGACCAGTAGCTATGTGATGTTCTCCTCCCGTTCTTGTGCTTCACTAATTAGTCCTCGTGAGCTGCCCTACATGATCGAGGCACCTATGTAATCCTTATGCTGTTGCTATGTTGAGTTTGTCGGGATCCGATGGATTATGAGATTATGTTCAGATTGATCTTGAGTAATATATTTGATTCGCCTCTTTTATATTTTAGTTCATAAGTAATTCTTGCATGTTCTCCGTTGTTATTTATTGCTTTGGCCGAGTAGTAAGTAGTAACTCCAAGAGGGAATGTTATGCTCGATTGTGGGTTCATGCCCCTTGATGACTAGCTTGAGTGGCAGAAACATGAGTCTAGGGGATGTGATGTTGCCACAAGGGGGAAAACAACGGTGCTTGTGCCCGCGGGTGCAAGGATTGTTTACTTTACGCAAAGTTCTTTTAATGCAGTTGTCTGTTGCATTGAGTTTACACTATGGGTGGGACTCGCAACTTAATACCAGCGAGATGTTCTGGATAGATATCTCAAGGTGGATGATTAGTAGTAGATATTGATGGATTTCGGTCTACTTACTTTGGCGTACCGCCCATGCTTTGAACCTCAACCTTTCTTGCAATGTAGTCAGCATTGGTTTGCGTTCGTGGTCCTGTCAATTGCCCAGCTGTAATTTGTTTACCTCACATAGCTGTTTTATCGTCTTTTGGGAGAGAGACATCACTAGTGAACATCATGAGACTCCGGTCCATATTACCATCATTGATCACATCCACTATTTACTTTTTGCTATTTACTTACTATTGCAAAACACTATCTATCACTACTATCATATTGCTTTTAACCCTTTGTGAACTACAAGGCCGGAGAGATTGACAACCTCTCTGTACTCGTTGGGAGCAAAGTTATTTGTATCTGTGTGCAGGTCCACGTTGGTTGCTACTAATCTGGCGCCGTAGCAATTGACACCTACTTGTTGAACCTAGGAGTCTCTGGGGATTCGATCCTTGGCATCTTTGCTAAGGGAAAACACTTCTACTTACTGCATCTTACACCTTCCACTTGGGGTAACCAACGAGGGGTTCGAGGCCCATCAAGGAGTATTTTCTGGCGCCGTTGCCGGGGACTCCACTCTTCAGGATAGGGGAGTTGCATGCTATCTTTTACCTTTGCTTTTTAGTCTTGTTAGTTTACCTTTCATTTTTGCTTTAGTACCTTTTTATCAAAAATCACAAAAAAAGATTATTAGTCTTTTTATTAGTAGTCCTTTATGTTTAGCCAAACATGTTAGGATTTGGTGCTTTGAGGGAATCAGAAGTTCTAGATTTCCATCAAAGGGATGGAGAAAATATGAAGAAGGCATGGGACAGAATTTATGATGCACATAGGAGAATTATGCCTTGGATACCTATAAAAATTGTACTTAGAAATTTTTACCATGGTCTTTTTTTAAATGGTGTAAACACTCCCTTGACATTATAGCCGAGGGAGATTTCCTAGAATGTGATGAAGCTAGAGCTCTTGAAATTATACATGGTCTATCTAGTTACTTTGTTTATGATCATAATTTTGATACTGTCATAGATAGACTTGCTACTATTGAAAAGAGAATGGATGCTCTAGACTTAATGAAGATAGAGAAACCTAAACCCAATAAAAGAGACATTTTGGAAATAGACGATGATTGGGAGCCTTTTGTTAGGATTAGCATCTCTAATCAAGACTTCCTTGCTTATTGTGATATTGGATCTATGGTTTCTACTATGCCAAAAATTGTTCATGATTCTTTAAAATTTAACATGGATAGATTACCATCTTATCATGAACACACTAATGGAGATATTACTGAAATCCAGGGAAAAATAAAAGACGTACCGGTTAAATTCCTTAAAGGGATTGCAATGATTGATTTCTTCATCGTGGAGCCAAACCAAGGAAATATAGTGCTTGGAAGGGACTTCCTCCGAGCAGTTAAAGGCTTCATCGATATAGGTAAGGGACAAATCCGCTTACGCGGGAGGCAAAAGGTGTGTACCCCTTTCCTAGAAGGAACAAGAATGAACTTATTGAGGAACCATTTGAAACAATTTATAACTCCGATTATTATGATGATTATTGATTCCTCTATGCATTATGCCTAGCTTAAAGGCATAAAAGAAAGCGCTTTTGGGAGGCAGCCCACATGAATAAATTTTTTGCTTTTGTTGTGTCTTGATGTTGTTTACGGCTGTAGCATCATCATTGTATCTTTGCTTTTCATATTTGTGCCAAGTATAGCCTCTGATTGCTAGAAAGTTCAAAAGTTGTGAGGTGCTGTCCAGGAAACAGATTCTGTCCTTGGAGAGAAAAATTCGTATAAAATCACCAGATCATTTTTTTGGTCTGAATTTTTTCGACAGCGTTCTCTATATAATTGTCTTTCGTGCGTCAGTTCTGAGTTTTTTTATTTGAGTTGCAGAAGTATCCCGAACTGGTCAATTACTGCCTGCTGTTCTGTTTTTCACAGATTCTGTCCTGTTTTGCCTTACCTTCACTTTGCAAATTAAGAACTTGCTTTTTCTTTGCAAAAACCTTTTGGCAATCTTGAGAAACAGTAGAAATTCAAGAATATCCTTATTTCCAGCAAGGTATAATTATTTTATTAAGGGTACTAACCTCGCTAATCAGATTATGATGAGTTATGTATGAAGGGAGTTTTCAAGTGTGCGAGGGAAGATGATAAAAAGATTCAGGAGTGTCAAGCGCTCAAGCTTGGGGATGCCCCCGTGCACCCCCAAGAAATATTCAAGGAGACTCAAGCGTCTAAGCTTGGGGATGCCCCCGTGCATCCCCTTCTCCATCAACATTATCAGTTCGTCTTTCGTTTCGCTATATTTTTATCACTTCATGTGTTATGTGCTATGCTTGGAGCGTCTTGCTTTTAGTTTTCTTTTTAGTTTTTCATAACGAGTCGGAACCCAGCATTCCTTTATGTGGGAGAGAAACACGCTCCACCTCTACCTATAACATTACATAGAATTTTCATGTCTATCTATGTTGTGTGTGTTCTTTGTCTTTTAATAGCTACTATCGTGCTCTGCTCTTAGTATTCATGCTTATCTTTTCAAGAGCTTTTATTTAGTTGGTTGCTTGAACTCTCTTTAATTACCATGCTCACCTTATTAAGAGAGTTTGCTTCCGTTGCATGGGTTAATGTGTCTATGATAAAGATGCTACTTTCATGATGGTGCTTAGTAGTTCAGGTTTTCTTTTGGTTAATCTCAAATAGCTGGGGGGTTCCCAATGTGTTATTGGAGTACCAACTTGGTTTGTTTGCCTATGATGTGGTATGGTTTAGTAATATCTTCCTTTGAGAATTTATTTTGATTGACTTGGCGTATGCTCACGCATATTCAAGACTGCAAAGAAAGTCTGTTAAGCCTTGATGATCTTTTATTTCTAAGTAGCGATATAACTACCATGCCTGATTCAATATTGCTTTGTCGCTCTGCATGATTATGACCGTCATTGCTCTCTTAGTTGGTCGCTCCCAGTATTTTTGCTAACCTCCACCTGTACTAAGCAAACTAACCATGCAATACATAGCTCATGGGAAAGTAGCCTAAAAACTATTATGGTAAAGAATATGTTGCTTATGTATCTTATTTCTTATGAGTTGCTTGCTGAGCGGTAACCATGTTTCTGGGGACGCCATCAACTGTCACACTTTTGTTGAAAATCATGTGAGTTGCTATGCATGTTCGTCTTGTCTGAAGTAAGGGTGATTTACCGTGGGTTGAATAACTATGCATATTGTTAGAGAAGAACATTGGGCCGCCAACCAAAGCCATGCATCATGGTGGAAGTTTTAGCTTGGACCTTAATCCTCAATCTCTCATGAGAATATGCTTATGCATTAAAGAGGAGTCCATCATCTATTTTCTATGTTGTCCCGGTATGGATGTCCTCAAGTTGAGATCTATCAAAAACGAGAAATCAAATGCGATCTATCTCCTTGGACCTTTGTACAGGTGGCATAGAGGTACCCCTTTGTGACACTTGGTTAAAACATATGCAATGCAATGATAACCCATGCGGATCCGAGCTAATTAGGACAAGGAGCGAGCACTATTGGTATTCGATGCATGAGGCTTGCAACTTATAGGATGTTTTATACATGACACATATGAAGTACTACTACCGTTGACACAATTGCTTCCATGTTTTCAAATAAAAAGCTCTAGCACTTAACCTTTCTTTTACCTTTATGATTGAAGCACCAACTACTGAGAGCATGATTGTCATTCTAAGCGTAATGTGCATTGTCCCAAAGTAGCATTGTCTTTTGCATGATTGTGATATCGTTTATTCTGAAATAATTGTATCTAGTCATCACTTAAACCTTGAAGGTGCCCTTGCATTTATGTTTTGCATCACTAAAGGGGGCAAGCTAGATATCACTTTATCATATTTGCACATCATGTTCATTGCAAATCTTTTTGATGTTTCAGTTTCATATTGTAAAACTTTTAGTCATTTGTGATTTTCTCTTGAGACAACTTAATTACTCTAGAATCATTGTCTCAGTAAGCTTTTGTCATATGACTATGAGAAAGTCCTATATGGTTAATAGCATGTCACCACAGAAATTATTCTTGTTATCATTTACCTACTCGAGGACGAGCAGGAATTAAGCTTGGGGATGTTGATACGTCCAAAACGTATCTATAATTTCAGCTTGCTCCATGCCACTTTTGGGTGATATTGCTATGATATTCATACACTTCCATACACTTTTGATCATATTTGGACTAACTTACTAATCCAGTGCACCCCAGTGCCAGTTTCTGTTTTCGGCTGTTTTTGTATTTCAGGTTTTCACGTTTCGAGAACTGCCCAGAAAAATCCAGAAAAATTATATAAAAAATCAGCGAACCGGAAACAACACTGCGTCCGAAGGGCAACCTGGGGGGGCACAGGGGCTCCAGGCGCCCTGTGGGCGCCCCCCCCCCCCCTGGGCCGCGCCGGGGGGGCGCCTCGGCCCCCCGAGACTCCCCCGGTGCCCTACTTTTGCATATATTTAAAGGACCCTCCGAAACCCTCAGAACAGGACTTCTTTTCGTGATCCCATCTCTGTTCCGCCGCCGCCGCCGCTTCCAAGATCGGGAGCACCAGGAGAACTCTTCCCGGCACCCTGCCGGAGGGGAGGATCACCACCGGGAGCTTCTCCACCACCATGGACGCCTCCCGGGTGACTCGTGAGTAGTCTCCCTTGGACCATGAGTCCATGACCAGTAGCTATGTGATGGTCTCCTCCCGTTCTTGTGCTTCACTAATTAGTCCTCGTGAGCTGCCCTACATGATCGAGGCACCTATGTAATCCTTATGTTGTTGCTATGTTGAGTTTGCTGGGATCCGATGGATTATGGGATTATGTTCAGATTGATCTTGAGTAATATATTTGATTCACCTCTTTTATATTTTAGTTCATAAGTAATTCTTGCATGTTCTCCGTTCTTATTTATTGCTTTGGCCGAGTAGTAAGTAGTAACTCCAAGAGGGAACGTTATGCTCGATTGTGGGTTCATGCCCCTCGATGACTAGCTTGAGTGACAGAAACATGAGTCTAGGGGATGTGTTGTTGCCACAAGGGGGAAAACAACGGTGCTTGTGCCCGCGGGTGCAAGGATTGTTTACTTTACGCAAAGTTCTTTTATGCAGTTGTCTGTTGCATTGAGTTTACACTATGGGTGGGACTCGCAACTTAATACCAGCGAGATGTTCTGGATAGATATCTCAAGGTGGATGATTAGTAGTAGATATTGATGGATTTCGGTCTACTTACTTTGGCGTACCGCCCATGCTTTGAACCTCAACCTTTCTTGCAATGTAGTCAGCATTGGTTTGCGTTCGTGGTCCTGTCAATTGCCCAGCTGTAATTTGTTTACCTCACATAGCTGTTTTATCGTCTTTTGGGAGAGAGACATCACTAGTGAACATCATGAGACTCCGGTCCATATTACCATCATTGATCACATCCACTATTTACTTTTCGCTATTTACTTACTATTGCAAAACACTATCTATCACTACTATCATATTGCTTTTAACCCTTTGTGAACTACAAGGCCGGAGAGATTGACAACCTCTCTGTACTCGTTGGGAGCAAAGTTATTTGTATCTGTGTGCAGGTCCACGTTGGTTGCTACTAATCTGGCGCCGTAGCAATTGACACCTACTTGTTGAACCTAGGAGTCTCTGGGGATTCGATCCTTGGCATCTTTGCTAAGGGAAAACACTTCTACTTACTGCATCTTACACCTTCCACTTGGGGTAACCAACGAGGGGTTCGAGGCCCATCAGCCGCCATTCCACCCCGCCGCCGACGAACCAGGCCCCTCCGGTGGCCAACTCCGGCACCACCAGAACCGCGACTCCTCCCTGAGCACGATCGTGCCCTCGGATTGCCCCGCTGTGCACCATACCGCCGCCGGTGAGCTCGCCGCTTCTCTGACCGCGAGGTTGAAGATGACAGGTAGGCCCCGCCTGTCATCCTCACCTCTCTCTCTCTCTCCTCTCTGACGTTGACCGTCAGGCCCCGCCCGTCAGGTTTAAAAAACCCTAGCGCGCGCTGGCGCCGTGCGGTGGGCTGTATTCGCCATGGGCCGTTGCACTGTGGCCGTTCTGGCCCAGTGGCACAGAGCCCTTTTTCTTTTTTTTTCTTTTCTGTGGAATTTCAAATAATTCCACAGAATTAAATATTTGTCCAAATGAATTAATTACAGTTCCTAAAAACTTGTAAAAATCCAACCTGTTTAATGATGTCACTTTCACACCTGTCCATGGACCTTTTCTGTTCTGTTCAAATTTAAATTCATATTTGAACATTAAAACTTCTGTTCAAATATTCATGTACCCCATTCTGCGACTCCAAAACTCAAACTAAGAATTTTTGCCATCTTAGTTTTCCCTCTAGTATTTAACAAAAATAAGTTGACATTTTTTTGAGCACTTTGATTTTTCTGTTTTTATTGTGGTCTTATTTTTCCGTTGTTTATTGCGACGATTAGGTACCGTATTTGACGAGGTTGCTGAAGAAGAAGGAGGGGAAGGATTTGAAGACTTTGAAGACCAAGCCAATCCAGGCAAGCAGCCCTTTGACCATGATACACTTGTGTTCTTCGGAACCCATTTACTTCCGAATGCATGATGATAAGAATGACGGTGGTGACCTAGTTAAGAACCACCACATGATGCATGCTTTACTCATAATCTTGCTATGTGCTAGATGCATTGCAAATGACTAGTAGTGATGCTTAGAGATGCATGTGTGCCATGATACCTTCGTGGTTGCATTCTTTTTAAGACCCCATCGGGTGCCACTTATGCCCGGGGAAAAAAGATGAGATGGGTAACCACTTGATGATGAAGTGGTGTACCAAGACAAGTGTGTGTGATGTTTTTTTTCAAACGGATTGGTTTAAGTTGCGACCGTTATTCCAACCAAACATGTGCAACCACTCTACCCCTTATGGGACGGGGCATTATTGATTACTTAGGCCGATACTAGCATGGTGCCCACATTACTAGTGACGGGAAGACTTGAGGTCTTTCCCGGGACGGGGTCGTGCTCAGATAGGCGACCATGACTGTTTTCACAGGGCACCGGACACACCGTTGGTCCCTTCGTGTACACGTGACATTGAAAATAGGGCAAGTCCCATGATCTATTGTTTGTACTCGAGGGCTGTGCACCAACGAGTGGACCCTATGTTAGTGTCGTCTAGGGAAAGATAATGACCGGGTGCTTCTCTCGAGTACTTGAGGTACTGCGGGATCGTGGGTGACACGAAAGCTTTTCGGATCTTGTGGGTAAAGTGCGCAAACTCTGCAGAGTGTAAAACTATTCGAATAGCCGTGTCCATGGTCAAGGACAGTTGGGTAACCGATCTTGGGCTACGTCCAATGTTTGCGAAACCCGGTGTGTGTGTTGAGTCAAGGTGGTGACTTGAGTCGTTGAGTTGAATCCTATTCATGTTGATATTGGTAACCTGTCCTCGAGGTTACTTGAACTTATTGATGCATATACTTGATGGTAGAACATTTGTACAAGCTTGTAGCTAGTTTGCTCATTGTTGTATAATTGCATTATTATCTTGAACCAAATCATGGGTTGCTTGCAAGTACATTCAAAGTACTCATTGGCTTGCCACTGGTTATTTAATTGGCCAGGCATGGAGGAACAGGAATATGAAGAAGAATTCTATGGAGACGAACATGCGAACTAGGACGCTATCCCAGTCAGAATGCCTGTAGGGTTAAGGCAGATGGCATGGGTTCTACTTATCTTCGAAGACTTCCGCTATTCGAGTTATTTGCTATTCAGCCCTTGAGGCTTTATCTATGTAAGACATGGCCATAATGGCCATAATTTGTGTAAGACGGTATGTATGGATGTTAGACTCTTGTTATTCAGCTTCTGTGTGTTTAGTGAGCATTGATCTCTGGGATCACTGTACACGTGCATTCGGTGATCTCGACTCTTAAGTCGGGGTCCCCACAGAGCATCATGGAATTGGTGATGGAGGAAGGTTGATGATGATGATGGCGACGATCTCCACTCTTCAGAGCCCCGAACGGACTCCAGATCAGCCCTCCCGAGAGAGATTAGGGCTTGACGGCGGCTCCGTCTCGTGAAACGCGATAATTCTTTCTCCTTGATTTTTTTCTCCATGAAACGGAATATATTGGACCTGGGGATACGTCGGTGGAGCATCGGGGGGCCCTCGAGGCAGGGGGTGTGGGCCCTCCGGTGCAGATCTTCCTGCAGATATTTTTTATATTTTCTGAAATAATTCTCCGTTGATTTTCAGGCGATTCCGAGAACTTTTTATTTCTGCACAAAAACAACACCATGATAGTTCTGCTGAAAACAGCGTCAGTCCGGGTTAGTTCCATTCAAATCATGTAAGTTAGAGTCCAAAACAAGGGCAAAAGTGTTTGGAAAAGTAGATACGTTGGAGACGTATCAGTCACCCATCCTGAAATTACTCCAAGCTATGCACGCTTAACTTTGGAGTTCTGTCCAAATGAGCTCCCGAAAAAAAAGGAATTCCTTATTGATATGAGTAGTCTATCATCCCTAATAAGCCAGGCTATCACATACACCCCCACTCAGAGGGACCGACGTCCTCGTCGGGCCATAGAAACGTTCCCTCTTGGCACATATGGCTATGCATCTAGTCTGGAACACGTGACATGTCGTGTGCCACGACGGGTCACAAACGTCATGAACAACATGACCGCGCACCTGTCCGCAAACATCTGTGTAATCGCAAAGGTCCGCTCTGATACCAACTTGTAACACCCCGGACAAACCCACCGGTGGTCGTTACTCCTGGAGGGATCTAGACTAGCCCCCACAGATCAATACTAGTCTTTTCTGCGCACTTTATCATCACTCGTGCGCACCCGAGAGAACTTCCTGGTTGGTCACCCATCCTGAAATTACTCCAAGCTGAGCACGCTTAACTCTGGAGTTCTGTTTGAATGGGCTTCCGTAAAACAAGGAATTCCTTATTGATATGAGTAGTATATCATCCCTAATAAGCCGGGCTATCACATCCTACAAGTAAGGATTAAATTTGTTTTACTAACGGATCTCACGAGTTTTATGTTGAGTTTTGTGTTGTGAAGTTTTCAAGTTTTGCGTAAAGATTGGATGGACTATGGAATAAGGAGTGACAACAGCCTAAGCTTGGGGGTTCCCAAGTCACCCAAGGTAATATTCAAGGACAACCAAGCATCTAAGATTGGGTATGCCCCAGATGGCATCCCTCTTTCGTTTTCAATCCATCGGTAAATTTACTTGAGGCTATATTTTTATTCACCACATGATATGTGTTTTGCTTGGAATATTGATAACCCACAAGTATAGGGGATCAATTGTAGCCTCTTTCGATAAGTAAGAGTGTTGATCCCAACGAGGAGCTAAAGGTAGAACAAATAATCCCTCAAGTTCTATCGAGCACCGATACAACTCTACACACGCTTGACGTTCGCTTTACCTAGAACAAGTATAAAACTAGAAGTACCTTGTAGGTGTAACGGGATAGGTTTGCAAGAATATAAAGAGCACGTAAATAAAAACTAGGGGCTGTTTAGATAAAGAAGCAATAAAGTTAGTATAGTGAGTGTGGAAAAGTGGTGATAGGAGTTGCGAAATTGTCCCTAAGCAATTGACTACGGTACTAGACCGATAGCAAGTTTTATGTGGGAAAGGCCACTGCTAGCATGTCATCCGTGACTTGGAATTCTATGCACTTATGATTTGAACTATTAGCAAGCATCCGCAACTACTAAAGTTCATTAAGGTAAAACCCAACCACATCATTAAGATATATTGGCCCCTCTTCAATCCCGTATGCATCAATTTCTATGCTAGGTTGAAGCTTTTGTCACTCTTGCCCTCCAATACATAGTCCTATCAACATACAACTAACCCTATGGTGTGATCCACGTGCGCGCTCATATGATGGTCACCAAAGGACAGCAACATAACCACAAGCAAATTAAACCAATCATAGCAATTCACCAATTACCGATTGGACAACGAAAATCTACTCAGACATCATAGGATGGCAACACATCATTGGATAATAATATGAAGCATAAAGCACCATGTTCAAGTAGAGGGTACAACGGGTTGCGGGATAGTGGACCGTTGTAGATAGATGGGGGAAGGTGATGAATATGTTGTTGAAGATGACGGAGGTGTTGGTGTAGATCGATGTCGCACGATGATGGCCCCGGTGGCACTCCGGCGCCACCGGAAGCGGGGGAGGGGGGAGAGCCCCCCTCCTTCTCCTTCTTCATTGGCCTTCTCCCTAGGTGGGAGAAGGGTTATCCCTCTGGTCCGTGGTCTCCATGGCATGGGAGGGGCGAGAGCCCCTCCGAGATTGGATTTGTCTCTCTGTCTCTCTCTGTTTCTGCATTCCCAGATTCTGGCTTTTCACTGTTTCTTATATTCCCGGAGATCCGTAAATCCGTTTGGGCTGACATTTTGACAAGATTTGTATCCGGATATTGGCTTTCTTGCGGCGAAAGAAGGGCACCAACCGCCTTATGGGGTGGCCACGAGGGTCAGGGGCGCACCCACCCCCTGGGGCGCGCCCCCTGCCTCGTGGCCCCCTCGGGCATCGTCTCGCATTGATTCTTCTTCCCAAAAATCACATATATTCCAATAAAAATACTCCGTCAGTTTTTATCCCATTTGGACTCTGTCTGATATGGATATTCTGCGAAACAAAAAACATGCAACAAACAGGAACTGGCACTGGGCACTGGATCAATATGTTAGTCCCAAAACTAATATAAAAAGTTGCCAAAAGTATGTAAAAGTTGTATAATATTGGCATGGAACAATCAAAAATTATAGAGACAACTGAGACGTATCAAGTATCTTGTATGATTTGAGTCTTTGCCTTTTAGTTTGCGACAATCATCCTTGATGTACACACCTTTTGAGAGGGACATGCATTAATCGTAAATTTATTAGAATACTCTTTGTGCTTCACTTATATCTTTTGACCTAGGTAGTTGCTCCAGTGCTTCACTTATATCTTTTTGAGCACGGTGGTGATGTTTATTTTGAAGAAACTGATGAACTCTCATGCTTCACTTATATTATTTTGAGAGTCTCTAAACATGATGGTAATTTTCTTAGTTTTTGAATTTATTTCTAATATGATGAGCATCCAATAGGAATACAATAAAAACTTTCAGATAAAGAGTGTCGAATACTATGAAAAGTTTGATTCCTTATGATTGTTTTGAGATATGAAGATGGTCATATTAGAGTCATGCTAGTGAGCAATTGTGGATTGATAGAAATACTTGTGTTAAAGTTTGTGATTCCCGTAGCATGCACGTATGGTGAACCGTTATGTGATGAAATCGAAGCATGATGTATTTATTGATTGTCATCCTTTGTGTGGAGGTCGGGAGCGTGAGATGGTTAACTCCTACCAACCTCTCCCCTAGGAGCATGCATCTAATACTTTGGTTCGATAGCTAATACATTTTTGCAATAAGTATGTGAGTTATTTATGACTAATGTTGAGTCCATGGATTATACACACTCTCACCCTTCCACCATTACTAGCCTCTCTAGTACCGCGCAACTCTCTTCGGTACATTAAACCCACCATTCACCCTTCCTAAAAACAGTCACCATACCTACCTATTATGGCATTTCCATAGCCATTCTGAGATATATTGTCGTGCAAATTCCATCGTCCTGGCATATGTTCTAGTATCGAGTTGTAATTGTTGAGTTATAAGTAAATAATATGATCATCATTATTAGAGCATTGTCCCATGTGAGGAAAGGATGATGGAAGTAATGATTCCCTCACAAGTTGGGATGAGTCTCCGGACTTTAAAAAATAATAAAAGAGGCCAAAGAAGCCCAAATAAAAAAAGAGGTCATAGATGCCAACAAAAAAAGAGAAAAATGAGAGAAAAGAGAGAAGGGGCAATGCTGTTATCCTTTTCCACACTTGTGCTTCAAAGTAGCACCATGATTTTTATGATAGAAAGTCTCCTATGTTATCACTTTCATATACTAGTGGGAATTTTTCATTATAGAACTTGGCTTGTATATTCCAATATTGGGCTTCCTCAAATTTCCATAGGTCTTCGTGAGCAAGCGAGTTGGATGCACACCCACTTAGTTTATTTTTGAGCTTTCATAAATTTATAGCTCTAGTGCATCTGTTGCATGGCAATCCCTACTCACTCGCATTGATATCTATTGATGGGAATCTCCATAGTCCATTAATATGCCTAGTTGATGTGAGACTATCTCCTTCATTTTGTCTTCTCCGCAACCACCATATTCTATTCCACCTAAAGTGCTATGTCCATGGCTCACGCTCATATATTTCGTGAAAGTTGAAAAGGTTTGAGAATACTAAAGTGTGAAACAATTGCTTGACTAATACCGGGGTTGTGCATGATTTAATACTTTGTGTGAGGAAGATGGAGCATAGCCAGACTATGTGATTCTGTAGGAATAACTTTCTTTGGCCATGTTATTTTGAGAAGACACAATTGTTTTAGTAGTATGCTTGAAGTATTATTGTTTTTATGTCAATATTAAACTTTTATTTTGAAACTTATGGATCTGAACATTCATGCCACAATGAAGAAAATTACATGGATAAATATGTTAGGTAGCATTCCACAACAAATATTCTATTTTTATCATTTACCTACTCGAGGACGAGCAGGAATTAAGCTTGGGGATGCTTCATATGTCTCAAATGTATCTACAATTTTTTATTGTTCCGTGCTATTATATATTCTGTTTTGGATGTTTTATATGCATTAATATGCTATTTTATATTATTTTTGGCACTAACTTATTAACCTAGAGCCCAATGCTAGTTTCTGTTTTCCCCTTGTTTTTGAGTTTCGCAGAAAAGGAATATCAAACGGAGTCCAAACGGAATAAAACTTTTGTGATGATTTTTCTTGGAGCAGAATACACACGTAGGACTTGGAGTACAAGTCAGAGAGTCCTCGAGGCGACCACAAGTCGGGGAAGTACGCCCTAGGGGGGCGCCCCCTAGGGCTTGTGGCCCCTCAGAGACCCCTTGGCTGCCTTCTTTGGCCAATAAATTCAGAAGTATTCCAGAAACCCTAGAGGCATCCACGAAAATACTTTTCCACCGCCGCATGTCTCTGTTCCCGTGGGATCCCATCTGGAGGCCTTTTCTGGTACTTGATACGTCTCCAACGTATCTATAATTTTTTATTATTCCATGATATTATATTATCCTTCTAGGATGTCTATTGGGCTTTAGTATACACTTTTATACGATTTTTGGGACTAACCTATTAACCCAGAGCCCAGTGCCAGTTTGTGTTTTTCTCCTGTTTTAGGGTTTTACAGAAAAGGAATATCAAACGGAGTCCAATTGACGAGCCATTTTTTATGATTTTTTCTGGACCAAAAGAAGGCCCCGAAGCAAAAGAGTTGGGCCAGGAGAGCCACGGGCTGCCCTCGAGGGTGGAGGGCGCGCCCTAGGCAGGGGGCGCGCCCTCCTATCTCGAGGACAGCCCAGAGGGCCCCTTGACTTGTGCCCTACGCCAAAAAACCATATAAATACTGAAACCTTCGGAAATTAACCTAGATCGGGAGTTCCGCCGCTGAAAGCCTCTGGTGCCACCAAAAAACCAATCTAGACCCTGTTCCGGCACCCTACCGAAGGGGGAATCCCTCTCCGGTGGCTATCTTCATCATCCCGGCACTCTCCATGACGAGGAGGGAGTAGTCCACCCTCGGGGCTGAGGGTATGTATCAGTAGCTATGCGTTTGATCTATCTCTCTCGTGTTCTTGAGATGGCATGATCTTGATGTAACGCGAGCTTTGCTATTCTAGTTGGATCTTCTTCTCCCCCTCTACTCTCTTGTAATGGATTGAGTTTTCCCTTTGAAGTTATCTTATCGGATTGATTCTTTAAGGATTTGAGAACACTTGATGTATGTCTTGCGTGTGTTTATCTATGGTGACAATGGGATATCATGTGATCCACTTGATGTATGTTTTGGTGATCAACTTGCGGGTTCCGTGACCTTGGGAATCTATGCATAGGGGTTGGCACACGTATTCGTCTTGACTTTCCAGTAGAAACTTTGGGGCACTCTTTGAAGTTCTATGTGTTAGTTGAATAGATGTTTCTGAGATTGTGTGATGCATATCGTATAATCATGCCCACGGATACTTGAGGTGACAATGGAGTATCTAGGTGACATTAGGGTTTTGAATGATTTGTGTCTTAAGGTGTTATTCTAGTACGGACTCTATGATAGATTGAACGTTACTACGGACTCTTGAATAGATCGATCAGAAAGAATAACTTTGAGGTGGTTTCGTACCCTTCCATAATCTCTTCGTTTGTTCTCTGCTATTAGTTACTTTGGAGTGATTCTTTGTTGCATGTTGAGGGCTAGTAATATGATCCAATTATGTTATCCTTGTTGAGAGAACTTCTACTAGTGAAAGTATGAACCCTAGGCCTTGCCTACTATCATTGCAATACCGTTTATGCTCACGTTTACCACTTGCTACCTTGCTGTTTTTATATTTTCAGTTTACAAAAACCTATATCTACCATCCATATTGCACTTGTATCACCATCTCTTCGCCGAACTAGTGCACCTATACAATTTACCATTATATGGGGTTTGTTGGGGACACAAGAGACTCATTGTTATTTGGTTGCAGGGTTGCTTGAGAGAGACCATCTTCATCCTACGCCTCCCACGGATTGATAAACCTTAGATCATCCACTTGAGGGAAATTTGCTACTGTCCTACAAACCTCTGCACTTGGAGGCCCAACAACGTCTACAAGAAGAAGGTTGTGTAGTAGACATCAAGCTCTTTTCTGGCGCCGTTGCCGGGGAGGTTAGTGCTTGAAGGTATATCTTTAGATCTTGCAATCGAATCTTTTAGTTTCTTGTTTTATCACTAGTTTAGTTTATAAAAGAAAACTACATAAAAATGGAATTGAGGTTACCTCATATGCTTCATCTTTTTAATATCTTTCGTGAAAATGATGGGAAGGAAAATTGTGCTCGGGTACTAGAAGAAGAATTACATAGAATGCTTGGCATAAAATATGTGCATGATGAGCATGATTGCAATGTTGTTAGTGTGAATCCCTTGAATATCCATGATGCTAATGATATGCAAAGGCCCAAGCTTGGGGAAGCTATGTTTGATGAAGATTATATTTTTAGTCCCCCAAGTTTTGATGAGCCAATTTATTATGATGAAAGCATGCCTCCTATCTATGATGATTATTGTGATGACTTGTATGCTACTAAGAATAATGATAACCATGAAGCTTGTACTCATGATTTTAGTTTTCAATTGGATTATGCTTCACATGATAGTTATTTTGTTGAGTTTGCTCCCACTACTATGAATGAGAAGAATTTTCCTTATGTGGGGAGTAGTAAAATTTCTATGCAAGTAGATCATGAAAAGAATGCTTTATGTGATGGTTATATTGTTGAATTCATTCATGATGCTACTGAAAATTATTATGAGAGAGGATCATATGCTTGTAGGAATTGCAATGATATCAAGTTTCCTCTCTATGTGCTTAAAGTTTTGAAGCTATGCTTGTTTTGCTTCCCTATGCTAGTTGATTATTGTTCCCATAAGTTGTTTGCTCACAAAATCCCTATGCATAGGAAGTGGGTTAGACTTAAATGTGCTAGTCATATTCTTCATGATGCTCCCTGTCACACCCTGATTTTCATGTCACATTGCTTAAGCTAATTACCATGTTAAAAATGTGGATTTACAAAAACTTTTGAGTGATTTTGACTTTGCTTGATTGGCTTTCTGTTTGCTGCCTGCTAGTGCTCTAAAAATCAAATAAATCCTCCAACTCTTATACTTCATCTCCTTGATCCAAAACTTTTTCCTAATGATCATGCCATGTGTATAGAACAATATAGAATTTTCTTATAAAAATATTTTGGCCAAATAGTATTTTCAAAAATTAGTTTTCCAAAAACCCCTGAATTGAGGTTTGCACTGCAAGTACCTTATTTAGGGTGTGAAAAATCTTTCAAAAAGTATATTTGAATCCTATTAGGTATAGGACTCCCAGAAACCACAAAATTATAATTTTAAAAGTTATTTTTATATTTTATTTAAAAGCTTTTCTTTAAGGCCAGAAATGGTCTTTAATAGGGAAAAATTATTTAAGTATTTCAAAAATATTTGCCAAAATTCAGGGAAACTCATAGGACATATATTGTCCATATATAAGAGTTTCAACACATGGTCATGTTCAAAATATTGGACAAATCCTTCCAAAACCCTTTCTGGATATTTCAAGCTTTTGAAATATTTACAGAGGGAATATTCTCCAAAAATTCCAGGGAAATTCTATCATGTCAAATATGACATATTTGATGATCTTGCAAAGCCTCATGCCTTGAAGATCAAGGAACATCATCTAATCCCCTCAAAACCATTTCTGACCCTTTTGAAGTTTGAGCAACTTTACATTGCCAAACTTGTCCAAATGCCCTCAAACTTGGTGCACATGCTAAAATGATGTAATTATGCATCTATGCCAAATGGCACAAGTTTTGGAGAAGCATAACTTGGTCTAAGTGCCCCAAAACCATTTCTGTTCAAATTCAAATTTGAACAACTTTACATTACCAACTTTTTACCTGGGGCTTCAAACTTTGTGGGCATGATCCTCACCCCAAATGATGACACTACACAAAGTGGTGCATCAAGGGGAGATGATTAGCTTAACTCAAACATGGTGAAACCCTTTCTTTTGATTTCTAGGGTTCACCAAAGTTACATTGGCAACTTTGCCCAAATGAGCTCAAATTTGGTGAAAGGCCCTAATTATATGTGACATTTGATCCTGTTTAGTCTCATGTCAAGTGGAGCTATTTTGCTTGCCCAAAACATGATCAAACACCTTCTGTCAAATTACCAAAACCATTGTTTTGACCACTTTTACTAATTCCCTTGAGCTCAATTTCTACCACAGCTTCTCCTAGTCATATTCTACCTCCAGTAACTCTCCCCCTGCCTCAGCTCAATCATTGGAGGGGGTAAAACCCCAATTTACTCTTTTGGACAGCAGTTTTCACCTCCTCCTTCACCTCCCTCCTCATTCCAGTGGCTCCCCAGGGCATCCAAGACCATCACGCATTTCTTTACTCCTCCCCTGACCCCCTAGACAGCATTGGGCATGATGGACACGACCAGAGCGGCGAGGACACGGCCGTGCCAGCCATTCGGGCGCTCTGGAGCGCGCTACAGTTTGCTCCCGCACTGTAGCCGCCTCCAATCAGGAGCATCCGACAGCCTCGGGCCTCCCCCCCGTGTCCCCCGAGGCCGCCTCGGCGTCCGGGACACGCTGGACGGTCGGCCCCTCCTCCTTCTCTCTCCGGCGACCCCTGTCACGCGTGCCCGAGCGCCGCCCGCGTCCGCCAGTTGCCGCTCGCGTCCCTGGCCTGCCTCACTCTCGTTTCTCTCTCCCTCTCTCTTCCTCTAGGCGTAGACCAGCCCCACGAGCGCCCTGGACATGCCCACTGGTGCCCCCGTGGCTTGCAGCGACGGGAACGTGCTCGCCGGCGCACGGGACCTCGGTGGACCGTCGCCCACCTACTTATAGGGAACCCCAGGCTCTCCTCGCGGCTTCCTTGGCTCTCTCTCTCTCTCGTGGAACCCCTGGACCATCCCATTTTCACCCTCGTGCCCAACAGCCACCTCCCTGGCCGGAGCAGAGCCGCCGGCCGCCCCTCGAATTCGGGCAACCCCGAGCCCCTCTCTCCCTCCTAGCCACTCTGGTGCCGCCGCACGGCCACCAGGAAGCTCCCCACCTCAGCCAATCCTCCCCGAGATGCCGTGCGCTCGAAGCCCAAGGTGGCCGAGGCCCTCCTCCGCCGCGGTTGAACCCCTGCTCGCCCTGGTCCTCCCCGACAGGCGTGCTACCCATGGTTGGATGCGCCTCTCCGCGCTGGCCACTCCGATGGCCGGGGCGTCGCCAGAGACGGCCCGAGTCGACGGGGCCACGCCATCGAGCGCTCGGCCGTGCCTCCCCTGCCTCTGCTCTGTTCGAGCGGGAGGTGGGGGAAGGACCTGCCGCTGGGGCCCGCACGTCAGCGACCCAGTGGGCGGGCCCCTCCGTTTAAGTGGAAACAGATCTGGCCTCGACCGCCTCCCCTGCGCGGAAACGCCCTTCCTAGCGGGCGCCTTCGACGTGGCCTGGCCCTCTGCGCGCGGCTGTGCAGTTGGGCCGGCCCAGTGCACAGAAGCACTAAGCCTCGCCCTGTGCGCAGTAAAGGGTATACCCCCTTTTTCCTTTTCTTTTCTTTCCAGGCAACTTCAAAAATCCTTGTATAATTCAAATTAGCTCCAAACTTGATGATTCAAATTTATTCTGGCTCCATAAATCCTGATCTACCTGTTGGTGCAACATGCACATTTTTCCAGGAACATTTCCTTCACAAATGATTATCAAATACCCTTATTCCAAATGCAGTGAGTCAAATTCCTAGGTGCTTGTCATATCCAAACTTAGTTTTGGAACATTTTTATTAATACTTTATGTACCCCACCAAATAATGAGCCATTTCTTCATATTTATCAGCTTTGCAAAATCCTAGGAGATTCATTTGAATTCCAAATCCATTGAAACCAACTCCTAGATGCTTCTAAAATCATGACTTGTTGATGGGTGCCTTTACTCATCATTCAAGAATATATTTCTGTACACCTCTTTCAAATCCATCAAACCCTTGATTCCATCATATTGAAATGTGCCAAACCATCCATTGACCATACCCCAATGAAACCACCTTGGTTATTTTTCATATGACCAGAGGTATCCTAGAAAAGTCCAACTCCTATTTTTAGAGCACTTTTATTTTTGCTTGATTGTGTTGCTTATTATGATTGTTTCCATCGTTAGTTGACGAAATAAACGAAGTACTCGGAGATGGACCAGAAGATTTGAAGACTTTGAAGACCAAGCCAATCCAGGCAAGCAGCCCTTTGACCATGATACACTTGTTCTTCGGAACCCGTTTGTTTCCGATGCATGATGATAGAGTTACGGTGGTGACCTAGTTGAACCACCACATGATGCATGTTTCACTCATGATCTTGCTATGTGCTAGATGTCATGCAAATGTTTAGTAGTGGTGCTTAGTGATGCATGTGTGACAAGAACCTTCGTGGTTGAAATCTTTGCATAAATCCCATCGGGTGCCCCTAATGCCCGAGGGTGATGTTGAGTTAGGTCATCACTTGAGAAAGAAGTGATGTGCCGGTAAAATCTTGTGCATGGGTGAAATAATGGATTAGATTTATGTGTGACTACCGTCCCAACCAAACATGTGCAACCACTCTACCCCTTATGGGACGGGACTTTATTGATTACTTAGGTCGATACTAGCATGGTGCCCGCATTACTAGTGACGGGAAGACTTGAGGTCTTTCCCGGGACGGGGTCGTGCTTGGATAGACGATCATGACTGTTTTTACAGGGCACCGGACACACCGTTGGTCCCTTCGGGTACGCGTGACGTTGAAATTAGGGCAAGTCCCGTGATCTATTGTTTGTACTGGAGGGCCGTGTACCAACGAGTGGACTCTATGTTAGTGTCGTCTAAGGAAAGATAATGACCGGGTGCTTCCCCCGAGTACTTGAGGTACTACGGGATCGTGGATGACACGAAAGCTTCCCCGATCTTGTGGGTAAAGTGCGCAACCTCTGCAGAGTGTAAAACTATTCGAATAGCCGTGTCCACGGTCATGGACAGTTGGGTGGTGCTACTTAAACTATGTCCAGAATTTTACTACATCGGTGAAAGTATGGGTGTGTGATGAGTCAAGGCGGTGACTTGACTCGATGAGTTGAATCATATGCATGTTGATATCGGTAACCTATCTTCGAGGTTACGTGAGCTCGTTGATGCATATACTTGATGGCAGAACATTTATTCTAGCTCATAGCTAGATTGCTCATTGTTATTCTATTGCATTGTTACTTCGAACCAAATCATGGGTTGCTTGCGAGTACATTCAAAGTACTCATTGGCTTGCCACTGGTTATTTTATTGGCCAGACATGAGAGAACAGGATATGATGAAGACTTCTTGGTGACGAGCATGCGAGCTAGGACGCTTCCCAGTCAGAATGCCTGTAGGGTTAAGGCAGATGGCATGGGTCCATGTTGTTATTGAAGATTTCCGCTGCAATGTTATACTCAAGACTTGACCTTAATGGTCCTATTTGTGTAATACGGTATGTATGGATGTAAGACTCTTGTTATTCAGCTTCTGTGTGTTCAGTGAGCATTGATCTCTGGGATCACTGTACACGTGCATTCGGTGATCACGACTTATGAGTCGGGGTCCCCACACTCCCGTTATGTTTCAATTCTTATCTTTTATGCGAGCATCATTGAAATCATCATGCCTAGCTAGGGGCGTTAAACGATAGCGCTTGTTGAGAGGCAACCCAACTTTATTTTAGTTTCTTTGTTTTTGCTGCTGTTAGGGAATAAATATTGCATATAGCCTCTGATTAGATGTGGTTTCATGTTTTGTTTAGTGTTTGTGCCAACTAGAACCTTTGGGAAGACTTGTGTGAAGTTTATGTGATCTTGTTGTGAAAAACAGAATTGTTAGCGCTCGCTAAAGTAGTCGTGGGATTTTACTGGAGCGTGCTATTTAGTTGATTATTTTCGCAGATGATTGGTAGACAAATTACAAAAATTTACCTATTTAGTTTGAATTTTTTGGAGTTCCAGAAGTAGGCGAATCCTGCAGATTACTACAGATTGTTATGTCTTTGACAGATTCTGTTTTTCGTGTGTTGTTTGCTTATTCCGATGCATCTATGAGTAGTATTGGAGGATATGAACCATAGAGAAGTTGGATTACAGTAGATTTAACACCAATATAAACAAAGAATGAATTCATTGATGTACCTTTGAGTAGTGGTTTGCTTTGTTATACTAACGGAGCTCACGAGATTTTTGTTTAAGTTTTGTTTTGTGAAGTTTTCAAGTTTTGAGTATTGCTTTGATGGACTATGGAACAAGGAGTAGAAAAGGCCTAAGATTGGCGATGCCCATGGAACCCCAAGTAAATTCAAGATAATCAAAAGCCTAAGCTTGGGGATGCCCCGGAAGGCATCCCCTCTTTCGTCTTCATCCATCGGTAACTATACTTGGAGCTATATTTTTATTCGCAACATGATATGTGTTTTGCTTGGAGCGTCAATTTAGTTTATTTTGTTTTGTTCGCTGTTTTAATAATATCCCAAGATCTGAAGTTCTTAAATGTTAGAGAGTCTTCACGTAGTTACATAATTATTCAACTACTCATTGATCTTCACTTATATCTTTCGGAGTAGTTTGATATTGCTCTAGTGCTTCACTTATATCTTTTAGAGCACGGTGGTGGTAATATTTTGTATAAATTGTTGAACTCCCATGCTTCACTTATATCCTTTTGAGAGTCTATTAAAACAGCATGGTAATGTGTTTAGGCTAAAGAAACTAGTCTTCACATGATAGACATCCAACGTCAATGTAGTAAAAAACTTTCATACTAAGTGCATTGAATATGATGAGAAGTTGGATGCTTGGTAATTGTTTTGAGACATGAGGATAGTGATATTAGAGTCATGCTAGTGGAGTTATTATGAAATTGAGAAATACTTGTGTTAAAGTTAGTGATTCCCATAGCATGCACGTATGGTGAACCGCTATGTGCGCTATGTGACGAAGTTAGAGCATGAGGTATTTGTAGAGTGTCAACCTTTGTGTGGAGGTCGGGGGCGCGCGATGGCTAACTCCTACCAACCTCCCCCCTAGGAGCATGCGTTGATTGCTTTGGTTTGATGACTCGTAGATTTTTTCAATAAGTATATGAGTTCTTTATGACTAATGTTGAGTCCATGGATTATACGCACTCTCACCCTTCCACACTTGTGCTTCAAAGTAGCACCATGTTCTTCATTGTAGAGAGTCTCATGCTTAGTCACTTTCATAAACTAGTGGGAATTTTCATTATAGAACTTGGCTTGTATATTCCAACGATGGGCTTCCTCAAATGCCCTAGGTCTTTGTGAGCAAGCAAGTTGGATGCACACCCACTAGTTTCTTTTGTTGAGCTTTCATTCATATTTAGCTCTAGTGCATCCGTTGCATGGCAATCCCTACTCACTCACATTGATATCTATTGATGGGCATCTCTATAGCCCGTTGATACACCTAGTTGATGTGAGACTATCTTCCTCTCTTTTGTCTTCTCCACAACCACCTCTATTCCACCCATAGTGCTATGTCCATGGCTCACGCTCATGTATTGCGTGAAAGTTGAAAGGTTTGAAAAGATAGAGTATGAAAACAAGTGATTGGCTAAAATCGGGGTTGTGCATGATATGAATATTTAGTGTGATAACGAGGGAGCATAGCCAACACCATATGATTTTGTAGGGATAACTTTCTTTAGCCATAGTATTTTGAGAAGACATGATTTCTTTGTTAGTATGCTTGAAGTATTATTGTTTCCTATGTCAATATAGACTTTTATCTTGAATCTTTCAGATCTGAACATTCATGCCATAATTAAGAGAATTACATTGAAAAACTATATTGGTTAGCATTCCACATCAAAAGTTCTTTCTTTATCATTTACCTACTCGAGGACGAGCAGGAATTAAGCTTGAGTATGCTGATACGTCTCCAACGTATCTATAATTTTTGATTGTTCCATGCTATTATATTATCCTTCTAGGATGTCTATTGGGCTTTATTATACACTGTTATATGATTTTTGGGACTAACCTATTAACCCAGAGCCCAGTGCAAGTTTCTGTTTTTCTCCTGTTTTAGGGTTTACAGAAAAGGAATATCAAACAGAGTCCAATTGACGAGCCAATTTTTTATGATTTTTTCTGGACCAAAAGAAGCCCCCGAAGCAAAAGAATTGGGCCAGGAGAGCCACGGGCTGCCCTCGAGGGTGGAGGGCGCCC